>CM060243.1:38526213-38812865 GCA_030555515.1 Acutogordius australiensis | reverse complement strand
GAGATCAAATCTGTCATCTTAGGAATTTTAAAATCCATTAAATGTTTTTTCTAATCAAACTTAGAAAGTCAGCTATAATCATTGGAAATTTAAAAAAAATGTCAAAAAAAGAAACAAAAATTAATTGAATTTTTTTTTGCGTAACAACGGCTCACCTGTTAATTAAACTAATTTTTATCAATAACAGACAACATAAAGTGTCGTGTTAGTTTGGACGCAACACATTGTGTGATATCTAAATGCTGATGTAAGAGCTTGAAATACTAATCAATTTCCATTATTAAAGATGAAAAATGTAATTTACAAGGGTTTCATATGAAAAAAAGATCCATGAATTTTTTCTTATTAGGTTTCGAGATCACAAAATTTGTGTATTTGGTCAAAAAAGGCAATTTTTACGATATGGACGGATCTAAGGAGCCAAAGGGGGAAGAAAACACGAAAAACGGAAAATATATGTAAGATAAGGCCATCTTGGGAATGTATTTTATGTTTTCATTTTTTTTTCTGACATTGATAATTGTTGATCCGTGTAATGTAAGTATTATTGGATTAAAGTTGTTTTTTGCTTTCTGTGTATATCGCGGATATCGCTAGATATCTTGATTAAATAGTCAATGCTATAAGCATTTCTTTGGTTTATTTAAATTTGCCTCTCGGGGGTATTTCAAACATATTTTTTACGGAAAACGAAAATTGAATAAAAGATAATGCCATCATGGGGATCATTACTTTAATGCCTTAACTTTGTTTTTATGGACATTGATTTTTGGTTGTGTAGTGCTATGCAAATAAATAATCTTTAAAAACCTGAAAATTTTAAATATCAAGGCTGTATTTGGCAGTGCTACCTTATTATATTAACAACCATAAATTCTTCTTTGCAAAAATAGAAAGCCTAGATAATATATTACCCTTAAAACGCCCTCAACAGCTAAGTGTATAAGATTGCTATTTGCCAATTATGTGATACCAAAACCTATGGCCAGTCAAGACAAATTTACCCTCCAAAATTATTAGTTTTTCAGGAAATTCAAAAAATCGTTTTTAACTAAATGCGTCAGCAGAAACATTTTTATTGTAAAAACTTTAAGCATGTAAAAAATCGGCCCGGCCGGGTCGGGCCAAGCCTACAATAAAATAACCAACCGGGCTAGGCTCCGTTTCAAATTGTAAAAAAAGCGGCGGTCCGGGCCCAAATCAGACAATATTGATTGAACTCTCTACTCATGTGCGTAGTTAATGAGACTATTTATCAAATTATAATCTTGTCCAAAACACATTGATATTTGCCATAATCATTTATTTATATAATTTTAAGTATTTTTATAAATTTATTTTATGTAATTTATATAAACTTTAAGTTTTTATGCAATCAATCTAATTATTAATTTTGTACTTTTGTCCAATAGTGTCAATAAATGATAATTAAGAAAAAATTAAAGCAAGATAAAGTGAAAATGTTTTTTGCACGAATTAATTTTTGTAACACAAACATATTTTTGGAAGATACGAGCTAACCACACAGATCAAACCTGCCTTATTAGGGATTTCTAATCCGTTAATTGTTTATTTTGATTATTTGCAAGTCAGCTTAGCGGCTTCAAAAAAGAATAGTATAGGGAGGTGGTTTTTTAGCAGGTAACCCTGCTTCCCTTAATAAATTTTTAATGAAATACGGACATCAGTGAAGACAATATATTTACCATATCAACATACCTTTTCCTCATTTGCACTTATCCATCTGTTCTCCTTAAAAATTACTGGTGTATTTAATGATTTCAATCCCAATTTATTTATTGGCTAGCTTTGAAATTAAACGAGCAAATTTTTCCACCCCCTTACCAAAAAAAAGATTTTTTAAAAAAATGTCAATAATCTAACAAAATATTTAAAATTTAATGGAAGTTTTTTATGTATATTTACAACGGCTAAACTGTTAAATTAAAACTATAATATATTTATTAAACCGAGAATAATATATATGAGAAAAGCTCTTATGGAGATCCATTCATTTCAGTATCAAATTTTTTTTGATATTTGTCGACCTGTGTATAGAAATTAGGAGTTCTATTAAATTCAAGATTGATAAATAATCTTGATATAAGTTGTCTATATCAAAAAATTTAATTTATAGAATTAGATTAAATCATAAATAAAATGAATAAAACATATTTTAGAAATATGGTTAAATTATGCTGAAATGTTAAAAAGAAATAATTTAATAATATGTTTTAATTTGGTAATGTAAAAATTGCTATCATATATCACATTTCAACAAATTATTGAGAGTTATGAGCTAACTACGGAGATCAAACCTGCTATCTAGAGATTTTCAAATCCGTTTACAGTTTTTTCTAATCAATCTTAATTAGTCAGCTATAAACGATAAAATTTTAGAAAAAACTAAAAAAACAAAAAAGAATCAAAAACAAAAATAAATTGAAATTTTTTTTTGCATAATTACAACAGCAATGTTAAATTCAAACTTCAAATAAAACTTTTATTATAAACCGATAATATGTTGTGTCGTATTTAAGTTTGGACGCGAAATATTTTGTATTATTGGTTTTTCCAAAAAAAAGAAAACCCTACCCAAAACCCAAAAACCCCTTTTTTTTTTTTTTTTTTTTTTTAAATTTTTTTTTTAAAGGTTTTAAAGCCCTTTTTTTTAATTAAAAAGGGTTTTTTTTCCCAAGTAAAAAAAAAATTAAAAAAAACCGTTTATTTTTATATCTAAATGCTGATGTAGGAGCTTGATATACTAAAAAATTTTATTTCTCTTTATTTGATAGGATAAATAAAAGTTAAAAAGGATTATATGAAAAAAAGATTCTTTATTTTTTTAGGGGGATTCTCGATTTGTCAATTTGGCCAAAAAAGGCCATTTTTTTGATATGGACGGATGTAAGAAGCCAAAGCCGGAAGAAACTAAGAAAAACGAAATATACATATGAGATAAGACCATCATGGGGATAAATTCTTTTATGTTTTCAATAATTCACGATTGTGCTATTGATATTTGTTGACCTGTGTATTATAAACAAAAACAAAATCGATTTGTATACACCTTAATTGATGACTTTTTGACTTAGACACTAAATATAATCTTTGACCTTAAATGGTATTGTATTGAGCAACTTCAAATAAATATCTTATGAAATACATATAAACTACATAATTTAAAGAATAAAGCGTAAACGATAAATTTTTAAAAAGATATTCCAATACCCCATTATAACTTTTTAAAAAATATTTTAAGGCAATTTATAAAATTGCCTTATGCAACACTGGTTAAATTTTTGAGATTTAGAGCTAACTGCAGAGAATATACCGGCCATCTTAGGAATTTTTTGTTTATCGCGTTTTCTAATCAAATTTAATATGTCAGCTATAAGCATTAAAAAATTCTAAATAAATGTCAAAAAAATAAAAGAAAACAAAAACAAAAAAACACTGAAAAAATAAATAATGTATTTTAAACCGTTAAACTTTTATATTCAAACCTTAAATAATATTTTTTTTAAAAAAATAAATATTTAGGTCATATTTAGGTTATAATATAATGCCTAATATAAATATTGATGTAAGAGCTTGATATACTTAAAAATTTTATTTCTCATTATTATGATAAATATAAACAAGGGATTTTTATATAAAAAAAAATTATTCTTTTTGGTGGTATTTTTGAAATCGCAAAATATTTAACATGGAAAAAGGGCATTTTTTCTGTATGGACGGTTTTAAGGAGCCAAAGGCTGAGAAACTACGAAAAACAAAATATATGAGAGGCGATGTATGCTTTTATGTTTTCATAAACTTAATATTTCTGACAATGATATTTGATGATCTGTGTAATATATCCGAATTTCAATTTTATGCATAACATATCTTCTAATTATAATATTATATAAAAATGTTGATAAGAAACTTTGTGCAGATATAATGTAAACACTTTGTTATAATAAAGTTGCAAAGGAAATTTTTAATCAATTGCTTGTAAATAGATAATTCATCCATTTTTAGCAGTTTTTTTATATGTTTGTCATTTTAAAATTTTATGTTTAACGTTTTTGACATATTTTTTGTCTTTTTTCAATGCAGCAATATTTTAATTCAAAAAATTTTGAATTTTCTATTTAACTTTTTAAAAATTATTCAACCGCGTAAAGAGTATGCCCTTGTTGTAATTTTTGTTGATTTAGAGTTAAAAATACAATATATTAATATTTTTTTCTAAATTTGTTTTTCTATTTTGCTGAACTAACATGAGATATAAATTGTTATAAGGGGACTCTTTCATAGGCAATTTAAGTATCTTTAAACACCTACCTAATTGCGGGTCAGAATTATATAAATTATTGAATTTTTTATAATAGTCATTTAATTGTAAGTAAAAGAGAGTCATATACAATTGCCACAAAATGAAAACAGTTTATAATATCAATAGTTTCACTTTATATTAACAATACTAAAATATAAGGAATTCAAGTCTTTTGTAGATGAAATAAAATAATGACTATTGAAAAATATTGTGTGTGTTGTATTTCGCTGCTTCCATATATTTTAATACGCTCTCAATAGGCTCCTTCGTTAGGGTATTGATGATAAGCTGTCTTTGATAGCATGGTCGGCTGGAGAAATGCACGCTTGCTACTCTTTTACATAAAATAAGATTACACTCTAGTTCATATATAATTTTAAAGACGTAATCATTACTTTAATTTATTATATCGAACAAAATTTGACTTTAAGCATTTATGTCAACTATTGATTTTGGACAAGTTTTACTTAAAAACCTAGAATTTTAGACAATGCTTTAGGTATTTTAACCAGGGCTGGGAAAAAAAACTAAATGGGCTTTTTTTTAACAAGTTTTTGGGTTTTTTTTTCAAATGCCCACAAACTCGTGGGCATGGCAAAAGAAAAGCCCCTTTTCTTGCTTAAAGAAAAGGGGCATGTTTAAAAAAAGCACCTTTTCTTAAAAAAAAACTCCTAGGAGCTTTAAGAAAAAATACCCCACCCATCAAAATTTTTTGAAATTATTATAGAAAACATAAAATGGGTTTTTTGGGGCTCTTTTAAGAGCCACTTTTTGTGGGTTTTTTTTTGCCCCTTTTCTTAGTAAGGGCTTTTTTTGAATTCTTATTTTGGCCCTTTATATTTGCCCCCCTTTCTTTTTTTATGTTTTAGGGGAAAAAATGAGCCAAAGTTTTTTGGCTCATTGTTTTCCCAGGCCTGATTTTAACTGCTATTATAAGATTTTCTTATTTTTGGGGCTATTTCTTTTATATTAAAAACCTGTAAACCTAAGTTTAAATATTTTAAGTAAATTTATTAATAGTGAAAGAAGTTAACATTTTTTCATAATAATTCTGTAAAATAAGCGGGTTGATTTAAAAAATTATTTTATGCTATTAATTAACTTATAAATAAATTTTTAGTATTGTTTAGAATAAATTTTTAAGCAAACATTTTATAAAGAATCTAAACATGGCAAAAATATTTGGCAACCATATAGTTTTAAAATTTATTTAAATGTTTTTTCGAATTTGGTCTCAATAAAAAGAGTAATGCATTATTACTTATTTATACCTTTATTTTATAAAACAAAATAGTTAACTCATAACTCTCAAAAAATGGTTGACTTGTGTAATATTTAAAATTAGAAAATAACACTTTTTATAAAATTTAAATTTAAAATATGACATAAGACAACTGAAAAGCTTTATATTCAAGAAGTCTTAGTGGAGCTATTAGGATATACAAAAAAAATGGTTAACCAATCAGAAAATAGCTTATTATAATCAAGCATAACCCTACATTAGCTTAACGAGGTGAGATTGCAAAGCAAAACCCCAAAACGCGATCTCTAACCCCCAAAAAGCATAATACCAAAAAGCACCTACAATCAGGGCTGGGAAAAAAAACTAAATGGGCTTTTTTTTAACAAGTTTTTGGGTTTTTTTTCCCAAATGCCCACAAACTCGTGGGCATGGCAAAAGAAAAGCCCCTTTTCTAGCTTAAAGAAAAGGGGCACGTTTAAAAAAAGCCCCTTTTCTTAAGAAAAACTCATAGGAGCTTTAAGAAAAAATAACCCACCCATCAAAATTTTTTGAAATTATTATAGAAAACATAAAATGGGTTTTTTGGGGCTCTTTTTAAGAGCCACTTTTTGTGGGTTTTTTTTGCCCCTTTTCTTAATAAGGGCTTTTTTTGAATTCTTATTTTGGCCCTTTATATTTGCCCCCCTTTCTTTTTTTATGTTTTAGGGGAAAAAATGAGCCAAAGTTTTTTGGCTCATTGTTTTCCCAGGCCTGCCTACAATTACTTAAAATTATTGAAAATAGTTAAAGAAATGTATAAAACACCAACAGATGCGAAAAAATGTTTTTTGTCGAAAAGCAAAAAAATAGCAAAATCCCTCAAAAATTATTTATTACATCAAAGAAATCATAAATCACTGAGAAATGCCATAAAAATAAAAAATAAAATCCACCAAAAAATGATTTATTACTTTAAGGATTTTGCATTTTTGGATTTATATCTTAGTATGTTGCTTTTCAGGCCCAAAAACGTTATCGTTATGAATATCTCAGTCTAGGCTCATTACATTAGCTACCCTCACCTTAGCACAAAGCAAACCTCACCTAAACACTAACGTCACCTCACCCAAATATTAACCTCACCCTAATCTAAAAGAAACCTCACCAAAACTTTAAAAGCTAACCTTACGTAATTTTATAAACAAACCGTTTATTTACCCTAATGTAACTTGATCTAATATATCCATATCTATCTCACGTTGGGAGACATAACCCGTGAATGGTAGGGTGAGGCAAGGGCGTAGCAAGTTGTAAAGCCTGGGGGGGGTTTCAAAAAAAAATTTTTGCCGCCTTCGGCGGCATAGTGCGGGCACGACCTTCGGTCGTGCCATAGTGTTTTAGTTTGAAATCTAATCATTGTTACTTAATTTTGCTTTTTAAAATTTGAGTAATCATTAGGGCTTTTATAAATTATGTTTATATAAACAAACATATATGGTATTAAGAATATTATAATATTGATATATTATATGCAATAAATTTTTATATTAATGATACAATTATGTAATGAATTTATATAATAAAAATATTTAACTATTTTAATTTGAGGGGAAGGGAGATTTTAAAATTAAATATTTAAAAATGCTTTAATTGTAATTTAATTTTATATTTAATTGGTATTTTAGTTTGGGGGGGGGGATATGCACTAAAAATTTTCAATTTGGGTGGGGATATGGCATGCTTGGGGCGGGTTTCATCCCCAAACCCCCCCCCCCCTCTCCTACGCCAATGGGGTGAGGAATATGTAACGCGAATGCTACAGTGGGGTCCATACGGACTCGAATTTTAATATAACTGTAAAAGTTTTAAGGTTTCTATTTTATTATTATTTTGAAGAGAATAGGTGCAATTTACTAATATGAGTTATCATTAATGAATATTGCAAATTGAAAGATTAAAGAAAAAAAAATTATAAAATAAAAAAAATATTTAGCAATTATTTACCTTATTTTAGAAAATAAGATAATTCTTATCATTATTATAAATTACAAAAATTATATATACTTAATATGTAAAACTATTTTGAAACCTAAAAGCAAGTGGCTTTTTAGTTTAAATTTAGAGTATCATAGCTTTTAACATTAAAATTGGTAGTGTGCCTATGGACCCCAATAAAACTTTCTAATTTTTAAAGAAATTTTGTTATTCGACATAGACCGAATCTAAATTACTAGTTTAATTTATGATATAAATTATAAAAGTACTAAATTTTGACTGATGATATATAATATTTTGAAAAATATTTAAAATTTAAATAGTGCTCAGTGCTAATTGTGTGTTGATAGATTTTTGTTTTCTCATAAATTTGGTGTTGTATTGGATCTTTTCCTTTTTGAATTAATAACATTCAACTATTGTCATAAATTTTTATACATTTTTGTTCGCTGGTTCAAAAGATATCTTAAATTATAAATCGCGTTCTCAGCAAACTGACTCAATCGCGGACCAAAAGATTGAATATTGATTCGATAATAATAGGCTGATATTAATTAATGATTAAAAATTATTTATTTTTATACATTTAAATGTGCTTTCGGTCCTTATGTTTACTTATAATATTTTTATTAAAATTCATAATTATTTTAAAGACTCATATATTTTTCAGACATAACTAATTACAAAATTTAAAGCAAATTTATTTAAAATCCTTATAATTACGAATTTATTTTAATAAAATTTGCAAATTAAATATCAGCTATATATACATCATAATTTTTTAAAATATTTTACACAAATAAAGACAGGCTCATCATCTATTAACGACATTTTTAATTATATTTATTAAAAAAAGTTGAAATTACTTTTTAGTCCTGTTAAAATGTTTATCAACTATGTTTGTATAGATTTAGATACAAATTTATCAAGGTGTCTAATTTTACTAAGGCTGCGGCTAATACTAATTTCAAAATTGTAAAAAAAAATTTAAAAAAAATTTAAAGGCTAATATCAAAAAATGAGAATAGAGCCTTTTTAGGATAACCAAAACAATTCTAAAAAATTTTAACTTAAATTTTTTTACACTAGCAACATTAATGTTGATCAAATGCGCTCGATTTTTTTTCTTCCTTTCCTTTTCACTAGCGGCAGCCTTAGAGTTGCTTCGAGTATTTAAAAAAATTGTAAACAATAATTAATAATTTTCGATGTAAAACTTAAATTAAATTAATTTTGTTGAATTTTTAATTTTTGCAAAAAACAAATAAAGTGTGACTCATTTTAGATAGCGAGTTTTTGAACAAATCTAAAAAATTAAAGCTTACATTTGAACTTTATATATGTAAATCTATACTATTTTAATTAAGTACAAAAGGTATTAATTCATTATTAGGATTAGGCCAATCATTTAAACATTTTAAGCATATTTTTTCGATCTAAACCAAAAAAACATTTAAATGTGTGTTCAAACTTCATTTTTTTAAATTTTGAATTTAATAAGGGCGCGTTCAAACTCGTTTCATTTTTTTTGATAAATTTTAAAAATTTAAAATTTTTTATAATTTTATTTTTCTTTCAAAATTTTTAAAGAACCTTTCTTTCAGAACTATTTAAATGCAAATCACAAAAAATGACGACTTTTTGTAAAAAAGCGTTCAATGTTAAAAAGTGAAAAATGAGTCTGAACGCGCCCTAATTTTAAAAAAAAATTTCTAGAAAATTTATTTTAATTGCATCTAATAAATATTGGCAACTTTTTCTTAAAACGCGTTCGTCAAATTAAAATATTAAAATTTTTACAATTTTCTGAAAAACTAAATTAAGGGTTAACAATTATTGTCAAATAATTTACATGAATTAAGTAATCATGATAAGTCTCATTCAAAATATGATTGTGTGTTTTTTAAAGGTTTAATTATCTATCATAGAAAGTTAATTAATTACAAGTAAATGATTTAATTTGGTCAAATAAAATGAATATTATAAAAATTAAAAAGTACTATATAAGCCGAGTATATTTTAAGTTGTTTAAACCGCAAATGGTAGGTTAAGATTTTTGTAACGCGAATGGTAGAGTGGGGTCCATACGGACCACAATTTTAAACCTCTATAATTTCAAGAATTTGAGAGCTATGTTTATTTTTATTATTTTAACTCGCGATTAGCACTGTTGAGTCCATACGCACCCCAGCACTTTTTATATTTTGAATATATTTAAATATATAATACATTATTGGCAAAAATTTTGTGCCTTTTTTTTAAATATATAATAAACAGAATTGGGGTTATGGACCCCACATGGTAAATTTCAATGTTGAAAACAAATAAATTGCCTCAATGTAAATTCAAATTTAAATATAAGCAACCATAGTTATTAGTTATTTTTTCCAAATATTTTTACATATTCAGTGTATAAAATATTTGTATTGTATATTAATGATAAAAATTAGTATTTTTTCATAAGTTTTCTATAAGGTAAAAAATAGCCAAAAAATAATTTTTTATTCTATAATATTTTCCATGAACTTTAAAATGTTCTACCTGACCAAAACCTCAATTTAATTTTTAATATTAATATGATTTATTGGTACTCGGAACTCTCTTTAAAAAATGACGTCATTTTGTACAATTTCTGTGATTTTTCTTGTTTTAAGAACTATCACCCTTTAAAATTATTTTTAAAAAAATATATCATTCATATATATAAATTATGTAAACTAATTGATTTGGTTATATAATTGCTGTATTATGAAGATATAATGCGCCATTATGCTTTTTAGAGCAGAGACACTCCAATCGATTACACTGGACAAAATTTGGACGACCCTAAGCATCATTTATGGTAACTATGGTTTTTGGTCAAGTTTTTGGCGCTGATCACGAATATGAAATTAGAATTTTAGCCAATGCCTCAGATTTTTAGTTATTCGGTGTCAAAGTTAAAATTTTTTAATTTTTGGGGTATTTTGGGCTTCTATATGATAAAACCTATGGTTAGTAACAAAAGTTTATATATTTAGATTACAAAAACATTCATTATTAACGTAAGTTTAAAAATATTAATTTTTTTTTTATTTTTTAATTTTGTAAAATTAGTGGTTTTCTTCATAAAATCCGTTTTTTGATCCTAAATAACTTGAAAGTAATTTGCTAAATATTTTATGTACATAACCTTTTTTAGATATGTTTTTGCATAAGGAATCGAAGTATGCCAATAGATTTTGTAGTCTAGTTGATAGTAAAGAAATTTAGTAAATTTTTTTCGAACTTTGGACGCGGTTTAAAAAAATTGGAGGCATTGGAAAAAAAACTAAACCCAGGATGGTTATCGCAAGAAAATTCTCTACAAAACCCTCAAAAAATTGTTTATGTTGTTTTTTTTTGTTGTCCAGTGTTATTTAATGTAATATGGAAAAAATAAAAAATTTTAATTTTTTAGACTTTTATCTTGTGTCAAATAAAATTTGCACTTTTCATTAATGATAAATTATTTTAGTCTACAATTAAAGAACACGTTTTTTAATTTAAAATAATAATATAATTATGATCATAGCCTTAAAACTCTTGGGTTTAAAATTGGGGTCCGTATGGACCCCACTCGTTACAAAATTTTCACCCTACTATTTGCGGGTTAAAGAAAAAAACGTGCACTTTAATTGTAGACTAATATATAATCAATAATGAATAGTGCATTTATTTGACACAAATTAGAAAAAATCAAAATTAAAATTTTTTATTTTTCTATATTAGGGCGCGTTCAGACTCATTTCATTTTTTTAAAATATTTTATTAATTTTTATTATTTTCAAATTTTTACCTTTTGACAATCAATGCTTTTTTACAAAAAGTCGCCAATTTTTGTTATTAGCATTTAAATTTTTCTGAAAAAAAAAAGTTTTTAAAAAAATTTTGAAAAAAAAAATAAAATTTCAAAAAATTTAAAATAAAAATTTTAAAAAAAAAAATAAAATGAGTTTGAACACGCTTTTTAAAAATAATATCAATAAATTAAATGTATCAATATTATTTAATCGTGTTTTTAGGTCGGGTGGAACATCTTATGAAAAATTAGTGGAAAAAAAATATTATGAAATAAAAAATTAATTTTGGCCATTATTAATAAAAACTAGACATTTTACAAAAGAATAATAGTTTTTATTACTATTATGCAATACAAATATTTTATATATTTAATATGTAAAAATATTTAGAAAAAAAACTAAAAAATAAGGTTGCAAATATTTAAATTTAAATTTACCTTGAGGCAACATATTGTCAGCATTCAAATTTCCCATGGAGGGTCCATACGGATCCCAATTTAATTTTTAAATTTTAAACAAATTTTTATTAGACTTAAACCAAATCTTAATTACTAATTAGCGCGTTCACACTAAGTTCGTTTTTTTAAAAAAAAAATTTTAAAAATTTTAAAATTTTCACCTTTTGACATTAAACGCCTTTTTACAAAAAGTCGCCAATTTTTGTCATTAGCATTTAAATAGTTTTTCTGAAAGAAAAGTTTTTAAAAAATTAAAAAAAAAAAATTTGAAATGAGTCTGAACGCGCCCTTATATAATTAAAAAAAAACTTAATTTTGGCCAATAATATTTAATATATTTAAAGATATTCAAAATATAAAGTGCTGGGGTCTGTACCCTACAGTACCAATCGTGGATAATACGATAAATAAAAATTAATATTAATACTTAAGTATTTTTTCTTTCTGCTGACTATAAAAAATATCTCCGTTCCTAAGTGCAATTCATTATATATAAAATTAAATAAAAATGCTCATAAAAATGTACATTGCAGCTTTGTATTTAAATTTAATATTTAAAGAAATTTTTTTGCATATATTTGCACATTGATGAACATAAAAAAATCTAAAAAAGTTTTTAAACACTTAAAATACATTTATATAAATTAAAAGTTGCCTTAATATTAAAGATTTTATGTTATCTAGCTTACTTGTTTTTAAGCAATTAAAAAGAAAAAATAAAGGACATACAGATAACATATGGAGAGTGAGCATTCACTTACCTGTTTCGCACCTCAAATTTAAATTTTTTGAATTTGTCTTTATTATTGTTTTATTCATTTACATGGTATGTGACCTTTACATAGATTTTTACAAAAATGTTTATTATAAATTTTAGTTATTTAGATTTGAATTTTTTTAACCACTTTAATTAATGTCTTAGAATTGAACAAAATTATACTGTCACTTGAATATTTTAAGTTTGCAGTAATGAGTTATATATTTTTTTCATTATTATGACAATATTTTGAATAAAAAAAATTGTATTTTAGCATTTATTTTTTATAATTTAGCTATGAATTATATTTTCATTACCTCAACTTTCTCACTATTAAATGGAAAAACATTTTTTAATTTGACCTTTTGCCTTATTAGGGTGGTAATATAAATCAAAATTTGCTCCCTGGCTGGCCTTTACCCTATGTCTGGGCCAGACCAAATTAATATAAATTAAAATATCTTGTCAGTTTTTAATATATATATTGCCTAACTGGCTATTGTTAGTAACTTTTTATTCATTATATTAAGGGTATTAATTTTACAACACTCTCATAGCCTGCATATAATTTTTTTTTGCTATATAAGGTCTAAAATTAAAAAGAGCTTATAAGGTGGGCTAATTTTAGCTAACTCGTTTTGTGTAGGCCATAGATTGTCACCCAGAATGGACTTTAGTTGGTAAACATAAGATTGTTGCTTCATGCTTCAAAGTCCCTTAATATTTTAGTGTTGACCAAAATTTTATTTTATTTTGTGCCAACTATGTTTTACCATTTAAAACATAATATATAAAACATAATATAAACAATTGAAAACTTTCAAAATCTTTAAAAATATGCAATATTATTATATAAATTGTGACTTTTCTAATAACAAAAGTAGTTTAAAAATTAGAAAATGTTGTAAAGTAAAAGTTTTGATAGGGACCCCACTTGGTTCAATGTTAAAAACTATGATTAGGCCAAATATAAATGCAAAATTTATAACTAATTTTGATGTTATTTTTTAATATTTATAAACAGGATTAGAAAAGTTACAATTTTTTATCAATATTATGTATGTAAACTTTTACTTTATGAAGTAAAAACTCAAATTTTATGACAAATATAGCCAATTTTTTTTTTATTATTGTGTGTTTCATATTTTGCTTAGAAAATTCAAAATAGTATTTATTTATAAATATTAACATATATAGTACAATATGAAGGTTAATTTAATTTACTATATAAAAATAAGAAATTTTTATATTTCGTATTTATCTGATTTGTATCAAATAAAATTCACTAATCATTAGTGATAACTTATGATCATAATTAAAGTGCACTTGTTGTTCTTTAAAATATAATAATAAACAAACCTCATAGCTTTAAAATAAAACCCTTGATGTTTAGAGGTTTGGCGTGGGGGCCCAACTGACCCCTTCATTCAATTTATAAATTATTTACAGGGGCGTATGCAGAAACTTTTCTGAAGGGGGGCAAGAAATTTTTTTGGAGGAAAGGAGCTACGAAATATTGATATTTTATTTGCAAAATTATTTTGTAAGGCTGTATATTTTCCAAAAATTAGTAATTCTATTCCCTTTTGATATGTGTGATATATAAATTCAACCGCTAATTACATCATAAAAATTTTAAAAAAATCTAAAGGGGGGCGATTGCCCCCGTTTAATCCCCCCCCCCCCCTAAATACGCCCCTGATTATTAATTCAACCATTCGCGAATTGAGAGTAATATTTGCCATAAGCCCACGCTCTATGTTGAATGGGGTAGGATTAAACTGTCCATTACCTTGAGAGTGTGCATTTGCGTTGCCCCACTTTGGTATCTTAAGCTATATCCTACAAGGCACGTGCAAAGTGAGTTATTATTTTCGTGTTTTCAAAATTTTGAAAAATTTTATTTTGTAATAAAACGCAAATTTTTTAAAGTTCCGAAAATTTTGGTGTTTGCCATAAAATGCCTTTTCTAAAACCAAATTTTTTCATAAAAATGTTGAAAAAATAAAATTTTCAAAATTTTCAAAATTTTACGAAAATAAAAACTCACTTTGTACGTGCCCTTAACAAAAATTAAAAAAAAAATTGAATTTTAAAAAACTATGTCGCAAATTTGTGTTATTTTTTGATTATTATAATTAAATTTGGTAAAAATGTTGGCTCTACAATATTTATTTTTAATTTTAATGTAGGAGCAAGGATTGATATTCATAGGATATTGGCCTAAATGAGGAATCAATTATTAGAAAAAACCTCTATTCATAATTAAAATAAAAGTGAATCTTTAAAGTAATTAAAAATTATTACCTAGTATTACTCTATAATAGTAGAGTAAAATTACTTTGAATTATTTGACAAAATATATAATTTCCTTTTGGATCAAATTTTGAATTTTACATATGAAAGATTGTATTTTTAAAATAATTCAAATATAATCGCTTGAAACAAAACATTAATGTGAAACCCATCTTGAAAAAGGTGCTCGTATTTACAAAATTTATAAATTTGTTTATATATGTATTTTTTATTATTGTTTAAATTTCAAATAAAAATAATTTTGAATATCGGATTGAATCATTTTTTTAGAACATGGTCGATTTATTTAATTATTTAAAACAGAAAAATATATTTAAAAAAAAAAGATACAAATTGAATGGGGGATTGAATTTTTTTTTAAAACACAGGTCAACCAAATATCAAAGTCAGACAAAATAAGTTTATGTGACATAATAGCATACATTCCCATGATGGCGTTATCTCATATATAATTTAAGTTTCTCGTAGCTTCTTCCGCCTTCGGTTCCTTAAATCCGTCCATATCAAAAAAATAGCCTTTTTTGACCTAGACAGATTTTGCGACCTAAAGAATACCCTGAAAAGAAAAATTTCAAGAACCTTTTTACATTAAAACCTTGTAACTTATATAAAATTAATGAAAAATGAAATGTTTTAGTACATCAAGCTCCTACATCAGCATTTAGATAACACAAAATATTTTGCGTCCAAACTTAAATACGAAACGATATATTTTCGGTTTTTAATAAATACTATTTGAAGTTTGAATTTAACAGTTCAGCTGCTGTGAATATGCAAAAAAAAATTCAATTTATTGTTGTTTGAATTTTTTTTTGTTTTTTTCATCATTTTATCCAAATTTTAAAAGTTATAGCTACCCTACTAAGTTTAATTAGGAAAAACCGTAAACGGATTAGAAAATTCCTAAGATGATTGGTTTGATCTTTAAAGTTAGCTCTCTCAAAAATTTGTTGACCTGTGTAATAATAATCAATAATTTATAGGTAAATTACTATATAAATTATTATCATATATAAATAAATTCCATAATTACATAAAAAAGGTTTTCGTTTTTAAATTTTGATTCGGAAATATATATAAAAATACTGGGCATTCAAGGATTCATAAACAAATATAGCGCTTAATATTTTCACTAGCCTTTAGATATTATGTGGAATATTGGAAATAAGGGCACCAAAGTGAGTTTTTATTTTCGCAATATTTTGAAAATTATAAAATTTATTTTTTTCAAAATTTTTTTAAAAACTTTTTGTTTCAGAAAAAGCATTTTATGTGCATAAATAAAATTTGGCAACTTTTTAAAAATTTGCGTTTATTACAAAAATTTTTTTTTCAAAATTTTGAAAATTTCACGAAAATAAAAGCTCACTTTGCACGTGGCCTAACAAAAACGATTTAAATTTTATGCTGCCTTTGGTATTCCTCTGTAAAACAAATAATCTTAAAACTTTTAACGTCCTATTAAAACTGAAATATTAATATAATAGTTTAGCACAAGCCTTACAATTTTTTTAAAAAGCAAACAAACCACATTATTCGTTAATTTGTGTTCGATTTTTATTTTATTTAATTTCAAAAATTTTCAAAATTCTAAAAATGTTATTTTATTGATATTTAAAAAAAAATTATTTCAAAAAAAGTATTTTATGTTTATACACTATATTTGGCAATTTTTTCTAAAATACAATTTCTGATAATTTTTTAATTTTACGAAAGTAAAAACTCATTTTGCAAGTGGCCTTAACTATAATTTTTGGTTTGACACAAAACGAATCAAATCAAAAGAATATTTTTAAAGTAATTAAAATATTCTATAAAATTTTGTTATATATTCTGATATTAACATTTATTATATAATTTTATACAAAACGGTAAAATTAGAATCCCGCTGGTCATCATAGGTTTTTAATTAAAAAGAAAAATTCTTTCAATAGGCACACGTTCTATTTGTCCCTTTTATTTAATGTCCACAATATATGTAAAAAATTAGTTTTTTTGAAAAAATATTTTACTTCTCTAAATAATCAGGTATCAAAAAATGAAACATAATGTAAGTCTATAGTGTGTTTTATTGAACACAGTGTATCTGAAAAAAAACGAGTTTATTTAGATTACAAATTACAGCAAATATATTAATAGGTAAATTTTATAATTTATTTTTCCGACTCTGTAATTTGTTTTTATAGTTTGTTAATAGAGAAAACTAGTGTTGCAGATAGAGAGAGTTTTTAAAAACTATACAAAGTAGTCGTGTCCAACTCCCGACATTGTTCACCTGCCCTTTCTTTTTATTTGCCATAAAACAAAATTCTTGACAACAAATTTTATACCTTACACAGTCACTGTGTATAAGAATTGTAATATAACTACTGCTAAAGTCCATTTTATTATAATTTGTACTTCACTTTTTCTTATGCGTTATTCTGTCTTCGAATCGTTACTAAAGTTTTAGCTAGCATTTTTTTCCTTACCTTTTTTTTACCGTTTATTATCCCTTCAACTAATGACAATAATAAGGTACCTGTAAATAAAGGTACGCGGCTTTGGAAAAGTTTTTTAGACTAATATTTGTTGGGCACGTTCAAAGGCATATTAAAAAAATAGTTTTTTTTGCAAATTTTTAGATAAAAATATATACTTGTTAGCTGGAAAAAATCCTAGTTATTTTGACTAATAGAAATAGTATATTTGTAATATTTTAATTTGTCTCTTAGTTTTACAACGGCATTTTGCCGAATATTGAAAACGATTTTAAACGTATTTTTCTTCTAACATTTGGATAACATAGGAAAAGGCCAAATTTTATCTTTTATTTTTGCAATCAAAAAAAAACAAAAGTTCATTTTAAATGATGCCTTAGAGGTAGATGACTATTTACGGATCCACAAATTTCTTTGGTATATATTTTTATAACTTCTTTGACCATTTTTTGGGTAAAATATAAATAATGTTTTGACTACCAACTAACACAGCAAACACAGGTAATATACGCCCTTTCTTTTCGGCATGTCATCAAGGTAGCAGGTTGTATGAACCACAAAAAAAAACATATAACAAAATTTACATAATTGAAATAATGTTTCCTTAACATCGTTTAATTTATATTTATGGCTCATGCTAATTTTGTTTTGTAAGTCAAGGCTTTAGTTCCTCTAGAGCAAAGTCGGGAAAGCCTTTTATCTAGGCTTTGTTAGGTGTCGATTTGATTTAGTAACCACATATTTTCTTTGCTTAATAAATTAAATTGACACGTACCATAGCTAGACAAAGGCTCTTCCTACATCTCGGTAAAAGCCCAAAAGCCTAAACTAACTAAAAATGATATAATTTGCACGACTGAAATTAATTTAAGAGTTTAATAAAAATATTAACCTACTTTCCCCTTTGCTGCATTAAATTAAGAAACACATAAATTTTTGGGGGTATTTTTTTTTACAAATTTAATAAATACAACGTCGAAATTGGGGCAAATAATAGGTCCATTGGATGAATCAATTCAACTAGAATTAAGACTGCCACCCTGACCTGTACATAGGAAGGGGGTCGCTTTGAGTAAACCTACAAAATATTAATTCTGTGGCAAAGCTATTTTCCGGTGTCAAATTCCTGTTTTAAAGGTTGTATTGAAAAGCATAAATCGCACAATAGTTGCAACTTTTGAATGAAAGGGCGTCTTATTTAATGTTTCCTCCACCTAATCACTCGTCTAAAAGCCGGTTATATAAATACCTGAAACACACATACCCTGTGGTAAAAGCCAGATCTTTTCCCCATTTGTAGGATCGCTAACCCGTTAGGATTTTGCCACTTTTAACTCATCCCAGACCTTGCAGAGTTAATTTAATATAACACGAAGCGCCGGTGACCTAGGTTATTTAGGCTTAGGCTTTCAGAAAAATGGACGGCGTTGGGATTTGTTGGCCGTCACCCAGCTCAAGCTTTGAATTATAGAAAACAACAAAGTTTATATGCGCTCAAGGTCGTCCGGTCTCTGGAAGCCAACCTAGATATGAAAATTCCCATTTTTACATATTAGCTTCACACTAAACATACAAGTCATAACCCTGGGGCAGCATTATAGGACATAAAAATACAAAAGCTAAGGAAAATAACTTCTAACATTTTACTTACTTTTACATAAAAAGGGACTTGAAGACAATTTTGTAGATTGTTGAAATGAGACGAGAATGACTAAATATTAATAATAAAACTAAACAAGAAGTTTACGCCTGATTAAACTTTGTACACTAAAACCTCTTTGTCCAGTTCCCCCCACTTTACAATTAATCGTATACACCAACAAATACTATATCAAAATGACATTTATGCTTTTAGCATTGTTTGAGGGCTTTTAATATGGTATGATACTCATCGAATTTCATTTCTGACGAACGTGTCTCTTTTATATTTACTAAGAACAAGTTACATTGTTAAAGGTGTTTATAAATTCAATTTATAAACTTAAAACAATATCAGATCAATAAAGTCCTAATTTTATGGACTTATTTAATGTTAAAATAATTAATCTGTTCTTTAATTGAGAACTAATACTAAAATATTTCATACCTGTGAAATTTATTTAACTCTCATTGCTAACTTTTTTGACAAGCTCGACGAGGGCATTTCTCAACTTGGACTAGCAGTGAAATTCGCTTTCTGCCTTTAACGTCCATTTAAATTGAAAGCTTTAAGTACATTTTTTTTGTATTTAAAAATTTGATAAAAAAAATATTTTGATCTAATAAAATGTAGCTAAACAAAAAGTTGCCAGTCCTAATTATTAGCACTAAATATACAGTTTCAGAATTAAAATTTTCAAAAATTTATAAAGCAAAAAATTCTGAAAAAAATTAACTCAACTTTGAAATTTTTTTAGAATAAAATTGTAGCTAGAAATGTCTTTCTATCAAATAGAGCAATATCTTTTCTTAAATTTTTTCAATATTTTTAAAAATAAGTTTGTTTTTATTTAATTCGGAGCTGCCTAAATTGACGTTTCACATAATATTATCGAAACCTGACCTTTTCACCAAATGTTCATTAACAAAACAACCATTTCAAAGTTTGGAATTAAATTTTACCCATCCTATATATTATTTAGATTTTGCCAAATTGACCAATATTTACACAAACTCGTCTAGTCTAATATTTCAGACACAGGCCATAGACTTGAAACTCAAATGTTTGTTAAATATGAATGTCTTGGGCTCTTTCATTATTTTCCATGTCCATCATTAGGGATGAAATTTGTTAGAATGTCGTTTTAATAGATAATAAAATTAACTTTTTTTCATACAAAATCTATAAGCTTTTTTATAAGTTATTTTTGTTAAATTTTTACTGAAGTTACATAGCGTTAATTAGTACTAATTAAAATTATGGTCGTTCAAGCGTATTTTTTATGATAAAAAAAAAGACTTAAAAGAAAACATAAATTTTTATCTCTAAATTTTTACATTTTTTTAAAAACATTTTTAGTTAAAATGTTATTCGAAATAAGAAATTGAACCGTTTATTATCCTTTAAAATAAAAATATTAATTAAAAATTTAATGTTCTCTAAATAAATTTAACGTCTTGTAGTTTAAATAAAAAAAATTACGAGTGTTACAGAACCTTTGATTTCTTTCAAAAAATTTTTTATTCATTTTTGGGGAAATAAATTTTATTTATAAAGCCAGAATGGCTATTACTGTAATATATCTACCAGCTCAGCCAAAATGGCATGCTCGCTTTTCTACGTAAACTTGGAGAAGCCTACAAGAATATCCAAAGAAAAATATCTAACTTTTTCCTATTCAGGGGTTATTATGCTTAATTTGGCTCGCTTCTAAGAAAAATTCAAGCTATAAATGCCTTGCTAAAAATATAACGTGTGTGCGTTACCCCCGAAAGACAAATTGGATGATTATTGTAAAATTATGAATATAAAAATCCATTAGGGCTTACTAATCTAAACAACAAAATAAATTTGAGAAAATGGAGAAAAAGTAATGAAACGAAAAACTAGGCAAAGAATTTAATTCGGGACCAAAAATTAGCTCCAATCCTAAAAAATGCTTTTAGAGGGTCTTGTAACACATCTTCTTGTAGGGAATTTTTCAAACTATAGAGCCACTAAATCTATTAACAAACATTGTTGTTAATGGCTCCCATCTTCTTATATACCGTAAACGGGATGCGCCCAGTATATTTGCAAAAAAAAATTAGACCTTCTTCCCTTTTTCAGCACATTATAGGGATTGGACACGGCTAAGCGGGGGGAGGGTGTCTGGTTTTTGTCAAATTTATTTATAAACACACACACCTTTATCAAAGGTAAAAGTATTTTATACTCAATGGCGAGATTCATTCTCTCCCGTATTATTATTATCATTATTGTTGTTATTATCACATAAATGCAATCTATTCCACTCCAAACTTACTTATAAAAACTAATTTCAGGCCCTAATAGATCTATGTCGTGATGCTAGTTCAATAAAAATTATAAATATAATCTAATTTTTTCATATAAGCAATTTATTTTATTTTCTCTTTTTAGTGCATTAATTTAGTTACGCTGTGTTTTTGTGTCGTATTTTTTTTACCTGTGTTTTTATGGTGTTATTTATGACCACTTTTCGTGTTTTATTTTGATGGTGATAATTTATCTTTTACATTTTTATTTCAATTTTTTTTAAATAATTTTAATAAAATGTTTCTATTGATTAGTATCTGAATAATTTGTTATGAATTGAACAGGAAAAGCACATTAGCCATAAAAATTTAATCTGTTATTTCGTAATTCAATTTTTTTTAAGTTGACATACTGTTATTAGACACCATAGAAATGTTTTAAACTATTATCATTAAGAGTTTAAGCAAATTTATTTAAAGTTAAGTTGTATGCATAATTTAAATGATGCTAACTTCACAAAAACATTATATTAAAAAAAAATTAATATTTTTGAGTGGTCAAATACCTAAAAGCCCCTTGGCATTATAAATTTAATTGACTTTTATAATCGATGCTATATCATAGTTTTTACGAAACCCATACTACTATTTTTATTATATACCATTTTAGCCATGCTATTAATCAAACAAAATCCTTTCTTTTTTGCATCCAAATTTAATCGATCTTCTGCCATACCATGATAGCAACTTTATTTGCAAAACCTCTTAGCGGTTGAATTTTGCAAATCCGGTAAATGAAATTTATATTCAAAAAATTAATTTTAAAATTTTTATTTTTAACGGTTTTTTGAGAACAAAATAATTAATATTACAATTTTATTCAAAATAAATCTATATTTTTATTTCTGCCAGGCCACCTTAAAATTGAGGTTTGGTTTTTTTTGCAAAAAAGATGAAATTTGGCTATGTCATTCAATAGATAAGAGAAAATAGGCTTAAATTTTGACTAAAATTAAAGGATATACAATAAAATTATTATTATTATTATTATTTAGGTCTAGGGAAGTAAACATAATTGATTAATTATAATTTATTTAATTTCAAAATAAAGATCTATAAATATTTGTTCAAAATATAATTTTGAACGTTCCTTAACTAACTTAAATATTATTTATAAAAATATTCTTTTCGATTAAAATTTTTTCTAAATAAACAGACTTGAGAGTTCAAACCCGGCTTACATATTCCAGCTCTAGGCCTGACCACAATTTACAAATACGGCCCAAAAATAATGCGAGCTATAAATATTTTGCTTTAAAATTATCACTAAAATACAGAGTCTAGAAGTAATATTTCGTATTAAAATAAATTTATCATTTTTATTTCTTGGTAACCATAATTAAATGAAAAAAAAGGCAAAATGAATACGCCTGGCCCGGCTTTTCCTTTTTTTCTAATTCAGGCTCGGCTCGCCCAGCCCGTTTTAATGTTCGGCGCGGCCCAGCACGGGTGGGCCGAGGGGGGCGTTTGAATCCTGGCTTTGCTAATACATAAAACTAATACAATTTCAAATTTACTAAGTTTAATTTTCATAATAACTTTGTATAAATTTGTTTGGAGCATACTAAATTTTAAAACACAAATATAAATTTTGTCTTTATAACACTAGGCTCACCTTTGGCGTTTCGATTCAGCCTCATTGCTAGAAGAACCAGCGTACCAAAATCGTTCAGGTAAATGAAATATCAGCAATTAAAGCTAGTTGAAATAATACCAAGCAAGCCCGGCAACGGCCTTAAAAAATTTTTAGGCGCCGTACTTTTAAAATTTTTCAGTCTTTTAAGAAAAAGAAAACAGTTTTTAGGGCGCATTTGACTGGGATTGTCATACCTTGCTTATAATGCGATACAGGCCCATTGCTATGAGCGACCTTTTGGCGTTCCTAATTTTTTTAAGGCTTTAAGGCAGTTTCATGAAAAAATGCCGTAATCTATTAGTTTAAGATTATAATTGCATAAATAAATTAGGTACGCAATCATAACACAGGTCAACAAATATCAATGTCATAAAATATAGGTTTATGAAAACATAATAGGTACCATATGATAGCCTTCATAAATATTTTTCGTTTTTCTTAGTTTATTCCGCCTTTGGCTCCTTAGATCCGTCCATAACGAAAAATGGTCTTTTGACCACAAAATAACCCCAAAAAAATTTAAAAATCTTTTTTTAATAAAAAATCCCTTGTAACTTATTTGATTATAAATAATGAAAAATAAATATGATTATTATACCAAGCTCTTACATCGGCATTCAAATAATACAAATATTTTGCACCCACTTAAATACGACACGATATATTATCGGTTTTAAATAAAAATTCAATGTTAATATAATTAGAAGCCTTTCAAAGCGGCAGTTGACCTTTATGCCATATCGGGCATAGTGTGCTTTTTCTCAGATGCGCTTAGTTATCATGGTTGGCCTTCCATCCTTTTTTAAATCCTAGAAAATGGACGGCGCAGGCACCCTACATGCTTGCAAAAAGGGGCAAAAAATTTGCCCCCTGGCCTCTTTAAACTTTGGGCTCTATTTGCCAGAGAATTTTGAAATAAAAAATTAAAGTATAATTATTTGCCTGAAAGGTAAATCAAGACGATTTTTTTGACCACCTCAGGCTCTGGGCCTAGGTTTTATACCGAAATATATCAAGCTAACCTTCCCAATTTCGAGTCAGCAGGGATTCTAAAATTTATATAACTTGTATATGATGTATTTCATATTTTTAGTAATAAAAAATTATTATTATATTATGAACACCTAATATATTAAAAAAACAACATTTTCAATGTTAATATCAATGTTAGGTATAAATATGTCAAATATGTATTTTGATTATATTTTCATAAAAACAATCTAAACCTTAAGTGGTTTAGTTTAAACTTCAAATTTCAATATTATTCCTATAAAATTTTTAGTTATAAGGATAATTAAAATTTCTCAAAGTATTTCACTGATAATTAATTATTTGTTTTTAACAATTTTTCGCCATAACCTTGCTCAATTTTTTCAGATCGTAAAATAAAAGTATAATGGAAAAAAAATAATAAAAAATAAATATTCGATATTAATCATCGAACCACTGAATCAAATCAAATCTACTCTCAATCTTACAAGGCAACAGCAAAAAATCGATAATTTTGGAAGCTAATGATCCTCACTTCCCTCCCTTTCCCATCTTCAATACCCCCAAAATAATAAAATCAAAATATAAAAAATTAGCACTACTGATCAGGTTTCAAATCAATTTAACATTGTAAATGTTGTTATTATAATTTTGAATATCCTAATTAGTAGTAGTAAACTAAATTGTTAATATACATTTTGAGCTAACTCAGTGTTGATTGCGTCCTTCCTAAGTCTGCAATATTACTGTTAAAGCATTAGACCAAAAAATGTCAGATTAAAACTTAGAAAATAGGCAAAAAAAAAGCATTAAAAAATTGACATTACTATTGAAAAGCAAATAATATAAAAAAAACTAAACAAATATAAAATTTATGCTTTTGGCCATGTCTTATTTTGTTTTTATTTCTTTTTCTGAAAAATGCATAAATAAACATATTGTAATATATATGTATCGATGCTTTTCAATAAACGCGCAGCACTGTGTGGTCCATATGGAAACCAGCACATTTTAAATTTTAAATATCTTCAAAAATATTCTATATTAATGCTCAAATTTTTCTGATTTTTTCTTAAATATATATTAAACAAAATAACTAGTTAAAATTTGGTCTTATAGCGAAATTCGTTAAATAAAAATTCTGGGTCCGAATGAACCCCACATGTTCAAATTATGATGAAAACCATGATATTGCCTCAATGTAAATTAAAACTTAAAAAATTACAACTTTATTTTTTAGATATTCTTTCATAATAGTTTTATATTAAGTAAAAATTGTATAATAACGATATTTAATTAATTTTATTTCTCAAAAAATATCTTTTAAGGTAAGTAATAGCCCAAAATAATTTTTTATTTCATAATATTTTTTTTACATGAATCTCTCTTAAATGTTCTACTAGACTTAAAAACACAATTTAACCATTAATATTGATATATTTAATTTATTGGCAAGATTTATTGAATGTTACATAGAAAAAAAGTTCCAATTTTTCAGATTTTTTTCTACTTTTGTCAAATAAAATTTGCAACACACATTAATGACTAAATTTAGTTTTTTAGAGCGTGTTTTTCTTTATAATAATAAACAAATAAAATACATAGCCTTAAAACTCTTAAATTTATAGAGGTTAAAATTGTGGTCCGTATGGCTCCCACTGTAGCATTCGCGTTACAAATTTCCTTCGCGGGTAAATAGATATAAAAAATTTTTGTTTTCAAATTTTACGAAAAAATTAAAATTATAACAAGATCCTATGTAAACAATACAAATTAACTGTAAATCTTCAGAGAAAAATATATTAATTAATGACAAAAATATAAATTGTATATTACAAAACCATATTTTAAAAAATTTTTCGTCATATAAAAATTATAACACCTTTTTTCTTAATAAAATGCCAGACTAAACAAATCATAGATATAAAATTTTAACGATGGGCCAAAAAAGAGATTTAATGGACTGAGATCTACAAAATTTCATGAATGTTCGGCGAAGTTGATGAAACGGCAACAAATAATTTTCATGGCCTTCTCTTTAATAAGCGTAATTTGGCAAAATTAATTAGCGACCTTGAAAATTTTTAAATAAAATTTATTTTAGCTGTGTAAATTCTCACCTGGAATAATCAATTGTTAAATCTATCAAGCTCCAATATCATTTTGTGTAAATGTTTTGCATTTTATCAAACAGATGACACGATTTTAAGTAGTTAAAAAAATTAAATATTTTTTTATTAATTTTATATCTCATATGCTCTATTAAAAATATAATGCTCGTATAGGTGAATTAAATTTATTTTACTCATCGTTATTATAAAAAAACAAAATGCTTATGAAATATAAAATTATTTAATCACACTCAATACCATCTCCTTTTATTCAAAATAATGGAGAATATGTCTATCATTTCTTAATGATTGACATTTAAATTGATACAAATTGAAGGTTGAAGCAATAAAGCGAAAAAAGATTAACAAGTGAATTTTGATTTACTTATGTGGTATGTATAGTAAATCATTTTGCTGTTAGATCCAATATTGGATAATTTTAAACTTGTATGGCAAAATGCTAAAAAAATTAATTTTTTAAATTTTTTGTTGAAAGTTATTAAACAATTTTCTCAAGTCGAGTGTTAGTATAAAAGTTTTACAAACCATTTTTTTATTTTTTAACATTTTTGTTATAATTTTCAATTTTTTTATATTGTATAATAAAACGAGATTAAAAAATATTTAAAATTTATTATGGTAGGATTAATAATTAATTATTAAAATGTTAGTTTTGAAAACACTTAAGAAGGAAATATTTAAATGGGAGGCACGGGTTTTTTTAGCTCAGAATTATCGCCTTTTTATTAGCTCAAATGTAAAAATATTCAAAACTTATCAGCGATATTAGTAACAATCACTCCATATAAGATGGTTTGACGGTTCCTTCATACGTGCTTAATATTAAATACAATGTTATTGTTGGGATCAATTTAGGGTAAATATTTTTTTTTTAATTGACAAAACCTATCTACAATTTTAAATAAGGCGAAATTTGAAACAAACAACAAATAATAAATGGTATAATTTATTATTCAACCCACCTATGTAAACAATGTATTTTTCAGCACTTAAAAATTGGAATGCATTCCTTAGAGATCTAATTATAAAAAAAAATCAATAACTCATTTTTTTGTTGACTTGCAAACACTATACCCATTGGCTGAGGTAATAAATTAAAGCTTTAGTAAAATAAAAAATGGTTTGCCAAATTTCTTAAGAAAGTCAAGATATTTTTATAAATGCGCTACCTTTAATTTATATGACTATTTAAGGAGAAAAAAGTAGACTGGAAATAAACAAGGGATCAAAGCTAGTATATTATATATTTATATAATTAAAAACACAGATGTTAATTTTTAATTCTCGGAGAGTCTTATCTCCATCAAAATCTACTACAATAAAAATCCTTAACTTAGATATAAAAAATAATAATATACCAAAAAATTATGAAAACAAACTCATAAAAATTGGCCGATTAAACCGCTAAAAGACCTTTAAATATTTTTTTTCTGAGAACTAATTTAGTTAAACTTTGTCTATATTTAAATGAATTATATAATTTTTTAAACGTAAATCGAAATTTCATTTATCTATAAAATTTTGTTTGTTAACAATTGCCTTTATATTGTTGTATCAATGTTTGTGATTGAATCTAAAATAGCGCATCCATAGATTGCGGAATACGTATCTAAAATAATAAGTTAAAGGAATTAGATGATATTTTAGTGGCTGTGGTCCCAAATAAACTTGTAATAAGGTAAACGTTGAAATTTCGAATGTACAAACAATAATGTGTAATCTTCCCAATTTTTAGATATATACCCTACCTAAGTAAGGCTTGGGAGAAATAAATGGTTAATTTTATTAGAAACTTAAATATTATTTTTATTAAAAATAAAGCATCAAAACATAAATAAAAAAATAAAATTAATTTAAAAAGTTTGAAAATAAACTTTTGTTTCTTATGGCACAACTGGCTTGCTGCCTGGTTTCATCTGTTTTTCTTTATTTAAAAAAAATTATTGTTTTATTTCTAAAAGATTGTATTTTACCATGTGTTTGCAATATACCCTGTGGTGTAGGAATAGGCCCCGCCCCCTATAATCAACATTAGGTGTGTAAATAAGTAACTTTGATGAAATACTTTGTACCTAAATTGAAACTTCACGTGTGGTAATTTGACATCTTTAGCTCTCACCAACTGACCAAAACTTAGTTATGTACTTTTTTCCAGCCTCTGAGAAAGTGAATTATGATGCTGGCATATTTTTTGCTGATTCCCCAAACATCCCTAGCAAAATCCTGTTATTATTATTGTAGTAATTTGCAAATGAGTGTGAGTAGAGAAATTTTATAAGTAACAAAATTATCTAAATCAGATGTTGTTCAAATGTGCCTTCTGGCATAACATATTGTGCCGAGCTGTGTGTTTTATATATATCAAGTTTTTTATCATTTAACTACTCTTTGCCGAGTTTTTATTTTTCATAATTTTATTTTTCTAGTTAAATATTAAAAAACAAATGTTGTTAAATCAAAATCTTAGTGGCTTTTATACCCTATCAATTTCCTCATTTTTACACCTCCAAATGCGTCATTTTTGTTAAATAAATTCATCTAAATCATCTCTTTATCAGATTCCATTCATATTGACACCTATTCTTCCCAATGGGCCCTTTTTTATACATTTACCGACACATATATGCATCGATTAATTCTAACCTCTGTTTGTAGTTGTGGTGAGAAATCAATGCCAACAACAAACTTACCTTTTGATAATGGTTAAAAAATTTGACCTATAATTCTCATGACAATTTAACGTCAAAATTTAAACTCTTGTTATATATCATTAAGGCTAGACAGTCATAGGGCCAACCATTCAAGGTTGTACAGCCAATCGTTTTTGAAATTATATTCAGACGATGCTACTTTTAGGCAAGCATTTTAACTTATAAAATCTTATAAATTTTATTATATATGAAAAAAAGGGGCAATGATTTACGAAAAAATTTATGTACTCTAATATAACGTTTTTCAAAAGATCCATTCTATATCATTTAATATTTTACATTGAGCTCACTCAACCGGGACCGGGGATCGAGGAGCTTTGAAAAATAAAAAAAAATGTTTTAAAAAAATTGCGGAAAAATAAATAGGAGGAGGCAGGCAACAAGCAAATAGGAATAAGATAATATAGGCACAAGAAAAATAAACGTAAGCAAACCGAGAGAGGAATACGAAAAGATCAAGGGAGAAGAAAGAGTTATATATATTTTATTTATTTTTGTACGAAAAAATTTAATTTTGCAAAAAAATATCGGCAATTTTTCCTTAACATTTTTAGATAAACATTATTATAATTTAAGAAATTACCTTGAAATATTAGTTATTTGATTATATTCTTACAAAAATGGCAAAATATTCAGTGAATATGTGCTTAACGAGCCTAAGCTAACTATCTCCTTGTTGGACTAATTTTAAATTTGATGTTTGGTATTACAGAACTTGACCGAATACCCCTTCTCGATTATAAAAGAATTTGACCAAATTTGAATTTTGGATCTCTTATATTTTAATTCCATAATTTGCATTACCCTCCACCAGAATCCTATAAATTGGGCACAACTCACTTTACGAACATGAAGTGTCACCTGAAAAATTTGGAGCGAAATCGAGCCTTGCTTGCTGTCTCGGCGACACGGCGTTTATGAAAAGTCAATCTATTTACCCGAATTATGATCCATACTCCAACTCAAAAATCTCATCATTCATTTGAACATGGCCATCCTCAAATTGAAGAAAATCGGTCGTTTCTAACTCCCGAAAATCAAAATTCCAATTCTCAGAGTAAATATAACATAATTTTTTTTAGAATGAGAGAGAATGTTAGTATTAAGAAAGGTAAACTCTAAATTTTAATATTTAAGGCTTTACATAATTTACAATTTTATTCGGTTTAATTGGCATTTTAGAAATTGATGGGCATTTTATATATATATTATTGATATATTTTTTCAAAAGTATAAGTTTTGGTCAATTGCCGCTCTTCTAATTTTGATAACCGCCTTTAGTGGCGCCTAGGCAGAAATGGTCCCGCCTTTAAGCATGGCCGGTTCACTCCAGCCCACGACTCGCCAAATACATATTTGGTCAAAATGGTAACATATACCGCTAGTAAACGATGGGCGGCCTCTAACTCGTTTTTTAAACGGACCGGCCCTTTCTCCAAGAGCAATCCAAGCAAAGCTTAAGGGCGTAGGGCACCTAATATAAAATTTGTTAACCAGACGGGAAAAGGGAAGAGACGCTGCTATTTTTTCACAATTTTAAATACTTAAAAAAATTTATTTATTAAAATGCTGTAATTTATTAAATAAATTACGTAAAATTAACGGTATATTAAACTTGTAAAAGTGTAATTTTGTATATTTAAATTAGCAAAAATTTTTGCGCTAAAGGGCAGATGAATTTAAACGTTTTTTTTAAGAAAGAACTTATGAATAATTCAGCAACCTAATTTCCTAATATGTTGTTCCCTACAACACAAACCAAAAATTGCTCAATTCCACACTCATGATTGTTTTTATTATTGAATATTCTGTTGCAGCTCTAATTATTAAAAAAATCTTCACAGATTCTCAGCAGTCGATTGGGGGCTGGCCTCCTTCACACTTACCTGAACCTTCTTCCTCAATGAATCCTAGTTATTTAAATGAATCATTCCTTCCACCCTCCTATTTGAGCTCTCAAGTTGATGAACATAACAACGTACATTATTATACACATGAATTTGTTTATATTTATTAAATTCGAACCAAATGATGGGGTGCTTATAGAAAATCTTTAGCAAACAATTTTATTCTTCATAGTGTAATTTTTCCCTGTACAGGAAGAGGTTTTTGAGAAAGAAAACTGAAAATTAAATTTAGCTGTATTCTCTTTATACAAAAAGGGCATTTTAAGATTTTTTTGTGGGTATTGGTTAGTGAAGCAACCAGGATCGAACATAACCAACCATTCGATTTTATTAATAAATATTGGTCAATGTATTTGAAATTTTGTATAATAACCATTAGTATTACTAATTTGTCAATACAGTCCTCATTATTTAAATTCTTACAACACATTTTATACACATTGATAATTCAGTATTCTAATTGCATAATATTATAATAGGCTGCTGTAGCCAACGATTCCCGTAATTACGGACAACAATTCTTGTCCGCCGTACCTGGTCAATTTGACCAACAAGATGGCCGTAATGACGTACCCTCGACCTTTTTGATTGCAAATCACAATCAAATTAATAATAATTTGGCCGATGACCGATTGGAACATAACGGGTATCCACCTACAGGTCGTCATCTCAGTGCTAATCATGGTGACCGGAGTGGAAATGACTTGGGACTGCCTTCCATCATGTCGAGTTTTAGTCATCACGGACCACAGCTAGAAAGACAGCAACTTTCTGATGCAGTGGGAGAAAATTATTCACCGCCCTCACCTATTCGTCTATGCCCTAAAAAAAGTTAAACACCCATAATTTTGGACTAGAAAACCATATAACTATGCATCTTGTGTACTTATTTACATTTGGTTTTACGGATCATAAAATTTTTCTAGGTTTTATAGCTGACAAAAGTCGCCTGAGATCAATTTTATTAACAATAGTTTACGATAATTAAAAAAATATAAGCGAAATTCTATAAACTTAATATAATTTTTGTTTCTGATATATTTAAAGATTTTGGTATGGAAAACTCTTCTTCTATACACGGCGGCGTTCAATCGAAAAGCCCGCCTCTCAGTTTCCAAGAGTTTCAACTACTTCATAGACAAATCTACGGACAAGATCACGATGAGCATTTATACGACGGTAACTACGGTAATAATCATCAACGTGCCGCAAGCCCCGTCGGGTATGGACGGGCCCTTAAACTTGAAGGAGAGCGGAGAAACGGGAGTGCGGCGAATTCTTCCAAAACTGGCGACGCACTGGGCAGCGCTCTAGCTTCGGTCAATACAATTTTTTTTAACAATTTTTTCTTATATATTTTGAATAATAAGTTTAAAAATGAATATATACCTTTCTTTAATTTCTATATAATCCACGTTCACAATAATTAATGAATGTTCGGTGAAGTCTGCCATAGAACAATATGACAGTCTTAACTTTAATATTTTTTCCTAATTTGTATCTATGATGCAAGTCCATAAATAAAATTATGAAAAATTGACTAAATTAGCAAATTATACTAATTTGGCGTCCTTAAATAAATAGAACTAGATTAAGAATAATTGGAATTTCAATTTTTTATCTGAAAAATTGAGAAAGATATTAAATTCTTGCAGCTCAAACATCTTTCTCGGTTATACAGAATTTTGTATCCTAAACTTAAAATTTGGAACGATAGTAAAACATTTTAGCTTAATACACATATTTTCGAAGTTAATTTTTTGAGAATTTCGCATACATTCATTGTTTGTAGTTTGGTTGCGAAAACGCGAAAATTACATCACGTAATTTTAGGAAAAAGCAATTTTTTTGTAATATTGTAAAGTGTCCGGTTAATTTTTTGATTGATTTAAGCTAAAGGCACTTGAAAGAACATTAATTTAGTTGCTTAAAACTGAACACTTGGTAGCAGCATTATTTTCCCTTTTTTTTACGAAATTTTACAATATTATAGGTACATATTAATTTTGTAAGAAATATATCAAGATAATAATATCGAAAAATTAATATCATCCATTTAATTTAAAATATTGAACGCATATATTTATTTAGATCTATGCAAGCGATCACCAAGGAATTCCATATTTACCTAATCACATTCCTAACTTCGATACTCTTCCACTTACGCCTATCGGGGCCCATCTTAAAACTAATCATGCATCCAACAACACAACGCCCCTGTCTTCCACCAAAAGTAGCCACGGATGGCATAATCAAAGCGCCGATCCTCCAAGACAACTGAAGGTTACATTTTTATATAGACAAATGCACTTAAACATTTTCAACAAAATTTGCTATCATATATTGTTTCTCTAAGTTAAGGCGGCTTTAATCATATTATTATTTTTGACTTGGCTCTTTTTATAATATTTTTTTGTTAAAATACAATATAAGGTCAAATTTAACTTCGATGCATAATGGTTAAAAAATATTTTAGTGAAAGATTAATTAATGATCACACTCAGAATTCATACAATAAAAAGGTTATCTTATATAAAAAATTTCTGCCATTTATAATATGAAAAAATCGCTTTAGCATATACCTATAGAAATTAATGTCATAAATATTAAACATAAATTGTTTGAGACAGCAATTTAAAATTTAAAAGGAAACTTTTAATTCAATTGACAAAATTTATAGACAAAATTTTAAAGCTTTGATTTCAAAATCGCTTGCATATTTACGATAATTGTGTTAAATATAAATATAACAGAGTTATTTGGGTTGATGGGTGGGGTTTTGATACGAGAACTAAATTTTGGCTAAACACCTATAATAGGAAATTGGGCTTGAGGAAAATCATCTGGATGATGCCATCCATGTACTGAGACACCACGCATTCACCAAAAACGTTCCAAACAACATTCTTAACATCAACGATGTCCTTCGATTCGATCCTCAGCATCACCATAACCTAAATACAAATCATTTTGGCGCTCAGCAACTTCTACAAGATAGCGAATTCAAAAATGACAATGGCAGCTTCGGTGACTATATACCGTCCATGCAAAACGTTCACGAAAAATTTTATTCTACACATAAAGGTTCATCTCACATATTTTTTTTCGATTCTAAAGATTGTTTTTTTGGATTTTATCTCAATCCCTATTTCTGAGAGAGGTGTCATACCCGTTAGTTTGACCTTTATAAACATAAAGAACTTATTTTGTCGTCTGGTTAAATAGAGACTTGCACCCCAAAGATTTAGGCTCTCACTTTAGGCGTATTTTTTTATGAGCTACTGTGGAAGGCCATTCAGCAGCTTTACAGTGGTTGTACGGTGTTTATTATTTAAAAAAAACCTATACATTCACCTTTGGTGCCCAAGAGCTGGGATATTACCACTCAGTAATTACCAGGGATGGGCAAGTAATGATTACTTGTAATTAAATTACAATTACTAATTACTCTCATAGTAATTAGTAATTAGTAATCAATTACATTTTTTATAAAGTAATTGTAATGGTAATTAATTACATTTTTTAATAAAGTAGTTGTAATGATAATGATTACTTTTTCAAAGCATTATATTGAAGGATGGAATAGTTTATTTGACGCATTTAAAGATATTATAAAATATAAATCAAAAATAATTTCTATTGTTAAGTTTAAACATTGAGTTAGATTTCATTGAGGAATATTTATATGTTACTAAACCTTTGGCCAAAGCTTTAGATTTTTTTCAAAATGAAAAAACGTTTTTTTTATGGAGAACTAGTGCCAACATTATTTGAAAAATTAGCGGATTTAAATGACCTTAAACCTAATTTAAAATTTTGTAAAAACCTTGTCTCAAAAATGATTTCTAGTTTTGAAAATAGGTTTGAAGACCATCTTACTATGTCGGTAAATTCCAATTTTGCATTATTAGCATCAATGTCTCATCCATTTTTTAAATTAGACTGGGTAGAGGGCAGGGAGAACAAAGAAAATTTAAAATCGTTATTGATATCAGAAGAAAAAAAATGAAAAAAATTGACATATCTTCAAGTCAAAATGTTTCTAAAATTCAAAGTTTATACAGGTTTAAAAATTTACCTAAATCAAAATTAACAACTGATCTCTACGATGAGGCAGAATTAGAGGTTCTAAAATATTTAAATGATAATAGTTAAAAGCTACCAATGTTAGAAAATTACCCAACAATTAAAAAGATTTTTTTTAAGTATAACACGCTATTAGGCTCATCAGCCTCAGTCGAAAGATTATTTAGTCTTGTCACTTTATTAAATAGATTTAATAGAAACAGATTGTCCAATGAGTTGTTTGAGAAATTAATTGTTTTAAAAAGTAAATATACGAAACGGGCTATAAGGATTTAGTAACTAATCAAACTTTCTTCCACTAACTCAAATATATTTTTAATTATATAATTTAGCATTTATATCCAAAATAAATATATATTTTTACATATTGTCTATATAATAAGTGTTTTTATTTTTGTGTATTATTATTTTCGTGTTTTCTAATTTTATATATAAAAATTTTTGAAAAAGTAATTGTAATTGTACTTGTAATTAGTAATTAATTACTTGAAAATTTATGTAATTGTAATTAAGTACATTTTTAAAAACAGTAATGGTAATTAGTAATTAATTACATTTTTTTCTAAAGTAGTTGTAATGATAATGATTACTTTTAAAAAGTAATTGTGCCCATCCCTGGTAATTAGTAAATAAATTAATTGTCGTTCATTTTTTTAATTTTTTTCTACCATCAAAAACTTTTAGAAGACCCAAAAATGCCCTCTATGATGATGGGAAATCATCTCAACTTACAACCAACTTACGGGGCCCCATATCCTAATCAATCTATTGAATTTTCCAACACGTTTGATGAAAATATTAATCTAAATAATTCGTCCGTCATTATGCAATCCAATAGACGAATCGCCTCACCTCATTCGAGGGAGCAACACATCAACTCAAATGAGCATTCAACTGAGGTTCCGGATACATATCATCATCTACCAAAACATAAAACTCCTTCCACTGCAAAAAGAAACAAAAATTCTGCTCCTAAAAATTTATCTGATCATCCAAATATTACAGCATCATCTCAAATTGACGCTATGGCTTCAGCGAAAAAGGCTTCTACTAGTGCCAAAAAGCAACCTAAAACTCCCACGAACAAAAATCAGAAAGATCACTGCTTAAAGAGTAAAAAAGACCCGTCGGCAAAGGCAAATTTATCTTCTGTTGATCCCACTACTTTCCCAATCCCTATATCTACCGTTTCTAGGTTTGCTTATAATATATTTAAAAAAAATTTTATTTTGTTACTCTCAATAAATCTATATTTCATTGAGTAAAATTGTGAAATTATTTTAGCGTGAATCATAAGGCTTCCCTTATTGCATATAGGGTGTAGACAGGTATATAGGCGGAAGCAATATTCAGAAAAAAATCATGTTTAATACATGTCTTTTTTTAAAATATGGTTTTTCGTTAACGATAATTGTTAAGGCATATTTAAAATTTTTACTAGTTAACTTTAAAATGTTAGACAACCATTTGAAAATACGGTGTTTAACCGCCCCCCCCCCCTAATTTGTAGGCAATTATTGCTCAAGTGATATTCTAGTCTTGTTCCGAGGCTTTTTAATACTAAATTGCAATTTTTTCGCTTTTATTTCTATTTTAGAAGTTTTACATTATATTTTTATGGTTTGTTTAGCGAGCAACTTCAGCATCCACAAGAAAATTCTTCTGCCAAAAAGAAAGGGAGCAAGGATCACAAAGCAAACCGCCCTCAAAATTCGTCCGAACAGTCGACTTCTCACTACGACCTCGTAAATAATTTTAATAATGACGAATAAATATTAATTGTGCATATAACTTATGACAAAATAGTCAAAATTTGCTAGTATTTTTTTGAAACAGGTTACAAAATTAGATTGGCTTAATTTGTGTTATAATGAGGTGAATTCACTCTCCTCACATCAATATTATTTTTGTCAAATTTATTCATTACGTTTACAAAGATGTTTAACTGATTTGACCTTTTTTTGTATTAACAATTTAAATCGATAGAATTCCCACTTAAATTACACTAATTTGTTTTTTTTTCAAGGGCCAAAATTATATAAATTCTTTTGTAAACAATCAATAAAAACTTATTTTTTAGATTTTTGGCACCTTGCAACTATATTTAATATAAAATAAATACATATGGGTATAGAATAATAATATGTTAAATTCGTATGATATCCAATATTAATAGTTTTAAATCAAATTTGAAAATCAAGTACCCAACCAGTAACTGATTTTTAATACCCTTTTTCCGTATTTCCAATTAAATTTGTAAGCCTGATGTAATTAACAATTTGCAAAATCAGATATGAAACTTATTAAATGAATATTTTTTTTAATCAAAATAATACCATTTCAAAAAGAGCCATCATTGACAGCAAAGCTTGGTTTATTTAAGGTTTACTTGTTGTAATAAGTAATTAATAAATGGCTAAAGATTTAATATAATAAAAAATTTCTATATTTATTGATTCTCAAATATTTTTTGTCTTTTTTTTCTTCAAAATTGGTTAATATCTGCCGAACATGATCATGTCTTAAATAAATAAAATGAGATTGAATAGATAATGGTATCATTTTTTTTTCGTATTTTTCTGATGCCTTTCATTAAACTTTTGTATTAATATACAACTGATTTTGTTTATTTCTGCCATGGATTTTTTATATTATCTTAATTTTAATTTTAAAAAATTTATTTTTTATTTAATGGTATGTGGCAATATTTTTGTAGATTTATTTTTTTATTTGTATTTGCAGTTGTAAAAATGAGCATACTTAAATTTTTGGTTTTTCATGGTTAAATCACTCAAATCCTTACCCCTAGTAAAATTGAAAGATCAATTGTGTATTCATTATTTAATTTACTAATCAGGATTTTATTAGGCCATTTTCGTGCGGTTTATAAGCGCAGAACTCGGCATTAATAAGCGTTACACAATTATAAAATACTTTCATAATAAAAATTCTAAGCATTTTTATTCATTGTGAATTTAATATAGACATTACCACCGAATGGCTCCGCTTTAACATCTCTGCATTCCGAGATAGATGCTTTGCCGTCTATATCGGGAATTATGGAGCGAGGTTTATATCTATAAAGATTCAATCTTTTAACATTTTTATAACTTTTTTAGAACAAGTTATAGGATTTTTAACATTGAAAACGTTTTATTTTATTAGTTGTAATAATAACTAAACAAATATTTTGTTTAGTTTTAAAACTTTTTTTTAAGGCTTAACAATATTAGGTTATGGGAACATCATCAAACAAATTGAGCATTTAACCCCTATTGAAGGAGCCATTGACAAAAATTCTCACTTGAATCAACAGGAATTGGCCAAAGAATTAATCAAAGTATACTGACATTTACATTTTTCACCGTTTTTATGAATTATACTTCTCTAAATTTGGCGTACTATTTCTTGCTTTTTACCCCCGTTAAAAGTTTGTTATCAGCTAAAATATTATTTTTTTTGTCATATTAGCAATTACCGTCCTTAAAGTCTTCATCAAAGCGAGCAATTCATACCAACACTCAGGTCGGTTCCAGCCATCTCCATAATCCTTTGCCTGGCCAAGAAGCCTCTTATTCCCCAACAAACTACCATCATAACAACAACTCTGATTTAAATAATCTCGATAATAATTTTGGACAACAACCATTCAACGAGGTGCTTTCCAACGCCTTTTTCCAAAATCATCAGTTTGGGGATGGTGCTGGATCTTCTACTACTAATTTTAAGCAAACATCCAACAACTCGGCACACATTGAACCCATGATACCATTCAATGATTACTTTGGTGGTGGCCCTATACTTGACCCAACAAATATTGCTTTAGGTCAAAATCAATTTACTTTTTTATTACACAGGTTCACAAAAATATCATGACTAAAGGAAATTAACTAGAAAGGTTACTGGGTGTTTAATTTCAACGTTTATTCCGTTTTTTTCCTAGCCTTAACATTATAAATAAATAAGTATAAATGTCAGAGAACTGACGCTTGTTGCGACCTCCGACTCAAACACTAAATAATATTTTTGAAAAAATGACTATTGAGTAAAATTAAACTTAAATTAAAAAAAAATATTTTTACATTGCGAAATTGGGAGAAACTTTAATAACTCATCACTAGAAATTATTTTCTCAAATAGTTTTCATTAAAACCGTTTTTCAATTTTCAGGTAACTCCAAACAGCTCGACGAAAATTCGTTATTTGATGATTCATTTATATCACCTGGATCGAATAATAGTTTACAACTCAGTTCAAACGGTGGTTTTGGCGGCTCTTCGTTAAAGAGACGGAATCGGCTAAAGTAAAAAGATATCAGTTGCAAATAATTGTTAATAACATATATGTTAACGCTTGTTTTTACCAATTTACAGTCCGCAAGAAGATCTTGATCCTGGAGTCAAAGTTGAAAAAGATAAGGAAAGAAGGCATGCCAATAATGCTAGAGAAAGGTTTTGTCTTAATCATTTAATTCTGAATTAAAATTTGTTTTTTCTAACAAATAAAAGTAATTGTAAGTAATTAAAAAAGTATATATTCTATCTTATGTACAAAATATTTTAATCAGTTTGACAAAAAAAAATAGGACTTGATAAAGATAATTCAAAGTTATAATTACATTTTTTAATTTGGCTTAAATTTTGGTCTTAGGGTTCGCGTTAGGGACATAAATGAGGCGTTTAAAGAACTTGGGCGAATGTGCATGATTCACACGCAAAATGACAAAGCTCAAACCAAATTAGGCATTTTGCATTTGGCAGTTAACGTTATCACTCAATTGGAGCACCAAGTTCGAGGTAAAAATTGTTATTACCATAATATTGCTATAAATATTGTTATTTCTTATTACAAAGCTCGAAAAATATGCCATATTTTACCATTTTAATTCTTTAGTGGAGTAGGGCCTTGTCCCGATGACAATAAAAACTATGAAATAAGGCCACATTCTAGATAATTATTGTATAATTACATATATTTCATCCAACCTTTTATAAATATTTGTAAACCTGTGTTAGAATTATATTTTTTAGAATGACTAAGTTATAGCGGCTTTCTCAAATATGTTAATTGTTTGAGAATTTAATTTTAATTGAAGTTTTTAGCCTATTTTGCAACTCAATTGACCAGGTGCCTATTACCTTTTTATTTTTTGCCAATTAGTGTAATCACAGGTTTATGGTGTTTGCAATGCATACGAAATTATATCACGGTACATTGTTTAATAAACGCGTTTTTGGTTGAAGTTGCTCAAATAAATTTATATTTTATAACACAGTTCCAAAATTAATGAATGTTCTTAGAGGTCAATAATTTGTTAGAAATCAATCTACATGATGGTCAACCTCTAATCTTTTTCCTCTATTTCAATCATACATGAGACAGGACTCTATAGATACAGATCGAAAAAATTGACCGAATTTGGCAAAATTGATTTATGTTGCTACCTCACCTTAGAGAAAATTTTCCTATATTAATATCAATATAACGTGTATTACACAGGTCAACAATTTTTTGAGAGTTATGAGTTAACTACAGAGATCAAACCTGCCGTCTTAGGAAATATCAAATCCGTTTACCGTTTTTCCTATTCAAACTTAGTTAATTAGTTATAAACATTGAATATTTTAGAAAAAAAAAGATAAAAAATCAAAAAGATTTAAAAACAAAAATAAATTGAAATTTAATTTTTGCATATTCAAAATAGTTAAACTGTTAAATTTAAAATTCTAATATTTTCATTAAAACCCGATAATATATCGTTTCGTATTTAAGTTTGGACGCGAAATATTTTGTATTATCTAGCCGATGTAAGAGCTATATATATAAATAAAAAAAATTTTCCATTATTTGTGATTAAAAATATAAGTTACAAGGGATTTTAATGTGCGAAAAAGATTTTTAAATTTTTTCTTTATAGGGTATTAGATCTGTCAATTTGGTCAAAAAAGGCCATTTTACGTTATAGACGGATCTAAGGAGCCAAAGACGGAAGAAACTAAGAAAAACGAAAAACATATATGAGATTAGGCCATCATGGGGATGCATTTTTTTATGATCTCATAATAATCTCGTTTCTGACATAAATATGTGTTGACCTGTGTTATTTAATATAATGAAAAAATATTTTGCTTCCCAACCTTACAGGACACAATGGTTTAAAACAAATACATTAAATGATATTTAATTATAATTGTTTAGCGCTAATATAGCAGCACAGGTCAACAATTTTTTGAGAGTTATGAGCTAACTACGGAGATCAAGCCTGTAATTTTAAATATCAAATCCATTTGCCGTTTTTCCTAATCAAACCTAATTAGTCAGTTGCAAATATTGAAAATTTTTGAAAAAAAGGTTAAAAAACCAAAAAAGATTCAAAAATAATTAGATTTTATTTTTGCATATTTACAATAGTTAAACTAATTTAAACTTTAAATAATATTTTTATTAAAAACCGATAATATATGGTGTCGTATTTAAGTTTGGAGGCGAAATATTTTGTATTATCTACATGCCGATGTAAGAGCTTGATATATTGCTAAAAATTTTTTTCCATTATTTGTGATTAAAATTATAAGTTACAAAGGGTTTTAATATGCAAAAAAATTTTTTTAATTTTTGCTTCTTAGGGAATATTTAGATCTGTCAATTTGGTCAAAAAAGGCCATTTTTCGTCATTGACGGATCTAAGGAGCCAAAGACGGAAGAAACTAAGAAAAACGAAAAACATATATGAGAATAGGCCATCATGATGCATTCTTTAATGTTTTCATAATAATCACGTTTCTGACATAAATATAGTATAAAAATATTTTTTTTATCACTATTTTTTGTTTTTGATTTAAATGTTAGCTAGCTTACAAAGTTTGATTAGAAAAAGTTAAATGGATATGATAATGCCTTAAATGACAATAAGTCTGGTCTTTAAAGTAAGCTCACTTATTTCAAAAATTTATTAAGCTGTGTAATAATGTACAATCATAAATTGTAAAAAAAAACTTTCACTTTATATAAAAAATCATTCAACATGTTATTTTTTAGAACGAAATCTTAACCCTAAGACGGCTTGTTTAAAGAGGCGGGAAGATATGCATCATCATAGTCATCGTAACAATAATGGACAGAGTAATGGTAGCAAGAATTTGTTGGGCAACCTAACCAGTGCCCTACTGGGTGTCGGTAATAGCTCAGTTAGTAGTTCACACCTGGGCAACCTTGTTCAGGATGTTATTTTGGGCGCCAACTTTGGAAGCGCCAAAGGCGGGCCTCCCGCTCTCGGTCTTGGCACCTCGATGCAACCGAGCAACCTTATTTTCCATAACATTACCGAAAGTTGCATGGAAGAATCGTCAAAAAATGGTATGTAATTTATATTATTATCAAGTTGCGCCATAAATTTTTTTTTTTAATAAAGCGTTATTTTGCCTTTATTTTTTATTGTAAACTTTGACATTAACTAAATTGGGTACAATTATATTAACAGCCATTTTTGAGTCAATGAACGTAGTAGTATTTGTATTTTTAATAATATTTATTATTAACTTATTGTGTTTTGTACCATGTTTCTTTCAAACAAAGATTTTTACAATGTATCTTTTCTAACTGGCAAATATATCTATTTTTTTTTATTTTTTACCTTTGTAACATATTTATGGAAAATGTGGTTAAGTATTGACTTGAAATGCCGAAAAAAAATCTTCACATTTTCCACTTAAGTTTTGTCTGGTTTAAAACAATTATGGGTCTATTGTATATTGTGATTTTAGATACAGTCTAATTTAATTACACAGGTCGACAAAAAATGGCGACCAATTTTAAACATATATATTTTGAAAGAGTTTTTTGAGCACATTCCAAATATCCTTTCCGTTTTTTTTGAATAGGTATAATTTTTTACCTAGATGGGTTTAAAAGTACCAAAAACCTCAATATGTCCTATATTTATAGGCACTTTTCGTGCCTTTAAAATAAAAATAAATAATAGAAAAATATATTTTACTATTGAAAAACTCTTATATTGTTATATAACTTTTTTAGAATTTACTTATCTCATTTACTTTTTTAAATATTTGATTTTAAAAAACTCAAAATTTCCAAAAATACGCGTCTGAAAGTCTGTGCTTCAAAATCATAAAAAATTAAAAAATCATTCAGAAGAGTACAAATAACATTTGAGATATGTAATAAATAAATGCGATTTAAGCCAAATAAGTATTATATTTTTCATAAATGATAGAAGATCATGAAATATAAGCACATAAAGTGAAAATACTACCTAAGCAATCTTTTTTGTTTATATTTAACATATCTTACAACACTACATCGAGATATGTAAGTAAGTGAAGGGTTGGCAGATAATGCCAGTATTAGTAGCAGCACGCACTACAATCATTAAGAATTTAGTAGCCCCTTTTTTAATATATAAAATTTTGAAGCACAGACTTTCAGACGCGTATTTTTTGGAAATTTTGAGTTTTTTAAAATCAAATATTTAAGAAAGTAAATGAAATAAGTAAATTCTAAAAAAGTTATATAACAATATAAGAGTTTTTCAATAGTAAAATATATTTTTCTATTATTTATTTTTATTTTAAAGGCACGAAAAGTGCCTATAAATATAGGATATATTGAGGTTTTTGGTACTTTTAAACCCATCTAGGTAAAAAATTAGACCTATTCAAAAAAAACGGAAAAGATATTCGGAATGTACTCAAAAAACACTATCAAAATATATATGTTTTTAATTGGTCGCCGACATAAAGTTGTTATTTGTCGACCAGTGTTATTAATGTGCTTTGTATTAGCTGGAAAAAGAGGTAGCTCAATCTCTAGCCACCACCATAAGCCTTCGGCCCAATCTGCTCACCTTTCTTCCTATCCTGAAACCTTAAATAATATATCAAATGTTGCACCACCCATTCATGACCACCCATTCAAACTCATACGAATTCTATGAATCCTAACGAAAATTACGCAAATAATACAGGATTGGATAATTTTTCGGCACATTATATTGACGATATTGGCAATTTCAATAATAATAATAATAATAAAATTAATGTTATTGAGCACAGGGGACGACCACCTAATTACTCCTCTCATCATATCCAAAATAATGAGATTAGTAATAATAATTCTAGTAAAGAGAATATACAATTCTCCAATGAATCAAATGTTTACGGGGATCAGCCTTTTAAGTTAAGCGAACCTGTGAACGGAAATAATATTTATCCTGGGTTTTCCGATGGTTCAGGAGGACCAAACTTATTTGCACCAGACGATGGTCATCGCCTCAAACTCCCAAGTTTCACCGAACTTTCTCACCATAATGTGGCCCAAAATAACAATCATATAGATGATTACCGTTAACTAAGCCTAATAATTTGTATACAAGGCGCCACGTTCAAAATAAATTTTTTTTTTGTAATTTTTCAAATTTTTATTAAAAATGCATTTTTTTAAAAAATGAAAATTTTAAGATTTTTTTTTATATTTTCATTGCAAAAACTCATTTTGAATGTGGCCTAATGTTAAAAAAATTTGTTACATTTTAACGTAGACTAATAAACTACCAGTAATTTATTTTACAATCATTTTCAACCAAAGTTTGCCTTATAAAATCTTAATGCTTAAACATATTTATTTTTTTAAATTATAAATACTTTTAAACCTTTTGAAATAAAAGTTTATGATAAGACAATGTTACATTTTTGACTGTACTCTCAATTTGGAGTTTTCTATTTTTTATTCAAGCGACAATTATGGAATTCTTCTTGTTTTTTTTTAACATTTTTTTTTGAATATCCCCAACTTCATTAACACAACCAAAGCTAACTAAAATGTACCAAAGATTGTAAAAGTAAACGGGCAATTTCACGTTAATGTTAATTGATGCCAAATTTATTCATTAAATATTTTTTCAAATCCAATTCTAATATTTTTGTTATTTGATATTTCATTAAATAATTTTTAGAAAATATGACTGAGGGGACAAATTTTAACTTGAATAATTAGTTAACTCAACAGCCTTATCGCTAGTTTAGCATATTTTGATGCTTTATTAAAATAAAAACATTCTTATCTTATTTAATTTTTATATAATTATGTTTTTTTCTTAATATTTTGAGTTATCTCAATTCCTTTATATATTTTCTTTATAATGATTACTACTGATTGTATAGATATAATATAATAATATTTAATTAATATTTTTAAGCAGTTTATAATACATATTTAAATAAATATTACTTAATTTTTATTTAAGTCTGCCTTTTGGGTGTTAATTTTTTTATAAATTTTACCATGCCTCTCCTCCTATTTAAGATTTAAAAAGTGACAAATTTATTCAATATTTTAACAACAAATAAAAACTTTCTTAGGGGCCATTGAAAAAAAATTTACCAAAATACTTTTTTTAAGGCTCCAGTCTTTTAATTTTTTTTATCTTTGGAAAGCCCGACATAATCCATGTGTATTCGATGTCACGGTTCAGCTGTTAATTAACACGTTTTGTGGAAAATGTGTCCATTTTTTGAACGCTATCCAGTTTATTGGGTCTTCTATATCTCTCTATATGTTCCGCCAAACGACATATCCTTTGCCAAACGTTTAACTCGTAGGATCCCTGATGTCGGGTATGCAACCCATTTAAGACTTGTTCACGTTAAAATGCTGAAATTACATTTTAATAAAAAGTTTCAATAAATGTGTTAATTGAGGTATCTGTAGCTCGGAATCTTTAGATGTCTTAATATTCCCACTTGTATTGTTAAAATTAATGACATTTTCAACATTAATTAAGCTTTAAACACTATCATGCACTTCTTCGTCATTGATTAACAGCAAAGTCTATTCTCTACTTATTTGTCAGACCTTTTGAGGTGGTTGTTATAGTCGTAGCTTTACAAAATTAGGAGCCACTTTACTCGTTGATACTTGTTGTGAGACTAATTATAGTGAATATGTAGGTAATTGATCTAAGAAATCTCGGCCTATACATAGGTCAACAAATTTTTGAAAGTTATGATCCAACTACGGACACTTAGGGATTTTTAAATCTGTTTTTCTAAAACTTAGTCAGCTATAAACATTGAATTTAGAAAAAATGTTAAAAAACAAAAAGGAATCAAAAACAAAAATAAATTGAAATATATTTTTTGCATATTCACAACATTTAAACTGTTAAATTCAAATTTCAAATAATATTTTTATTAAAAACCGAGTGTCGTATTTAAGTTTGGACGCAAAATATTCTGTATTATCTAAATGCTGATGTAAAAGCTTACATATTTAAAAAAATTATTTCTCATTATTGGAGGGTTTTTTCTTTTTTAGGTCGCGGTCGCAAAATTTGTTAAAAAGGCCAATTTTATATATGGACGGATCTAAGGAGCCAAAGGCGGAAGAAACTAAAAAAAACGGATAATATGAGATTAGATCATAATGGGGATGCATGCTTTTATGTTTACATACACTATTCCTTATAACATTGATATTTGTTGACATGTGCTTAATGCTTACGTTTCGCATTCAGTCCTGGACTATTTTTGGGTATCGTTTTATGGTTTTATGCCGTATCTTACATCACATTACGTTACATATTTTGTGAAATAAAGCTGATCTTAAGTAGTAATAAATGGGATTACAGCAAGATGCAACTACTCAGGTGAATTTTTCAGCAGCTTTTTTAATTAGCAAAATTATTTAATCATTCGTACGTATAAACATAATGTTAAAACAATATTTATAGTATATATACAGGTAATTAATGCTGTTTTCACTCTCTAAAAACACTGTTTGTGCTCTTTGAGTATTGTAAGCTTTATCCAAATGTTAATTATCTAATATTTGTTAAAGAAAAATGTTGGCATATAAATTTTTGGGAGTATTTTACAAAAAAAATATTGAATCAAAAATAAACATTGGCAGTTTGTGCATGATTTTGTAAATAAATATCAAGGGACAAAAATGGCTACTTGTCTATAAAAAAATGTTTATAGACAATTTTAGTGGGCAATTTACTTTAAATCAGATGGAATAAAATAATTTTTTTATTGAATTGTGGATTAATTACTGCCTCAAATTTTAATTTCATATTAAGATATTTTAATATTTGGATGAAAAACGCGCTATAATTTTTTATAAGCATTCCTCTATAAATGCAAATTATTTTTGCATCATAAAGTATTGTTTAGTCTAGAACTTTAATTTCTTTTGGAATTAACTTCTCTCCAACTTTACAATTTTACCTCGCTATTCGTAGTATTATGGCGGTAAATTATTATATGGATTTTTAATATTTTTGGTGTTAATGTTCAAATTAATATAAAAAATGTATAACATTATTTTTTTTTATCTCTTATTTCAAATACATGCATTGCAAAAAGCAGTATTATGGCAATGGAAATTTTTGATTTCTATAATTTTTTTCATATAATACAATAAAAATGGTCAACCACTGCGCTTGTTGCAAATTCTTTGTTGATTTGTAGATTATATTTAAAATTTATGATAAAATCAAAAATTTATTTTCACTAGGCGCATCCAATGTAAATATGTAATATTTTTTATCTTAAGTAGATAGATTGAAATATATTAATGATTGCCCCCCCCCCCCACCACCCCAAAAAATTAAATTTGCCTCAAATTTTCTTTTTCTTCGACATAAAATAATTAAATTTGCTCCGCCAAAAAACATCTAAAAAATATTATTTCAAAAATATTTACTTTTTTAAAAAGTGTTTTCATTCATCAACACTTCTCATCCGCTAGAGAGATCAGACTCAGAAATTATTTCTGTTGTTATTAGATATATAGAAAAATTTGATTTTACAGAAAGCTTTAAATTTGTGAAAGCAATTCATAAATCTAATGCCTAAAAAATTTTCTCACTTGTCAACAATCTTTTGATAGAATATAATCTAGAACAAAAGAACCTGATCGCACAATGCTACGATGGGGCGAACGTAATGCCCGGGGAAAAAGGTGGTGTTCAAGTATTTCTAAGCAAAATAGCTCGACACCATGTCCCGTATATTCACTGCTTTAACCACCGATTGCATCTTGTTGTAAATTTTAAGTGAAGGAAAAAATTTTGTTGATATTTATTCTTCCCTTCATAAATTTTTTCAATGATGCAATCAAGGATTAGTGAATGCGGGACCATACCCCGGTTGTTGCTCCATCGGTGGTGTGGTCACTACGACGCCATTGTTTTTTTTTAAATTACAAAAAAATATTAAATACTCTTTTGAAAATAATAAAATTTTTTTATATCTTCAGGTCACAGGGCCGAAGCGTCGGTTTTTGACCATATTTATAATCATCAAATTTTTTTGTATTTATTATTTGAAAAATTATTTAATTTATTAAAAATAAAATGAACAATTTCATAGCAAAACGATTTATGTTTCTAAAATTTTTGATTTAATACATCATTGTTTGTTAGAAATTAAACAATTAAGAAGTACAAAACATTTGAAGATTTATTCAAAAATGTTTTGATATGTATAATACTTTTTTAAATGACAATAATTTATCTATGGATAAAAGAAAAACTAAACCTAAAGATTTTTCTAATTTTTATTTATTTTCTACTCATAGGTTTAAGAATAATTTAAATATTATTGATGAATTAAAAAGTATTTATTTTAATATTATTGATTTATTTATTGATTCTTTTGATAATAGATTTTTTACCGATAATATTTATTTATCTTTAGATTCCTTTTATTAATTTGATTATCCTTTTTAGATATAAATAAATTAAAGCTTCTTTAAAAAATGAGTAATTTTGATAAAAATTTATTATCTAAAGTAATTGGCATAGCCAAAAATTTTTTAATAAGAAAACTTAATAATTACAAAAAATGTGTTACTAATGATTTTGTTAATTTTTTATATGATTACAACGATGCGTTCTCTAATCTATTTAATATTTTTTCTATAAGTTTGTTATTTGGCTCTTTAACGTCGTTGTGAGGCCACATTTTCCTCTTTAAGAAGGATAATAACTTCTAGTAGGCTGGCAAGTAGTGACCTGAAAATTGATTTGGTTCTTCTAGGACACAAAAAAACATTAACTGGGGCGTTGTTTTTGATGTATTTTATAATTAAATAGCAATTGTTAGATTAACACAATACACTGCTCAGGGATTGGAACCGCCGCAAAAATTCAAAGTGGTTCCGGTTCCGGTTCCTTTCAAGTGGAACGCGGTTCCGGTTCCGGTTCCAAAAATAATATCGGTTCCGGTTCCGGTTCCAAAATTTTCACAAAAATAGGTGGACAAATCTTAGTGTTATGATTTTCTTTAATAATAACATCGCAGTATCTACAATGGGAATCTTTATTTTAGGCATGAAAATAGTGCTGTCGGGCATTTTTAAGCTTCATGTTAACGAGGAAATAAAAACTAAAAAATAATTAAAGTTCAATTGGAACCGCAGTCAAAAATCAAAACGGTTCCGGTTCCGGTTCCTAATTTTGTTCCGCGGTTCCGGTTCTTTCGGTTCCGGAACCGGTTCCGGTTCCAATCCCTGACACTGCTCATAATCAGCTAATTATTGTTTACTATTTTAGGACATGGTTGCAAATTTTTTTATGCGCATTTACGTTTACGTTCATGTTCTATTTAATTTTTTACCATATTAATTACTAGTTAGATATAATCAGTCTTTTTTCATATAAATTCCTCCAAATTAGCATACTTATACAATTTGTTTTCATGATAATCAATCTTATTTTACTTTTTATTTTCTAAAATCCAAAGTTTTATATAATTCATTTTTATTATTCATATATATCATATTTTATTCATGCGCATTGATACCAAATGATAAAATTATACTTACAATTAATTTCCAAATCTCATATCTTTTTAAGCAATTGGTATTAGTGAAAACAATTAATTTTAATTCACATATTCAATTTATAAACGCAATTATTTTTTTTATTTTGAGAATATAATAAATTACTATTAATTTGTTAAAAATTCTGCCGCCCCCCCCCCCTCAAAGTGAAAAGCTAGAATCAAGCCTGGGTAGAACATTTTATGAAAATTTCATGGAAAAAAAAATTATAAAATGTAAAATTATTTTTAGCTATTATTCACCTTAACCCGCGATTAGCACTGTGGGGTCCATTCAGACCCCAGCACATTTTATGTTTTAAATATCTTCATATATAATATATATGATTGGCTAAAATTTTGTGACTTTTTTCCTAAATATATAATAAACAAAATTTGTGATTAAAATTTGATAAGTCTAATAAAAAAATTTGTTTAGATTTTAGAAATTAAATTGGTCTGTATGGACCCCACATGGTAAATTTTAATCTTGGAAACCATTATATTACCTCAATGTAAATTCAAACTTAAATATTTGCAACCTCATTGTTTAGTTATTTTTTTAAATAAATATTTTTACATATTCAGTATATAATATGTTTGTATTGTATAATAATGACATAAATTATTATTTAACCCATTTCATAATATTTTATTACCATAAACAAAAAAAGTTCTTCCCGACCTAAAAACACAATTTAATCAATAAGATTGATATATTTAATTTATTAATATGATTTATTTAATGTAATATGGAAAAATAAAAAATTAATAAAAAATTTTAATTTTTTAGATTTTTTTCTAGTTAAATAAAATTTGTAATACTCATTAATAATAGCTTATACTAGTCTATAATGAAAGAGCAAGTATTTCTCCTCAAAATAATAAAAGATCATAGCTTATAAACTAAATTAATAGAGGCTTAAAATTGGGGTCCGTATGGACCCCACCATAGCCTTCGCGTAACGAAGTTCTCACCCAACCATTCGCGGTTAATAAGGTTACAAAATTTTGGCCAATAATATATATTATATTTAAAAACAATTAAAAATATAAGTACCAATCGCGGATTAATGATAAGGTAATTACTATCGGCTTTTTTTATTTAAAATAATATACTCTCATTTTATATATGTAAACTAGAACTTTAAGGAAATAACCATTTTAGAAAATATATTATGCGACATTGTTTTTCATCCAATGATTAATACCGTTTTAAAGTAAAGCCATATTTTACCAGCATTCTTATTTATATTTTCTAAGAGATGTTTAACAAAATTATTTTTTAGAATTAAGGTATCATTTTGTAAAAGCGTATGTGCAGCAGAATTCTGATTGGTAACAATCATTAATGTTAAAATAAGCTATCACACGATGAGTTTATGCTTAATTTTATGCGTCCATTCACACATGTGCTCAAGCGTTGCTGTTCTTTTGATATTAAAGGTATTTTTTTATTGTTAACAATCTAATTATAGTTAAATATCCTTCCCTTGTTAAAAAACATAAAAGAGTAACATATGAGGTAGAAACTGACATTAAAAAGTTATGTAATTTTGTATGCGGAGCCAATTATCGTCAAGGTGAACCAGATATACCTTTAAAACAAAAATCCGAATATCCGGAATGGTTATGGGAATTAAATCTAGGACCACCTCTACCTCTTGAACAATTAGATCCAGAAACACCAGAATATTGGGAACGTGCCAAAAGATTAGATACCATAAAAAAATTAGCATATTCTAAATTATTTGTACCTAAAGATAGAAAATAAATGTGATATTTTTAAATTTAACAAATAACAAAACAAACTTCTTGCATGTTATAAAATTTACATTAATAATTGAAACATTGTTGCTTAATTAAAAACAAGGGCTTTTAACATTTAATTTATCTTGGTTTTTTATGAAATTTGCCATGGCAGGTGCTAAGTATATACTATAGCACATTATATTGTAGCATTGTTAATCATTGTATATATTTAATTCTAGTGAATTTAATTAATAGGAAGGTTGACACCAAAGATTTAAATGATTAATGAGCATCTTTGGCATAAACATAAAAATCTTTATTTTATAAAAACTTTAAACTCTTGTTATTCAGTGATATATATGATTTTAATAAAAACAATCTATGAACTCTTACACATATTAAAACTATAAATATAAATATGATTTATATATTTTAAAATACAATGAGGTTTAAAAATAGAAAAAACTATAATATTATTATAAAAAAGTGGCCCAAGATATCAATTTTAAATGAAGGAGAATTTATATTGCAATGTAGATTTAAGAATACCTAATATTTCCAAAAAATAATTTTTATTTAATATAGGGTGTTGATTCAATAAAGTTATAATTTTAAGAAATTTAAACGTCATTTGATATAAAGTTATTTGAAAAACTTGTAAAATTTTCTTGGGCATATGGTAAACGCTTTTCCTTTATAATCCATACCTTATCTATGATTTTTCCATCCTAAATAAAATAAAATTTTTAATGTTAAAAAAAATAAACACTACAACAAAAACTATTTTTATGTTTGGTAAATTTTGTGATTAAAACTATCTTTGTGACTCCATTATTTACCTTGTATTCTAAAAAAATTAATAAATTTTTTAAACTATTAAGCTTTTAAAAAATATTTTCGTTTTTAATAGCTTTTCTTATGCTTTTTACTTTTTTGTGCTCTAAATACTAATTGGAAAAACACCAATTAAATAATTTGAAATTTTAACAAAAACCATTGAGATTAATATAGTAAATATATTCTAATTAGTACAAAATTGCCTTTTATGATTTATAAATTTGAGGAGTTGAAAGAAAAAATGTAAAGTTAGGATGTTTAAATTGATTTTTTTTCTAATTCTAAATAATTTTTTAAGTATTAAATTTACATTTTACAAATTATGTTTTAAAATACAAGCGCATTTAAGAGAGCAACTTTAAAGATAATTACTTATTTTTCGTTTTTTCGATATTTCCAAAACATTGTTAATTAATAACCTGATAAGACAAAAAGAAATGTAATACTTTGCATTTTTATTTCCAAATAAACAATAAAATTGATTTGTTTTTAGCACTTAGTTTAGAAACAACATTTCACCAAAAATATCGACTTTGAACAATTTTCTCACATCATAATAAAAAAAATTCAATTTAAATTACAAAAAAACTAGAGTTGATTTTGGTGCCCTAAAAACTATTTTGGAAAATTTGATATACATAGCAAACATATATCAATTTGAGATTAAAATAATTTGGTGACCTGGAGACTAAAGTCATGTTTTATATTATAAATTTTTATAAAAATTTATAATTTTTTTGTGACTGCGTTTTAAATAAGTTTGGCTTTTAATTAAAACATATAAAATTAAATTTATTGTCTAAATTAAATAATATGAAAATAATTAAGCATAACATCAGCCTAATTTAAAATTTAATTTATAACTAATTTTTTAATTCAAAAATAAGTCTGTCATAAAAAACGGTTTTGCCTAATATTATAATTTTTTGTTAAAACATTGTTTCAATTTAATGTAAAATTTTGAAGGCGACCTATGTAATGTAGGTCAAAAAATTTAAATTAAGGCTAACCTGGTCATCTGATATTTGTTCTATGTAAATGTGCGTTTTATTAGCAATCCACATTTTAGAATACCCGTAATCCAAACTCCGGAAGGCTGACCATTTGGGAAGTGGCGAAAAGGTGTCATGTTGTTCGGAACAACCCTTAAAAGAGGAGCAAAATAATTTTAAATTCATTTGTTTCAAATTTTTAACACAACTAATTCATTAGATCTAGACTATCTGCCGGGTTTTTTATACAGTAGATCGAATTACCAACCAAATGTTAAAAACTTATAAAAAACACATTGAAACTTAAAAATTACAAAGTTTAATTGTTTCTTAAGCCGTTAAACTTATAAAAAAATTTCTTTAAGCATTTTTTTTTAAGTTGCATATTTGGGCGCGTTAAAAGTATATTTTTTTTAAATTTTTGTTTATAATAAAAAGGATATTCACAGATAGTTGCCTATCTAAAATAAATAAATAAAAAAAATAACACACCGATGAACGCGCCATATATTTAAATACTTTTAACATAAGTAAATTATAATAACAGACATAAGACAGGCCCTAATTATAAAATTAAAACTTCCCTAATAATTAAAAATTATATTTTTTTTGATCTTGGTGATAAAATTATATTAAAGTTTGGACGAGGAACATACTTTAAGTTTAAAATGTGGATGTTGGAGCTTGACATATTGAAATATTTTATTTTACGAGATGATGAATTACAAGGTAAATATCACTTTTTCATACTTCTTTAAATATTTAGAAGTTAATAGTTAAATAGTAAAACGGAAAAAACATTGGAGGTAAGGGTGTAATGAGAATTGGCTCATCTAGTTTCCCAAACTCAACAGGATCTCCATATAAATTTTTAGACCTATTTTATTCATCATTTTAATAAAAATCCAATATTATGCATACTGGAACTAATTTCACCCGTCATTATAGGGCTGCTAGTCGCTACACTGTCACGCTTAAAGTTGAACAGGTTATTACAAGTAAAATAAAAAGTTTATTTTGTTGACTTTCAATTTTGATTTTAATAAAATATTACGGTTATTTATGTTAAATAGGAGGGGGGGGGGGATATAATGGATAATAGAAAATTTTATTAGACCAACTAGGCAATAATAATTTTGTTTACAGTTATCTATCAAAATTTACACAAAACCTATTTCCCGTTATAGTGCCCAACTCAGGTTTAGACTTAACACATTTTAAGGTATTTATTTAAAAAAAAATTTAAAAGCTAAAAAAGGACTTTTCGTTTTCTAAAATAATGAAAAATAAAGGGAACGGATACAAAAATCAGTGAAAGTTCTTTCTATGCATATGATCTCACTTAAAGCCAAAATTTTTACTCTTATTTAACAAACATTACCATTATGAGCTAAATTAGCTCATATTTTTATAGAATTTAATTAAAAAAATATATGTAAAGATATTACAGCAGAACCCGTAATAATATGAACAGGCGCCTGAGGTTCGTGGTAAGGATTATCGGAGACGGTACCATTTTTGACCTAACAAAAAATAAAAATAATATATTTTAATTAAATTTCTTAAATATTTAAAATAAATGATTAAAAATTTGGTGTCCAAAATCAAAACAACAGATATCGATAATATTGGAAAAAATCTGCATTTGGGGTTAAGGATAAACCTCCTAAATTTTTTTTGTTACCACGATTGTAGTAAATTATTATACATTTTTTTATTCAAAGAGAGGCCAAATTTTTTTTCCACACATTCACAGGTCAACAATTTTTTGAGAGTTATAAGTTAACAACAGAGATCAACCCTGCTATGTTAAAAAATATCAAATCCGTTTACCGTTTTTCATAATCAAACTTAGTTAGTCATTTATAAACATTGATATTTTAGAAAAAAAGGTCAAAAAATCAAAAAAGATTTACAAACAAAAATAAATTAAAATTTTATTTTTGCATATTCACAATAGTTAAACTGTTAAATTCAAACTTTAAATAATATTTTCATTGAAAACCGATAATATATCGTGTCGTAGGGTATATTTAGATCTGTCAATTTCGTCAAAAAAGGCCATTTTTCGTTATAGACGAATCTAAGGAGCCAAAGACAGAAGAAGCTAAGAAAAACGAAAAATGTATTTGGGATTAGGCCATCATGGAGATGCATTCTTTTATGTTTTCATAAAATTCACGTTTCTGAAATTGATATTTGTTGACCTGTGTTATACATTTAAATTCAATTTTTTAAATATTTTTTTTGAATATTTTGAATAAATTTTGACCAAACCCTAAAAATATTTATGGCTGAGTAATCAAAAATGCACTTGAAATTGAAAGCATAAAAAAGGCAAGTTAGAAAAAATATTTTTCATAAACTTGTATGCATTTTGCTCTCAGGTGAACTGAGCAACATTGTATTCTTAAACTCAATTCGTACTTTATTTAATTCAAGCAAGGGTTGAAGCAGAAAAAAAAACTATGTAAAATAAAATGTTGTTATTAAATCCAACTCATATAGAAAATATTATTTGTTAATAAACGTATATGAATAAAAAGTTGTTATTTAATCCAACTCATATATAAAATATTATTTGTTAATAAACGTAGATGCAGATAAATTTTTTTAAAAAAAAATTTAATTTATTTAAAATGCCCTTTGATTAGCATATATTTAACACTTCACGCATAAAAAATTAACTATGAAGTTAGTAACTAGCTTTAATAAAAAATTAAAGCTTAAGTCCTAAAACATTAAGATATTAGAGTTTTCTTCATCTGGCTTTAACATGGATACGGATTGACTTACCAAGCATGTTGCCACATTAAAGCCTAAGGAAACCCACGGGATGAAATAAGGCATACCCGGGTTTTTGGGCTAATCGGAAAATGTGGTGTAAGGCTTTTGGTATTTAACGGTGGGCACCCATCCAAATATTATAACCTGGCTCAGCAGGAACGATTCAAGCTAGCGACATAGAGGTATATAGCATTTTACATTTAATTTACTTTGTAATTGTAAATGGGCCAAAGCCTTTCGTAGTCATGTTCATGGGCCCAAAGCTCAAGATCGACATTGTATTTGTAAAAAAGAGGCTCGAGCGAATACCATCGAAGAAAAGGAAGCCCAGTTCGAACCTGACAAATTAACAAAGCAATAATCAAAAATAAAATTGCAATTTATATTCATTTACCATCTGTTAAAAAAACAGATTAAAAATATGTTTAAACAGATACTGTGTAACTCAAAAATTAATTTTTTGTTTAAGCAATTATTAACTGTATGTACATAAGACAAATATAATAATTTAGCACGTTTATTAAAATGAAATAAAAATCTAAGAATTTATCAAGCGCAATAAAATTTTAGGCCGCGTTGAAAGTAAATTCATTTTTTTTTATTTAAAATGCAATATAAAATAATTGTCCTAAAGCACCAAAGATAAAAGTTTTTAAAAACCAAAAAAACATCCAAAAGTGAATCGACACATTAAAAGGGCCCTTATAAGAATATTTATAAAAGCGCACCCGGCTATTGACAGTGGTGCAATCATCGACGTTTTTGTTACTGCAATACATGGGCCGATGACCAAATGTTATAATCCACGGGCGAACATCTCGGTGTTTATTGGCTTCCTATAAAAAAAATTGAAAAAAATAAAAGATTGCTAAAAATAATAATTACGTGAATGTAATTAAAGTATACTTCTCAATTATCTAACGCTACTAAGCTCACACAATTTGTTTAAAATAGGTTCTTGTTAGGTTTAATCTTCTACCAATGTAAACTAAAATACTTTAAGGTCATTTTCCAGCCATTCGTATTGATTCTTGATCTGCCAAATTCCGTATTCGAGGGAAAAATAATATTCGGTTGAAAAAGATATAAAATGAGCAGGTCCCAGGTTGAAACTAAGGCAGCCAAATATTGATAAAAAAAAATTTTACGTTTATATAAGGCTTAAACAAATTTTAGTAACAAATAGTTATTATTATGAATGCCAAATGTATTGCATTTCTACAATAGCCACCAATTTTTGCTCCTTGGGTGCTAAATATATCTCACAGGCAATATTAGATGCTATTTTGTAACTCTAAACATACCCCAAACAAGACCTTAATCTAATGTATATGAAGTATGACTAAATATGCATGTATGCAGCAACTAAAATAACCAATTCAAGATTGTTTTTATTAGCAAATTGAAATAACTATCTAAAACAAAAAGTTTACGAAATAAATTTTAGGCACAAATTATACAAAATTTTAATTTCTTACACCTTAAAACTGAACTGAAAAACATTATGGATCTTGTGAAACCTGTAAAACATGTCATTGCCACGAGGCATTGCAAATTTATTTTTGTATTGCGTGAAATTGCCGTGAGATTCGTGATTCCCGGGGCAAGTTATGTAGGGGAGACGGGTGGCAAGGGGTTGGATTTCTCGCAGGAACTGAGCACCCCTCAGGCCATTATCGTCGTGCATGTCGTAAGCCATATCACCTATATGCAGAATTGCATCGATTCGTTGATGATGTGGTTGCTTATTTGATCGAGTCGTAGAGAGGACTACGGGAGAGGGAAGAGGCGGTTTGAGGACCGTATATAAATAGTTGCTCTTTTGGGCGGAAGAGCTGTAATTTTGGAGAAACAATGAATGATGTGCTTCATACCATTAGGTCCTATAGGCCCGGTGCAGGGTTAAAATATTCAAAATTTTTTTTTTGATAATCCGGATGGGGCCTATATTTTGAATTTTCCTTCAACAAATAATGTATATAGGCTAAAAATCATTAAATTTTAGAGTGTCATTTTGTTTTTATTAAAATTCGAATAAAATCACGTTCTTTTATTTCGTTACGCATTTATAACATATTTAAAAATATACAGGGCAGGACAAATCATTATTCGAAATCAGCTGACAGGACGGGTTAAATTAAAAATTTTAGACCCGGTGACGGGCCAGGCAAAAGGATTTTAAAATACGTGCCGGCTCAGTAAATTCTGGCTCAATTATATTAAAACCATCACATAATATTTCATTAAAAAAATCGATATAAAAACTACTTCAAATCTAAACTATATCTTAATTTTAATTAGGTTAAAAGCGTATAATAATAATCCGTTTAATAAAAGGTCTTTAGGTTAAAAGGTATGTTAGACTGGAATGTTTGGAAAACCACGTGTAAAAGGACTCAGAATGTTCAGCTTTATAAAAAAAGGTCTATAAATTAAAAATTTTTAAAAATGTAAAACAATACTAATTTACAAAAATAGGTTATTTAGAACAAAAGGCTGATAAAAATAAAATTTACATATTCTTTCCGTCACATATTTATTTCTTTTAAACTAAAAAAACAGTATTTTATATGCATTTATATATTAATATATAAGCTCATTTTAAATTTTAAGGTAAAGTATGCAATTCTCTCCTAAGTAAAATAATTTTAACTAAGGGCACGTGCAAAGTAAGTTTTTATTTTCGTAAAATTTTGGAAATTCTGAAAATTTATTTTTTAAAAAGTTTTTTGAAAATTTTTGGTTTCAGAAAGAGCATTTTATGTTGATATACTAATGGCAACTCTTTAAAAATTTGCGTTTTATTACAAATAAAATTTTTTAAAATTACAAAAATTTCATGAAAATAAAAACTCACTTTGCACGTGTTTTAAAAAGACTTTAGTGTTAACTGACAAAAAAAGCCCTTCAATACCTAACACTTAACGTTGGATGTGAAATTGTTATGGCTGATAATATCAACTGTTTTATTAGAGTTTGTAGAAAACTAAAAGTATATATAAATGTATACTTAAAATATTGAGATTTTCCGTTGTCAAAAATCGTTAAGGGCAAAAAATTGTCAAAAATCTCTTCTTGCATCCTAGCAAGAGAGCGGGCATTACCCACACCCAAGTCACCAAACAAGAGCAATCGTGGAGCCCATGTGGAATTGCCATCTATTGGTGAAGGGAACGTTTTGAATGAGTATTCAGCACTCCAGCCCTTGGATGGGCTTCCACAGTGATAGACTATCAAATAATTTAATTCATAAAATAATGCACAGTTCTAATAAATACAACGTTTTTGACACTTAATAACACTCTTACATTAATCAAACATGTCAACATTAATTTTTTACAACAAAAATGACTAAATTTTTTAATTCATTTAATGTCAAAGGTGCATGGAGAGTATCTGTTGTGCCTTGAAAATATATTTTTCATACTCATCTAGTTAAGACACCATAACATATTATTTACAGTACCTCAAACTGGTTTTTATTATTAAAACTTTTAACATCAAAAATTAAATTATGAATTGGATAATAATTGATAAAAAAAAGTGTGTAATGCAGGAAAATTTTTTAAATAAATGGTTTTAGCATTTACCTTTAAAATAAAACATTGTAAAGATAAAGCTTGATATTCAATAAACTATTAAGCCTTAAAAATATTTAGCTTACCATAATATGTATTTGGTTTGAGATCATTTAGTGTAACTTTGTGAATATATTCTGTATGATTATTGTAAACATATTTGAAAGTGGTTCCATTTTTTCTAAATATGTTGCTTCCATAGGCATATTCCACAACAGATTCAACATTGCTATCAGTCACCCAAACAACCAAAATATCATTTGTATTGGTTTCTAGAAATAAGCATAGTATTATTACATATAATCAAAATATAAAACAGTAATAATATACAAAGTCACGATTTATAACTATATTAGTTGTTAACTTATTGATAAATAATTTAATTGGGTAAAAATATAAGCTTACAAAATATATATATAAATTATTATTTACAAAATTACAAAAAAAATGTATTACCTCCGATTGATAAATGAATTTGATCTGGGTAATAATCAGGCGTATTTTTACAAAGAAAAATGCTGGCAACAAAATATATAAGAGAAAATAGGCCTTTCATAATAATGAAGAAAAATGTTTTTTGTTAAAGGGCCATTCATTCATGTTTCACAGATGTCTGTGTATCCTATTATTTTAACCTTAAGCATTCATATACATTGTAACACACTGCCTAATAATGTATTAAACAGCTTTAAATAATTATAAATGCATTTATTACTATATTTAAATAATATAAACCTTTTTTTCGTTTGAATTAAAAAGAATTATCAATATATGATAGTTACCCCAATTTCAATTTATAGCAAAATTTAAAGTAATAATTTATATTTTTTTATTTAAATCCTACCTAATGTATAGTATTTTGGCCTTTATTATTTTGAAATTTATTAACCGTGAAAAATAACAATTTATTTTAAATTTTTATGAAATTGTTAATAATGTTTATAAGAAAACAAGCTATGTAGAATTTTTTTGTTAAAATATTAATAAAATTTAAAATTTGCTTTTACTGTTATAGGATATTATTTTGAAATATTATCGTTTTGTAAAATGTTACTCAATTTAACAAATTGCTACTTTGCATATAATTAAATTTTTTTTTCATAATACAAATGTTTTTTTTTTCACCAAGCGTCGTAATTCATTTTCAAGGTTTAGACCAGACATATTTATAAGCCAAATTTTGTATTTATCGTGCAATTTAGAATACAACGAGACGAAACAAATGTTATATTATGGATTTAGTGAGGTAAAGATGAAACTATCGTCAATTTATGAAAGCTCATTAAATAAATTGCACTCATCTGATATAAATAAAAAAAACATCTTGATGTTTTGCTGCAACTAAGACAATTAAATTAGTGGAAAAGAATTATTGTAAGATCCAACATAAGGCCAATATTAGGTTAATGTATTTATAAATTACAAAAAAATATTTTTTTTCCTAATTAATTTTGTTTTGGCACACGAATCAAATTAATCAAGAGTTCCTTTTGGAGATTACTGCTACACCCCACATTTCAGACATCAAAGAATTTATAAAAACGGTAACACTTGTAAATACATAATTTATTTGAAAGCCATTGAAAGTATATAAAATAAGTTAAAAAGGTTGGTATATTTCTAGAAATAAATTAAGTTTTTTTTAAATAAATAAGCTAAAAATCCAAATCCTCGGGATAAATAATGACCATAGGGTTACTGGATGCGTCGTTTTCCCTAAAAGGAAATAAATATTTGAGTTATATTAAATCAGTGTCAATATCATTATTGAAATTATCAATGTCATCATTATTGAGATATAAAAAAAAAAGTACGTCCTGTTTTACAGGAAAGTATGGAGCCAAAAATTAAAAAACACCTATTTCATTAATTATAACAGTCAAAATAATCCTGCTAAAATTATCTCAAAGATATTATGACAGTCAAAATAATCCTGATTTAATTATCTTAATAGATATTTCTCTGCATCCTCCTATAGATTTGGTATAATTGATATAGCTAATCAATCTTCTAGCTTATTAAAAACTAGCCTAAATTGTCTCAAATAAAAATTATAATTAAGACTCATCAGTTGAAGAATTCCCTTCCAAAGTTACAGGTTGTCTTTTATGGGCATCTTCTATTTTGATTTTGGCAGTTGATATAGGTGGGGTCAAAATATCTTTATGCTCAATTTCAGTCGTTTTTAAAGGCATTTTTTTCGCCTTAGTAGGAGTATTTGATACTGTGTCCCCTGCTGTCTCAAAAAAGGAATAATCAATTTGTTCACGGGGAATAAAGTTGGACAGAACATCGTCGCCATCTAATTAATATTAATAAATATAGCAACAACATGACTATATAGTAATAATATGAATATTTAAGACAGCACAAAATTATGGACTTTTATGTCACTATTTGGTCAAGTTTTTGGTGCTAATTATGAGTATAAAATTATTAACCAATGCCCGACGCCAAAAATTGCCTGTACCTGCCGCCAATTTTTCGGTGTCAAAAATAAGATTCCTATATTTAGGGTATCATTGGCTTCAGTATTATAAAACTTATGTGTAGAAACAAAAGTCTTAAAATATATAGATTAAGGAAAAGTTATAATATTAAATTTTTTTATTTATTCGTTTATGTAAAATTAGAATTTTCGTCATAAAATACGTTTTTAGATCCTAAACAACTTGAAATTTATTGTGTAATAACCTTTTTTAGATATGTTTTCCATAAAGTATCTAAATAGGCAAATAGATTTTTTTGGAACTTTAGAAATAAAAAAAAATATATGGATTTTTTTTGAACTAGAGGCATTATTAAAATATTAGAGGCATAGGGGGAAAAACTAAACCCGGGATCGTTATCGCAAGGTAATTTTCTACTAAACCCTGTTAAAATAGTTTATGTTTTTTTTGTTGTAATTCAATCATAACAATAAAAAAAGAAATAACAAAAACATTAGGTTTATTTAGATTTACCTTTAATTTTAGCGGGAGAAATTTGGTTTTCCATATTTAATGATTCTAGCCCATTGTCTATATTATTGTCATTCTTGCTCATTTGGAAAGTTTTAAGTAGATGATCTTGAAGTTGAGGTTTTAAAGGCAAAATTTGAGGGGTGACGTTTCCTTCATTCAATTTCAAGGCATCCATTCCAGTTAAGTTCTGACTAACATCTGATATTGGCGTTTGTCGAGGGGAAGAAGGGGTGCTGTTTTTAACGAAGTCTAAAATTGCCCAAATCATATTAGATTGTTAATAACTGCCTTTTAAGGAAAAAATATATATTAAAGAATATCTTGAATGTTCGTAAAAACTTTAATCAGCAATTTTTTGAGCGTTATAAGCTGACTTTAGAGATTTAACCTGCCATCTTAAGGATTTTCAAACACGATTACCGTTTTTTCTAATAAAACTTTGTATGTCACTCTAAGCATTAAAAATTTTCATAAAAATGTTGCAAAAATGTTAAAAAAAACAAAAAAAGATTTAAAAACAAAAATAAATTGTTTTTTTTATTATTCACAACAGCTAAACAGTTAAATTTAAACTTTAAATAATATTTTTATTTAAAGCAAGTGCAACAAAGTAAGGTTTTATTTTCGTAATTCAAAAATTTAAAAAATTATATTTTGTAATAAAACGCAAATTTTCAAAAAGCTGCCAAATTTGGTTTATGCACATAAATTTTTTTGAAATAAAATTTCTTATACAAGCTTTTGGAAAAAATAAAATTTTCAAAATTTTACAAACTTCACTTTGCACGTGCCCTGAAAATCGAATATATCGTGTCGATTTAGGTTGGGATGCCAATTATAATCTTTTATCTAAATGGTGATCTAAAAGCTTGAAATACTCAAACTTTTATTTCATTAGTTGAGATAAAAAAATATAACAATGATTTTATGCAAAAAATTTTTGATTTTTTTCTTTAACGTATTCTCGAGATCGCAATATTTGTCAATTCGGACTTTTCGATATGGACGTATCAAAATAACCGAAGGCAAAAAAAACTTTGGAAAACGGAAAATACATGTGAGATAAGGCCATTACAGGGATCCATTCATTTCAATGTCAAAAACATCTTTTTTCTGAAATTGATATTTGTCGACCTGTGTAAAAAGAAAGAAAAAAGGTAGACCTTTGGTAATACTGGGTGATTCGCTGGAATTGCTCATGGGTGTAATACTTGCAGAAGAAAGATTAGGTCGCTTTTTTAATCCATTAATTTGATCAGTATACCTAAATAAAAAATTAAGAGCCTGTTAACTGCTTTTAATGATATAAAAAATCCAATAAAAAAAAAAGAAGGTATATAGCAAATCAATTCAGTTAATATTGTTTTGAGAAATATATTTTTGATGGTTTATGATATATTTACATATGTCATGAAAATATCACCGCAAATTCATTATTTAAAAACTTTTTTAGCATTAACGCTAAACTTTAAGACACAATAAAATTTGACCGGCGCATGAAAGGCGTTTTGAATTGAGAGAAATATTTCAAACTCAGCCAAAATAAGTGTGGTAAAATTTAAAGTAAAAATTTCTAGGCACTTTAATTAAAAAATAATTAGCAATATCATATAAAACGATATGAATGAATTTTATTATTAGAATAACTACAAGTCATAGTTCTGTTCAAAAGATTGGGCATGATATTTCAATTCCTCCAATGTAATTTGTATGTTTTCAGAATTTACAGCCAATTGATGCATTAAAGTATCTCGCTAAAATATTATGAGTATGATTAAAAATGTTTCTGAGCTTAAATTAAAAAATACACATGGAGATAAATTATATTGTAAAAATTATACATGAAACAAATGTATTTCGGTAACAATCAATTACCAATAAAATATATAAAATGCACAAAATTAATTTAAAGCTACAAATAATTTGGATATCTGTTAATAAAGAAGCTGATATATAAAAACCTGCAATTCCAAGAAAGGTAGATTGAAAAATTTGTGGATGTATTTGAGACCAAAATTATTTCGCATAGAGCTTTCAATAATTTTTATATGCGTGGAAGATAGTAATTTAGAACTAAAGAATTGTTTAAATAAAGTAAAAAAGAAAACTTGTTTTCGCATTCATTTACGGCAAATATAATTTCGTCCATATCAATGACCCTTTTGTGTTGGAGATCTCTTTTGTTAGCGAGTATAAGTATAGGCACAGCTATTTTTATTTTTTCTAGCTCCTTTTTCATGTAATCCAAAGTCCTTAAAAATATTTAATTGTTTAAATACAAAAAATTTAATCAGCAATAGGCCTTTTGCTGTATCTTTTGTAAATGCTAAAAATTGTTATAGCAAAAATATTGGATTATCTTAACTTATATAAAATAGAGTAATACTGATCTATAAGGACTTTTTAAAAAAAATCAAACTTAAAAATTTATATTATTGCAATAATGTTATTTTATATAATAAGGTTTTATCCGGTGTGTAAAACTTGGGCAAGGATAAAAATTAAAGACAAGGTTTTGATTAGAATAAGTCTTTAAAATATATGATGTATGTGGATTAAAATACATAATATCACAATTTTCTTTGTTTTTGAACTAGTTTTTTTATTCAAAATGAGCCACCCCTATTTTAACTCTTTAAACCAACCCAGATTGCCAGGTTATGATCCAAATTGATTATGTAGGAGAATAAGAATAAGTTTTAGTAAACATTTATTTTTTGAGATAGATTTGGTTTTTTAAATTTAATGACTAAGGATCGGCTCAGATAGCTCAGTGGCAAACCTTCTGCCTGAGACGCAGGAGGTTGGGAGTTTGAATCCGTGCACAGTAGCTTTTTTCTTCGGAAAAATAGAATACATGTGCAACCACTTTAAAGCTTCTGAGTGGCCTGCTTAGGCAGTAGGTCTTAAACGATAAAAAGTAAGAGCCTAACATAGGTCGCCAACGTGCGTGCCAATCTTACTATTAAACCCGTCGGCAATATTAATTGCTTTGCTCGGGTCAAAGAGTCAAAGCCCTAACGGGTATGGCACCCCTAAGTGGGGAAAGGTATGTGGGCAACCTCAAACCAATTGTTTTTATTTTGACTAAGGCCTTTTGAAAAAATAAAAAAAAAATATCTGGTAAAAATCACCTAAGCCATTTGCCAAATTTTTTGCAAGAATCATGTTTTTATAATTTTAATAGGCAAATCTGATGTTAGATAACAAAATTTTTATTACTTTTTATAATCTGATTATAAATTAAAAAAAACACAAAATCAAATACTTGCATTTATTTAAACATATGATATTTAAAAGCTAAACTATTTAAAATAAATATATTTTAATTTAAAATAATTAAGTGCCAAACAATTTTAATTGTTACAAAAATAAAACAAAATATTTTTATGGAATGGTGGTTTTATATGTTTCATTAGTCTAAATATGTATATCTTTTCCTTATGATAGTTCCCACAAGGGGTAAATTTAACATTTTGTCTATAATAATTTACACATAAACATTTATTTTGTACTTATAAAAAAATATAAACAATAATTTGAACACCAATTAATGCAAAGATATCATAAAAAGCAAATGCAAACTTATTTCTTAGCCTGAGTTATATATAAAAAATGGTAATAGACATTTACCATTTCTTAGTTATATCCAATATAATTATGATTCCATGAGAATTTTTATACACATCAATTTGTTCAGCATCAAGCATGGCTTGCTTTTTGTTAATGATATTAGAATTATTTTCCTAAAATAAAATATATTTTTGGTATACTGAATGAATATTTTCATTATTCAATTTTAAATTTATTTGTTCTTTAGCAGTTTTTTTCCCAACATCAACTACATCCCAAATTTCAACTTTAACTACATTTTCTGTGTTTTTGTAATTCCAATTTATGTTAGCAATCTATAAAAACATTGATAAAAACTAAACCACCAGCATGTCCAAACATAAATAAATTCCAAAGTATTTAAGTATAAATATTAATCTATAAATTAAAAAAAAGAGGCAAACATTAAAAGATTATTATTGATTATAATTACAAAATATATTTTTGTAAAATTATTAAGTTAGTTTGCCTGCCTATATCTAAAACTGTCAAAAACCTGTATTTCCGATGTAGGCTCGTAGGCCTCAATAAAATTTTTTCCTTGAAGTCTGGCAAAAAGACAACTCTTCCCTACATTTCTATCACCTTTGATAAGGATTTTCACTAGATATAAAATTGCAAGCGATTTTACTGTTAAATTGTACCCCCTTTCCTAATTTCCTTTGTAAATTCGCATCTAATCTCGATAATATGGGAGGCGAGAGGCCGAGATTTGGTGAGTTGCCATCTATAGTGCTTTGAGATATTAGCTTCTTAAAAGCTCCAAGCATCGATTTATTTAAATACTACATATGGCAATAAAATCATGTGACAAAAATGTAAAAAAAAAATTATTTATAATAAATATAAAATAAATTTTTCGGTAAAATATTGGGTGATTGTAAAATATTAAGAAAAATGCGGGAAAACGAAGTTATGTTGGCGCAATCCTGCGGTTATCGAATGGAAAAAATTGCCGTTAGATGAACTAAGTCAAGAAATTACAAACTTTGAAGCCTTTGCAAGTTTGATTTTTGTTGGTAATTTTTAGATCATATATTTTATAGCAATATAATTTTTTTAGTGTATGATGAGGGAGTGGGTCGAAAAAGAACAAGTTGTTTATATTGCTCTTATACCCCAAATTTACAACAATATACTTAACCCTAACCATATATGCAAAATAGCAACAAGTTGATATTTTATTTTACAGACAAAATATTTTATAAATAGCCAGTTATAACAAATTAACCCTTTTTCTTGTTTATAATTAAAATTTAGCAATTTAAATAACACTTATATAATATGGGTTTTTCTAAACTAATATTGATTTTTATTTAGTCTACTGTGCAGTGCCATATAATGCAATAAAATTTAGCCTTTGTTTTAATAAATGGCATTTTTTATTGGTTTATTATACAAAATTGAAATTGATTTATATTCAGTAAACTGTGCAATGCAAAAATTTAGCAATTGTTTAATAATTGGCATGTTATATGAAAACTGATATTTTAATTCATTACAATGTTCAGTGCCAATTAATGCAATAAAATTTAGCAATTGTTTAATATTTGCCATCAAATATTGATTTATCTAAAATAATTGATATTTATTCAGTAAGCTGTGCAATGACTCCTAATGCAATATGTCTATCTCAACCCCATAGTAAACCAACTTAAGATACTTATATTTTTTTAGTGTGATTTTAATAATCTTTATTTTTTATAACATTTACACTTTATATTAAAATGTGCAATCACATAATGCATATAATTATATGTTCTTTTTTTTTTAAAAATATTTTGGCATTTTTCAAGTTGGTAATATTCTTTTTATATATTGCATCATCAATTCCCTATCACAATTAAAGGTCAAAATGTGGTTTCAACTACTGGTGATACAACAATAAATGATTTACCTGAAAAATCTTAGAGTAAATGAAAGTTTCAATTAACTTAATATTTGACATAAAAATATGATATAATTAAAATAAATGAGACAATTTTTTAGGGTATTAATATATTTATAGCAGAAGATGTGATCTCAATTACATGTGATACATTGTTGAGCAATATGCCTGAATCTAGTAACTTGAATATTTTTTAATCAAAATAACATTTTTTGGAATATTTACGTAGATATATATATACTAATTGTCTCATGGTTAAAATGAAATTTAATTTGTTTCAATTAGCATATTATCTGGATATGTTAAAAATAATGATTTTTGTTAAGCTCATTGTGCAATACTACCTAAAGCAACATATTTACCTCAATCCCATGGTAAATCAAGTTTAATTAGTTTGGTGTATATTAATACTTTATTTTTGTAACATTCAAAATTTTTTACATTAAAATATGCAAGTTAACACCGGATGCTAGCATCCTAATTGTTTTTTTATAATAATTAATATTACATAATTTTCATCTTGATATAAAATTCAAAATTTTAATATACCATACCATATAATTATAAAGCCTTGTAATTTAAATTTTAGGACCTGATTTGATTTTAACTACACGTGATACCACATCAAATGCTGAACAACTTATAGTAATTGAATGTTTTAATTACCTTGATATTTACCATTAAAATATGAATATATAAGAATTATAATCTAAGAATTTTTTTTAAGGCATTATCAATTTGCTTATAGCACATGATGTGATACCAATTAGAAGTGATACAGTATTAAGGAATATACCAGAAAATTCTAGTAATTTTTTTTTTAATTATAAATTAAATACCATGCAAATATTTATTTTTGGCTAATTATGGTTTAATATAACCTTTTAAGATAATGTAATTATATAGTTTATAAATTTAGCACACCATGCGATATTCAATTCAAGTAGTACACAAAAGTCAAATAATTGATCGCCTTTTTAATAATGCTATTATTAGCAACGACGTTCCTCATATCATTGTTAATGATGCGTTAATAATTATCTCGCTCCACTCTAAACTCAACAATTTTACCTACTTACTTGACTTTTAGAAAAAAAATGTTTTTATATGTAATCCATGAATGTATTTTTTTACTACATTAGATTCTATTTTAATATAAATTTTAATCCTTGATCAATCATATAAATTTTTTTCACTCTTTTTTATTTGTGATTATTACTATTATAAATTTATAGCAATATATAACAAATTTTAGGAATTTTATTTTATTTACATTATTTTAAATTTTATTGAATATTTAAATTATTTTTAGCTCGAACTATATATTACAATTTTAACGCTTAATTTATAGTGTAGAATAAATTCTATTTTAATCAAAGATTTTTTATTATAATTTTACTTTTAAACTGCCTTAAATATTTATTTTTAACTGGACAAACACTGACTTATACCATAATATTTATAATAATATGGAAAATTTTATAGCATTTTTAATTGGCATTTCATTAATTTTTTTTAGCGTATAGTTGTAGTTTATAAATTGATATGTTATGAGATGACAATAAAGTATAATATATATTATTATGATATTTAGAAAATTGGTTGTTACTAAAGTAAATTAAGCCGTAAATAAAGTAGGCGACAATTTGTAACTTTAACCCATGAGTTAGTAAAAATTACCCACCTTCGCTTCGGAGGGGTAGCCATCATTGTTTATAAATTTCTGGTGGCCAAAAATCATTACATTAACCTGCGGTTAAGAAGGTAAAAAAAGTTACATGTAGTGTCTGGTGTGTGGCGAAAATAATAAACTTGAAAAGCTCGTTTACAAATAAAAACTGTTATATTAGCTTTTATATCCAAATTGTTTTTAAATTTTTTTTTAAGTGCGTGTCCAACGTTCATTCATTTGTTCAAGAAATTAAAAATTTTTGTAAAAAAATAATATAAATATAATTTTTAAAGGAATCGTGCTAAAAGCTGTTTATTTAGATATAAATAAAATATCCTAAATTAACGCAATTGCGTCGCGTATTAAATTAAATCATATAATCTCTAATATTATTCATATTTTAAGCACTTAAATTAGCTAAAAATATTAAAAATTAACAAATTAATTAAATCAAACTCTAATTTAAAATATTAAAAATATTTATACGAAATTTTCTTTCGAATCTTAACTAACTTAACAATGGGCATAACCTAAAAAATGCATAATCTTATATTTAAATTCTATATTAGACTTATTACGTAATATGCCTAACCCGCAAGTGGCACTATAATGCTCATATAGACCCCAGCTTATATTAAATTTTAATTAATATGCTTTACGGCGGGGTTAGAGTTCATTTATTATTATATACTAAAATTTTAATTTTCTAATTTTCAACATTAAACTAATATTTTATTTTAATTGAAATCATCATCAAATATATTAAATATGTAAACTAATTGATCTGATTAAGGATATATTTAATGTATTATTATGATTTATTTCATGCGCCATCTTGCTTTTTAGAGCAGAGACACTCCTATCAAAATAAGGGAGCTCTTAACGCGCCCTTATAAATCATAATATTTGTAACTTACTATATATATCTAAGAATAAACTGTGCAAGTTTTAAAAATTTGCTTGTAGAAGTATTATGGTCCGTAGGGCATTCTATCGGAATTCTGGTATTTTAATTATATAATTATATAAACCTTCAGGCAAAGCAACCCATACAATTTATAATCTAATCCTAACCTCTAAATAATTTCTATTTAAAATATTTTTAACTCGAACTTATTTTAAGACAAGCACATTAAATTTAAACCTAATGAAAAGATATTATTATTAAAATAATATCTTTGTACACATATGCTTCCGTTAGCACTTTAATGGTAAAATACAATATAAAAACAATGATATATTATCAATAATAGTTCAAAATGGAAAAACTACAGCATTCTTTATAAGTATAGTTTTATTTAATAGATATAAAAAGATTCTTCTATATCAATATTATAAAAAGTATTTCCTATACTATATCCAAATATGATTTATTATTTTTATAAAAAAATTTCTTGATACTATTTAAATGTACGTACAAACACAAATTTAATTTTAAATTTATTTAGTGTTATAAAAAATTAATATGCCCTTTTAAGAATATTATTAAATGAACTATAAAGTATTTATTAATGATAAATGACACTAGACAACAAATAACAATTTCAAAAATATAAGTTTCTTAAACCATAACCCTTAATAGCCTTATCTCATATGTATTTTATTTGTTCTTATTTATTTACCTTGACTTTTAAGATCCGTCATTCCTATACAAAAAATGGCCTTTTTGACAAAATTAGATTTTGAAACGTTTACTATACCCTAAAAAAATCAAGTCTTTTTTCATAAAATATCTTTTAACTCACATTTATAATCTTAAATAAAATAAAATTAATATTAAGTTACGTCATCTTTTTTTAATATGGAAAAATGCAGAAACTTTAATGCAGCACGATATATATTCTGCTTTTAATAAAATTATTATTTGACGTTTGAATTTAACAGTTTAGCTGTTGTAAATATGTAATTTTAATTTATATTTGTTTGTAAATTTTTTTGTTTAATTGACATTTTTTTAAAAATTTAATGTTTTTAGCTAACTTACTAAGTTAGATTAGGAAAAAAAGGTAGAAGCAGTTTTTTTACTATTTTTAAGAATCGTTTTAAATTTTTATTTAAATTTGTCTATGCAAGCTGATTATTATTTTTGTGTAACTCATAAAATAATGCTCATTTTTTTTTACTAGAACAATTTCAAAGTAAATTAATTTTTAGGAAAACAAAATTGATTTAATGTTAAATATTTTTCTAGTTATACTTGAAATTTATGTACAATTATAGAATTTCTCTTATTGTAACCGCCCCAGGTGTAATAAAATATTCAAAATTATTTGGAAATAAATTCTGAACGCTTCGCCCCTATACCAATATTTAGAAATCAATTAAAAAAATTTTTAAAAAATTATTTAAATAATGAAACTTAGAACGAGCACATAAAAATTGTATTTCACTATGGTTTACCGTTAAATAAACATAGGTTTCTTAATCCTTTAATTGTTATAATCAACTCTATTACAATTTACATGCCTCTTACACAATTTAAAAATCAAGGATGATATAAAATGATATGATATTTATTATTAATAATAAATAAAGCGAGAATTAATACTTTTAAATTTATATTCAATATTTATCAATTTAAATATAAAAAATGAGTGGTTGCATTTGGTAAAATTTGAATTGTCCAATCCATGATCAAGAAAAACCGCATGCTCATTCCTTCTGCATTTATTACCCGAACCAAAATATTGCATTATTGCGATGAATTTTCTAAATCTTGCAAAAAGTTCCATATGTGATGTGGATTGGTTATCAGAATTTAATCCGGAAAATTTGCTTAACTACAAGCATAGCAATGTGTCAAGGGAAAACATATTAGAGTATAGATTATTTATAGTGTTATACTTAGAAATACATAATATATTTATATTCTTTACAGTAAATCCGATTATATAACTGCTGAAGAATGTTCTAATGTTTTAATAGACAAAATGAAAGTTCTTAGACAGTTGTATGCTGAGGAGCTGCATGCTCTAAAAAAGGAATATATTACAGAAAAATCACAAATTATTTCTCCATGTATGTATATCTTTTATTATTAAAAATTTATCAAATATTACCATATTTCTCTTTTGTATTAATACTTGTTTTTTTTAACAATATAATATGAATTATTTTTAAATTTAGTTTATATAAAACAAATATCTATTTTTTTAAGTAATAGAGATATTTTTTTATTTATATAAAAAAAACACAATGTAATACACAGTTTGGTTATTTTGTAAATGACATATTGCAGTTGTCTCACTAGACACTTAAAAAATAAATTTATATTGTGATTATTTTTGCAATTGTAATTATGTACATTTTCTTGTGTCTATTTATTAATAGTTAAATTTAAAAAAGAGTTAATTTAAAAATTATATTTTAATATTCATTTTTACAAATCTAAATATCAGCAAAATAATTATGTGTGTTTGCTTAAATCTTTATTATTCATTTAATTACATTGGTTCAAAAACATTCTAATCACTGAAATTTAAAGAAAAATAACAATTAAAATCTTAATCAAAATGCCCATAAATGTTTTTATTGTTATGTTTCAACCTATTAGATTTTATATTAACACAAAATATTTCTCCAATTAATTGTATTTTAAATTTTTAATAACAAAAACTGGACCATTTAGAAAAATTCTGATTTTTTTATTTTTATTCCACAACAATTCCAAATGATTATATAAACACTTAAAAACGATGTGATTGTTTTTGCTTATTTAAAAAATAAATTTATTAACAATTTAGATACAATTCCTAATAATCCACTATTACAGCAAAAATCTATATTAAAAGCATATTCCCATTATCGCCGGCCTTATGGAAAAACTGGGGATTACATTATTAGGTCACGTAATAGACGTTGGCAATTTATTAATTTCTTTGGTCATACCCACAAGTATAAAATATTTCATAATTATATCTATTGACCTCTATTGACAAACATGCATTATGTGCTATTCCATATAAATTTTTGAGCCAACCAATTAATACATCTTTGAAGATTTGGTTATATGAATTTAGATTGTAATTAACTTAAAATACAAGGATACTTTTTTATTGTTGGGACCAGTGGCATAGCCACTCTTTTTAAGGGGGTAAAGAAGTAAAGTAGATTTGTGGATTATTTTGGGGAGGGGTATGAGTTGTCACATAGGCCAGATATATTTTGCATTTTTAAACTTTACTTGATAATATAGTAAAAAAGTATGGGGGTTGGACACCAGGTTCCTCAATATGCCTATGCCGGGGATCATAACATAAGATATAGTGTGATTTAGTTTATGAGATAATTTATTTTACATAGTTTTTTTGTTCAAAAGTATTTTTACATTTTACATAATTTGTAAAAAAAAATGAGCTGTATAAATTAATTAATTTTTAACGCATCTTTAGTTAACATTGATTTAATTTTTGGAATTATATATCTCTAACTTAAATACTCTGTTTGAATATAGGGGTTGAAATTGGTACCTATAAAGATACCTAGTTTATATAGAATATATTTATGATTCGTTGTGATATTTATTACATATGTTAACAAATTTTTGAGAGTTATGAGCTAATTATCAAACCAACCATCTAAGCAATTTTCAAACCTGTTTATTGTTTTTTTAATCAAACTTCATAAGTCGGCTATAAACATTGGAAAATGTAGAATAATGTCAATAAAAAATAAATTGAACTCATTTTTGCAAATTCACCACAGCTAAACTGTTAAATTTAAACTTCAAACAATATTTTTATTAAAACCTGATAATGTATCGTGTCGTATTTAAATTTGGATGCAAAACATTCTTAATTATTTAAATGCTGATGAAAGAGCTTACTAAAAAATTTTATTTCTCATTATTAGAGACAGGACTGGGAAAAAAAATAAATGGGCTTTTTTTTAACAAGTTTTTGAGTTTTTTTCCCAAATGCCCACAAACTCGTGGGCATGGCAATAGAAAAGCCCCTTTTCTTGCTTAAAGAAAAGCATATTAAAAAAAAGCCCCTTTTCTTCAAAAAAAAAACTCCTAGGAGCTTTGAGAAAAGATAACCCACCCATCATTATTATAAAGAAAAAATCAAAGTTTTTTGAAATTATTATAACGAAAACAAAATATGAGCTTTTTGGGGCTCTTTTTAAGAGCCACTTTTTGGAATTTTTCTGCCCTTCTTCTTACTAAGGGTTTTTTTGAATTCTTATTTTGGCCCTTTATTTGTAGCTCCCTTTTTTCCTTTAAGTTTTAGGGGGAAAAATGAGCCAAAGTTTTTTGGCTCATTGTTTTCACAGCACTGATTAGAGATGATAAATAGTTACAAGGGAATTTTATAAGATATGAAAATCATGAATTTTTTTAGGCAATTCTCGAGGTTGCAAAATTTGTTAAAAAGGCCCTTTTTATGATATGCACATATCTAAGTAGCGGAAGGCAAAATAAACTAAGAAAAACGGAAAATACATATGAGATAAGATTGTCAAGGGGATGTATACTTTTATGTTTTCATAATATTGTTATTTGTTGACCTGTTTTATCATCACGATTAATATAGGTATCTAAGGAAAAAATATCAGAACTACTTATTTGGTGGTTACCTTAACAGCGCTTCTTCCACAGCCTCACATCAACAAACGCATTGCCGATACGTTCTGGATTCTACTAACAATCTATTAAATCAAAACACTGATAACATTTCATTTTTACTTGAAAGTAAATCTAACACGGCAGTTTTAAGCTCACCTACTAATAAATCAACCAAACGCAAAAAGAGAAAACGTTCATCTGCCACCTCGTTTAGTTCGATTGGCCAAAAAGGCAGCAAAAAGTTGAAAGGAAAAACTCTAAAAAAGAATGATTCTAGCTCAACTATTGGAGCGACGATGATTAGCGACAATTCAAACATTAACAGATGTACTAAATTGTCTCTCCCATTTTCGCCCTTCTGCCATACCCATATACTTAATGACGCCCGGCAAGTGTTATTTTCGAAATGTGAAGGTAAAATCGGTATTATATCTAATATACATGACAAGAATAAAGAAACTCATAGTAATAAAGAATTAAAAATAGCAATATCTGACCCTTTGCCTGAACGCAATATGCTCAATAATCCTGAGCCTAAAGAAGATATAAGCAGTGAAATTAATAATATTGGTAAAGAAACGACAGAAACCTCTCGTTTAATGGACTCTATAAAAGGGGAAATCCATATAGGTAGTGACAAATTACAAATTAAAAATGAAGAGCTGGTGGAAAATATTACAATTAAAAAAGAAATTTGCCAAACACCTGTACTTAATTTATCCATGTATGATAAATGTCCATTTCATAATTAAAATATTTTATGTATAAATTTGCTATTAACTATGTAGATTTAATATTATTATATAAATTTTTTTTTGTAAAACAATAAATTTTTGATATTTTAGAACAACGATTTTTTTTTGAAAAATGGCATTATTTATTTTGGTAAAAAAGAGTATGAGCGTATATTAAGATTACACAAATATATATTGCAATTATATATATGAGCATATATCATTGTGTTTTATGAGCCACTTTAGGTATATTTGTAGGTAGGGAAGTTAAAACTTTCCTTGAAATACGTATATTCCCTGTGACCGGGTCACGACCAAAGTATTTAACCATAATTTCTTGACCTACTTCCAGCCCAAGAACGCTCGGATGATGGATCTATAATACGAAAAAGAATTATTACAAAATGAATTAATTATAGTGCAAAGATATTAATAACCAAAAACACAAAAATTGGTATTTAATTAATGTGATGTTTAAAGTACAAACTTAATATAAATCCTTTATAACAAATGCAACACGTAAAAACGTTAAGTAGTCTTACACTATAGGTTTTATTATTAGGTATAGGTAAATGAAAACATAATGCATTTTTTATTAAAAAAAATTGACTTCATCAAGTTCATATAGCTAAATTATTCAGCGATTTCAAATTCCTAGCGATATATTTAATATGGGCTGGAGTAACCAAGCAATATAGTTACAAAAGAAAAAAATTATTATCAAAACCAAAAAGGAAACTTATATAAAAACAACAAAATTAAAAAACTTTTCGTGAATCGAGTTGTGAATTATGTAACAATGTGGGTTGCATTGTAGGATGTAACAGGACCATGAGACCAATGTCCCTTATTTCGACTATCTTGGCAGGGAGAACGGCTCCGAATTCAAAAGTGGGCGCGGCCGAATTGGAGCCAACCCCGTCAGTCATGAGCTCCTTTATGCGTTCCCGCGCTTCGTCCATGGCCGTTTTGTTTGGCGCAAATAGCGAAAATGTCGTTTCGTCGACGGGTGTTATTTGGACGCCTAAAAAAAGGAAAATTAAGGTATAATTTTTGTAATCTTGCAAAAAAAAATGTTCAGTCAAACTTGAAAAAAAAATTTTTTTTTAAATAAAGTGTGTCTACTTTGTTCATATTCAAAAAATATCCTATTTAGCCCAAAAATTGTGATACTTTACAAAAACACAAAATTTAATTGTATACTAAAAAAGAATATTTAGAACATGGGCCCTTCGATTATCAATTATATCTTTTGTGTTCTAAAAGACCAGCTTAATTACCCGTATCAGCGACAATCTTTTTTACATTGTAGCCTCCGTAACCCATAAATTTGGCCCTTTTAGCAAGTGGGACAACCAATTTCTCGGAGACTGGCTGATTTTCTTTATCGATGTTCGGAGCATCAATCGTTTCGTTCATTATTTTGAGTATTTTGGATAATGCGGTGCGAGATTTTTCAAAAGATTCTTGCACAATCTTTAAAGATATTCCGGATATTTTTACGTCGGCCTAGAGAAAAATTAAGTTTTTCAAATTTTTTGTAAGAAAATGAGAAAAAAATGAAGTAAATGTACCTGTAAAGCCGTGATTCCTTTTTTAGTGCCGGCAATTTTGAAATCCATGTCCCCAAAAAAATCTTCGATGCCCTAAAATATAATTAATAAATAATAAATTTGACTTTAATATTCAATATTTGTTTTAGAGTTTATAAAATCTAGAATTATGGTGATTAAATACTTAAGCACAAATTTAATATGAACTATCGTTTTTGTATTTTTTCTTTTGAAAACTTTATTTTTATAATCTCGTTAATAGTCAAAAAAAATTTTGCAAATAGCAAATTATGCCGACCCTATCACTGTTTTAAGATGCCTACCATATATAATTTAATATTTTGTTTAAAAACAATTTTTTTCCTGTTTTAAACTAAAGTGTAAATAGAAGTTTTTAAATAATTTCGTCACTTTTTGTCAATTTTTTTGTATGTACTCCACTATATTTCTTAAATAACGTATGTATACATCAAAATTTTTATGTATCAATATTAATTTTTTTTATTTTATAAAAATTGTCTAAATTTTTAATAATAAATATGTGTATTAAAAAATGAAACGACCTAATAAACTCAAGCCCGATGTCAAATACGCGATAAAGGAGAAATGTAAAAAATAACAAATATTGTTTTATTTAATAAATTATTAACTCTCTTAATTTTGGTAATTTTGCTGACAATAATTGCAAATAATACCAATATATCTGTGAGGATTTTATAATTAGTTATATGACCATCTTTGGATGTTTGATGCTTGACAGTATTTTTTGCAGTATTATTCTGTATATTCTTGGATGGTGTATCGGTTATAAGACCCATTGCAACACCCGCGACAGGTGAAATGATGGGCACACCTGCATCTAGTAAGGCAAGGCTACCTCCACAACATGAAGCCATTGACGAGGAACCTAACAATATTTTTCATAAATGACAAATAAAAATAATAATAAAAAAAAATTACTAAGAATGTATTTAATGTTGAAATCGTAATATGAAATTGGTTTTTGAATAAAAAAAATCAAATTTAAGTGTGCATAAAACTAAAATGGGCTTACAATAATTTCGCAATAAACATATTAATTAATTTTTTCGAATGCTCTTTATTAAATTCTATGTGAAATAGCTCAAATGTCAATACAGCCTAAACAAAAATGTTTGTACAATTTTAAAAACGCATTTAAACAGTTGTAGGTTAACCATTCGATTCCAGAACTTCGGATGTTAGGCGAATTGTAAAAGGCATATCGGGTGGTATTACAGCTCGAAGAGCTTTTTCGGCCAGAGCGCCATGGCCTAACTCACGCCGGCCAACAAACCCGGTCTTCCCTATTTCATTTGTGGCATAAGGCGGAAACTAAATATAATTTGTTTTTAAAACATAGCAAAAAAAGGTTAATTGCTACCGTTAATAGTTAAAATAAAATTTCTTAATAAATAATATTTTAAACAATTAAAATAAAATTCAAAAATATTTAAAGCATAATTATGTAAATTAATTAATGCAAATAATGTCAATTGATACCTCGTAATGGACCATAAAATTTTTTTCTTTGATTGCCCTGCATATGCAAAAAATGTAAATAAACTTTATGTTTACTAAAATAAAATATAAAATTAAAAATATTTATAATTTTTAGCTTTAGCACAAATGAAGATGATAAGTATTTTTATACCCAGTTAATATAGATATTGGATCTGATTTGAAGGCGGCATCGAGGGAATCAAAAGTTACGGTACATAAGACCTAAATTGTCAAATAATTTTATCAGCCAAACATTATCAATGAAATAGAATAATAACTTTGTAAAAAAGTTGAATTTACAAAATTTCAAGTTGTATAAAAAATATAAGACACGCAATATTTTTGATTATGCAATTATGGTGTCCTTAATAATATACTTTAAATAAGGGCACGTTTAAGGTTGATTCTATTAAAAACAAATAAAAATTTTTTTTTTATAAAAACTAGTTTTACTTGATTAGGATAAAAATTAATTACAATGAATCAGTTGAACAAGCGCCATGACAAACCATACTTTGATTTTAATCAAATTTATAAAATAGGGGGGCGGGCTTATTCAAATAACTGATGGTGACGGGTGGGATGGGCCTCTAAATTCGGGCGGATAAACAAATGATTTATGTACCTGAGTTTGACCTCTGGTAAATAGGGCTGACCCATGTAAAGGTTTATAAAGGTCGATTTCGCATGTAATATCACGCATTTGATCAAGATCACGGCCGTCGCATCTAACAAAATATATATATCTAGGCATAATTAAAATTAATTTAAACGAGAAATGTGTATAATTAAAATTTTAATCGATATCCCACGTAATGACTCTTAAAAAATAAGATTAAATAAAATTCTATTAAAAAAATTGTGTAATTGCAACATAAAACTTTGTATGCCAAAGCATGATAACAAAATAGTAACTTTTAATTATACTTAAGTAAGGGTTTTGAATAAAAAACAGAGGTTACGATACTCGAAAAATTAAAAATCAATTGTTTTTTAGGATAAGGTAAGCTCATGAATTTCATCGATCAAACTCAGCCAATTTTTTAAAAAATAACAAATATTTTAATTTTTTCAGACTCATTTGGAAACTTGTTTATTTAACTTAAATATCACACAAGTCTCTACTTAAATTGCAATAATTTGCTTTTGTTCTAAATTGAATGAGCTCACTACTCTTAGCTTATAAATAGAAAAACTTTGATTTAAATTATTTAAAAAACCGTAAATTTTCATTCATTACAAGTGCCCTCAGTTCATCTCTCACAAAATTGGTTATTACATCGTGAATAACATTGGTGTCCGAAGCGGTTCCATATTTTTCTAAACATAAAAATCCTGAGAGATAATTTAATAATTATGGTATTGGTTAAACAAACAAACAATTTTATACAAGATCAATTCAAAAATTGTAATAAGATCATTCGAATGTTGTAAAAAGATGCGATATTTTAGCTTACCCATCAAAATAACATTTCAGTAGCACAAGTAAAACGATATATAAATGTAAAATATTACAAATAGAGCTTAATGGCTTTGATTCGCAAAAAATAGGAAAAACTATTTAAGATAAATAACAACTACCCTAAGATCTTATGACATAGCTAAATATATTTTAGCTGATATATAAACATATTTAAGAGCAAAAATTAGCTGGCTACCTTTGTACAATTCAGTCCACGATGTGCGTAAATTAGAAATTTCTAGATCCCTTGATTGCTTATCCAATTTGTAATTAGTTAAAATTTGTCTTAGCTGTGATTTTCCCTCAAAATCGATTAGAGCATCTAAACATAGAAAGATATTATATAAAATTGAAAAGAATATTTAAAACACACAAAAAATTTAAGATTTAGGGAAACAACACTCTGAGCAATATTAAAATAAAAGATTAAAACAGTGTTAACACTTTAATATTAATCAATAAGTATCATTAATAATAATTGACATTGATGAATAATAGCTTAAAACCTAAGCGTTTGTCATCTATATTAAAAATTGTTAATTTATTCAATAAAATTCCTTTTAAGTCTATATAGATTTACTAAGTATTTCATTGCGTATTTTTGTCGATTCATCGAAGGGTTCCTGACTATTAATTATATGATCCATTTCATTTAATTGCATGTTAGAATTAGTATTATTTGTCAGTGATGAATTGGCCTTTAAAGGACCCCTTTTAGGTTTCCCAACGCGTTGAGCTATGTCCGTTATATCATTAATTATTGTGGATATCTCCTTCATGCCTACTTTAATGGCACGCATTATGTCTTGTATGGGGACCTCGTTGCCATGACCTTCTAGCATAACTGTATATAAATGTTGTAAGTAATTTTTACTAATAATTACATGTAATATATATAAAATTCCTAGCTAAAAAGTAAAAATAATTCATTACATATATGGAGAAAATTTCAAACACTATAAAGGTTTCCAAAAAAGTTTTTAAATTCATAAAAAATTTCATTAATTTCCAATAATAAAAACACCCTTGTTAAACTACTTAAAATATTACAATTTGATAAAAAATTACGCTTCTGAAAATTGATATAAGACAGCTATTAGTATATCAAGGAGAAAATGATCATGATTTACTACCTACTTTATTTTGGGACGTGCCTGTGAGTATGAGATTGAGCTGACTTAGTTGTTGTTCTCGACGCGTAGGATTAACGATAACTTCGCCATCTATAATACCTAGTCGAACGGCCCCTACCGGTCCATCCCAGGGTATGTCTGAAACGGAGAGGGCTGCCGAAGCTTAGAAAATTAATACGTAAAAACATTTATGATTTTTTTTTAAAAGCGCAATTGTTTGTCAGCAACATTGTAAATATAATTAATATACATATAAAAAATTAGCTAAATTTTTAGAAATCTTTACATAGCTCAAAAAAATGAGAAATCTTTTCATTGAATTGAAAATCCATAAAAATCAAAATTAAATCAACACCACAGCCTAGCTCTACAAAAATTTATTTCTTTCCCTAACTTTATTTAAACTTTAAAAAAATAAATTTTTTGTTTAAATAAAATTGTGTAGTTTTTGTAGGCACATTTGTGTATTACGTCAAATTATTTTAAATAAATATTTTATAAAGTTTTTTTAAAAAGGTATAAACCTCCATTAACGCAGGCCACGTCGGGATCGTTAATGCCATCTAGCGCAAGCATATTACAGATAACCTAAGTAAATGGTAGAGACTAATTACAGTGGTGTTTATATAAAATAACTTTGTGATAAAACACATACATAAATATCTTAATTTTTATTTAAAAAACTTGAGTTTCGGCATAATACCATGAGGGGAAGAGGGGCCGGATAGATCGATCTATATACACATAAAAGTATACGTAAAAATCAAAAACAATAATATTGCAGCTATGATAACTAATTAAAATGCAAAATGAATTAAATTGAATAATAATTAAAATATTTTTAAACCAATCATTCGGCTAGTGAGTATTTCTTTATCAGATATTCCCAATTCTCTTCGCAAATAATTTGTTGGAATTCTGCCACCTGCTGCAGCTTTTTGCCTATAATCAACCTAAAAATTCATATTTTACGACAAATAAATTTAAACCAAACAGCAGAGCTTCCATTCACATTAACCCTTTAAAAATGACTACAAAATTAATAATTTTGAATAATAGGCCTAACATACCAAATACTTAGTTCAAAAATATATTATTGCATGTAATAAAAGACAGATAAAGTTAAGAGGTGAGAGAAAATTATATCTTATGAAAGCGATTTCATAATTACTTACTAATATTTCTTATTTATTAGGCATTATGGAAATAGAAACCATAAGATTTTGTAAAAGGTTTAGGCACATATTTTTTCTTGCATTTGAATGGATTTTCATAAATAATATACCCAACTAGTAATGTGTATAAATTTAGTAACCTTAAAGTAAAGTAAAACGAATAAAATCTCACAAGAACCATAAAAGGTTAAATATTTTATTTCTACAACCATTAAGATAATCTGTAAATTTCTACTTCGATTCAATTAAAAAAAAACGTTCCTTTCTATTTAAATAAATATTTAACTATAACATTAATTTAAAGTTTCATAAAAACAGGTAATAAATTTATTTCACAATTTAAATCATTGATGTGAATAATTAATGTTTAGAATGCTAAATTACATAAGAATATAGGAGTTTGATATAAGTTCTTTTATTAGGATTATAAAGAATAAATTATTGGGATTGTTAGATTGGATTATAGTGGGACAATTTTGGGGCATTTACATCCTAGTGGCTAGGCCACCAGGATATAGGAATAACTTGTAAAAACTAGCTGTTTAACTTTATAATTTCTTTATTAAAACAATGTTAAAAATAGTTAAGTAAAAATAATATTATGTGTTCTAAATTTAAAAAACTATTTTATTATAAAAAACTATTTCTTGCAAGTCGCGATGACAAAGCTGAACTTAGCCTATCAATCAATCAATTTCTAGTAGTATGATCCATTAGTAATACAGGCTACGACAATTCTCAAATTAAATAAAGAAAACCCTAAAAATGAAAGCTCTAACAATAGAGCTAATTAAATCTTTTAATTATACACAATAATTTAAAATTTACAGTCAGAGGAATGAAGGAAGATGGTTGAACCAGCTTCTTTGAACCAACAGTAGTAACCATAACTGATGTTTCTCCAATCTATAAAAAATTGTATGCTTTTTACATAGATAATAAAATTTAAATATTTAAAAATATTAAAAAAATATTAGAAAAAAATTAAATTATTTATTTTTTTCCTCAACAATTTTTAAGTCACTAAATCAGTATATTTTGCTAAATATGAATTTATAATTTCAAAATCTCGTAAGGCCCTATCTGGTGATTTAAAAACAAAAAAAATTTTTTTAAGGCTATCATGTAGTTTCTAAAGAATTCATAAAAACATTAATAAATTTTAAAAGCACAAATCTCATTTTTGACACAAAAACTAAAAATCTAAAGCCTTAACTAAAATTTGAAATTCTTATTTGTAATAAATACCAAAAATTTGACCTTAACAGGAGTTGCTAACTATAATAAGGTTCTCTAAATTTTATTGCCATAATCATAGAAGCTGAACAAAAGGTGATTTTTTAGTTGAATCTAAATTGTTCATTCAACATATGATCAATATAACTAAAGTTAGGTGTATAAGGATATCAACAGAAACAAAGTGGTGCACCACCACAGTTTTCATCCTTTAAGGCAAATGTTAAATATAATTTAGAATAAAGTGCTTTGGGATTATTTCTTCCAGTTAGGGTTTAATCATTAATAATTTAGAGTACGGGTAAGTTATGTTTAATAAATTAGGCTAAGATTTAATTAGCAAGCAACAAATTAAATTTAGTCAGGTTGGTATGCCAGCCTGTATGATTTTTAAGTATTGCATTAGTATATATATAACTATGTTATGACAAGTAAAGTTAAAATTTTGACAACAAATACCATTTTTTTTAAACTGCCTACATAAAATATTGCATTTCATATAACATTCCTAAAATATTTTAATAACAAAAAAACCTTAATGTTGTATTATCATAATGTTTAAATATGTCTACAAAAGCTATCATGCTGTTTCAAAATAAAAGTTTATTCAATATAAAGTTGAAAACTAGCCTTTTATAATTTATTTAGGCTTGATAGCTAAAAATTTAACACCTGACCTGTTTTGTTATATTTCATTATGTTTCAATACAGAAAAATCAAATGCTAAGGTTAAATTTTAATTAAATTTGTTAATAAAATTATGAAAAAAATACAAATATATTAAAAAATATTTAAATAAAAATTATTTTAACAAGAGGTAAATAAAAATATTACGTTGACAGTCACACATCCATCTGCAATTTTCGCTAGTTTTCCTGTGTTAAACTGAAACTTTCTAAGTAATAAAATAATTCAAATGTAATACCTATTGGAATTAGTATGAGAATAAAATTTTTGAAAATAAATCCTAGCATTTCTCCGAAAAAACATATTAAATACTAAATCACATATTAATTCTAAAAATAATTATAATTTAAATATTTTTAACATATGAATCTGATTCGAATAGAACAGTCAAAATTTGATTTGGAACTCTCAGTTAAACATTTTCACAAATGTGCTTCTGGCCATATAAATCTTTTAGCTACTTTAGAAGAAGCTTGGAAACAGAATAAATGTAAATCATGTCTTCTTTTTGAGGATACTTTATATGACACCTACCATGCTTGCCAATGCCCTTATGAAATTTCCCTTTTTTTGTCCATGTATAGCTTTGATTTCCACAAACATAAACAAAATAATTTGTCCCACACCTTTTTATTAGTTTTTGAAAAATGGCTCAAAGAAAATGATGGAAAATTTTTAATTCCTAATTACCTTAAGGAGGCTGCATTGGTATTATCCACCAGGTTTATAAAACAATATCTCAAGCAAATTTACACTTTTCTTTCATTCATATCTTTAAAATATCATTAATAGTATTTTATTTATTGTTTAATAATGTTTATGTACTTTTATAAATCTATTTTATAGGCAACACTCTTCACTTCTATCTCTTGTTATAAAGCTTTATGATATAAGAAATTTGGAAACTACAAAACTTGTACAATTGCTTGATGTATTCTTGCATGAACAGAAATATAAAGCAGCACTAATTTTTGTTCAAGCTATAGATTTTTCAAAATTTGTCAGAATAAAAGAATTAATATACCAAGTACTTTATATTTTTTTTAATTTTTGTCAAAATGCAGTGAATTTTTTCATTAACTTTTGTTTTTTTAAATAGAAAAATAAATATATTACATTATTTGTTTATTTTACTTATTTTTGTAATTTTTATACTTAAATTAAGGGTTAAATTGCTTCTTCATATATTTTACATACTAAAATATTTTTGATAATTAGGAAATACTACTACCCTTATTTCTTATTGAAGATTTGAATCCAATAAAATTATATCTTAAAAGTATTGATTCCCAAGAAATGCAATTATTCTTTACCTTCCTTGATTCATATTTGGTAAAAATTCCTCAATTGAGAAACCGTATGGCAAGTCTTCATCCCTATTTCATAGGCAAACCAACCCCTAAAGCCATTAATTTTGATAACGTGGAGAGCAGAATTAAGACAATGTTAGGAGGATGTAACACCACTTATAATATGGGTAAATTTATTAGGTTAAAGTTATGATTCATGTATGCATGAATGAAATAATTTGCAATTTGAAACTTGTAAACCTATATTGGCTCTTATTTAAATTTTTTAGTTTACTAGTTTAAAATAAAATAGTATTGATTTCAGTTAATTTATTCCAAATAAAATTATGAAAATATGCCATAAAACTAAATTTTTATATGGAATCTATCTTCAAAATATACATATTTTCATTATAAAGATATGTGCCCTAACCTCACACTCCGTGCAATCCTTAAGGCATTTAATTACTTTCTTTATAAATTTGCAAAGAAAGGCATTAGTGAAGCAACTCATGACAAGGTATTCATTTAGATAACATATTCTTAATGAAATATAAAATTATTAAATGGGTTTATTTTGAAAAGAATATCAGCATGTAATAATTAAGATCCATCAGAATAATAAAAATATAGTAAATAAATATGCCATTTTAGTTTTTTTTAATATCATAAAATAATAATATTATACATTAATATTTATATAAGAATATAACAAAACAGACTAACTTTGATTTATTGGTCATTTTAAATCTACAGATTTTCTATCATATTTGTCAATATTAAGGCTAGCTGCACTATATGACTAAATAGCCTATTTGAATACTTCACTGATTTATATTTTTTTGCATTTTTTTTATAAAATTTAAAAGATAACAAAAATCAATTTTTTTGCAAGTGGACACAAAATGATTAACCAAATTTAATTTGTTTTTACTAACTTTACAATAGAGTCAATTAAAACTGTTTTTTTTACCATCAAAAATATTAAATTTTAACATTAATATGGATTAATCAAGGTAATGTTAATTGGGGGGAAATATGAAATTAGTTGCTATCTAGACATGTTTACTTCTGTTTATATTTTTTTATTTGCAACAATTAAAAGGGAGAATGCACATTTTTATAACAAATTTGAGTTTTTACCTTTAAATACAACTTTTGACTTACTACAAAATTAATAAGGCTTGTCCTGATTGGGTAAATATTTAAAATGTTTTATAAGATTTATTCTAATAAAAAATTTAATATTATATAAAATGGGTATTTAAAAAATTATTGGCAAATGTGCTTTTATTTCTTTACATGGAGAATTTACAAATTTATTTATCAAAGTTTGTTACTTTATATAATGGTTTGGTAATTTTTTAAGAGCATTGAACCATATATTTCAAAAATTTTGACTATAGACAAAACCGTTTTATATTTATAGTAATGATTTTGCTGCATTTTTATTATATCCAAAAAATTTATATTTTCATTAAACAGATAAAATTGTTTTTCGAACATTTTCCGTATGCCAGCACGCATCTTATAACGACTATATTGGGCGTTAAGGGTTTGCGTAACTATGCACTTTATTGGTATTGCAAATTCCCCGTTTTGTATTTCAATCCTCCGCCTTTTTTTGTAAACTTATTCTCATTTTACTGTCATTTTAATTATAAATTGGATATTGTTTTATTGATTACATAGGTCAACAAATTTATTAGAAAAATATCTAATCAATCAAATCATTTTACTATTATTCTTTCTTTAAACTTTTGCTATTAACTTTTTGTAATTCTTGCAATACACATTTTAATATAAAAATACAAATTAGTATTGAAAACAGAATTTGATAAAACAATTGTTTATATCTAAAATGAGTAAAATTTAACCTTTAAATTAAATGATATTATTTTATTCTAAAAAAACGTGCCATTTAGAATTCTTGACGCAGAACGTTTTTTTATAACCTTAGACGTTGGTGCCTGATTAAAATGATATATTTATGTTTAAGGGCAAAACTAGAGTTTTTTTAATTTTAATATAAGATTGTTTTTTTATTTGTGCTACAAAATTTTTGCCAATTAAAAGGCAAATTTACGAAATATTAGGATAATACATAAAGTTTATAAACCTTTGTATACTTTAAATTGACATATATTATAAGATAAAATTAGGTTTACATTAAAACAAATATTAACTATGAAAATAAATTATAATAAAGGTTGAGACCCGTTTTATTTATTAAGAATAAAAAAGAATAGTGAATTCACTTTTATAGCTTATTCAAAATAAAATATTACATTTTGCCAGTTTACAATACGGATATGTACAAAAAATCGTCAAATATGCCACTTTAACTGTTGAGTATATTTACTTTTTTATCAACAGGCCACAATAAATATAAAATAATAGTATGAAATTATTATTCAAGTATGTTCAAACCTGATATCATTTAACAATTTTTTTATTTTTTAACTAAAGTAAAGGTTAGTAAAACTAATTTCAACTAAAAAACAATATCAGTTAAAAACACATTCAAAATTAATTTTTATTTTTTCGCAACAGAAGACGAAATTTGGTTTTCATTTGTAAGGTCAAGTTCAAAATAAACTATTTAAAAGTTTTAACCCCTTTTTTTAATACCAATTTCAATTAATAAGCACAGAATATGCATTTTTGAAATAAATAAAAAATTCAAAATATAATTTTTTGGAATTATGAACCCACTTATAACGTTTTATTGAATGCATGGAGAAAAATGAATTTTGAAACGTTATTTATTTTCTAATCGTTGTTTTTACTACGAAATATAGAATAAAATCAATAGTAACATATATGTTAAGACCCAATAAGGTATTTTCAGCTAGTGTGATAGTTTTTACTAAGTTTTAACAACAAAATTGAAAAAAAGGGAAAAAGTTTCTATCATTATTAAATATGACTTTAAACGTGCTTAAGTTAGATGTTAAATTAAATGTAATAACTATCATAAATTCACAAACTTAATTCTTGTAGGGAAGAGGAAAACTTATTATTTCAATATAAACTAGGCCCATGAATAAACAAATTTTTAACTATATGTTGTCTTATTCCTAGGCTATAAATTTTGGTGATATTTGAAAAACTTCCAAACAAGGGCTGATTATTTAAATTATTTGTTTCAACTTTTAATTTCTGTTTTTAAGATTGATTTATTGTTAGCTATTAAAACTTAAAGGATTTGGAATTTTGCATAAACAAAGAATATTAAAAATATTGTTTTTTTCATTATAACTGCTTAACAATAATGTGATTGTTAATTATTTCTATTTGATGTTTTTAAGTTTCTAAATTGCCCTCGTTTGGGCTTAAAAAACATTTTATCAAGCCAGAGTGTTAAATATCAAATTAAATTTAATAGAAGCATAAAAAGTTTTAAGTCTAAATTGTTTTATTAATATTTTTTAGTTATGGTTTATTATGAGAGGTAAAAAAATGTTTTTTAGCAGGCAAATCAAATTGAGTAAACGGAAAAAGGTATGAATACTGTAAATGATATTTTTAACCATTGCGCCCACATATATTTAATGATTAGATTATTGTTATTATATAGTGTTAATGGATATTATTTATTTTTGCTTGTCCAGCAAGATATTCATATTAGTAGAGCCTCTTACGTTTCCCTCTCTTCCTTATTATTGCACTCTCCTTGTGATGGGAATACTTATAAAATGGACAATAGGTGCAATTGCAACTCAGCTAATATTCAATCTTCGTATTATCCCCTAAATTTACCTCCAAATCATTTACATATGGTATCCTCTGCCCTACAATTTAGTGATATGATTAAAATCTTGGAAAAGGTTTATACTTTCTCACTGTTTTTTACTTTTTAATTGATAATTCTATACTTCACTATATATTAAAATGGTATATTGCAAATCTGTAACAAATATTTATTTTATCCCTTTTTTTTAAATGCTTTTAAACGTAATTGAAATAAATTATATGGAGTTTAATTGTTAATCTTTTTTATTTTGGAATCAGTAAATCGGACAATCGTTACCTTAACATATTACACACCTGATATTTTTAAGAGTGGTTTTTTCTTTAATATACAAAAAAAATCTATCCGTATATTAAAATAGGAAAGTGTTTTGGGAATCGACGCTGAATGGAATCCGTCTTTGTTGGATGCCTTAGCTTCTGATTACTCAAACGAAGTTGCCATATTTCAAATTGCTTCAAAAGGCGCCGTTTACTTGCTCGACATGCCCAGGCTTATTCGCCCAGCCTCGCCCTCCTCGATTCCAGAACTCTTGAGCCTGTGGGGCCAATTCGAGCAACGCATTTTTAAAAATCCCGATATATTGATACTCGGTTACGCCTTTGCTAACGATTGTTCTCAACTCTCCAACTCGGTGAAAAAGGCTTTGGCCCAGCATAAAAGTCTTCTTTCTCACGATATATCCACGTTAAATTACAATCTCCAAAGTCTCTCAACGGCCCCGAATGGTATTAATGGTAGTATTAATAACAATAATAATGATCTTGATGATGAAGAAATTAATGAAAATTATAAAAATACTAATAATAATAATGATAATAATGATATGAACAATAATATAAAAGCTTGTAGTAACATGGGCACAGTAGTGACGGCGCCCAAAAAGAGTAAACGTGTCAAAAAGCGAGTTGGAAAATGTTCCGAAAATGGAATTGCCGGTTTGTTAAATATAAGTTTCTACTTTATTACTCTTTTTTTCGATTCGTTTGATTGGTACTGATAAAGAATCTACATAATTTCGATATTTAATCATATAAAAACTAGTCCCTTTATTATCATCTAAAATTTACCTTTGGGCCATTTAGATTCTGACAGTAGGAGTTCAGCAACAACCATTAAATCGGAATTCTCTTCAAAAACAGCACTAAAATCACAAACAAAACGTGCTGGGAAGGAAAAGAAATTGGGTGATTTTGCACCTGCTTTTTACCTTGATCTCAACGATTTTAAAATAACGTTTGATACTACGCGGCTCCCCAACCACCCTAACCACCAACTTGCCCCAAAGAAACCTCAGGAATTAGCTCGACCCGCCGGCAAAACATTTAAAAAGAATACCAATGAAAAAGGACTTAGCGAACTCGTATTCTGGTGCTTTGGCTCCTACCTGGATAAAAGTGAACAGGTATTTTACATATCATATATTTCGATCAGCTTGATGTATTACGAAATTAATATTTTACTAATTTAAATTTTCTTTTAAAATTTTTAAATGTTATTTTTATTGTTTAACTATCATTAAACAAGCGATATTACCCTAATGGCCATTTTTTTTATAATCTTGTATTTATCATTTATTATAGGTATCTTATTGGGAAAATCGACCTCTCAGGGAAGCCCAGCTAACATACGCAGCTCTTGATGCCTTCTGCTTGGTTGAAATTTACCACTACTTAACAGACAAATATTTTAATTCTCACAACAAGCAGCCTCCGAAAAATTCTCACAATATATCACAAACCATCACGACTGATAATACTTGTACAAATAAATCATCCAAACCTCGAAACTTACTTAACGAATGGCGAGAAACGTATAAACATTTGTTAAAACCGCCACCCCCTCCTAAGCCTGGCCCCTTCCCAGCGAATGCCCCTAAGGCTATTAACGATCTTGACAGTGAAGATGATTTAATATAGGAATCATTTTTTTGTTGTCAAAGTTATTTACTTTTATATTTCCTCTCGTTGTACATTTATACTTATGTTTTTATTAGGTAGAAATTTATATTAAATTGTAATTTTTAATGCCAATGGAATTTGTTAACACTATCCAATAAAATTGGACTGCCGTTATTACTATTATGTCAATGTTTATAAAAACCCTTATTTTACCCTTTATTTATTTAAAATTAAAGCAACTTGACAGAAACTTTATTTTAAATCATACATATGGAAGTTTTTTTTACACAGTTCTGCAAAATTTAATAATCATAAAATCAGAGGTTAGAGTAAGCAAAATTTAAATTAGTAAAAATATCAAATTTTATTTAACTTATAAATTTTTAACTACATTTGCGGTTAAAAAAAAATATTTTGCATTAAATGCTTTTTTACATTAATTCAATAAATTTTTAAATATGTTGAGTTTTTGGTTCAAGGCAGAAAAGTTCTTTTGTATCCAAAAAGAATGATTTTAAAAAGAGAAGACTATTTATAAAATTAATAGTATTCTATATGGTTATTTCTTTTACACATTTTTAGAGACTGCTATAAATATTGCTATTTCAAATTGACTCTATAATTGTCAAGGTTATATTTTATAGGTTTTATCAATGACTCAATTTTTAACCCAATCTTGGTAATGGTGAGGGATGCATAAACGGTGCGAATTTTGCATAATTCGAGGCAATATACAGTGGTATTTTGCAGTGAAATGGGAGATTCTCTAGCAATTTCCAACACGTTTTAAGGTCTCCTTCGTTGACATTTTGATTTGTAAATGCATTGTATCTAACGGTTGAGAGAATGATGAGCCTCTTAAAATTGTAAAATATTGCCGTTTCTGAGTTAGTAGATTGGCCATCGGCTTCACGATTAGTGTTGATATAATTTAGGACAACGCGTAAAATTTCTTGTTCCTTTAATGGTAAAGCATCACTCGAACAAAGCTTGCACATCTCGCAAAAGTTTAGGGAATTGAAATTTATTTTATCGCAACTCGTTTTATTAGGAGAGCTTAAAATGACACTGGAATTTGAGTTTATTTCGGTTGCTTTTTGACTGGTTGACATTAAGTCTGAATTTGTCTTAACTCCTACGATCTTATCTTTGTTTCCGTGAAACAGATGTAACAAATTTGTCCAGGGCTGTCTAAAATGTTTTTCGAACAATGCTAGGGGTCCAACGACCTGGGGAGTTCCAAAATTTTGCAGAATAAAATGAATCTTGTAGGGAGATCCTCTTCCTTGGCCATCCAATTTCCAACCATATAGATCTAAAATCAGTTTAAAAAGTTTATCTTCCCTTACTTTTTGCAAAAAATATGGGTTTAGGCTTATGCTTTGGCTCGAGGTGATCAAATTAGCTCGCGAGGGTATTACAATAGACACGGGCTGTAAGTAAGTCGACATCAACGATAAATTTTTTGAAATTGTTTGATCTGTTTGGCCATTTTCCATAATAATCGGGCCATCTAGTGATGCCATATTATCACCAAATTTGACGCCATTTACCAGGTTTATATAGGCCTTCACGGCTGAGAGCTGGCTATTAATGAGGTTTATGGCCTCGCAGTTTGCAACCATTTCGATGAAGTGTTCACATATCTCTTGCTCAAGACTTTTCAGACCCAGCTGGTGAATCGTTAGTAGCAGAATATCGAAATCCCGGTCGATGCAGAGTGTTTGGGTGTATAAGTACCGTAACAGGTTACTAAATACGCGTGGCGTTATGTAGCCATAATTAACGACATCACCGCTTAAATCTATTTTATTGGGTTAATAAACAACAACAACAAATCTATTTTATGCAAGAAATTTAAATTTAAGCGCAATAAATACCTCTTATGGCCCTTTAAAATGTAGAGCTGCTTTTGTTGTTGTTAACAAATTTCGAAGAAAAATTTTGTACATTGCCCCTCTCATTTACTATACGTGTCTTATTATAATTTCGAAATTGAAAGCAACTAATATTTATTAAATGGCGCCGGAAGTAATCGCAAAATAAACTAAATAAGCCAAGGCCCTAGTTAGACTTTCAAGTTAAATTTGCTAATAATAAAATAAGAGTACCCGTTTTCATTGAATCATTAAAAATTGTAAATAACAAGCTTAGCCTTCATTTTCCCATCTCTGATTTCTTAAATAAACTATTTTGCAAGTTCATTTAATCCCCAAAATTTATACCTAATACATTCGTATTTGAAGAGGAGTCTTCTCCTCTTCCGTCAATTTCTTGGCTATCAAGGGCTCGAATAAGCGGGATATAGTGAAGGACTAAGGCTTTGTGACACGCAAAGCGTCCACAAGGTAGTTTTATGAAGTAATCTGTCTGCAGGATTTTAGCACTGTTCCACAAACCTTGGCAATCTTTGTAGGAATTTAAATTCAATGCTGTTTTATCAAACATTCTTCAACACAAATCAGACATTTTTAACTCCGTTTTGTCATTTTTCGGATTTATAAAGTAAGATTTAAATTTAACGCGGTACATTAAAAATTATTCATCATAGGTATGTCACCCTTTCTAAATAAAATTTTATTGTATAAAATATGATTTATATGAATTAGCGTAATTAAAACATAAATTATGACGCTTTCGTTGGACACGTAGCCATACAACAAATTTAACGTTTGAAATTTGCACTGGTCTCTTGCACAATGTGAAACTTGTGGCACATGATATTTCCTTCACCTATTTTCCCATTGAATGGGGGAGGGGGGGGGGGGCTTGACTTACAGGGCTTGGGTTTTTTCATATTCACCGTAACATCGATGAGTTACATAAGATTAATCAAACGACTATGACCTAAGCTCTAGGAAAATTAAATGACTTTGATTTGTTGGCGGTCACCCATCCAACTAGTAAACATATTCGAATCTAACTTATTTGTTTTTATCCTAATAAGTTTATATATTTTTAAAGTTTTTTAACATATTATTAAAAAAACTTTACAATAGTTAGTAAATACTTTAATTTAAGTGGTCCAAGTTTTTATCAGAATGGTGAGCCTCACTCATTTTAAGAATAAAGGCACGAGTCGTTGGACATAGAACGAATTCTTGATGAGTTTTATAAATAAAAACAATTGAATTTTTGATACAGATTGAACTAACTCTAACTTATAATACCCTTAAGCTCTAAATGCTGAATGGTGCTAAAGACATTAAGCCTTATGAATTAAAAGATATCAAATCACGATTTCTATGTCATTTTAACCCTGATCGAGTGGTATTACACTATAAACGGGTTATTGCCACAAATAAACTGTTTTTTGCACCTTGTAAACAGGCCGTCTGCATATGTTACAACGAGTTCAATATCTAGTTTTGGTTCTACACCGTTCCATTGGCATCAAAAAAATTAAATATCATACCTTGATTAAAGGTATTATTATACTTTTTCCTCCTTTAAGGTGTACCTTTACGCATAATTCTAGCTAGTATTGATTTTTAACATAGCTGGACAGTGGTTTTGGTTAGTAGTTACCTACAAAAAGCTCTTGTATTAGGCCATTTGTATTAGAGTTATGTTAGCATGTTCGAAAATGTACTAAACGACTTCTATAAAAATAGGGGAAAATTATTTAGGAATTTGTAGCGGTCTCTTTACAGCATTAACCAAATATCATACCTAAATGGGGAGATTAAAGCCTCTTTTTTTGTGTTTTTTCCATTTTATATAAACAAACCGCCGATAGAAATTCAATTCATCTATATATATGTTTGATTCCATTTTAGGTTGCCGTTCAAATTCTCGTTATTTTTGGTTAAAAAACGGACACTATTTAATTTAAATTGTAAACGACCGAATGACATTTTAAAAAGCCGAACCTATGGCTGCAGCTATGTGTTGTAAAAATTTTTTTGATGCAAGGGCAACAATTTTAACGATTGGAATATTTATATCCTTGTCTATTTGTCAAATAAAATCCTTTTGAACTTTCATATTTAAGGTTCGTCCTCTAACTTGCCCTCATTTGAATATATTTGAGAGACTAAGGGCATGAAAAAATAAAAGTTATGTATTTGGTCCCAGTTAAAATCCAAAAAGTTGTTGTTTTTAGTTTGTATCAGCCGATGGAATTTAATATGAAATTTATATCAAAGGGCTAGGCTATAGGGTTAGATCGATGGTTTGGTCAATTTGTGCTAAACAAACTTGTGAGATAATTTGGCAATTAACCTACCTAGATTAAAGTAGGAGGGGGAGCAAGTCTAGATGTTTTAGTAAAAAATGTCGTAGCTTTTGGTGATAATTATTTAACGCCATAAGCTGCGCGACATTCTACAACTATTACCCAAACAAATTATTATAATAAATAATTAATTCATTATAATTATTAAGTGTTTGCCAATGGTCCCCAAAATATTCGACGGGTCGTAGTACAAGGAAGGTGGGGGTCAGGATATATTTTGAATAAATTTTGACCTGATTTTTTTTTATTTTTTGCTAAATTGTCATTTAACAAATATTAGTTTTTTGACGGTTTTGGTAGATTTGTCTCTTATTTAAATCACCAAGCGAAAATATAAATTTTCTACCATGGTTAAGGCTGCTAAACGTTTTTCGAACCTAAAAGATCGAATATGAGAAACGCTTGGTCTGTAAAAACTCTTAATTCTTAGCACGTTTTATTGTACAAAATATGTGAATATTGAATTTATTAAAGCAAAGTTCAGGAGGTCAGAGTTTTACGTAATTGAATTAATTTAAATTGTGGCGCCTAAATTAGATGAACAAGATTATTACCTTTGCATGGCACTGAAATATTGAATATGTTTAACTGAATTTAAAAAATAATTAAATAAAAATTTATTCCGAAATTAGTGATAGGAAACGTGAAAGTTAACGCTTTTTTAGCGGAAACCAGGAAAATGAAAATTGCACAAATTCGAATGCTAAAAAGTTAGAGTTAATTTGATTAGAGTGTCTTCTCTACCCACCCATTAACTATGATTTATACGTTTCATTTTTATACCAAAATAACCAATGTGACATTTTGAACCGGTTTAACTTTTAAATTAAATTAAAGTGTTATGTTTGGAATTTTTTTTTTAAGTCTAACAGATGTAGGTCCTAAATATTTTTTTTAGATGGAAAAAAATATTGATCGAATTAAATTTTTTAAAAACCTCCATCATTTTCAAATTTTGTTTCCCTAATCCTTTGATCTTTTTTTTTGATAGAAACTGGTTTCAAAAATTCAATTTCTTTTGTTGGTTTTCTAATCAGGTATTTTAAGTGGCATATAGTTTAATGACTTAAAAACTAAATTTAATTTTCTTAGTTTATTTTGCCTACAAAATTAATTATAACAATTCAGAGGCTCTGATTGTCTAATAAACTAGACTTTCAAAGTCGATACGTATGATTTTCTTATCTATCTTTCCACAAATATGATCTAAAAAAATTTTAAAATTATAAGAAATACAAAGAATATTAATTCTAAATAATTAAAAGGACTAATATATTAACAACTATTTATATTAATTATTATATAATTTATAAAGTACATTTGAGTAAAATCTGTAATTGATGAGATTATTTTGTGGATGGTTTACATACTTTTTCTTTTCTTTTTATTGAAGAGGCAATTGCGTTTTAAGGCTAAAAATTGTTATGTTTTAATTTTTGGTTTGGTAATATTATAGTCGTTTACAGTGCTCACTTCAATAAATTGGCACATGTTAGAAATAGAATGATCAATAGACACATAAAATGTGTCCATCATCTACTATATTTTAGATCGTTGTCATTAATTAAATGATCACCATCACAATTAAATGATCGCGATCACAATTAAATGGCCAATATGATGTTTTCATGATAAATATCCCTATGTTGTGGCTAGATAGTCACACAACTTAGTGATGTTTACCAAAAAATCCTCATCTTGGCCAATTAATTGTGACCGTGATCATTTTATTAGTGACCGCGATTTAAAAAATAGTGGCACATGGCCACATTATATGTGACAATGATCATTTTTCTTCTGACAATGGCCAATTTATAGTGGCCAGCACTGTATATCATCAGTAAAATGTATACAGTGCTGCCCACTATGAATTGGCCAGTGTCAGAAAAAAATGATCATTGTCACATATAATGTGGCCATCTACCACTATTTTTTTCATCGTGGTCACAAATAAAATGATCACGATCACAATTAAAGGATCGTGATCACAATTAATTGGCCAGGATGATGATTACATGATAAACATCTCTATGTTGTGTGACTATTTAGCCACAACATAGTGATATTTATGAAAACATCATTTTGGCCACAGAGATCATTTAATTGTGATGGTGATCTTTTTATTTGTGACAACGATCAACATAATAGTGGTCGATGGCCGGCCACATTTTATGTGGCTATTAATCATTCTTTTTTTAACATGTGCCATTTTATTGTAGCCAGCACTGTAAGAGGAAATTAAAAAAGGCGACTCAAAGCTAACCGTGACATTATACAGCCGCATAAGCCACAGCAAATGTACAAAATTGACATGACAGGAATAAATGAAGGATGATTCTAAAAGAACTTCGTGTGAAGCTTATAAAATCATTTAACCCTTCATAAAAAATTCTATGTTTCACTCTTCGAGTCTCATTTAAGACACTTCCATCTCCAACGTATCGGCTCATATAGCTCAGAGGCAAACATTCCACACAGGAGGTTGGGGTTCAAATCCGTGCATAGGAGTCTTTGTTCTTTGGAAATAGAACACTTGTGTGACCACTTTAAAGCTGCTGAGTGTCTAAAGCAGGCCCTAAACGATGAGCCTAAAGTGATAGTCGATGCTAAATAAAAACCTAGGTAGCCGGCGTGCGAGCAAATTTTAATATGAGTGAAAGCCCTAAAAGGTTTGGCGCATGAGGAATATGGGGGAAACCTCAAACCCAAGTTTTATTTCCAAGCTCGTGCATAAAAACGCTGTTTTTTTTAACAACGAATAGATTTTTTAATTAGGGCACGTGCAATAAAATTTTCGTAAAATTTTCGAAATCTCAAAAAATTGTTTTATTTTTAATAAAACGCAACTTTTTAAAAAGTTGCCAAATTTAGATTATGCACGCTTTTCTGACAGAATTTTTTTTTTACAAAATTTAAAAAAAAAGTTTTAGAATTTTTAAAATTTTAGGAAAATAAAAACTCACTTTGCACGTGGCCTTATGTAAGTTTGTGAAAAACTAGATGGGAAAATCAAAATGTGAAAAAATAAATTTGCTTTATTTTAATTTATAACTTAGGATAGGCTAAACATAAAAAAGTCCATTTTCTTATTTACAAAATATCTAATTATTCGAAATATCTTTTTTATAATTTCAATACTTTATTTACGTATTACAGTTTTAATTCCGAATGCCTTTTTTATAAAATTTTTCTAATTAATAATTACGAAACTCTGTGAACATGGGGCCTTTATGTCTAAAATAACAATTCAAAATGGCTTTTAAAGAAGAACATTATAGGTAATTTGGGCAAAAAATATTGAAAATTATGCTATAGTCGCTTAATTAAATTTAATTGAACCTTACAACCATTCGATAATGCTAAACCGAGTTAAAGCTTATATTTAAACATATCCTTAGAAAACCAGTTTACATTAGCATTGTTTGAAAGTTTCACTACGACCTTTAATTTCGATTCAAATTTTTACCATGTGATGATGATTGACCTAAATAAATAAGCAGACTGTTAGAAAAATGTAACCTTAACTGAATTAATTTTTAAATTGTGCTTATATGATTTATATCATGTGATTGTGCTTTTAATTAAAATTTAGTTATGAGTGCCGCTGTAAAAAACATTGACGCACGTAATTGTAATAGTTTTATATTTATACTTATATTCATGTGCTAACGACTTGTCTTTTAATATTTTATTCTTTACGTAACAATGTAAATAATGAAATTTCACATCAATCAAAAAGGGTTTTAAATGCGCTCTATAGATGACAAAATTGTAAATGCCAAATAACACTAAATAACAAATCATGTGTTTTTAAACTCTTTCGAAAATACGGGATAAGGCATGGCCTAAGGTATTATTTTAGTAAAAGGCTAAAAATTTTGGAAAAAAGCGCGAAAGGGTTTTGTCAAGGGGTCAGAGGTCTGGCCCTGATTGATTACACTGGACAACAAAATTAGGACGACCCTAAGCATCATTTATGGTAACTATGGTTTTTGGTCAAGTTTTTGGCGCTAATCACGAATATGAAATCAGAATTTTAGCCAATGCCTCAGCTTTTTAGATATTCGGTGTTAAAGTTGAGATTTTCCAATTTTTGGGGTATTTTGGGCTTCTATATCATAAAATCTAGGTAGTAACAAAAGTTTAAAAATATATTTAGATAGCGGAAACATTCATTATTAAAGTAAGGGGTTTGAATTTTTACATAATATTTTATTTTTTTTATTTTATTATTTTTATAAAATTAGTGGTTTTCGTCATAAAATCCGTTTTTTGATCCTAAATAACATGAAAGTAAATTGCTACTAATTTTAGGTTATAACCTTTTTTATATATGTTTTTTATAAGGAATCTGAATATGGCAATAGATTTTTTGAAAAATTAATAGTTAAGAAAACTTTGTGAATTTTTTTCTGAACTTTGGACGCGGTTTAAAAAAAATTGGAGGCATTGGGAAAAAAACTAAATACAGAATCGTTATCGCAAGAAATTTCTCTACAAAACTCTTAAAAAATCATTCATGTTGTTTTTTTTTGTTGTTCAGTGTTATTACGCCTGAACCTATCACTAACAAAGCTTACTACATTTTCATATTATTCAAGGTGACCAAAATAGGGGTTTTAACGTAGCTGTTAAAATGAGCTGGGTAGCTTGATGGCGCATTTAAACTTTTTATTTGTATATGGATACTGTAAGCTGGTACGTCTATTATTGTACTACTGGTAATTTATAAATTGTAAATCCAAATAAAAATGATTTTAAGATTAAACGGGCCTTATTTAGAATAAATTTAATTATTAAAGATTTGTTGTCCTCTTTTTTTTTTTATAATTACGGGGGGGGAAAACAATGCATATTTGGTTATACTGCATCTATCCATTAGTTTTAGGTTAATTTAAGCAAATTGGAGGCAGGTAACATATTTATTATCAAATCATAAAAATTAGGTATTGCCTGTGAGTCAAAATAATCATATACTAGCAGCTGAAAATACAAGCCCTCGGGCCTTAAAATGTTGCCCTGATTCCCGTTATGATGTCCTACACATATGGCACTCAAGTTTGATTTTCCAATCTCAGCTAAAATCTTAGCACATTATTTCTCAGCTTTATGATAAAATCTATTTTTTTAATGCTAACTGCTTATTTATCAAGTAGCTATACTATATTTGCTGTTCCAAAAAAAAATTTTAAGCAAAAGGCATGGAGAAGATACACGTATATTTTTCTAAACGGGTGAAAACGGTATATCAAAGTGTCATACAATCACCCTAAGATCATATCTTTCTAAGATTCATTTTATGTAAAATTTTTCTTGTGTGGATTGGAGAATGCCATCGTATCGAAATCAATAGCAACAATAGCACCATGTTATATTCATGATAGCATCAAGATTTATGGATTGTGTTTTACGTGCACCAACATCGATCTAAAGGTAAGGGGCTTGTCTTGTCTCGTAATTCTTCATGGGAGATAGATAAAAAAAAATTGCAATTTCCATACAAGGAGACCCCTTTTATGGATAATGTGGTTTTTTGGGGGCAATCGTATTGCCCAAAAAAGTACAAAATTGAGGAGAAAACCTTCTCAGATTTTTTCCACAAAACCCGAAAAATAGGACATTTTAACCATATTCATTATTATTATATATATAATATATTGTAATATCAAGAATCTACGTTGTCAATAATTTTTGCTACTACCGCATCTAAAACCCAAACCTATAATTACAGCTTCTTTTACAATAATACTTTCTCTATGCCGTAATAATACAATAGATTATAGGATTTTGTAAGGGGACATAATAGGAGTGAAAAAATATCAAAGCATAATTATTTTTTTCAAAAAATTGCATGAATGTAAGTCGGAATGTTATTAAAATGTCAAAAGAGTGAAATTTTTTGATTTTCAAAATCGCCCCTAATTAAAAAATATTGGAATACGAATTTTTTAATATAATATGTGTATACTGCATCAAATAATATGATAACGGCTTTCCTGATTCGCCATACAATTTACAGAATGTCGAATTTTTTTAATTTAATTTCCGGACGATGATCGAAAAATTTGGACAAACATTCATACAATATATATTTCCCCACGACACTTCAATAATTTCAGGTACAAAATTTTTGATTTAACAAATTAGTTATCGTTTGAAAAAAGCCTTTTATAAGGTTATCAAAATTTAAAAAAAACTGTCTTTAAACAGGGGTATCATACCCGTTTAAGTTTTTTACTCTTTCCCCGGGCAAAGCAGTTAATATTGAAATTTGCTTAGATTTCTAGTCTAGGCTCTCTTTTTACTCATATCGTTTAACACCTGCTGCCTGTAATTCAGTAGCTTCAAAGTGGTTGAAAATGAGTTCTATTTTTCGAAGAAAAAAGGGACCTATATACGAAATCGAACACCACTTTTGCCTGTAAGTCAGGGATATTTATCCACTAAGTCGATTGAGCCGTTTTCTAGCATTTCACACGACTTTTATTTTAAATCTAAATCATCTCATGAAACTTAAAAAGGTTATTTTTCTTACAAGGTTGCATTAATAATTTAAGTGAGCGAATGCCCTGAAGCTAGGTTTAAAATAATTATTCAATATGGAATATAATGCAGGGTTACTATATCAACTTTTCACATCAAATGAGCCCCCAGCCGTGATTTAATCCACCGATACCAACCTAGGCACACATTATAGCTACTTCGGTGTAACTTAGTGAGATTTAAAGGATATCAGCGACCAAGATTTTGTGCCTGGCATTAACTGACTCATATGAGAGCACCAGCCGAATATTACTTAAACTAAACGCAACATCAAAATGAGAGTTCCGCCATGTTGGTGGAAACCATCATAAGAAGTGGTGTAAATAGTCCTAAAAAACACCTCATTATATATTAACCCGTACCCCTTGTCCTAAACGATGACAAATATTCAGTCGGCGGTATTTTGGTTTGGGCGTCGCTAATTTATACACATAGATATTCCTTATAAAATATCGAAGAGGTGGAACGGCCCCCTGCCAGCCAGCTCTAAAGTCGGGTCGGACCGGCTAGATTTTTTCCATCTCCTTTTTGCGTTGATTAAAGCTGTTAGCTAGGACTAAATTTGACAGATTTTGTCACTAAAGAGCACTACTTTGTGACATACTTAAGTGTTTCGATTTGTAGCTTGCAATGTGTAAACGAGCCATATTTGTAATTAGGTTAAGCCAAAAATAAAAGGCAAGGGCCGGGCGTAAATTAATAAGTAAGAGGTATACGGCTATTCAATTTATTTCTGACTTACGTTTTATATAATATTATTCAACTACTTTATTTGGATCCTTCTTAAGAAATGTAGGGCAAAGGGGCTTTTTTTTAGCAAGTAAATGACTCTGGCCTTCGATTTTTGCCACAGGGTTATAAAACCTGCATATAATATTCCGAAGATTGTGGACGTCATTTAATGAATATTATGGTAATGGCCGACAGATGCACTTAATCTTATTGACCGTAGGGGTTAGGAACGTCGCCAAACAGCAATTTCAATGCTCCTCATCCAAAGAAAAGATCGGTTATTCAAATAAGTAATATCGTAGATTAAAGAGTTGGAACTAGAAAGCCCGCCCAGTGCCGGCCCGCCCGATTATCGGGCTGATTCGAAATATTGTGGGCCAGGAGGGCCGGACCCGAGGTTGAAAGAAGGGCAAGCCGGACTAAAAATGATAAATTTATTTTCATGAATGCATTACTTCTAGACTGTGATAACTGTGATAATATTAAAGCAAGAAATTGGCCATATTTGTAAATTCGGGCCCGCCCGGGCCTAAAGAAACCAAATTTCGGAGTGAGCCGAACCGCACATTCTGACGGGGGTCTAAATTTAATATGTCTGGCAAGCCGGGCCGTTTTATAACGGTACGGTTTTAACTATAAGTTACATGTAGTTTTCAAATTATCTCTACCTGCGATTTGTGTCTACCGGTTGGAGGCAACCTCCTAGCAAATCGGATCGGATTTTATAATTAAAGGTTCGGGGAAAGGCCTAAACATAAAAGATAAATTAACGGGGCTGCAATAAATTTTTTTCTCTTTAATTTATAAAGTCTGTTGGTTTAAATTTTCCTCATTTCACACCTTTTTTTATCTCGATTTGAACCTGTATTTAAACTAATATTAAATAATGTGGTATAAATGTTTTTATAAATTTGACCGTATTTATCAATTGATCACGTGGACCAACTTTAGAATCATACCGGCTCAGCTTAGAAATTAACTGATTGGTCTGATCGGACCGGGCCAAAATATTTATAATAAAACGCCAATAAGTTTAAAACATCCAGCAAATGGTTAATCCAAGATTGGGGGAAAAAGGTTTATAATTTTTAAGAGGGTCTTCTCAATTATTATATTGGGGAGTATAATAAGCTTTCACTTAATAGCTCACATTCATGTAAGCAGCGCCCTATTTAATAAGAAATAATTATTATATTCATTATATATGTTTTGTATATGTATCGATTCTTTATTCATTTGTTGTCATCCGGCGGAAAACATTAAAACAAGACTAATTTAGCATGAAATTAATTTTGCCGAAAAATTCATCGTGTCTACTATATATATATATATGATCGTAATTTTATATTTTTACGAATTAAAATCGATTTTAAACTCAAATTTTTGGGGGTCTTTTTTTCCGCTCTAAAATGTACTCGTAAAACTCTGGAAAATAAAATTTTATTCAAATCGGGACTCTTCCTTACCTATAAAAGCATCATTGGATAACTATACTTGAAGGAACCACCGACCATTAATATAATGTATTTTCTTAATGATATTCGAAAGCTCGAAAAACCGTTAACCTTGACAATGTTTAACGGGCCGTTAAAATGAGATGCACACATTTTTTTCGGCTGTGTTTAATATATAATAATAATTTTATTTCAACGTTCATCTCTAACCAAAACTAAAATATAATGTATAATTTTAGCGTACATCTAGAACTTAAAAAATTATTTCCATCATAAATATATGTTTTGAGGCATATGTAGAGTGTCAAAAAATTTTTTATTTTTGCAATAAAAAAAGTTATAGCACGGAGGAAATGCCCCTGACCTTGTAAGTTAGATTAGCGATCGAGTTGTCTAAACGAAAAACAACCAAGTTAAAATAGGGGATTCACATTTTTTTCGCTCTCTAATTTAAACAACATAAAAAGCATTTTATGAATTTTTTTGGGTAAACTGAAATTGCTGTTGCGACGACGTCCATAACCCCTGGGGTCAATAAGATGAAGTGCGTCTTTCCGCTATTACATATACGATCAAATATATTAAAATGGCGTAGCATTCTCTGGAATATTACAGCATGCAAGCTTTATTACTATGGCAAAAGTCGAATGCCAGATTCATTCAACTTCTAAAACACGCCTCCTTACCCTACATCTGTTGAAAGAGACGGCATACCTGTCAGGGCATAGCCCCATATTTTTCTAAAATAGAATAAGGAGAAGGCCCTTAGAATAAAATGGAGCTTAACAATCTTGACCGGTAAGTCTGTGTTGCCTATTAAAAATGTAATATATCACCTAACCTAATAAATTTTTATTTGGTCTAAAAGTAAGAGCTTAGGCTAAAAACCTAGGTGGCTGGCGTGCGTGCAAATCTTACTATTTAATCCGTCGGCAATATTAATTGCTTTGCTCGGGTTAAAGAGTCAAAGCCCTAACGGTTATGGCACCCCTAAGTGGGGAAAGGTATGGGGGAAACCTTAAATTAATTGTTTTCTTTTTTTTCTATTATACCGATAAACCCAGATATTAAAAGCCACTGAGAAACACAAAAAAGGAACTCTACAAAAAGTGTCGATTTTATTGAACAATTCTATGCCATTAAAATTTATTTTGCATAATAAATTTAAATTAAACAAGTCAATTTTTAGCATCTTCTAATTAGCTGTTGAATAAATGACACTGTGCAGGAAAATCAATTATATTCATACATAATTAACAAATTTCATTAATAATAATGTTTCCTAAGGTGACCTTGAAAATGCTTTCTGCGCCACTATTATGAGGGAGTAGGTTCTTGTTAAATTTTTCAGAGAAATTAAATTTTAAGTCAGATACATATAACCAAAAATTTTTGCGAAGAACGGGTGTTTGGATCCGTCTTTTGTCATGTTTTTTATATATTTTAGAAATTAAATTTAATTTTTTAAAAATATTTTAATGACAGCGAAAGCATTTTCTATAATTTAAGATCAAAAACTATTTGTTTAAATAACTTTCTAAAAAACAAAATTTAAACAAAAAATTAACTTAACATGAGACGCGCCTTATAAGGGACAAGATATCTTTATTAGGGGTAAGCTTAAAATGCGAATTCTATTTAAGGGCACGTGCAAAGTGAGTTTTTATTTTCGTAAAATTTTAAAAATTCTGAAAATAAAAATTTTTTTTTTAAATTTTTTCAAAAATTTTTTATTTCAGAAAAAGCATTTTATGTGCATATATTAAATTTAAACTTTTTGAAAATTTGCGTTTTATTACAAAATAAAATTTTAAAAAATTTCGGAAATTTCACGAAAATAAAAACTCACTTTGCTCGTGCCCTAAAAAAAAGTAATCAAACTGTATTTTTTTCCTAAATCTAAAATATAAATCAAAAAATTAATTTAAAAAAAATTCTTTTATTAAATAACTTTATCCGAATGAGATTTAATCAGCCATGCTATTTTGTTAGATACAGTTTTTTTACAAATGTGAAATTAAAATTGTTTAAAAATATAAACTACAAACTTTGAGAAATGTAATGTGACAAAAACTTTTTTTCTACATTTACATTTTATTAAGAATAAGTTAGGGAATTGCCAAATGCAAATATTCACATTTATTTTTGTCTAAGTAAATTTAAAAATAAAAGTATAAAAGAATTGGCAATATTTTTTTTTGCTGGATACGGTAGCTTAAATGAAGGTAAATATTTTAGAATTAAATGATATAACTAAACCTTCAATTGAATTATTACCTTAATCGAGCTGTTCAAAACAATCATTAAGTTTTAGATAGCTATTGGCATATTAACTTATTAATTTTATCCTTATGATTTCATATATGTTATTCAAGTTAACAAATAATCCTGACCTTGGTTCCTTAAAATATGCTACTTTAAAGTCTATAATTGTCATCTTTTTTAACATGTATATGCGTGCGTTGCGCAATTGTCTCTTAGCTAGACACTGAAGCAACCTACGCCACGTCAAAATATGCTGTGACATTATTAAAATAGCTCGGGATAATTTTTGACGACCTCCCCGCGGACTGAAGAAATGAAGAAGACATTTGAGAGAGCTGAGTGAGATGAATTAACATTCTGTGGGTGTGTGGTGAAGCAATTTATAATTCTAAGATGATGATGTTAACACATTCATTATTTCCTTCCTTCAAACTGGTTGTCTTGTGCGTTTCTAATACTTCTCCCGTGTTTTTAATTTTCTATATAATTTCGATATCCACCTAAACTTATAAAATCCTATTAAGATGTTTCATTTTCAAGGTCCTTGAGGTGTTGAGGTTGTCAATGAGCACCAAGGTCGGTTAATAACTACTTTGGTATTCACTCAATATCTTTTTGACCTCTGGCAAACGAAAAACTAGGTTGTTACTGACAGAATCACAAATTGTTATAATTTTTTTTTAATAAATATTATTTTTTCGATGAAACGAAAAAGATAAACCGGTAGCTATACATACCAGTCGTTAATGTTACCTAAAATTATTAAATTCCTAGCCTTATTTGAATCATAAAAAAAAGGTTATTAAGCACTTAGATATCATTGATATACATGCTGGTTTATGCTGGACAGATAATATAAAATAAAGAAGAGGGAAAAACTATAGAAAAAAAGTCTTTCTTCTAAGTCATTTTCGATATTTGCCATGTGATAAACAATATTTTTGGCCTACATTTTTATTCACATAACCAAAAAAAAACGTTTATTAACATATAAATTGCACGAGATTCTTCTCCCCTAAGAGATTTTTGGGCAACTCCAAAAATTCTAGAGGTACATTATTCAGATCATTTTGCGATAATGGACTCTTCTTTTCTTGGCAATATTTTAACATATGGTCATACAAATCACGATATGCTTAAATTTTCAGCCCGTGCATATGTGAGAAAATGGTTAAATCTTGTTGATATTTGAGTTTAAATGTTTATTAAGGGGCTCTATGAATATTTATGACATTAACAACCACCTACATTAAGAACTTAATGATAGAGATATGCTAATTGCAATTTAAGAGATCTTGGAATTTAGCCTGGCTGGAATGTCAAATTTAAGGTCCAACATGGGGATAGTTTTACTCTTGTCAACAGTTAATAGGTAAATAGCTGTATTTTTAATATCGACAGATCTATAAACTGAATATGTTTGTTATTTTAAATTAAACGAACTTTGACCTTTTAGAGCACTTTTCTTCGAAAATTAACCCTTTAACTAATCAAGATTTTGCTCGTTTTCTTTTAAAAACACATACAGGTCAAAAACTTATATACTGAGAAATTTCTGCATCATCATGACCCTGTTTTTGTTTATTATTCCAACTGCGAGCCATAAATTTAAGAATCACGGCAGAGATAAGTGACAAAAGGCACGGAGGAATACAAGTTTTTAATCATATTAAGCTAACCGGTTACAATTTAGAGGAGTCGAGAATCCGCCACTCTGTTATTATTATTATGATTTATACAAGTCATAATTTTCCATTCTCCTTCACTGTAACAATAGCTTTATGAGACAGCAACTAGTTTGTTATCATGATTTTAATAATAATAATCATAAATACTCAAAGGGAGAGGCAAACAAATTCCTGGAATTTTACACAAAAAAAATCCTGCCCCAATCTCCGGTGTTGAGGACCAAGGGAACAACCTTTGAAATTCAACGATTCTTCTTCATATCACCCGACACGCACTTGAATTTAATCATACAGATATAATGAACGCATATTTTTTTTAATATATAGAAATTTGGGATTGCTTTGAAATCCTGCAGGCATTTAAATCTCTTTTTTTATAAATAAGGGTTTTTACATTGCACCACTATATGCTCACTCAAACGAATTCTAGATTTTGTGAGAATTAACCTTTTAAAATCGAGCGACATTTAGGACATAGACTTATCCATTTATATTTATAACTTTGTATTAAATTTTTTCAAAATCCTAATACACATTGAAATTTTTCGTTACAAACAATCTATATTGGCGTCAATTTTGTTTGGTAAAATAAGGGGCCTCTGTAAAGAGGGTCGACGATGGTTTTGGCCAGCTTTTTTAAAACGGTAGTATTAATTATTATCTTATTAGTTAAAATTCCTTGTCGATCCCAGTCTTTCGTGCTAGTGTGCTCAAGTGGACCGTGCCAAGGCAGATTTTTATCCCTTGAATAAATGAACTGTATGCAAAGCACATGCGCAACCAATTTGAAGTTGATCTACCTAGACATATGCCCGAGAAGAAAAGTCTAGCAAAATCTGGGTTGTTGCAAATATCATTTTTTTGACCCAAATGCAATATTGAATGCTTTGCCCAAACAAAAAGTCAAAGCTATGTAGAATGTCAAAACTCCGGGAATCAAGAAGGAGTTCATCGGAGCTTTATTTTTTTGAAATTTGCTCGTTAACATTAGCTTACAATATTGGAATATATATTTTTGTAGTCCAAGCACATTTTGTTTAATGAAAGTCGTGAATAAATAATAGAGCATCTAATTATGATTAGTTGTATTAACTAGCATTCCAAAAAAAACTCCGGAGTTTATGGACTCCTTCTTGATTTCAGATTTCATGCCATAAATGGGTATGACGCCCTATGTTTGGAAGAAGGGTAAGAGGGAAGCCCAATTATTTAAATTCATTTAATGTTTTTATAAACGTGCCCGTGCTAGTTTCCCGTCAATTTGGCTCCTTCGAATTTATATTCGACATTTTAGTAATCGCTGACAAAAATTTTGAAAGAAAAGCTCTGTATGACAAATGTAATGTCAACAATGTTTAATAGGGTCGGGAAAGCTTGTTATAGGATTTTTTGATAGTGGTAAATCACACTAATCGCCACATAAATTATGTCGAAAGCCTATATTTTGTTGAGAAGCCAGGATTTAGATCTCACCTTTAACAACAAATATGATTATGACTTCCTGCCTTAATTTGTTACTCGTATTCTTAAATTTTATAGAAGTTCAGGTAAAATACAAATAAAAAACGTAATAAAAATTAAAAAAAAAGAGTTAAAATTCCCGGGGATTTTCACAGGTCGACTTAAAAATAGCGCCAAAATAAAATTTGCGCTAAACCTCTCATAAACAATAATTACTTCGAATCCATACGTGCTTTAAATATGTAATACTTTGTCAAGCTTAGATTTTAGCCATCCATTCTAACGTTGTTAAATATCGGCTGTAATTTTTAGCGAACTTGACATAAACAAATTTACTTGAGATACCATTTTTAGACCACTTTGTAACCGAACATGCTATATATCAGGTTACATGTAAATTCTAAATATATATAATATATATTTCTCAGCCACATATTTTTAAAGTCCCTTGGTAAACTTACAACAAAAAATAAAAACATCTTAAAAACAGGTCTAAAACTAAGGGTTTTCCTTTAGGAGAGGAGTCGTTAAACAATATTTCTTTGCGCAAATGGAGACAAATAAATAAGTTTAACAGTTTTTGGATTTGACGTTTTGAAAGCTAAATAAAATTTTATAATTGCATTTATGTCAAAAACACTAAGAAATCATAAATCTTAAACGCGCAAAGTTAAAGATGTTTTTTCAAGGCTTAAAAATTTCTTTAGCAAGGACCTTAATAATCTTTTTTTCCACGCTTTTCGTTAAAATGTAGAATTAAAAAATCTTGATACATATATAAAGACGCCATCCAAAATTTAGATGGCACATTATTCAGCCGGAAAAAATGCGTTTTGCATGTCTATACGTCTAAAAATATTTTTTCGCCAGTATATAGGCTTTGGACGTTGAGGACAAGTCCAAACAATATTCCGACGCTAGGGTTTGGTCGCTGACCTATATATTTGATTTCTGATGACCGCTCCTTTAAAACACTTTTAAATTATTTTCACCTTAATTATCTCAAAATCTTTGGCCGTGCCTTGATTAACCCATTATGCGGAATTAGGTCTTAAAATAGCAATTCATAATACACCAATTAAAAAATGGTAAAATACTGCCTGCACCTGGACTCTGTTCTGATGATTGATTAAAATTGCCTTTCAACCTATATATAAAAAATTAATAATTATGAAATTTTAACTATATTCGACGTTAAATTTTTTGAAAATTCTGTGTTTTGCTTTCTCTGGGCTTTACCGAAGCCTGGCAGTGATACACCATTTTAATTCATCACTATCAAAGAATGGGGAAGTCTATGAACCAATTCTTCAGTTCTCTATTTCAAATAAAACTCTTTGAAAGTCTTTACACGGGCCAGTTTAAATTTTTTTTTAACTTATTTAACCTATCTCCCGGTTGGTCTAAAAAAATCGATTTTAATTGTTAATCTGTAAAAAAGTGTAGGCGTAAATGGTCTATAGACCACCTATGGTTAGTTAACCCTCTTTACAGCCGCCGCCTTCCCCTGGGTAAAAACTTCTAAAAAAAATATTTATTTGTTTAATAAGTCATCTCAGGTCCTTAATTATAAATATTTTATGTTTCTCAAAATTCTCGTTATCTGTGTGGTACCTTAGATCATTTAATGACGCAGTTTAACTAAAGTTGGTAACATTGTTGTGCCCATTAGTTAAAATAATCTTCATTTGGCATATTCAAATAGATATTTACTATTTAATTCTTTAGTAATTTATGCAATACATTTTAGCAAAATAACAAAATTCATATAAAAAAATAAAACATTTTGCACATATTTTAGCTAAAAATAGTTTACAAAAATTAGGAAGGTTATTAAGCTAAAATTACGAAATACTGGCTTGCTGGGAAATAAGCATTAGAGTTTTATAAATTTTGATATCATTACACAGTATAACAAAATTTGATTGAAAAAACTGCTCAGGGATAAAGTGTTTTAGAAAATTTAAAGGCGCTTTTTGTTCCCAGGGGCAAGCACACCATAAAGACTATTTTTATTTTTGATGAGTGACTTTTTAAATATTAGTTTAAATAACTCAATGATTATGTAAAAATTAAAAAAAAAAGAATTTAATCACGTCTGCTGTCTAAGAGAATTTATAATTCATGAAACTATATAATTAATAATAATAAAATTACATAGTTAGCCGGTTAGTCTGTGTGTTTGATGTGGTTCATACATATTTTCCCCTCTTTCTACCTTCACCAACATTTTTGCTTATTTTTTTGTCAAAATTTTTTCGGCAAGTGAACAGAAATGAACTCAGTTCACCGAACAGACAAAGAGGCACAAAAAATAGATAAAAGTAAGTTTATATTGTATTTGTTAAAATATGTTATTAATTAAAATTATTTCAAATTATAGGATTATTTAATAAAGTTAATCCGTGCATTTATATATCCTTATAAAATATTTATAACAAAAATCTGTCTGTAACTATTTCAAAAAAATGGGTATTTTTTGATTTTTGAGGCTTAATATTTTAACATGCCCCTGGGAGAAAATTTAAAAACGCCGCCAGGCTCACCATAAAAAACTCTATTTTAAGGATTTTTTAGATAGTTTTTTAAAGTTTGTATTGTACCTAATTAAAAGCCATGTTTATATGAATTTAGATATAAATTAAATAATCTTTAAATATATTTAAAGCAATCAGAAAATATGAAATTATTGTAAAAAAACAATATTTAATAATTTTCAATATAATTTTTTAAAGAAATGAATGAACTCGACGCGCACTTAGTTCCATATATCAACCTGTACACTTTCGCCCTGTCCATTATTACCTCATCAAAGACTTTAACTTCACATCTCTCTATATAAATCTTGCGCGATAAACGCAATTAAAATAAAGGGATTAACTTTCTTTTTTCCTACAAGAAATTACGACATTAACAAAGTAAAGGAAACAGTCGAGTTTAATTAAGGCAATGATAATCCTATAGAGTCTTATACTTTGTGAAAGCAACTTAAAGAATTTGGAGATGTCTAGGGTGGATAAGGTCTTTTTTTTTAATTATCTCCGTAACCGCACTAAGCCCTAACTCTCCCAAAGTACTCATAAATTTTTTAAAATTCTCATTCCATAGCAAACTATCAAATGACATAGACTTTGTTAATACATTTGATTTGAGCGCCCAAGCTGTTAAAAGAGTCTGTACGCTGGACGTTCACGTAATTCTTTTGTCAAAAACTAATTTGAGGAACAAAGTTTATATGATTAAATTGACACAATAAATTTTTTCTTCTGAATTTCTTTGCTAACTAAACTAACATGTTAAATGAGAAGCATCATATTTGACTTTTGACCAAAAATTTTTTTTTGAAAAGTGATTAACCCCTCCCGCTCTTATTTAAAACAATGTCTCACGCCACGTCTAAAGAATAAGGCGTAGGTGGTTGTTAAATCGATAAACTTTGATGAAAGGCAACTTTTTTTTTGTTTTGGGATCCAGATATTATGAACCGTCAACAATTATTAATTTTAATATCCAAATCATTATTAAGTTGATAAAGACCAGACCATCCAATATTGGCAACTTGGTAATGAAAGAAAATATTTAAAATCTTTTTCTGCTTTCTTTCCTCTATTTTTATTTATTTCTAATCTGGCCGCGTCGAAGATTCTCGGTGTAAAACACTCGTAAACCAATGAGCCTACGATTCATTGGACATATACCTATTACTAATCAGTCCAATTTATAATAATTAATTTAATTTTTAAATATTAAACAGATCTATTTCCGGAATTCCATATGGATCGATTCAAGACCGCCAATAATTATTAAATTATCAATGAAAAAATTACTTCAAATATACATCAATACGGCTAAATCATTCGTGGTCACAATCAATTAACTTGGAAATTTTAATCAATTGCTTCAACTAAAAACCTCCTTAGATTCCCCGTTTCAAAATAAATTGATACCTCTTTTACCATCTAGTCCACCCAACAAAATTTTGACGATGAATTGTAAAAATTCACATTTTTCCTCACAACAAGGTCTCTGTTTATTTTCACCCTACAAAAACAGAATTTTGATGTTATGACTCCATTCGCGTTCAAAATTGAAAAACATTGTCTGTCTAGTTAAATAGTAAAATTGGGTATGCCAGAGCAAAGCAATGATTACCGTGTAGTCATTTTTGGATCTGCCGGCGTGGGCAAGACTTCTCTCGTACTGAGGTTTGTTAAAGGCGCCTTCCGCGATGCCTACGTTCCAACCATCGAAGACATTTATCGACAAGTATAAATTACTTAACTATCGTCCTTTTTTTCAAAATTTTGAAATAACAAAATAATTTTTTATTTTGTTTAGCTGAGATTTAATATAATATTTTACATCAAAAAAAAATATATTAGTATAAATTTTGTTCAATCACTTTAAAAGAATTTGGAATTTTTTCGGATATACGAATTTTTTCCTTTCTATTGAATAACATAATGAAATAAATTTTAATTAAGCGATATATCCAAAGAAAACACCTTTATTTATTTTATTGACCAACAACATATTAGGCTTAAATCTTAAATTATTAGTTTAACATCTAGGTGAAAAGTCACATTTATTTTTTACTAAGGCCGTGGAAAATGTAATTTTGTTTGTTTTTTAGAGAAAAAAAAATATGAAAATTGGCGTTCCTATATAATTCAATTGAGAGATAAAAATGGTTCAAAGTTATTTAAACTTTTTGACAAAATGACGGTTTTAAACTAAAGGATATACAATAAAATTATTTTTAAATAATTTTTAAAGTTTATAGAAATAAAATATCAAATAAAGAATTATCTAACGTCATTTGTTTGTGAAATTCGGCAAATAGAAATAAATATAAAAAATGGTTTTCAAAACGTTTGCACGTGGCTTAGCTAGGTTATAGAATTTGACAAAACAAAAAAACAAAGGGATATAATATCTTTTTCATCATTTTTTAAATATTACTCTGGACTTGTGCCCTTTATTTATATTGGATACAAGCGAATTCGACTGTCCATGTTGTAAATTAGTAGTTGATGACCCACCTTTTCTTCTACTTAGCTTTGCATGACTTTAAATGCTTTTACGTGCATGAATTATCAGCATTAAGTAAATATGATAATATGCTGTTAACTTAAAATCTTTTTAATCAGCCTAAAATTTTAAATATAATTAAATATTGTTATTTTGCTAATAGGAAGTTCTTTGGCTCTTGGTCTAGGTTAAGTAATTGCCTAGTACCCGACAAGGCCAAAAGATGCTCTTCCTTTAAACAGATATGCCGTCTCTTTCAAGTGATGTAAGGCAAGGGATGCATTGTTTTAGCAAATTAATAAATCTAGCCTTCGAATTTTGCCAGGTTCCTAGCCTGCTGTAATATTTCAATGAATGTGGTGTCATTTCTGGATATTTTTTTATTGGCGGAAAAACGGACTTAATTCTAATGACCTTGTTATGAACGTCGCCTCATAGCAATTTCATTGCTCCCTACTCCTAAAAAAATGTAAGAGGTTGGCTATTTTTATATTGAAGAGAAATTCCATAGGGTCGGTCATTCATATTTTTTCATTGTTCGGAGGTGGGATTCAAATTTTATTTAGGCTCGACTTATCTATGCATACCTATGGGGTAAGGGCGCTTAAAAATATTTTGGGGCGTCAAGATTCATCGCGTCAGTCCTGCTTGAGCTGGCAAAATCATTCGTGGCATGACAAAATTTCTGTTAATTACAATTAACCAACTAGTAGGTGTAGAAATATCTAGGGCAATCAGGTTTTTGACGACATATGGGTACACACTAAAAGTATTGAGTTTGGTAATATGTAATATGACCTATTTAAAATTTTCATAATAATCGATTTTGAGGCTGTGCTATTAAAATTCAAATTGTATATAAATGTTTTCTTCCTTAGGTCATTTCAAGTAATAAACATATATGCACGCTACAAATCACGGACACTACCGGCAGTCATCAATTCCCAGCGATGCAAAGGTTAAACATTTCTAAAGGTAATTGAATTATAAGCAATGTTTATATTTTAAAACAACATTTTATATGATGATAATTTGATAATTATCAAAATTTAAAATCTGAGGTTTTATATTTTAAAATTGGTCAGTTTTTACAAAAATGAACCCTGGTTTATAGGTAAGGGCAATTATTTTGGTGATTATGAAAAGTAATGAATTGGACAAAGTTATGGAGGTAGATTAAATAGATATATATCGAAATTCACAAATTTTAATTTAAATATTAGGTCACGCATTCGTGCTCGTTTACAGTGTTACCCGCCTTCAATCCCTCGAGGAACTTAAAATTATATACGATATGATTGTCGATATTAAAGGGGACGATCTGGAGCATATCCCTATAATACTTGTAGGTTAGAATTTTTGTTTTTGCCTAAATATAAAAATTATGGGCATATTTTTGTAGGTTACCTTTTCTGCCATCGCCAAGCAACTAACAGCAGTTAGGTTCTCTTATACTCGTACAAGGAAACAAAGTATCTAGCATAAGTTCTCATTTTAGACAATCTAGTTCCTATGACTTAAGTTAATAACACCTCCATCAAACGCATCTAGTTTTCGATTCCTTGCATAGGTGACTTTTAAACTCGAAAATTTGCACACACGTACAACCACTTTGAAGTTAATTTGCTTACATGTGCAACAAGCCTTAGACCATATGCCTAATGTAAGATCCTAAGCTAAATATCTCGGTTGCCCATTGCATCTCACTCTTTAACCCGAAAAGCATTGCTTTTCTCGGTTAAAAAGTCAAACCTCTAAACAGGTAAGGTTCCCCTATTTGAGGAAAAGTATGAACTCCGATTCTGATCATTTGCTTTAATATGGGCATACTTGTATTAATATCGGGCTGAGATGGCTCTAGCAGCCAGCCCTCCTGCATTAAATATTATAGTGAACTAATGTATTGGGTATCGATTATTTTGGTTATAAAATTCTCTAATATACAATTTAGACTATTCCTAGCGAATGATTAAATTATTGTGTTTAAAATTTTTAATTACGTTGCATGTAGGAAACAAAATAGACGAATCACCCGAGCTTAGGAAAGTTAGCGCAGAGAGTGGACAGCGTCAGGCAAAACTTTGGTCTTGTGCCTTTATCGAATCGAGCGCGAAAACTAACACAAATGTCACTGAAATATTTGAGGAACTCCTAAAACTAGAAAAGCGCCGTAATGTCGGAATTCAATTAATGGTAAGACAAATACCAAACATATATCGACGCACTTCAAATTTTATCAGTTTGTTTTGGCCAATTTTTTCAAAACTTTGAGCCATAACATCAAAAGTTTTGGTTTCTTAGTTACATTATGATTTTATTGAATAATTTACATTTTTGCTACTTGTGCAAGTAAGATTAGTTTTGCAAAAAAATTAAATTATTTATAAAACTTATCCCAATATTTAGGAGGTTGGCGTGAATTAATATCTATATATTGGGAGAAGTTTTAGGAGATTACTTAATTTTTGCAAAACACATCTGTATCAAATATATAAATTAAGAGAATAATATTTAATTTATTTGATATTTTTGAATATAATTTGTATTTATTTACTTTATCTAGTATGTTTAAAATAAAAATAGGAAATTCAAATTTTTTAAAGGTTTTTTTTTGAATACCAATTTTTAAAGGGTACAGGTTCGACATCATCTTCCTCCAACAATGCCACCACCACCTGCCTATTCGACTCGGGCAAAAAATCCAAAGCCCTTCACAAACGACGCGACAAACTGAAAACTAGCAGTCGATGTATCATAATGTGATTACGGACTTGGATTGGAGAAGAAAATGATTAAAGACGGGAGAATATCTTGGTTTTTATTGAGGGAAAATATTTTACGGGGATAGTAAAAATTTTGAATATGCAACGAATGCGATTTCTTAAAAAATTATTTTTAGAATTTAAAAAATTTACAATATTCAAGGCGCCTTTAAAAAACATTGCAAAGAAGAGGCTTTTTAATAAAATGCAAACAAAAATAATTGGAAAATTTTATTTTGTGCCTAGCGCGTTTCTATGCCTAAAATTATATAAAACCAAAAACCACCCTGTCTTTATCATTTTTTTTCTCCAATCTGTTCCCAAAAAGATCAAATTATATAAATATATTATATATAATAATGTGTTAATTTGCATACATCTCAATACCTATTTTGTGTGCTCAATATAGCAAATGTTTAACTCGGTAAATGATTCACCCAGGTTTCAAATCAATATTAATAATAAAAATCACCCGGGGTTAAATAACGTAAATAGACAATGTCCAAATTCCAACACACCTCTAAAAAATATAAGGATTTAAAAAAATTTATTTTTAATGACTTGGATAACTATTTTAATGTTTAGCGATGTAAAATTGTATTTCTTAGGATCAATAGTGGCCATATACAAGGTAGGGGAAAATTAATATAAAAAAATATATCATGTTAATTATATAGAAAACCCCCATAATTAGATTTTTATAATCAGATTGTTAGGTTTATTAATAAGATCAAAACTTTAAGGTAAAGGACTCTCAACGTGTATATTTTTACACGATAATATAACACTGGACAAACTTCAATGTCAGAAAAAAAGTTTATGAAAATATAATTGAACACATCCCCATAATGGCCTTATCTCATACGTTTACCGTTTTTCGTTTCTTCTGCCTTCGGCTCCTTTGACCCGTGCATATCGAATTGGCATATTGAGACTTTGCGGGCCATCTATAAAACTCAATGATTGTAAATTTTAAAATAAAATAGTGCACAGCCATAGAGTAACTAATTTCATTTAATAAAAATGTTATACAGTAAGATAGTTTTAACTAGGCCTGAGAAAGCCAAAGGAGATTTTTTAGGGGCTTTTCTATTGGACTAAAAGAAAAAAAATATAAGATTTTCATCGTAATAAAAGCCCCTCTAAGAAGTCCATTTTTTTCTTAGTAATAACAGGCTTACTTTATAATAGAAATGAATCCTGTTATAACGAATAAAAAAAATACTAAAAAGGGCTCTAAGGGCTTTTTTTCCAATTTTTCGGGGCTTTTGTGCTAGAATTACTATAAGCTTTTTTCCAAGGAAAAAAGCCTATTTTTTCCAAGGAAAAAAGCCTATTTTTTCCAAGGAAAAAAGCCTATTTTTTCCTCTCTGGCCCACAATTTTCCAGATTGGCTTTAGCCAAATAATTTTTTATCTCTATAAAATATTTGTTTTCGCACTCGTTACGGGAAGGTAACTATCATAAGTGTTTAAGTCTTGTTTTTGGGCCCGCCTGTACACAAAGGAAAACAAGACTAAGGTTGCGATAGAAGGTATTTCACTGTTTATCACTTATGTGCAAAAAGTTTAGAAAGAATCAAGAGTTCAACCACTTTAAGTTTTTTTCCAAGGCTAAAAATAAAAAATAGAAACAAAAAATAGGTAAGGTATAGACCCTACAATTAAGATAATGAAATTTCAAGTATAACAATTAGGCAAAGGCCTATTGCTTTGCTTTTCTAAACTCTCTTTTTACCCTTTAAATTCATGTTTAAATGGAAAGATTCTTAAGATTTAGCCGTTAACAAAAGTATAATAGATTCACAACAACCATTTATAAAAAATCTATAAAATGTTTAGTGTTTTTCTTAAAACATATTTTACATTAGTTTAATCGATAAAGATAATTCAGACCTTTGTAATCAATTCGAAAAGTAAAAGGACAAAGCAATGGTGCCAATGAGTGGAAATTCGCTCAGATTAATTTGAAATAGGTTTTAACAATGGAAAAATAGAAATTATTTATCTTTCTAAAAACGCGCAACAATCAGCTCCTCTTCGTCTAAATGCGCTAAAATTCACAAGCTAAAATAAATTGTAAAAAGAAAATAAAACTTCTAAACCTTGCCAAAATTAGATTTTAATTTAAATCTCTTTGTATAAAAACACCTTTAATTCTTAGCCTTCTTTATTATAATTTATATATTCAATGTTACTAATCTCCTATATTAAAATCTTTTCATAAACTTGCATAAATGGCTTAATAGAATTGTTCTTCAGCTTAAAAGAAATTCAATTATTAATTGTTGGTTATACTCAAATTAGTTATTTATTTATAAGTTAAAACTTGGGGAAACAGTGGGTCAAAAAAATAAGCTTTATATTTTAGGAAAAAAAAGCCCTGAAAATAGGGGAAAGTCATTATAATTAAAGGAAAAAATGTTTTTAAAATTACATGCAATTCACTTTACCCATTTTTTACTACTTTGAAATTTGGCATCTATTTTTAATAATTATTTTAAATTATATTTAAATTTATTAATTTTTTAAAACAGGAGATAAATGTAAGTTATCGAGACAAGTCACCTACAATAATTTAAGAATTTATTGTCTATAAAAATAATTGATTTGGCGAAGGTAATGAAACTACAGCGAAATAATTTAAATGTTAACTATATCTAGAATATTTTTTTTATCTTCAAAAATTCTTACGAACTCGACAAAATTTATAAGATTAAAATCGAAAAAATGGCAGCGGCACTGATTTTGTAAAATCGAGAGTACCTATAAACAATATTTTTAAAATCCATTGTATCAAATTTTATTCAATATAAGAGAAATAAAACTTTTAAGTATATCAAGCTCCATCAAAATTTAGGTTATATATGCACCCTAACCTAACGTAATAAACACTGGACAACAAAATTTAGACGACGCTAAGCATCATTTATGGCAACTATGGTTTTTAGTCAAGTTTTTAGCGCTGATCACGAATACGAAATCAATTTTAGCCAATGCCTCAGATTTTTAGTTAATCGGTGTCAAAGTTGAGAATTTTCAATTTTTGGGGTATTTTGGGCTTTTATATCATAAAACCTATGGGTAGTAACAAAAGTTTAAAAATATATTTAGATAACGAAAACATTCATTATTAACTTAAGGGGTTTAAATTTTTTTAAATATTTAATTTTTTTTTATTTTTTTATTTTTATAAAATTAGTGGTTTTTGTCATAAAATCCGTTTTTTGATCCTAAATAACCTGAAAGTAAATTGCTAATAATTTTAGGTAATAACCTTTTTTAGATATGTTTTTTATAAGGAATCTGAATATGCCAATAGATTATTTGTCGAATTAATAGTAAAAGAAATTTTTTAAATTTTTTTCTGAACAATTTGGACGCGGCTTAAAAAACAATCGAAGGCATTGCGAAAAATAAATTAAACCCTGGATCGTATGTCGAAATAAAATTGTCATCTAAACCAAGATCGTTTAAGTTCGTTTTTTTGTTGTCAGTTAAAACTTTAAAATTATTTTTTCAGTCACTAGTAATATTGGCCGAGATCCTAAACCTACTTAGAACTTGTTAATTCAACATAATTGCTTAAAAAATAGTAATATTATTTAGAATCTAAAATTAAACAAATAAAAAAAACGTCATTTTGGTTTAACATAGTGGTTAAGGGGGAGCCATTCTTCAGTTTAAAAAATTCTAAATAATATTAAAAAGTCTAAATTGTTTTGGGGACATAAGCAAAATATATTTAATATTCAATATAATTAAATCGATTTTTCATCTTTTTTATTTTAAGGCATTAGTTATCAAAATGTAAGTATTGACTGCAATTTATAACTTAGCTTTCAGAGGTAACATTTAGAGGATTAATGAAAATATTATGTATGGCCGAGGTGACACTACAACAAAGGTTAGACGGGGCCTGAATCATTTAAAGTGGCGGCTATGGTTTTTGTCAAGTTTTTGCGCTATCACAATAAAATTAGAATTTTAGCCAAAAGTTTATATATTTTTTTATAAAATCTCCACGTATCACACAGTGTCTTGAAATATGGTTGTAATTGCCATTTTTACATTTTTATTAATCAACAAAATATACTGGCCCGGTGATAACAAAAGCTTAGAACTATATTTAGGATAACGGAAACATTGCATTATTAAGTTAGGTGATTTGAATATTATATAATCTTTAAGGTATTTATTCAAATTAATAAAATAGTGGTTTTCGTCATAATTTCCGCATTTATCATAAGTGACATAAAGCAATTTGCTAGTACCATTTCAGGTACTAACCTTTTTTAGATTAATGTATTATATAAGGAATCTGAATAGGGCCAATAGATTTTTATGAAAAATTGATAGTTTAAGTAATTATATTAATTAAATCCCAAACTTTGAACGCGGTTTAAAATAAATTGAAGGCATAAAGTGATTTAAATTTTAAGTATTGACTGCAAATTTATAGAGCTCTGACAGTACATTTTAAGGGATTTAATGTAAAAGATTTTGATGGCCGATAATGAGAAAAAAAGAGTATATTTTTAATTAGTTTTTTAACTATATGCATGTTAAGTTTAAAAATCAAAAATATTATTTAATTAAATAAATTTTATTATTTTGTGAAAAAACATGTAATTTTGTTTAACCCGCAGTTAGGTCGGTAAAACAAAGTACAAGTTTACTCCATTTTTTAACCATCTATAACTCAGAAAGTATATGAGCAAAATATCTTTCAAAATTTTAAAGAAATATTAGGGATTTTTAATTAATTTATTACTATTATTTCCAATTTATGCATTTTTGCTTACTCAGCAAAATACAGAAATAAATGAGTATTATATTTGGTTTTAACTTGAAATGTAAATAGTTTTTAGAGTCAACTTTAGAAGCTGTAATAATGTGTTTTTTGTATTAAAGAAAACAATTTTCTAGAGAAAATTTCTAATTCCATAATATCAATTTTTACAAACGTGAATTATAAAATAAGGCATAAAAAATTATTGCTGAACAATATATAATAATTTAAAAATTTAATTTACCTAAAATTAAAAAAAATATAAAAATGTCAAAAAGATGATGTTGCCTCTACTTCTAAAGAATTTATATTTTTCTTGTATTTATATCTGCATAATTAAAAATGTTACAACATATTGTCATAATATGTCCCATATTATTTAAATGCGGATTGTATCAAGACTCGACTGAAGCTTTTAACATTGTAGAAATAATAGTGGGTCCTGGGTATTCCAGATTCACTAGGGTGAGAAATTTGTAACGCGTAAGCTATGGTGGGGCCCACGGACCCCAATTTTAAACATCTATAAATTCAAGATTTGTAAAGCCATGATCTTTATTTTTTTTTATATTTTAAAGAGAAACACGTGCTCTTTTATAAGAGACTAACTAAATTATCATTAATAAATATTGCAAATTTTATTTGACACAAAGTAGAAAAAATAGATGAAAAATTGAAATTTTTTATTTTTCCATATTACATTAAATAATATATCATTAAATTAAATGTATCAAAATTATTTATTAAATCGTGTTTTTACGTCTAGTAAAACATATTTAGAGAGTTTCAAGAAAAAAATATTTAAATAAAAAAAATTATTTTGGCTATTATTTACCATAAAATGATATTTTAAAGAGAAAAAAAAATTATTCATATCATTATACAATACAAACATTTTGTATACTAAATTAAAATTATTTAAAAAAATAATTGGAATATAAGGTTGCAATTATTTAAGTTAAAATTTTAATAGAGGCAATCACATGGTTTTTAACATTGAAATTGAGAGGGTGTGGTCCATATGGACCCCAATTTAATTTCTAAGATCTAAACAAATTTTGTTATTAGATTTAGACCAAATTTTAATACAAAAATTTACCCCATAATATATAATATTTTTGAAGATATTTAAAACAGGCACGATTCTAGATCCAAGGGGGGCATTGCCCCCCCCCCCCTTCAAAGTTTGTGATAGCCCGCCCCCCCCCTTCAAAATTTGTAATAAACCCCCCCCCCCCCCCAATACGTATAAATTTTGTTTTTGACATTCCACTCCATAAAATAAAGATTGTTCCCCCAAACACATCTAAAAATTTTTATTTTAAAAATAATTACTTTTTTTTAAAAAGTGTTTCCATTCATATCAACACTTCTCCTCCCCTAAAGAGATCTAACTAACACAAAAATTATTTATGTTATTATTAGATATATAGAAAAATATGATGTTACAGAAAGCTGTATATTTGTGAAAGCAATTCATAAATTTGAGGCCAAAGAAATTTACTCTTTTGTCAACAATCTTTTGTTAGAATATAATCTAACCAAAGCCTGATCGCACAATGCTACTATGGGGCGAACGTAATGTCCAGGGAAAAAAGGGGTGTTTAAGTATTTCTAAGCAAAATGGCTGGACACCATGTCCCGTATATTCACTGCTTTAACCACCGATTGCATGCATCTTGTTGTAAAAGTTGTCTTGGAATTTTAAGTGAAGGGAAAAATTTTATTGATATTTATTCTTTTCTTCATAAATCTTTTCATCATAATGCAATCAAGGAAGTAAGTGTGCGGGACCATACCCCGGCTGTTGCCCCATCGTTGGTGTGGTCAGTACGACGCCCTTTTTTTTAAATTACATAAAAATATTGAATACTCTTTGAAAAATTAAAAAAATAAAAAAGTTTTTATATCTTCAGGTCACAGGGCCGAAACGTCGAGGGTTTTTGACCATATTTAAAATCATGTTTTTTTGTATTTATCATTTGAAAAATTATTTTATTTATTAAAAATAATTAATGATCAATTAAAATGCAAAACAATTTATGTTTCTAAACCTTTGATTTAATACACCATTGTTTGTTAGAAATTGAACAATTAAGAAATACAAATACATTTACATATTTATTTAAAAACTGTTTTGATATATATAATATTTTTTAAAAAGACAAGGATTTATTTAGATAAAAGAAAAACTAAACCTAAAGATTTTTCTGATTTTTATTTATTTTCTACTCATAAGTTTGAGAACAATTTAAAAATTAATGATAAATTAAAAAGAATTTATTTTAATATTATTGATTTATTTATTGATTCTTTTAATAATAGATTTTTTACCAATAATATTTATTTAGAATCTTTAGATTCCTTTTATAAATTTAATTATTCTTATTTATAGATATAAATAAATTAGAGCATCTCTTAAAAATAAGTATTACTAATAAAAATTCATTAAATAAAGATTACGTAGCAAAAAATTTTTTAGGGATTGGAAACGCCGAAATTTTTAGTACCGGTACCGGTTCTGGTACCAGCTCAGCTCAAGTACCGGTACTTAGTAGGAAAGACCGGGGCGAAATGAACATATTTTTGCAAAATCGTTGCTGCTGACACATTTTTAATCCAAAAGAAAAAATTAATGGCTCATTTTATAGATAATTCATTATATTTTATAAAATAATTTGTTTAACCAAAAAAATATAATTCTGTAAAAAGATATTGAACAATGTATAAACCCACTAGTATTAACCATTTCTCCCCATATACGGGGTAAAATTAAACACCCATGGGGCAAAATGAAAGTGTGTAAAATTTATTAAATTTACAGCTTTAATTTCAAATTAACCTTATATATTGAAAAATAAATATAGATTTAGATCATTTAATTAATAATTATATTATAATCAATTACCAGTGGCCCAAAAATCCCAACATCAAGAGGTTGAAGTCTATGTGAACAATGAAATGGTATGTGACCACTTTATTCCCATTATCTTAAGAAAGTTCACTGCTTTTATGGATATATGAGATATATGGTTATCCATAATTTATTTAAAATATAATAATTCAATTTACTGGACTCAGTTGAGCATTTAACATATTAAAAAATGTTTTAAATACCCCACAAGCTTTTATTCTTTCATCCATCCTGATGAATTGCCACAACCATCACTCCCATTAGGACCATTAATTAATTCCACCTTAAACCTTTTTCTAGGAAATATGAAATAAGGTGAAATTAATTGCCTATCTGGATTTATGGCAAAACACATGGTAACAAGGCTGCCCCTTTAAGCAGAAACAATTGTTCCTACCTAGTAATTAATTAATATAATGTATAATAAACTTGCTTAACACCCTTCTGTGCAACCACTTTAGATGGTGAAGGAACTGTTATTAAATCAGTTTCACCTTAATTGAATTACATGTGAGGTTCAAAATAATATTTTTCCATTAGATCTATTAGGTTCTGGTAAAAACCATTGACTGCTTCGATTTTTTAACCAGATATCCTGGCTAGACTGGTACATTCATTCTTTTAGAAATGATAGGGTTTCTTTTTATAAAATTGCTGAACCAATCAGGTCCAGCTAATTTTTGTTCAATCCAACTGGTAGGGGTTCTTTTGTTAAGTATGACAGCATATTCAGATGCTAGTTTTCTAATCTAATTATGGATTTAAATTATTTTTTTGAGGTTATAAAGGTTTCTGAATGTCTTCATCTGTCTTCAAACTTTTTCTTTTATAATTACGCATGATGGGGGAACCGCATTGAGTAGTGTTTGCAAAATCAATAATGTTCAAATAATACTAGAATATGTGACCCGGCTTCGCCCGGGATATCCCTTTATTATTGCATGCTTATTAACGCATTACCCTAACTCAAATGCTTTGCCCATTACTCGACCAATATAAACTCAATGAGGCTAAATATTTTATGGAAAATAAAGGTGAGTATATTTAATATTCATCAATATAAAATAAGGTAATTTATTAAATAAAAAATTCGAAACCGCACCTTAAAGAACGAATATTATGGATATTTGGAGTTTTGGCATGGAGATTATAAATTTATATTATCAAAGTGTCGCTCAACTTTACTTTAAGGAATTTGAGGTTTGAAAATTTGAATACGCTCTATTGATAAATTTTGGCTGAATTGAGCGAAGTTTTAAGCAAGCCTACATTAAATTTTACAAACTTTCATTTAAAAAGCTGATGTTTCTCATTAAAAAATGGTCATTTCTGGACTTTCAAACGTTAATATCTTAAAAACTATAAACGAGCGACAATTTTTAACAAAAAATTCGGGATTTTTAGGGCAATATTGACCTAGAAAAAATTATTTTATAGTCAGAATTTTGAGATAATCGAACTCGAGTAAAAAAACCCAATTTTTTGAAAAGTTATAAAATATCGTATCTTAATAATGGAAGTAGCTAGAGGTCTGAAATTTTTTACGTGCATTTATAGGATTATACTTGATAAAAAATAAAAATTTTAATAATATTTTTTGACAAAGTGGAACAAAGATAATTGCAAATTAGTTAATTTAATGAGATAAGAAAGATAAGATACATAAAATTATAGCAAGCAATTTAAGAATACAGTTGAAAAATAATTTGTCAAAGGAAAAAAATATTATTATTTGGGTATAAATATCAAAATTTTAAAATGAATAGGATTATATCTAATATTCAAAATTTTAAATAAAATATCTTGAAAATACTCCTGTTTTAATCTTTTTTTAAATTTCTAGTTATATCTTAAAATGAAAATCATACCTATAATATGCAGTAAATGGGCCAAATTTACAATAAAAAGTTTATACTAAAAAACATCAATATCAAACTGAAAAAAATTCTATGAATAATTAAATATAATTTTATTAATATTTATTATATAAAAAGGATAATGTGCAAAATTTTAGTTATTGCCAGTACTTTTGCTTTAATGAAGATGAAAGATGGAAATAAAAATTACAATAATTTATATTTTCTGACAAAAAGTTAAATATACAATAATTTTAAGTGCTATTTATAATGTTTATCACAAATTATTTGCTATATAGCATCAAAAATATTTAATCAAAAAAAAACTAAATGCAGAGATAGCTTTAAATTTAAGATTAACTACTTTATAAAAATACAAAGGTAAGAATGTACCTGGCCAGACTTTGGTGACAATGATACTCTTTAATATTTTCATCTCTAACAAAAATCAACAAATATGAATTGGTCATTTCTGGACTTTCAAACGTTAATACCTTAAAAACTATAAGCGAGCGACATTTTTTAAAAATAAAAATATTGGGGACTCTTTCAAGGCAATATTGACCTAGAAAATTTTTTTAACGACTTTGGTCTGGGGTCGTTGTATTAGGAATTAGCCTATAATTTAAAATTGGTTGTGTCTATCTAACATACGAAATTTAGAAATCATATGGTATTTGAAATTAAAAATATAAAATATTAAAATATAAAACTATAATTAATATAAAAGATAATATTGATAAACATGTTAAATAAAAAGAATATTTATTACCGTTAATTATATTTCTTGGCTATTATAGTGAAATTTCTTATAATGTACGTTTTATGTACCTTTCGGTAACGGCTCCTATATACTATAAGAGGCTGAAATTTGATCGAATTTCAAGTAAACATTCTTAAATAAGCTATTAAAATTTGACAAGTATTTTATAGTCAAAATTTTGAAATAATAGAACTCGAAAAAAAACCCAAATTTTTTTGAAAAGTTTTAAAATATCCTACTCTTAATAATGGAAGTAGCTAGAGGTCTGAAATATTTAACGTGCATTAATAGGATAGATACATAATATGGAGTTAAAATATTTTTTACCAAAATATTTATTTAGATATCTTTGGACCTTATAAATTTTTATTCTTATTTATAGATAAAAAAATAAGACACCTCGTGGATAAAAACAAATAATTTGCCATTCCAGACACCTTACTACAAAAACGATTTTTTTTCGTCGATTTTGAACGCCGTAATCACTAATACTCGAAAATGTTCATGTACTAATAATATCAGATACCGGAAGTAGCTAGGAGGTCTGGGGCGAAATAATATTTCATGTGCATTAATAGGGATATACTTGATATAGAGTGAAAATTTCAAAAATATTTTCCAATTATTTTGGTCGTAAAACGTTTTTCGTTTTAATAAAAAAATATGCACACCTAGTGAATAAAAACAAAAAATTTGCCATCTCAGACACCTTTTACACAAACGATTTTTTTTTCTTGGATTTCGAACGGTAAACAAAATACCTCGAAAATTTCATTTTTAATAATATAGATTAGGTTTTAAGTTAAAATGTATTATATTCTTACAACGAAGTGTTTTTTAAATTTTATAAATATAATAATATTTTACAGGTAACATTTTATCAAAATAAAGCAATATTATTGTTGCTTAAAACATAAATTTGAAATAGCATTTTTTCTTTAATTGAGATGTTCTAAATTTTTTTAAATGGATGTATATGTAAAAAATATAATGAATCGATAGCTTGTTTAAAGTTCTACAACATATATAAAATTATATATATTGTATAATTTTTAGCAGAGATATATCCATTAATCATTTCACCCCACCAACCATTTCGCCCCGGTCTCCCCTATTGGTTTCGGTACCACGGGGCACAACAATTATTCAATTATGATAGCATATAAAATTTTGGTTATATTTATTTGTAACTTAGACAAATGTATATATTTACACGTATACAATACATCATTTCAAATCTTTAATTTATTCAATTGCTTAAATCTGAAAGAATAGATTTCAAAGTTGAGAAGGCTCTTTCAACACTTACCTAAACAATAATATAATTAAATTACTTAAGTAGCAGGGACAGCTAAAACAAGTCTAGATAAAGTATACAACTCTGGATAAGACACAGTTTTCTTCCTAAAATTTTAAAAATTGACCTATCTTTTTAAACTCTTTCATACTTTTCAAAATTGTCTAACTCAGCATATATCCCAACAACATTGGCTTCTACTTTGGATTATTCTCTTCTGGAACTGCTTTTGAGAACTTCGAAATCATCATCAGATATTTGGTTTATTGTTTCTTCCTCCTCAATAACCATACAGTTATCACATTTATTTTGCAGACAATATAATCTAATCCATAAATCATTTAAATATTGTCTAGCAATACTCTTCTGTTCATCAGTGAGCAAACAGTTGAATCTAGGGTCTAAAAACACTGCTGCGATACGGGTGATTTTAAATTTTCATAAAGGTAATTAACTCTTCGGAGCCTTTAATTTTTTTAAAGTCGCACAATAACTTTTGCCACATGCCATAAAAATTAGACATAGTTAATTGTGTTAGTACGGCGGAACCATTTCTTTAAATTTAAGAACCGGTACCAGTTCCGGTACCGAGCGACCCTCCAAGTACCGCGGTTTTCGGTTCCGGTTCCGGTACCAGTCCCAATCCCTGAATAAAACTTAATAATTACAAAAATGTGTTATTAATAATTTTGTTAAATTTTTGTTGATTATAAAGATGCGTTTCCTATTTTATTTAACATTTTTTCTATTAGTTTGTTATTTGGCACTTCTACGTCGAGTTGTGAGGCAACATTTTTAATAATAAAAAGTTTGAACATGGATTCAAATGGTGTACATGTACATCTTTGGCGGTCACGGCCAAAAAAACTTTTTCTGTTCCCCCACGAGTTTTTTTTGCCCCCCCCCCCCCCCCCCCAAATTGGGAAAGTCAGAATCGGGCCTGATTCAAAATTTAAGATGTGCTAGGTTCCATATATACCCCACAGTGCTAATTGCGGGTTATAAAAATTTTATAAAAATTTCAATTTTTTAACATTAATTGGCTGTATTTTAAAATTTTCTGTTCGCTTGTATAAAAGATATTTGTTGTAAAAGGATACTGGGGTACCTAGGTCCCCGCTTAAACAATCAGGTTTAATTAAAAAATGCTAAATTATTTACAAAAAATAATATTTAAAAATTTACTAATTTTTATTTAATAATACAGCTTAGACTATGAATAAATAAATATAACATTAAGAATAGAAAAAACTATCCAAAAACAAAAATTTAAAATCATTTAATTTTATTTTGCTCTATTTAGTTTTATTTAATTTAGGTAACCATCAATTTATTTTGAATTTTTTTTTATTATAATCCATGTCCATAGCCTTTAAGGCCGTGTTTGTAAATGAATTGTTATTTTCGTAATATGTAAATGAGATTTCCTCTCTATAAAAACGTTTTTAACGTGTTCTTCTAGTGGGGCCAAAGCAATATTGCAAAATGTTATATTATGTTTATTATAATAAATAAAAATTAAAATGGACATGCCTAAGTTGTGAATGCATTACGAATGGCTCGATCACCTGTTAATGAGGTATTAAATAGATCGTCAAAAGCCAAATAAATAACATGGATAAAAATAATATTATTGCTGATTTTCAAGTAATATTTTTTGTTTAAAAATTAAAAGGCTTGTACCGGAATAGATGATGTTGGCATAGCATTAAAATATCTTGAAGACCACAATTGGAATTTAATTGTAATCTATTATGAATGATATAAATGAAATTATATATTATTCATACACTTAATATTCTTAATAAATAGGATGCAGTAAATTTTGCAATGAATGGTGAGGATGAAGTAACTGTTTTACCTAATGCCACTAGTAGTATACAGCAGCCTTCTAGTCCTGTAACATTTTTTAATGATTTTAATTAAATCTAGAATCAATCCACTAGTCATAATTTTTCATACAAAGCTCCACAACCCTTTGCTTCAATTCAGCCCAAAATTTTAACCTTTCACATAACCTATCTTGCTACAACATTAATTTTTAAAATCTTAGAATCTCAGACTGTTGGTAAATAGTTATTTTTTTTTATTTATAGGTAAATTGAAAGAGCTTATAGCAGAAAAGTTTTGTTTAGCTGTAGATGATTTACAGCTTCAAGGATGGTACAATGACTTGAAAGTTTACAATTATGTAATTTTTGTTGTTATTTTATATATCTAGACAATTTTGTCATCATTAAGTCTACCAGAAGAGAACTATTTGGTAGTTAATCAAGCTATTTCTTCAAAAACACATTCAACATCTGATTTTATATCACGGGTCACTCAAAAAAATAATTTTGAAAAGTATTATTAGGTATTTTTAATTAATTAGAAGCAATGATTATTATTCCTTTGCAATTATTGATTGCTCAAATAACAACAAAGTTTATTCAATTGAATTGCCTGGAAACAAAACCTTTAGTGATGTAAATTTTAAAATTTTATTATTGCTTAATTTTTTTAGTTCATATGATTCCATTTATAAATTTTCAATCTTTTTTTTTGTGGTTTAGCTCAAAAAGTCTATATCAGAAATATCTCATATACCTGTGGAAAGTCAGTTGTTGTTTGGATTTTCATCAAACCATAATTGTTCAGATGAGGTATAGTTAAGACATTTAAATATAATTTTGATATAAAAATAAATTATCAATTTTTGAATTTAGGTCATATTATCTCAAAGTGGTATTCCAAACTCTCAAAATTTGGAACTCTATAACGTATCCTCAACATTTCAAAAAACACAAAATATGCCAAATAATAAGAAAAATGGGGAGGTATTTTGATTCATTGTTTTACAAATTTGGTTTTTTTTAAATTTGGCATTTACTGTTTTAATTAATAGATAATTATTAGAGATTTTTGTTGCACAAGTTGTAAAACCTAAACACTGGTTAATAAAATAATGCTCTTAATTTAATCCATTCTTCATCATGTCTCAAATATACATTTAACTTTCCTCTCAATGAATTTTGTACTTTTGTAAATTTTAAAATATGTACCAATAAATTTTTTTACTTTATCATTCATTTTAATTTGCAAACATAACTTTGTGCACTTTTTTGCAAATGAAATTATATGCTTTTTACATAATCAGACATCGACTAGTTATAAAGAAGTTAGTGATTATGTGACTCATTCTACATCATCCAACTCTTCTTCCTCAGCTTCTATAAGCACACCTGGGCCGCCTAGCACCAAAAAGCCAACTACAACAAAAGTGAATAACAATTCTAACGCTTTTACATCCCATAAAACTGCTGATGAACTACTTTCATATGATAACCCCTTTGCCAGCTTTAAAACTAAATCAGATCATACTAATAAACACATAACCGATAACACAAATAACATAACGCCCAAAAATAATCACAAAGCATCCTCTAGCTCTGCCACCGCTAATTTGACAAAGGATAAAGACCTAGTAAAGAAACATAGCAACTTATCTCTTGGCAAAAATAAACCCAAAGTTGTAAATCTTGAAGATAGTTCAAATGATGGGGATAGTGAAGTAGACAACAATGAATATATGGATAGCTCAAATCAGCTGTTATTTGATGACGACCTAGCAGACGACGATGATTTGCATTTTACTTCGTGCACCACGATCGCCAATCAAAAAACACCTCTAAGTATATTATATTATTATTATTATTATTATTATTATTATTGTTACTATTATTATTATAGTTACTTTTATTATTATTATTAATATAATTATTATTATTATTTTTATTATTACTAATATTTTTATTTTTATGCATATTGCTAATTTAAGTACTGCTATATGCCAATAAGTGCATTTTCTCAAATTCTGTTTTTTTTAATGTTTGTCAGCCTGTTATAATTATTAAAATACGTTTTTTGCCACCTGGAGACCCTAAAATCTATTTAATAATCTCATATTTATTTTTAAATTATTAAGTTTTAATTATCTTTATTCGGGTAAAGAATTTTTTGTTTACAAATATCCAAATTTCAAAATTATTTATTAAATAAATTAGAACAGTATAAAATTTAATTTCTATTCTAATTTAATTTAAAGTTTTAAAATATTTTGTAGTTTTTAAATTCCTAATCTTAAAAAGAGCAGGTTGAACCTAGTAAAAACAGGCAAATAGATTAACGAAAACAAATAGATTTGATTGGTAATTTTTTTTTAGATTAATGTCAATTCATTTAATTTTACTATTTATTCTGATATATGTCTGATATTAATATTTTTTTAATTGCTCAATTTTACATGAGATGCATTTTTAAAGCTTTTTTTATTAAAAATACATTACTTTGTATTTGTTTAGTTCAACCCAATACTTCCGATTTCGTCATTGGTCAAACGCATTTCCAAATACAATTCAAAGAAAGGCAAGTTTTCTGCCAATGTAACACAGGTCGACAAAATCAATGAGTGATCACCGAAAATTATGACTCTTTAAAAATAATATACATAATGATCTTATCGCATATATTTTTTCTGTTTTTGCTATAATGCTCGGCTATGTTTTAGCGGAAAATCGAATTTATGGCAAAATTTGGTCAAATTAACTGAATTTGCGACCTCGATAATACATGAGAAATGAAAAATTGAACCTTTAATTTTTTTTAAATAATTAGGTATTTTTTTAGTATATCAGGGCTCCATTAAAATTTAAGTTCAGTATGTTTGGCACCCTAACCTATATAGTAAACGACATATTATCAAGTTTGAATTTAATATTATGTGAAATTTAAATTTATCTGTATTTATATGGATAATTTATTTCAATTTTTTTTTTGTTTTTTAATCCTTTGTGCGTTTTTTTAATTTTTTTAAATTATTAATGCATACAAAGTTTGTTTAGTAAAAACTAAACAGACATAAAAATCTCTAAGATGTCAGGTTTGAACTCTAAAGTTTACATAATTTCCAAAATTTTGTCGAGCTGTGTAATTTTTAAAATTTATTTTGTTGTCATTTTTATACTTATACATATCTTTTAATTAACATTTTTTTACAGGTATGGAAAAACACACCCGTCTTTTTTTGTTGGAACCATGCAAAACGCTCTTGATGCTTCCTGTAACTTACCCATTTTGGATGTAAAAATTAATATATAAACTAATATTACAAAGATTTTTATCTAGTGTATAATTATTTTCAATTACTATTTAATACACTGTAAAACAATTTTATGACAACCATAGTACATGGTGAAATTTTTAATTTAAAATTTATGTCGATGCTTCTAATTTTATCGTTTTGTGGTATAATGAGATTTTACTATTTGTAAGATAATGGGCTGTTATAAAATTAAACGAAAAGTAAATTAAAGTGTAAAAACATGAATAGAGAAACGAAACATTGATGAATAACGTAAGACAAATTTATTTTTATAAAATTTTCGTGTTTTTGAATTAGCCAAGTAAATTAATGCGTTATCAACTTTTTCTAGTCTTTTAAGGACTAAATATATTTTTTTGTAATTTTTTAACTTGATAATTTTATACTTTTTTTTACCCTTGCAATTATATCCTTCACGAATCAAAGATCTTGTAATTGTAAATTTTTTATTTTTTTTTTAAGGTATGTCTGACTGCTTATTTTTTTATAGTGAAATTATTACGAAAATTTGACTGCTTTAAGCTTGTACCAATTAATTTATTTGATATTTTTATTTTTAGCGAAAACTACTAGCCATATACTTGCATAACGATCAAAGCATCCTTTCAAACATCTTTTGCAGTCTTAATCTATGCTCAGACTCGATCGTGAATTACCTTAATGCCAATTTTATATTATGGCCGTGGGACGTCACCGATACTAGTAATCGAGAAAAGTATGATATCAGCTGTTATTTTTGTTGAAAAATTAAATTATATGTTAGAATGAAATAGACTTTTCTGAACAATTGAAAAATTGATTTGCCCTTTTTTGGAATTGTCATATGTAAATTGCCAATATTATATTAAGTGTGAATAATAAGATTTTTAGTTATTAGTTTATTTCATACATAACACCGGACAACAAAATTTGGACGTTAAATATCCTATATGAACCATCGTTTTTGGTCAAGTTTTTGGTGCTGATTACGAATATGGAATCAGAATAGCCATTGCCTCAGATTTTAGTTATTTGATGTCAAAAATGAGAATTTCTTTTCAAGGTATTTTGGGCCTCTAAAAAACCTATGGGTAGAAAAAGTTTAAAAATATATTTGGATTAAGAAAACATTTATTATTAAGGTAAGGCGTTTTAATTTTTTTATAATTCTTTTAGTCATAAAATATCAATAACTAGAAAGTAGTTTGCTAATATTTTTAATATCCTTTTTTGATATTTTATAAGGAATCTAAATATGCCAATAGATTTTTTGAAATTAAATAGTTTGAGTATTTTTGTGTATTTTTTTCTGAACTTTGGACGAATATAAGAGGGGTTGGGGACGAAACTAAATTTGGGCTTGTTGTGAAAATTCTCTACAAAACCCTGAAAAAATTGTTTATATTGTTTATAGTCTAATTTATTATAAAGTATATAGAAAAAAATTTTTTATTCTTTTTATTGCAACTCTAAACTGTTTTTTGTTAAATAAATCATATTTTAAAATTTTTCTGCGCTTCTCCATAGATTTCTCACCATGGCAAGCAATAGATTTGGTAAAACGCTGGAATATACGCTGAAGCGTATGACAACTAATGAATTCCCATGCATAATTATTATTCAAAAGATTAAAGGACAATACGATATATTGAATATATTTAAAGGTCTCACATTTTTTTTTTGCTAAAATTATAATTATATTAAAAAACATTTTCATTATAATTTACAAGTAGGGCACGTGCAAAGTGAGTTTTTATTTTCGTGAAATTTTCGAAATTTTGAAAAAAAAAATTGTAATAAAACGCAAATTATCAAAAAGTTGCCAAACATAGTTTATGAACATAAAATGCTTTTTCTGAAAAAAAAAATTTTTTAAATTTACAGAATTTTACGAAGATAAAAACTCATTTTGCACGTGCCCTTATTATAAATTATAACACTAATTAGGTAATGCTTGTTTGCAAGATCTAATGTCATCGCTAATACAATCAGTGGAAATGTTTCGAAATTACCAAGGGACTTCGTTACAAGAAGAAGTTTTTTTTCTTATTTTATTTTTATATTATAAATACACCTATTTATTCGAACTTTAATCATTATTTTGTTGTGTCATTAACAATAAATAATTTTTCTTCGTTCTTTTGTACTTCACTTTTTACGCATATTCTAGGTATAAACTAGTCTAAATATTTATTTTCCGTGACCCGTTTTAATTAAAAAATATTTAAAAATGATTTATAGACTGGAGACTCAACCTTGAAGCAATATGTTGTGTTTCATAATGTAAAAATATATTCAGAGTTGATGTACAAAATGAGAAATTAAAAAATACTTTTATCAATAATTAGATCTTCCTATGGTTTCTCTTTTAAGTCGATTTTTGCATATTGTTTTTTAAACTTAAATAAGTTTAAATTATAAACTTTGAAAAAGAAATATTTTATTTACCAAAAAAATTTTATATTAGTATTATAAATTAAAAAACATTTTGCTTAGTTTATTTTATTTTTTATTTTATATATTTTTAAACTTATTTGTTTATTAAAATATTTATTATGTATTTGTTTATTGGCAGGTAGAATATTTATTATTTCTTAAACATTTTAAATCAATTAAATTGAAAATTTAGAATAATAGAATTTATCATTTAGCTTAACCGCAAATCTGATTTTTGTCCGATAATATGATATTTTTAGATTATTATCTATTAAATAATGTAATTTTTTTAGTTAAATTTTTTTTATAGTTTTCAAATTTCGAAGCCCTTAAAAACTCCTGAGCATATTGTTAATCCTATCTGACGTTTGATCTATTAAATTTAATGTCACATACTTAAATTATTTTAGATGGAAAGAGATGCGAGGGAAAATATGAAAAGGGAACAGGATGAAGCATATCGCCTATCCCTGCAAACGGATAAGGCCAAGGTTTATAAGAATTATTTTATCATTCGTTCAATTTATACTGAGTTTTATTAATTTGGGTTACATAATTTTGGGTTTGGGGAATGATAACTTTCCTAAGCTTAATCTATTTTAATTAATATTAAGACATATTTACAAACATACAGGTACATCTAATTCAAGATTTTGGAATGATAAAATTTGTTATTTTAATATTTAAAATGTTTCTTTTGGCATATTTATAGAAACTTGCCAAAGAACGAGAATTTGAACAAGAGCAACTTATTCAACAAATGAAAGAGGACGAGGATGAGTATAAAATGAAAGAAAAGGAGGTTTTATTTTTATTTTAATATTTATTTATTAAAAATAGTTTACTACGTTTAAAAATTTTTATATAATTTACGATTTAAAAAATTTAACTTGTTTGTCTGATCACAAAATGCCTCTCGTTGTGAAAGGTTCTTTTTATTTTATTATATTATTTAAACATTTTTCGAACTTTATCTAAATAGGGGCCAACGTGTACACTTTTACGTGCCAATAAAAATATAAAATTTAATTTTAGCATAGAAATTTTTTATAACCTTATACCTCTAGTAATATTTTATATAAATTAAAGTGAATTGTTAAGGTTAAAAATCTTAATTATTTTTTCAAAAAAATTTAAAAACTGGAATTATCACCTTTTACTTTTAGTTAATAGCTTAAGAAACGTACATAGGAATAATATAAGGACAAAAACCGATTACCTTTGAAATCAAATGGAAGGTTTTCCCCATACCTTTCCCCATTTAGGGCCTCTCTACCATTTAGGGCTTTGACTTTTTTTAACCCGAGTAAAGCAATTAATATTGCCGACGGGCTAAATAGTAAGATATACTCGCACGCCGGCACATTTTTTAGCCTAGGCTTATACTTTTAGACATATCGTTTAGGACCTACTGCCTAAGCTGGCCACTTAGAAGCTTCAAAGTAATTGCCCAAGTATATTATTTTTACGAAGAATAAAGCTACTGAGCACAGATTCGAACTTACAACCTCCTACGTCTAAGACAGAAGGTTTGCCACTGAGCTATGTGAGCCGACGATTATTTTTAATAGAACTTACTTAGATTAGGCTGAAAATTTTTTTTTTTTAATACTAGGCCATAAAAATATCTCTTGCCGAAAGTTTGCCTCCAGAACCGCCCAAGGACTCAAAACTGCCTATTACAACTATCAAAATCCGTTTGCCCGCTCAAAATCAAACGGTTACTCGGAGGTTTTTGCAGGCTGAAAGTCTTCAAACTTTGTTCAATTATATCGCTTCACTTGGTTATTGCAAAACCGATTATTGCTATATGACTTATTGGCCAACGCTTGATGTAACAATAATTATTCATATTATAAACCAAGTTTATTGCCTTGATAAAGCATTATTTAATTGTTTCACAATCATCGAACCTATATAAATTTTGTAGACTTGTGTTATTAGCCAATTATTTTCCTTTAATACATTAATTAACACTTTTGTTAAAAACTTTTTATTTTTATCTCATAGATATCGCAACTTAACCCTGAAGAAACGTTAAAAGCTCACAATCTTTGCCCTCAGCTATCATTAACTATTACTGAACGCTGACAATTTTATCATAAAATAACTATTTAATTTAAGCAAATATATTTTAATTTTTAATACCATTATCATTAAATCACTTTTCCCTCTTTTTTGTTTAATCTTGCCATACTATGGATTTCAATAAAATTAAAATTGAAGAAATTTAGCGCTATTACTATTTATAACACAGGTCAACAAATTTATGAGATTTATTAGCTAACTATAGAGATCAAATCTGCTACTTTAGGGATTTTAAATCCGTTTACTGTTTTTTCTAAACAAACTCAGTATGTTAGCTATAAACATTTAAATTTAGAAAAAAATGTAGAAAAACAAAAGGAAACAATAACAAAAAAATATTGAAAAAAATTATTTTTGTATTTTAACAGTTAAATTGTTAAAATCAAACTAATGCTATTTTAAAAACCCAATAATATATCGTGTCGTGTTTTTGTTGGATGCGGAATATTCTATATTATTTCCATGCTGTTATGTTAGAGCTTGATATACTTCAATTTTTTATTTTTAATAATTTGAGATGATGAATATAAGTTACAAGGGATTTTTATATGAAAAATAAATTCTTGCATTTTCTTTTTAGGTTATTCTACAGGTGACAAAATCGGTCAATTTGGTCAAAAAAACCGTATTTTTTGATATGGACAGATCTAAGGACTGAAGGCAGAACTTAGAAAAACGGAAAACATATATGAGATAAGTTTGGGGCTGTATGCTTTTATCATAAACTTATTTTTTCTGACATTGATATTTGTTGATCTGTGTAATATAATATCAAATAACTCGTCTACAATTAAGTCGCTCCACCGGATCTTAAGTAATCTGCCTGTTTATTCTTTTTTCCGTTTTTACCACAATTCCTTCTGTACATAAGATAAAAAATGCCAAAATTTTTTGCAACTGTAAAACCCGAAATTTAAAAAAAATTACTCTTAATAATAATAATATAAGGTGATAAATTTTACCATATAGAAAGGAGCCTAAACAAAAATTTTTATTTTTACCAATGGGTAAGGTTTAATAATTTCTAAAATATTATATAAATTACTACAACAAATCACCCTCCTTATCATTTTTTTGGTCAAGTTTCTGATCACGAATATAAATCAAATTTACCAACCTCAGATTTTTATTATTCTTCTTAATTTTCATTTTCGTATTTTGCTTCTATATCATAAAACCTATGGGTAGTAACAAAATTTAAAAATATATTTGATAACGAAAACATTCATTATTAACGTAGGGGTTTAAATTTTTTTAATATTTCATTTTTTTTATTTTTAATTTTTTAAAATTAGTGTTTTTGCATAAACTCCGTTTTTTGATCCTAAATACTTGAAATAATTGCTAATTTATGTAATAACCTTTTTTATTGTTTTTATAAGATGAAACCAATGATTTTTTGAATTGATATAAATATTTTTAAATTTTTTCTGAACTTTACCGTTTATAAAATTTACTTAAAAAAAACCCATATTCTCACAAAACACAGTAGTTTTTTTTATGCATTATAAAAACCATCAGAGCCGTATTCAACGGGGTCAAACCTGGCTCGCCCCCCGCCCCCGCCCCGCTTTTCCAGTGGAACTTTTCTTTTTTATTGGTTCGATAAAAAACTGCCTGGCGCGCCCCCCTAATTTTAAAAGTAGAAATATTTTTCCAGATTAGCCGCTTAGTTCATATAACGACTGGGCCGTGCGCATGCACATAAGATAACATTAAGTAGGTTAATCTCTTGACCAAGGCCGGTCTGTGACCCATTGACACCTCTAAGACGACAGTGTCTAGGCGCTTAAAATGCTTACTTTTTTAATATTTTTGCTTAAAATCCTTAGTATTTAGTAAAATTAGCTTGACGCCCAGCATTGCTTGGATTGCCCATATATATCGATCGGTTCTGTTTCTGACTCTTACTCTTTTGATCCTAACTAAAATCAAAGATCATAGTCGGGAGCCATATTTATCCTTGTAATGTTTAACTATTAATAAGGACATAATTTATGGTAGTGAAATTTCCTCCCTTTTTCCTATTTGCCACATTTAACGCTACAGCAGGCCCCGTAGGGTTTAAGATTTAATGTGCGCCGACCTAGGTTTGCCTAGGCTCATAAAATGGACGGCTATAAGATTCATTGGCGGTCACCAATTTAACTATTAAACAAGCTCAACGCTGCTTATAGTGTAGAATACAACCAAATTTACATGCGCTCAAGGTCGTTCGATCTTTAGGGCACGTGTAAAGTAAGTTTTTATTTTTGTAAAAGTTTCAAAATTTTGAAAAATTTTATTTTGTAATAACACTTTGAAAATTTTGAAAAAATTTTTTCAAAATTTTCAAAATTTCACGAATATAAAAACTTACTTTGCACGTGCCCTTTTATAAAGACTTAGATGATTTTATTATTACATTATAAAGGCTTATATTTCGAAGCGCTGTAATGTATTTAAATTTTATTGCACTAATTATTGATTGATTAAAATTTTCAGCTCTATTTAAAATTAAAACCGGATCGGGCCGAAATTATATAAAACAATAAACCGAGCCCACTCGTAGGTTTGAATTGAATGAGTCGGGCGAGCCGAGCCAAAAATCAGGTCCCGCTTTAAACTCAATTCAATCTTAATTATACATAGATCTTTGTTGGTCTAATTTCTAAGAGGGGCTAAAATTATAATACATCTTCACTGCAAAACTAGATTTAAATTTTGGGTCATTTATAGTTTTAAAGCTTATAATAATATAAATGAAGAATTAGAATTTTTTTTAAAGGACTTGCGAACTCGAGCTTCAAAAAGCTAATTAAAAATCTTGTCGATCCAATTTTTATTTGATGTTAAATATTCAAGTCCTTAAAATACCACTTAGTCAAAAACTTCAACAAAGTAACATTGATTTTATTGAAGCCGTTTTTTGTGCCCAAGATATTATTGGCGTTTAAAAACGCCATTAAAAATTTGAAGAAGTCACGAAATATTTGCCGAGGCAGAGAGTTCTACCAAAGTTGGATTATTTACACCTTTAAACCCCGCGCATGTAAATATATCGGGCTAACTCTCAAACGATAACAATAAAACATTTCCCCAGTTTCACTTTTTATCAAGTAATTAGAAACCTTTCCGCGTTATATCTTAGATTGGGGAGGCATAAAATAAGTGTTTTTTAATTTTTAAAGTTAATCCTAAATTTTTGTGCGATTTAAAGAACCGAAATAGATATATGGGGAAAAAATTTAAAAGTATTTTAAGGCTTAGATAACATTAGTGAGTTTAAAATATGAAGAGAACATTGGACATAGGTCACAGATTACGAAAAAATTTCTTTTAATGAGCTTTACAGCCATGCAAGCTATATGGTGTCAAGGATTTTATATTAGACCCTTACAATAAGTACTTGCACGGCCGAGCGTAGTTTTTAGTACAATGAAACGTATAAAATGTTATTTGCGATCAATAATGGCTATCGATCGTTCATCTAATATATGCTTATCTAACACACTTACAAATAAAATTGAGAAAACTATTCTAGTTGAAAAAACCTAACGAAAGTTCAACGACTCTCGAAGGATGTTATCGAATCAAATTTCAAACGGTTTTAATCTCTGATTCAAATTACGAAAATATTTTGTTCCTTCTCAACTCTAAAACTAGCCGGAGTTGCAGCTCATGGTTGGCTTATTTAACAGCTTAGATATATCAATTTAGTAATTTATATACCTGCTTTCTTAAATATTATGCAAAAGAATATTGGTTGTCGAATGTAAATAACATTTTTTGGATATAAATGTTAAAACCTTTTTATTTTGTATAAGAATAAAAATTTTAAATAAAACTTTTTAAATGCTTTATGTATATAAATTTTTTAAAGTTGTATGTATATTAATATTTTATGCAAATTTTTTTAATCAATGATTGTACCTCATTTAGCCATAATATTAAATTTAAGTTTCTGAAACTCACAACAAACGCCGAAAAAAACAACAAATAAATAAATAACTAAAAAATTAATTTGTGCACAATGTAAAATATAAAAAACAAATTTCAATTACATAACTCTACGAGGCTTTTATTATATAGAAGCAAAGCTCACAAAAAACTTTTAGAATGCCCCCCCCCCCTCCCTTAAAATCCTGGCCGGCTCTGAAACAAAATAAGACGTAAATAGCAACATACTTTTTATATTTGTTAACTTAGGCCACGTGCAAATTGAGTTTTATTTTCATTTGAAAATTCTGAAAATTTTAAAAATTATTTTTATTCAAAATTTTTTATTTCAGAAAAAGCATTTTAAGTGCATAAACTAAATATGGCAATTTAAAAATTTGCGTTTTATTACAGAATAAAATTTTTCAAAATTTTGAAAATTGTAAGAAAATAAAAATCACTTTGCACGTGCCCTTATATAGACAAAAGATTTCACAAAGTAATGATTTATTTGATTAATGCTCGTTAATTATTACTTACAAACCCTTTCCCGTTTTTTAAAATCCCGTCATGCTTCCATTATAAAAATGCCTTATTCGATATTTAAAAACTTGGCCATTCTAACCAAATTAGGATTTTGCGTAAAAATGTGCTAAATTCCCAGTGCTAAGAAAACAATCCTCCCCCCCCCCTCCCCAAATTTAAAGAAAAAAGGGAGCTACAAAAATAGGGCCAAAATAAGAATTCAAAAAAAGCCCTTTTTAAAATGGGCAAAAAAAACCCAAAAAAGTGGCTCTTAAAAAGCGCCCCAAAAAGCCCATTGTTTGTTTTCTTTATAATAATTTCAAAAAATTTTGATTTTTTCTTCATAATAATGATGGGTGGGTTATTTTTTCTTAAAGCTCCTAAGAGTTGTTTTTGAAGAAAAAGGGCTTTTCTTTTGCCATGCCCACGAGTTCATTTGTGGAAAAAACTCAAAAACTTTTTACACAAAAGCCCATTTATTTCCCAGCCCTGAATGTTACAGATTTTATGTTGCGTTTTAAATTTTACCCACTTCTAGATTTAAAAAAATTAACTAATTCTCTAAAATTAACAAACAAAAAATTTCATAATTTATTCTGACTATCTAAAAAATACAATTTGGGTATGCTAATACAACATATAGACCCAAAAAATAAATTTTTTGCCTTTTTAAAACATCTTTTAGAGTTTGGTCAACCATTAAAAAGGGGAAAATTGTAAATATATAATAAAATCTATTGGAAAAAAGCAACACCTAAATCCTTTCATTAAATCCATTTAATTTATTATATATTTATTATTAAAGTGTAAAATTTACACATCTAAATAAGAGTTATCAATGTTACTATTATATTATAAACGATAAATTAATAATGTTTTTTATCAATGTAAAACATAAAAAAATAATTTCAAAATTATAAAAAAATATAGTGGGGCAAAGGTGTTAAAAATATTTGGATATAATATATTGCATTATACCAAGGCAAAAACTATTAAAAAATAGTTAATTTGGAGAAGCTAGATCAAAAAGCCAGTAAACAATATTTTAAATCGTTTATTGGCTTTAAATATTTAGGTAACAAGTTTTAAGTAGTGAGTGCCAAGTTATATATGCATATAAAAATATCCCAAAAATTGCTATAAATAATAATTTTAAAAAGAAATTATTATGTATATTTGGGTGTAAATAGATGTGATCAATAAAAAATTCAATGTTAAGAAATAAAAAATTGAAAGCAAAAATTTTGACTAAATGATTTCACATTTAAGGGGGATTTTGTTTCGTTGTTTTTAAAATATTTGTAAGAATATTATAAAGGTAGTTATAAATAAAATACAAAAAATTATTTTATATGTGATTATTATTATAAATCAAAAGAATTTTAATCAATGATTAAATAAAGTTAATTATATTAAATAAACATAAGCAAAAAATCTTTTTATAGAGCTATATTGCTTAAAAAGTCGTTTTTTGCAAAAATTATTTCAATTCAACACTCTATTTTTATGTTTTAAAAAACCCTCCTTAGATTTTTTTTTAAATATAAAAAAAATAAGGTCTCACAATTTTATGCATAGTATTGCCTTATTAGAGTAAAAATAATTAAATATAAAATTTTTAAATCATAAATTGCATTTTCGTTATAACCAAAATAAAGAATTTAATTTAAAAAAATATCAAAAATATATAATTGTATAATATATGTGTTTAATGTTCCTAAAAATATTTAATTAATGTCTATTAAAATAAATTTGATTATAATTTGTACATTAGTTAATTATTTATAAAATAATTTTACATTGTAGATATTTTAATTTAAAAAATGTTAGAAAGAATTATAGGCGCGTGTAAAGTAGAGTTATTTTGAAAAAAAGTATATAATAATCTTTAATGCTTTGCAAAAGGCAATATTTTTAAAAATGCGTTTTATTAGAAAACAAAATTTTTTAAAGTTTTTTGAAAAAATAATTCAACTTTACACGGCCTTATTAGCTTCGTAAGGAAATATTTCAAAATACACAGAAGAGTTGAATGTAATATATAAACCGAGTGATTTTTTCTTTAAAAACTATATAAAAATAGTTAAGGCTAAAATGTTAGTAGTTTTAATTAAAAATTGGTGAATCTTTACAATGGATATACTTGTATAAAATTATATGCTTAATACCTCCCTATAATAGTAAAATTATTTCCAATGCTTCTTTTTAAGAATAATAACATTATTTCAGAAAACGGAAAATAAGAAGATAAAAGAAAAGTTAACAAAAATACAGATTTATGTGAAAGAAAGGAAAAAATCAAAATAAAATTTATGAAATGTATATATAGTGGTAAAACGTAATTCTATAAAATCTCTAATTCTAAGTGTTCTATATTTTTATAATCTTCAAAATGGGGAAGGTTAAAATGCGCAAAAATAATTTGCAATTTGTGAATTTTAATACTTTTGAAAATGTGAATAGCTCATATATTCCATAATATGAGCTAAATATTGCTCTCATTCAGAGCCCCAAAGGTCAAGATTTTCCCAGTATGTTCAGACTTGCATTATTGCCCATAAATCATAGGAGTAAGTTTCAAGCTTTATATTGTCTTGCCCAACCATTTCAATTTTTCTGGTTTACAACAATAATTTCTTTGATATCAGAAGGTCCGTCGGTGATTGGTTGATCTTTATTTTCGTCGAGGGCCGTAACTGATTCGAGACTTGACTCGGTTGACGAGGTGTTATTGCTTGCTGTAATATTGATTTATCGCGTTTTAAATTATAAAAGTTAAATTTTGCTATAAAGATTCCTATTAAAAGCTATTTTTTTTCCATAATATTCAAGCGTTTAATAACAAAAAGCCAAATTAAATTATGTAAAATATAGAAGATTTTTTTTGCAAATAGTGGTACACACAATTTTTCACTTAACTTAATTTTGTTACCATGAAATTAGAAATTAGATCCTTATTGTATAAATAAGCACGTTCATGAGATTTTGTTTTTATGAAAGAAAAAAATTGTTTTCCTAGGTTATACACTTGCAAGAAGAAAATAGGTTCAAAGAATTTATTAAATATTTGGCATATGTTGTTTACAAAACTAAGTGGCAGGGGTTTAGAACAAACTTGTTGCTACTATAAAAACAACATTTTTGTGTTATTTAAATATAGGACTTAAAACGTGCCCTATACTAATATTATAGCATAAAGTATTTTAAACAAGAAATTATCAAGAACCAGCTGCAAAAGTTAAGGCGTGCTTTCGCTTGTTAACTTTAAATTTAACCATCACAAAACAAACTTTGCTTCGTATATATATTCAAAAAACTTGGAATATATATTGTAATTTTGCAAAAATCTTTACCACGAAAAATAAAGAATGCTAGATGAAAGTAAATTTTTTATTACTTTTAGACGAGGTTGAGGTGCTCCCCTTCTCGATGCCAGAATCGCCAATCGAATTGATTGCTGTTGAAGTGTCTTTACTTGATCTATCATCTTCCTTTCCCTTGTCCTATTATTACAATAAATAAACTTTAAAAAATTGGGAGTTTATAAATTGCTTGAGCGTCTGTAACAAAATAAAAAACATGCTGGACTGATTATAAAGCCGATTAAAGTAACAAAAAAAAGAAAATTTTCCCATCCATGTGATACTAAAACTTAAAAGAAACCCCTTAAAAATATACAAATCCAAAAATTTATGAGATTACAATACAACACAGTCAACAATTTTTGTTATTTAATAACTACAAATTAAACTCCATTTTATCTTTTCCTAATCAAACTTAGTTAGTCAGTTATAAACATTAAAAATTATAGAAAAAAAGGTTAAAAAACCAAAAAAGATTTGAAAACAAAAAAAAACTAAAATTTTATTTTTGCATATTCACAATAGTTAAACTGTTAAATTCAAACTTCAAATAATATTTTATTAAAAACCGATAATATATCGTGTCGTATTTAAGTTTGGGAAATATTTTGTATTATCTAAATGCCGATGTTAAAGCTTGATTAATAAATTTTATATTCCATTATTTGTGATTAAAAATATAAGTTAAAAGAGATTTTTATATGCAAAAAGATTTTTAAATTTTTTTTTTGGGTTATTTGATGAATTGGTCAAAAAGGTTTGATGCGGCAAGGAGCCAAAGAGGAAGACAAGGAAACGAAAAATAGAAAGGCACAGGGGGCTTTAGCAAAAAAGTCAAAAATGTGACAATAAGTAATATTTTAGATGTGTAAAAGCTAAAAAATTAAATACGTAAGATTTGCTTAAAGAGCTAAATTTGTCTTTTCTCGAATTTATTTCATTCAGTGTCTTGGTAGGCGTTTGATCTCCTTCATCAATTTCCATATTAATAGCTTCGTTATTTTCTCCGAACGTGGCTGCATCGCTCTGATTTTCAGGTGGCGAAATAATTCCCTTCCTTTCTTTTGGCGGATCCTAGCATCGAGAAAATATAAATTTAATTTGATTTACAATCAAGCTCTATCCTACGACAAAAAAACCTTTAAAAATCAAAAAATTACTGTAGAAATTAAATTTAATCTTTCTTGTGTCGGTTTGTTTGATAAATTACTATTTTTTTAAATTCATCAAGCGCATACTTAGTTATTTTAACGAAGAATAAATATTTTTGCTTATAAATTTTAACACTTTTAAATTAAAATGAGACACGGCCTAATAATAATTCGAAACTGCTGCAAAATAAAAAAAAACGTAGCCTGTTTTATAAAATTGCAAATTTATAAAAAACCTTTTCATTTTAAAAAATTTAATGTATAATTCAGGTAAAACAAATTTTGTGAGAGCCATTTAAAAACAAACTTTTTCGTTTGGACTTCTTTTTTGCTTCAATCGGAGTTTGGGGTCCTGAGGTGTGGTGTCTCCACAAATGGAGTCAGAAGGGGAAATAATGGGTAGGGGTGGTAAGGAGTTTGATTTATCTTCTGCATTTGTGTAGTACAAATATAAATAAGTATTTAAATTGTAGATATAAACAGGAGGAAAATTAGCCATAAAATACTAGAACAAATTTTAGGTAAATTTTAATCGCTAATTATTATATTTAACGTAAAATAAAACTATTTGCCAAGTGATTTTGCAAGGATTGATTATAATGTGTACTATAACAATGTTAATTTAATCTGATTATGTTTAATTTTCCAAATATCACGCTATCAAAAAATATAATAATAAATTCAATAACCGAACTATTTCAACATTTTAAACCATAATTAACGGTTCTTAGCACTCAAAATAAAGTCTTCTAAGCCTTAGCCACAGTTTTTTAAGAAGCTATGAAACGTCGACATAAGAATAAAAGAATATTGAGCGATAATAAGCTAAAAATTCGTAAAAAAATAAAATTTTAAAGATTTTTTTCCGACCTTTAAAATATGTATACCTGGCTGATCATCAGCTAAAACGACCGGGAGTAGGCTAGAAAGAACACTGTAATCCATCGATTCATCGAGCCCCATAAATGAATTTCCGTTTTGATTCATGGAGCTGGTATTGTTCCCATTACTGATTTTGTTACCGTTGCTATTATGCTCTTGGTGACGGCCACCATTTTCTGTATAAACAAAAAATTTAAACATTAAACACATTACATTTTAGAACTAAAGGTCACAAGATTTAACTAAGATTTTAATGAACAATTAACTTGTATTAATATAAAAATTTCTACGATAGACATAAATTATTTAAATAGAAATAAATGAAAAGAATTATCAAGTATTTTAAACGCTGAACAAAATTTTTTTATAAGGGGATATATTTATTTGATTTTAAGAATTTGGATGACTTTAAGCATTTATGGCAACTATCGTTTTTGGTCAACTTTTTGGTGCTATTTACGAATATGAAATCAGAATTTTAACCAATGCCTCAGATTTTTAGTTATTCGGTGTCAAAGGGATTTCTATTTGGGGTATTTTGGGCCTCTATATCATAAAACCTATGGGTAGTAACAAAAATAAAAATATATTTAGATTATGGAAACATTTACTATTAACGTAAGGCGTTTAAATTTTTTTTAAATATTTAATTTTTTTTTTAATTTTCCATTTTTATAAAATTAGTGATTTTCGTCATAAAATTATTGCTATTAATTTTAAGCTATAACCTTTTTTAGATATGTTTCTTATAAGGAATGTGAATATGCTAATAGATTTTTTTGGAAAATTAATAGTTTAAGAATTTTTTTTTTCTGAACTTTGGACGCGGTTAACAAAAAGATGGAGGCATCTGAAAAAAACTAAACCCGGGATGGTTATCGCAAGAAAATTCTCCACAAAACCCTTAAAAAATCGTTCATGTTGTTTTGTTTGTTGTCCAGTGTAAGTAAGAGGATAAATAATGAAAGGTATCAAACTTATTTAAAAGTGTAACGATAACATAAGTAGTTTTGAATATTTATAATATTTAAAAAAAAAATCAAGTAATAACTTGTTTTTTTTTAAACCGGTAAATAAAATAAATAAAATTATTGGCGATCTATTTTATTTTTGATGAAGTTTAATGAAAAATGTTTAAAAACCTTTTTGCGCATTGGCATTAGAGGAATTGTCATTATTATTCACATTATTATTACTATTACTATTGCTATAGTTAGATGCAGCGGTGAGTGCGTTAGCGGCTGTGGCAAGGCGCCGAAGATTATTCGGGCTAGACCGGGGCGTCGTCCGAGGTGTCGTGAGGGGTGAGGCAAACAGGTTAAAGGTGGTCGGGCTGACTATGCCACTCAAATTGATGGGACTGAAATTGCTGTAGGAAAACACCTATGTTAAAGAGATGAAAATGTTGAATTAAATATAAAGGGAAAAGACATAAATTTGCAAAATAATATAACAAAATATCATTTAGTTTCTTCTATTTCAAGAAAGAATTTCCATTGGTTTGAAGGTAATATTTGTTAAATTGGCATCAAATAAGTGGTTCCTTTACAAAACAGTTGCTATTTATATATTCTTTTGTAATTTGTAAAGCTACATATAATCCTATAAAAATGACTATTTATTTTTATAATATAGGGCACGTGAAAAGTGAGTTTTTATTTTCGTAAAATTTTAAAAATCTGAAATTTTTAAAAATTTTATTTTTTTCAAAATTTTTTAAAAAATTTTTATTTCAGAAAAAGCATTTTATGTGCATAAACAAAATTTGGCAACTTTTAAAAAATTTGCGTTTTATTTTAAAATAAAATTAATTTTGAAATTTTCACAAAAATAAAAACTCACTTTGCACGTGCCCATATATAAAAAAAAGCAAATCAAATGAATGAGAATATACACTATCTAACAAATAAACCATTTAAAGCTATGGCCATAGTAAGTATTTTAGAGTTTTTATTTTCGTAAAATTTTCAAATTTATTAAGAACTTAATTTCGTAAATGAACGCATTTTTTTTTAAAAAAGTTGCCAAAATTTTTAAGCACATAAAATACTTTTTCTAGAATAAAATATTTTTGAAAAAAAATTTTTTTTTAAATTTTCCGAATTTGTAAAATTTTACAAAAATAAAAAGTAATGCATGTGGCCTATTGTAAAAAAAAATTAGTGACCTGATTTGGGTTAAGACCATTGGCGGCTGCAGCGGCAGCGCCATAGGCGGCTTGGGCCGCAACCGTGGGTTGATGCAAGGGGTGCATAGGGTTGTTAACGACGGCAGCCGCGGCGGCGGCAGAAGCGCTCCCAAAAAAGGAAAGCGGGTTCAGCATGGCGAGAGAATTGAAATTGTTTTCGAAATTTCGGGAAAAAGAATCGTAGCCTTAAAAAATGCATAATAAAATCACTATTTTTTCACCATTCCTTTGAAGAAGTTAAGTGCTTTATCAAATCAAAAAAGTCAATTTTCTAGCTTCCTCTAACATTTGAATTATAAAAAAAAGGTGTAAACAGTTTTAGTAAGGCATTGTAGTGTGTAGTGCTATTTAAAAAAAAATAATTTGGTAAAACTTATATATACTTTAACAATAGTACAAGTAAATCCCAGTATAACTGATTAAACATTAGGTATAATATATTAAAATAATGGCCGTGCCCGCTAAAAAAATATAATATAATAAAGTCGAACAAAAAAATTAAAAAATTTACAAATGCCTATTTTAGAATTTTTTTACTAAGTAGACGGCATATGTAAAAATTTAACTTTTTAGAGGACTGCGAAATTAAATAAAATTTCAAAGAATAAGGCGTTTTTTTTTTAAAAAATTCATTTTTTTTAATAATCTTTAGTGAAAACAAAAGTCGAATTTTTTAAAATCTTACTATCGTGCAAATTAAGGTCAGCGTGGAAAGGTGGGGAATGCTCGTCCGTCAGGGGTGGGGACACGTGTTCCGTTTTTATGGTAATTGGTGAACATGTGTAATCGCCTTTTGTTTTGCCAGAAGTATTGGTAATAATTTCTGAGGTAGATGGCTGATTTTGGGAATTATTGCGATCGGACTAAAATCAATGTAAATTTCAATTACGTTAATTCGAGGAAAGATAAAGTATTTTTTAAGATAATAAATGGCATGTGCATATAAGATCTAAAAGAATAATATATCGGTAGTTATTTTGCCCTATACAATATTAAAACAACATTATGTCGAGTTTTTAAATTTCCGAAAACAAAAGTTCATTAAGAACGTGCCCAAATAAAAGGGATTTCTACAAGATTCATACATTAGTTAAGAAATGCGATGATTTAACAATTTTCTTAGTTGTAACCAGCTATATAATAAGCTGTAAGTTAAAACTGGGATATTGAATTAATAAAATTGCTAATATCTAATAATTTTAGGTATTTAACTGAGATTACACACAGTGTGCATTTGGTAAATAACAAATTCCTCTACCTGCATATTTTCATTTTGTTGCATATAAGAGGGCTGCTGTCTTTGGGGTCCAATGGGATTCGTTGCATTACAACCGGCTTGTATAATACTATTAGTGGTTCCCTTATTGCTGGCCGTATTATTTTGCATTAACCCGGCTGACTGGGGGCCATTATTGTTGGATCGCATGTAGTCGTCCAAGCTTGTCATAGTTTTATCTATATATAAATTTGAAATTTCAAAAATCATAATATGCGATATTTTTTTCCCTTTTAAGCAAATTTGTATAACACATCAATATTTTTTCCCTTTACGAATTTTTTATGTAAATCTTGCATCCTTTTATTTTCTTTATATCTTCTTATTTTTATATAAAAACATAGTTATATTTAGAAATATAATTAATTTGAAAAAGTGATTGAAAAATGAAATTAAATATAAATATAGGAAAGAAATTTTAAAATAAAAACAGACTTTTTGTATTTCTACCTGTTGCCCTTATCGAGCTTGGTTGGCTAGATGCATTTGGATATAGGCCAGAAGAGGCGCCGTCAAATGCGGAAAAGATTTGATGCTGTTTTGTTAGATATTCTAAAATATTTCAAATATTGTAATATTTTAAATATTTAAATATTGGTCAAAGTTAAAAAAAAATAAGAACAAAGCTTTAAATAGTGCAATGCTATAACTAGTTAAATAAAAAAAGGCTGTTAAATCTCGAATTCGCAAATAAAGTGAATTTATATTTGAAAAATGTCAAATAAAAAGAAAACGGACAAGTTATTATGTTGTAAACCCGCGTTTTAAATTTAAAAAAAAACCTTAATATAATTTTATACCATTATTAATGTTGTTTATAAAGTTAGCATTGGGTCGCCATACTATGTTGCTATTGTTATTAGTATTATTATTGTTATTGGAATTAGCACTATTATTACTACTGCTATTAGTGCTACTAATACTATTCCGCACGTTTCCTATGATATCTTCCCCGTTAAGACTGTCCTCAGCCCCATCCCCTTCTTCTCCCACGGGGCTTCCAATTCCATCGAACAGGGTTGAAGAATCATTCCCATTGCCCAAATATTCGTCAATTATGCTCATGGAGTTTGAGCTACGTTTCTGGCCACGTTTACTATACGACAAAACAAAGTTATCAAAATATAGGATTTATATTAATAATATCCAACAAAAATTATTTTAATATATAAAAACTTTTATTCACCGATTTAGTGACAATTACAGGCAATATTCATATATACCAAATTAATAATTTTTTTGATACTCAAAAAAGTTTCAACAGTTAATTTATTTTATATTTGGCTGAATTCATGGATATGCTACAAAATTCAAAAAAAAAATTGTCATTTTTGCAAAATTGTTTATATAATAAAATATTTTTCTTCCACCAAAAACCTGTAAAAGGTGTACATAGTTTAAATACACCCTTTAATATAATTTGTTCGTTAATATAAAAACATACACAAAAGGATTGGTTGTGTCCAAAACTTAAGTTTTTTTTAACTTCATATATTTTTTTTTAGTAAAAATACGCATTTTTTAAAAAAGGTAAAATTACTTTATAAGCACAAAAAATATTTTTTATAAAATAAAAGAATTTTGAATAGATTCACTTTCGAAAATTGTCAAAATTATAATTTTATTTCAAAAAAGAACTCATTTTAAACCTGCCCTATATATATAGGAGAATATATAGTATTCAAACTTTTGCTGTGAAGCAGTCACTTGCTGTTGTTGTAGTAATAATTGCTGATTAGTTGTTTGCATAGTATTCGGATTCACACCTATCATACCTACGTTATTGCCATTACATTGTTGCGACATATTTCCCATGGTAGGAGTTGACTTGGGTGTTTGCAGTTGTGCGTTTGTATTGCCACTATTGCTATTCAAGTTTAATAGACCATTATTCATATTGTAAGGGTTGCTATTATTATTGCCTAAAGTGGGTGGGACTCTTATAGCTTGACTAATACTGCCGCTCGCATTAATGTTTGCGTTATTAGGGTAATTATTGTAAGACTGTGAGGGTCCGGAAGGACCTAAAACTCCCGAAATAATTCGGTTCTGTTGTTGGGCCAGGATGTAATTGTTGTTAGCGACGGGGCCTCCGGCAAAAGGCGGCTTGTTGGGGTAGAGACCTTGGGCGCCAAAATGATTAATATTGTTGTTGCTGCTAATCATGTGATGTTGCATTGCGTTATGGTGTAGTGGGTTTGGTTGCTGATTAGCTGACGAATGATGGGACATCGAGGCTGGATTATGATTTTGCATACCGGGTTGATTACCTAAAAGACAAAAAAAAATTTTTGAAACGAAAAATGTAAAACTTGATGTAGATGAATCTTATTACATCGCATTAAGAGGTCATAAAGAAAATTAAAAAATATTCATGTAAAGTCTTTATTTAAAGCTTATTGCACATCCTGTCTAACATACTGGCAAGACCTATAAAATTAATTCTTATTTTTTTTATTTACAAGTTATAACATTACAATATGCCATGGAAATTTACATTATTAAAAAATGTATGATAAATCCTTAAAATAAAATATTCAAAGATTATATTAACATTGTGTGTAATATTCACAGGTCAACAATTTTTTGAGAGTTATGAGTTAACTACAGAGATCAAACCTGCCATCTTAGGGAATATCAAATCCGTTTACCGTTTTTTCTAATCAAACTTAGTTTTTCAGTTATAATCATTGAAAATTTTAGAAAAAAGGTCAATAAACCAAAAAAGATTCATTGAAATTTTATTTCTGCATATTCACATTTAGACTGCTAAATTCAAACTTCAAATAATATTTTGATTAAAAAACGATAATATATCTTGTCGTATTTAAGTTTGGACGCGAAATATTTTGTGTTATCTAAATGCCAATGTAAGAGCTTGATATATTAATAAAATTTATTTTTTATTATTTGTGATTAAAATATAAGTTACAAGGGATTTTTATATGCAAAAAAGATTTTAAAATTTTTTCTTTTTAGGGTAAATTCAGATCTGTGAATATGGTCAAAAAGGTCATTTTTCGTTATAGACGGATCTAAGGAGCCAAAGACGGAAGAAATAAAGAAAAACAAAAAATATATATGAGATTAGGCCATCATGGGGATGCATTCTTTTATGTTTTTATAAAATTCACGCTTCTGACATTGATATTTGTTGACCTGTGTTATAAAAATTTTCTGTATAGCAAGATGCAATGGCAAAGATTGCTTAGAGTGGTTAACTCACTTGTTTTGAAAAAAGGGGCAAATGCAATTTGATCTAAAACTCTTTTGAGAATTTTTAAGATATAAATAAAAAACGATTTTCACAATAAGTCTCTTTCAATTCTAAATAAATTTAGTTAAAAAGTTGCTCATCTCAATATAACGCCAAAAAAACAAAGGAGTGGTATGAGCTGCTTAAATATTATAACCTCTAAAAAAAGGATTCTTGAACTTACCGTTAACGGTTCTCATGTTATTGCCGCTATTTGCGTTAGGCCCGCCGTTATAACCATTGTAATGTCCAGCAGGCGTTGTTTGATGATGTCCAGGTGCTTTATTATTGTTAAGATTATTATTATTATTATTATTATTATTTGTATTATTATGGTTATGACTATTGTTGTTATGGTGATGGTTATTAAGGATCAAACTGTTTATTGCGTTGATAGCACTCGGGGTATGGTTGTTTGGGTTAAAAGTCGAAGGAATAGGTATCGAAGTTAGGATTGATTCTGCATAATACAAATATGGTTGAAATAAATTCGGGACAGATTCATATACATATAATGGTACAAACTACATTTGAAAATTATAGTACACAGCAAAATCACAAATTTTTTATATATGAATGTTGCCATTTACACACCCTTAAAGGCACAGTCAAAGTTTAAAATATAAAAAAATGTTTTTCCACGTTTGTATTTTACATCTATAAATATATAAATAAATATGTATAAATTTAATTTTTCAGCCCTTAAAATATATAAAATGACTAGCTTATAAAACTTCTTTTCCTTCGATTAGAATATTTTGAACATTCCCTAATATGATATTACAGCGGATATTTATTACGCCTAAGTCATTTATGTGCATATACTGAACGTTAAAAAAAATCAAATCATTAAAGGAAGGCAAACTGTGCCAACATATGTGATTACATTCAAAAATTACCGCTTTAAGGTCTTTTGACAAAATAATTTTGTGTAATGCTAATAAAATACATTTTGATTCTTTAGATTTAAGCAATCAAATAAACATTTTTTCGAGTTATAACTTAACGATATTTTCAAAAACAACATATAGTAGAAGCTTAACATCCGATCATTTATAAAACTTTTTTACGCCATTTAAAATTTTCATTTGAGCTAGTAGGTCTTTTCACTCCACATCGCCATTTTTTCTTTTGTCTAAACAGATAATTAATACCTAAGGATAGTACCTTTGCAACTACAGCCTTTAATTTAAATAAAATTAAAAAAATACATTATTCTTATAAAAAAAATAGGTGTAACGTAAATGGGAAAATTACATCAATGTTTAATTTTTTATAAAACAGATCGACAATCAATGAGTAAGAAAAAAAAATATGACACTGGGGGAAAATAATTCCTATGATGGTTTTATCACATATGTATTACTGTTTTAGAAATTTCTTGAGACTTTAGTATTTTTTAAAATATATATAGAAAAATAGCCAAATTTGACTCTATTGACAGATTTTTCAAACTCAAGAATATATTGAAAAAAGTTAAGAATATTTTTTTCTGTAATTTTAATCTCAAATAATGAGAAATAAATTTTTTATGTTTAAAAAGCTCTTACATAAAGGTTTAGGTTATACAGAATATTTGGCACCCCAAATTAAATAGGACAAGATATATTATTAGGGTTTAAATAAAAATATTATTTGAAGTTTGAATTTAGCAGTTTAGCTATTTAAAAAATTTTAATTATTTTTTTTTTAATATTTTATTGTTTTTGAATTGTTTTTTTTACATTTTTCCAAAATTTTCAATTAGCTGGCTTATAAAGTTTAATTAGGAAAACGGTAAACGGATTTGTTATTCCCTAAGGGCATGATTGGTCTCTGAAGTTAGCTCATAACTATGGAAAAATTTGTTGACCTGTGTAATAGCCGTTAAATATTTTTATTTTCTTTTTTTAAATGAAACAGGCCCTAGCCTATTAAGCATGTGTTAAATGAGAAGGCAAAAAAATAAAAAATAACCCGAACAAAGTTTAGCCAATTCGTTAGCGTTAAAGGGACCGGTTTGATATACCACCGGGTCTAAACAATGAGCTTTGCACCGGCAAGTTAAAAGTGACTCTAAAATAAAAATAAAATTTAAATGATAAGTTAAACACCTAAGTGAAAAATGTAAAAATTAAATAATTTAAAAGAATAGAAAACGTCAAATATATTAATTTTATAGAATATTATACAATAATATTGAAGTTGTAAAAAAATCTATATATGAAACTGGTTATTTTAATTTTCTCTGTTTTCCAATTTGTTTATTAACAAATCACAAAATTTCACATAGATTTTAACAGAAAAAACAATTTATAAAAAGTTGTTATTAATTAAGAGCATAATTATTACATAGAAATCTCAAACAGTAAATAATAAAAGAAGGAGATTTTAAATTTTAAATTTAAAAAAAACGCATTTTTGCAAAAAAATTGCGTTGTCAACATAAAATTTACTTTGATTTATTCCACTTCTAAAAAAATTTAATTTTGACTTAATGCACATATTTGAAGCCTCTTTTTTCTACAGTAATCAACTTTGTTTAGAATCCTAAAAGAATTCACCATATAAATAAATTCTCATTCACAGAAATATAAGGCAAAAATGGCAGGTTTACATATATAGCTTAAGCTCCAATTTTTAAGCTGTCTCAACTTTTATTTTCTAAACTTTAGATCTAATATAAAAAAATTGGTGGGATTAGGAATAAGAATAAATCTGAGAACGTAATCGCAAGATCTCTAAAAAACCCTTAAAGTTTATATTAATTCTGTTATCGAATTATTATTATTATTATTATTATTAATTTTTATATTATTAAAAAAATTAATTCCGGCGGTTATAAATTGTGGGGCTTTCCCTGTTTAAATGTTATAATTAAATTTAATTCGATAATATTCAAATAAAAAATCAACTTTTTAAAAAATGTGAAAAAGTCTTAAAAATAGACTGCAAAGCTAATTACTATGCTGGTCCGGATTTACAATAACGTTAGCCGATTCTTTTACGATTTTTTGACAAGTGGCACAAAAATCGCACAAAGGCTCTAAAAAAGATATTTAAAAATTTACAAAAATTGAATTTATTGTAAAGAAGCACAAGAAAAATTTAAAAAAATTATGATTGATTAGAATTAACATGAAGAAAATTTGATTTTATTCACATAATTGGCTCTTAGCCTAAAACAATTTCGTCATATAATTTATATATCATTAGAACTAAGCAAAAAATAACATATATTAAATGTCGTTGTATTTATGGATGCATTGATAGTTAGATTACTTACATATAAAATTTTATCCAAAAAAACCAAAAAAAACGAAATAAATTACAACAACTTTCTCCATAAAAAAATAAAAACGATGGTAACTTTGTCGATCAAAATTTTTTCTATTAATAAAATTTGACAGTGACATTAACAAAGAATGCGTAAATATTGTAGATAAAAAACAATTTCTGAATACAAATTATGTAGTTAGAAGCCATTTAGAGCTAATAAATACCCATGTTTAGGTAGAGCATCAACGCTTTGATTCCAAAGGGGGTGCAAATTATTAAAAAAAAATTTAAGTTTGGCTTCTTTTTTAAATCGTACCCTTCAATTTGTTTTAAATTTAAAAACAAAAAAAAGGGGTAAAAATAAGTCTTTTTTAATTAATTGAGGCACTTTAAAGGTCAAATTTTGCTGTGGCAGCAAAAAATTTTTCACAGTCGAATTACAATAAAATAACCTAATTGGATAACACAAACTTTATATTTGGTATCTCTGGGTCTAAACAAAAAATGCTTTTGTCAAAAATTAAGAACAAATCAAACGTGTGCCCTAAATGAAATAATGACCCAGTTGACCGACTTACCGTGGACGCCGATGATGTTAGCGAGGTAGAGATCGAGTTCGCGTATGACTACGTTAATGTGATAAGGGTTGACGCACAGCGTGCTAAACCTACAGTCCTTTCCGCTCTTGCTGAGTCGTTCCCCGTCGGTGCTTTCGAGGGGGATGGCCCGGAACAAGATGACCATGACGAGATCGAGGCGCCAAACCTTGTCGGCTTGGCGAAGGCAATCTATTCGCCGCATTTTACCTAAGGTTAAGTATATGAGATAATTTTCAATGTTTAGATGGGACATTTTCAGAGCTGGGAAAATGCCAATTTTTGGGTCAAACTCATTTCATTTATTTTTTGAAATTTACAAAAAAAAAAGGTCTTAGCTTTAATCAAGAAAATATTTACAAAATGCAAGACTTTCTGCTTATATTCTGTATTTATTAATAATTGATTTTTTTAATCTGTCATAAAATTTTAAAAAAAACAAAAGTTTGAGTTTAGTCGAAAAATGGGTTTTTTCCCAGCTCTGGACATTTTGATTATTGTATACATATACTAAGTTTAATAAATGATGGAAATTTTTTTTGTTTCTCTCTATAGATGTATAAGATACATATTCAATAATTAAAAACGAATATTTAAATTTTTTTGAATTGTATGATACAACATTTAATACTTATACAAAATATTAAATTCAAAGGTTTGATAATGATGATTTACTTGAATAAAATTATAAACGAAGGAAAAAGATAACACGCTATTGATAACTAAACGAGTAAATTTTGATAACAATATACCAAAAAAAAATATATTACCCTTTTGATCGGGGTTACTGAGTATACATTTGCTTTTTGGGTTGTGTCGACCCGTGAGACATAAAACGAAATCTTCCCTGTAATCGGCAGTTATATCCTTCCGTAGCTTGCCCAACAAACGCACGGCCCATTTAAGTTTAACTTCGCGGGCTTCGCTCTATATTGAAAAAACAAATTGTTAAATCCCACAGCTCGATGTATTTTTGTAATATATAAATTAATTAAATAGATTCTTCTATCCTTCTGAATTTACGGGTACCGTTTCTTGTCAAACCTTTTGAAGACCTGCTAACGTTAAAATGTATGGTCAAAAAAAATAAGATTTATATAAATATATTTGTTTCATATATAATTTTTAGTCTTTTAAGCTGGCAGTCGTAATAATTTATTGGAATGCAAAATATGCTTATCCTTAAGTATATTGGAGCTTATGCCTAATAATTTCATATTCCATTGTTAAAGATGAAGAAAAGTTACACCTGATATTGAAATAACAAAAATTTTGTCTTTTTTTACCGATAGAGTCTCGGATGCAAAATTAGTTACTTTTGCCAATTTTCGCCATTTTTTCGCCCTATAAAAGTAAAAACATGTACAAAAATTAAAAAAAGGGAGAAAAAAAACAGTGGAGATGGGGCCAGTAGAATTGTTCACTACAGTTTCATTAAACCTTTATAGTAGACATGTAAACAAAATATCTTAATATAAAATAAGCACATAATATGTATTTCAGAATTAAAACTGTAGGGCAAAGATTTCTTATTCCAATGCCGTTGAAATTACTTGTAGCTGTTCTTTGCATATCTCCTCCTCCTCCACCGACATACGCTTCTCGTGTTTTTTGAAATACTTCCTCTTAGCAGCTTGCAGGTTGAACCAGGTGTAAGCGAAGGATTTGACGTGTGGGAGTAGTGCTTCAATGAATGGATGAACATCATCCTGGAGAAAGAGAAATTACATGGTAGTTTTTTGGTTATAAAAATAGATTTGCAAGTCGGTTATACATTATAGGTATCAATTAAAGCATAAGTTTTAGGTCCTTACGACTACTAAAGAACGTCATTTAAAATTGATATGTGAAACTAGGTCGGTTAAATAAGGTTTTTTAAAAGGGGGTTTAAAGGGCCATTTCAACATATTCCCCCCACCTTTTACAAAAAATTCAATTCATTCCAAAACTTCTAAATTTATTTAATTAGGTCTTGTTTGATATCAAAATTTGGTAAAATGGCTAGGATACGCTTTTCTAATAATCGGTACCATGTCTTTCGAATATAAATAAATTATATCTCGGAGTCAGGCGCTTTAGATTTATTTAAAGAATAATAATTTTTGAAACTTCTGTTATTATTATTAATTATAAAATTTGTGTAAAAAATAAAACATCGAAGACATGTGTTAATTAAATTCATTATATAGAGCACTCGCGCTAATTGTCTTTGGTTTTTATTTCGCAAAAGGAATATAAAATCATATGACATCGTCCGAAACAATTTCAAATGTGGTCCGCCATTAAGTCTGATACAAAAAAGGTCCAATAGAGCTTTATAAAAAGAATAAAAATAAAGAGAGAGTGGGAAACTTGGTGACACACTGTTACGTTAGTTTTTACCGAAAAATAAAATTATAATGTAAAATAAAATATAAGAAATAAAACGATTAAGATAGGATGTATATGACCTAATCAAGAAAAGGCATATTGACAATTAGGTTAGTAAATTAAATTAATACATCCGATTATAACAAAACCATCTCAGCCATATCTAAATCTTCCAGACATATTGTCTCAATAGATTTAAACTTCCAAACCATCTAAACTACATACGATAACATACTATTTGGAGAAAAAAAACAGTATTTGAGTTTAGCGTCTACACGCAATATAATAATCTTAATATCCGGTAAAGACAAAATGTCTATTGCAACATGTTCAGTTATATTTTCCGTTTCAACAAGGTGTGAGATATTTACACCAACAAATGAGCTATAATAATAGGTGTCACCAAATAATCAAAAGGTAATTTTGTGTCATATTGTAATGTACATAATATAATATTAATATAGTAGTAGCTATTTTAATATATAAATAAAAAAATAAATTTTTTTTTCAAGGTTAAGGTGAGAGTGAATAATATAACTGTAATTATTTATTTATTTATAAAGAGCACAATAATAGCCGAAATATATTAGTTTTTGTGTGCATTCATTAATTTGAGTATAACAGGTGTAAAATAATGAATAAAAATCAAGCAGGACCTGTAGAAAATCTTCTCAGGGTTTGCTTAAGCCTGCGGCTAATACTAACTTAAAAATTGTAAAATATATATTTTACAAAAAAATTCTATGGCTATTATCAAAAAATGGAAATTAATGTTTTTTGGTGTTTAGGACATGCCTAACACAAAATTTTTTTGTTTTTAGTTTCTCGAAATTATTTTACACTAGTCAACTTAATGTTAATCAAATGCGCAATCACATTTTTTAACTAGCCGCAGCCTAAACTCAAACAATTGATAGTTTGTTAAAAAACGAATAAAAATTTTGGTTTTAGGGCACGTGCGAAGTGAGTTTTTATTTTTAAGAAATTTTTAAAATTTTGCAAAATTTTATTTTAAAATAAAACGCAAATTTTTAAAAAGTTGCCAAAATTTGTTTATGCATATAAAATGCTTTTTCTAAATTAAAAAATTTTTAAAATTTTTAGAATTTCAAAATTTTACGAAAATAAAAACTCACTTTGCACGTGCCCTTAGAAAAGAATGCACGTTTAGAATTTATTACAATTACGAAAAAAGTAAAATTTTTAAAATTTGTGTTTTTACGTTAAAAATTATTAAGCATTGCCTCTACAATATTTTCTAAGAGCAATCGCAGTATTTTTAGAAATCTTAATAAATATGTATCTAAATCTATATAAACTTAGCTGATAATTTTAACATTACTCTTAAAATATTAACATTTTTATACACCCTAATTAATAAACAAGTAAATTTTAAATTATATATATTAGGGCGCTTTCAGACTCCTAAAAAAATACTAGTCCGATGTTGAAAATTTTTTTAAGGGTTAGAATTTTCCTAAGAGTCTTGTTAATGATTATTATATGTTATATTTATAAAGATTCAGGTATAAAAATTTCATTAGGAATTTTAAAATAATTCCGAGTGTTAATATTAAAAAAACAATGGTTAATAATTTTCTATGAAAAAACTCAAATTTTAAGAATTATTTCAAAATTTTTATATTTTTTTATAAAAACGAATCAAGTCTAAACGCGCCCTTAATGAAACATATTTAAGTCTTAACACTGTTCTTTTTTTCCTTAAAGCCTTGTAAATTTTACATGACAAATTGTACGTTTATGAGATAGATTTGAAGGCTATTCAGCCATTGCCCCAAAATAATTCTAGATAAGGGCGCGTTCAGACTCATATCATTTTTTTTTTTAAAATTTTAAAATTTTTACCTTTTGACATCGAACGCTTTTTTACATAAAGTCGCCATTTGTTATTAGCATTTTAATAGTTTTTCTAAAAAAAAAGTTTTTAAAAATTTTAAAAAAAAATTTCAAAAAATTTAAAATTTTTAAAATTTTTCAAAATAATGAAACGAGTCTGAACGCGCCCTAACCCAAACGTCTCTGAAGGTAGTTTTTTGACGTAAACAATTAAAAAACGAGACTTATATTGACTATAGAAGCAAAAAAATGATAATTTGCTGACCCTTTTGTCCAACCAGGTAAATAGGTCACAATTTGACAATATTTAAAAATATTAAAGCTAACTAATATTTCAGTTTTTTAACTAGATAAACAGAGAGTGTTAAATATTCTTGCAAAAAAGCCTCTTTATTCGGCTCTTAATTTCTAATTATATTGAGAAATTTTTATTAAAATATTAATTTACAAGTTAGGTTTAGACGGTCAAAAAAAATTTATGGTTGCTAATAATATCTAATTTCATATATAAAAAGGCCCAGTCATGAACCAAAACTAAAACAAATTATAGCCAAACATGGTGGCATTCTCTATAAAATTAGAAACTCAAAAAAAAGTAAACCATAAAAAACTGTACAAATTTAACACAATTAACAACAAAAAAAATGTCACCAAAACAAAAATTAAATGCAATTTTATAATTAACTATAAAAAAGGGATAAATATTATTTATACAATGCAAGAATAAACAATAAATATTGTTTAATTTACAATAATGTAATTGTAATTATTATAAATAATAATGATATAATTTTTTCATGTTCAAGGTCTTTTTTGGACCGTGTCGTGGTGGGAGTAATTTGAGCTCTAATTTCTATTGTGACTTATATTCATAATCACAATAATAATTATAAATATTATACAAAAAAAGAGCGCGCGCATATAAGGCGACGTCATATACAACTAAGATAACTACAAAAAAAGGCGCGAACGCGGCGTTTTCGCAGCTGATTTGAGAATTTTTTTCGACCCTTCAAGAAGTTTTGATGGAAAGATTAAAATATATGGTATCTTTAAAATATTTTGGTTTGTTTGAGATCCTTAGAATCTTGCAAACCATTTTTTTGCAAATGGTACTTTTCAAATTGCCATTCTAACACATAAACATTATAATTTCCAACAAACGTTAATGCATCATAAATATCGGCTAAAATAGCTATTTGGGTTGAATCCCTGACAGGCTTTTTTCTTCGAAAAATAGGACAAATGTGTAATCACTTTTATGAGTTGCCTACTTAGGCAGTCAGCTCTAAACGATTTACTTTAAACGAGAGTCTGCTAAATACCTAAAGCCGGTGCGAGCAAATTTCAATTAGACCCGTCGACAATTTTGATTGCTTTGCTCGGGTTAAAAATAGCCAATGCCCTTGCCCTTAACAAGTATGGCGTTCCTACTTGAGGAAAAATATGGGGGGGGAGGGGGGGGGGGGGGGAGGACCTCAAACCCAATTATTTTTTAATGCATTTTGAACAAATGCCTCAAATCGAATCTAAGTTAAAAAACTGAGTATTTGTCCAAAATTTCTGAGATTTCCCAGCGATAAGAATTAAAAAGATTTCAAATTACACAGATACAAATGCATACCAAATTATCCTATCTAAAGCCACCGAAAACCCAATCATACAAATAAGTATAGATGTAAAGACTTATTAAAAACAAAAAATTATCTAGGGTACCCCGAAATTGTCACAATGTATGTATATTGGAAAAAATGAAATCAGGAGACAAACACCGCCAGACTAGACTGGTAAGCGACACAGTGGAGAAAATAATGCGTTAGACAGAAAGACACTGTCGTTGTCGTTAAAAAAAATTGGGATAGACGAAGGGGGGTAGGGGGGCGGGTTTGCCCTTGAACTCATTGATTTTTTTTATTATATGTAGATATAGATGGGAGCCATTTTTATTTGTGGTGATATTCATAAACGTTTTAGACAGAACCACTGAAAGAGTAATATACATGGCTGGTAAACGATAGTATGTGGTACAATTATTTAGAACTAATGCAATACAAAAATATTTAGTATGAATTATGTAGGAAAACATTAAAACCAGAAACATTGTGTGAATATTGTATTGTTATTATTAACATTTTATACATCATAATGTTTTATGTAAAATTGTAGGTCGCGGGCCGGGTCGACTCGATAGTTATAACGGGTTGCGCCTCGAGACCCGAAAAATTAAGTCAGTCTAGCTGTGGTTTGTGTAACGCTAAAAAAAATTAGTGTGTCAACAACGATAAGAGAGAGTAAGTGTCTGTTAATATTCAAAAAAAATTCAATGTTAATAATAAAACAAAAACAAAAAAAAAACAATATGTTTTTTATTAATCTTTCTATTCTCATGTGACAAACTTAAAACTTTGGGGGGCGGGGTAAAGTGAATCTAGGTCGATTGATTTTATAAAAATTTGCCGGTTAATAAATTCTTTTGTTTATGGCGGTATTTTTAGGTTTTAATGGCAATAATTAGTTAACATTCATATAAAATTTGATTAGTTTTGCAATTTGACCAGCTCAGTTCGCACTAAACAAATCCAAAAAAATAGACAGTCTGATGTAAAAGTCTAAATATTGAGCTTTTTAGTTTATACGAATATCTGCCTATAAAGTACTTTTATTACAATTTATTAATTCATAATCATATTCTAACAAAAAAAAACCTTAAAAGACACAAATTGTCTAAAAAAATTTATTTTTCCCCCGGGAAACCAATATCTAATATTTCATATTTATACAAAATAATAAATATCGGCATTTTTTTTGAATCAGTGCCCAAGACTTAATTACATATATATATCTTATATTGTCTCCCATTTATTTTTAGACGACACTGAAATATTATGTTGGGTAGGTGGGGCGGAAGGGCGGGCTCAAGTTTTGGGGGTGGGGTTTAAAAAGTGTCACACTAATAAATAAAAAAAAATTAATGTCATTATAAATAATGTATGGGGAAACATATACATGGTAACCTTACCTCACGAGACAGAGGGTAGACGGGACCAGAAGGGAGCCCGGGCCGTTTAATAAAAACGAATAGGTTATCGCAAAAAACAGTGTAAAATCATCGACTTTTATGAAAAAAAAAATTTATGAGCTTAGACTCGATACAGTAGTGGTGTTATAAATTATTTCCCCCGCATTTTTTTGTGGTTTTAAAAAAGCATTATATTTCATGTGTTCAAATAATACTCGTGGTTAAATAATACAAAAAATAATGGTTTTGGGTTCCAAAATTAGATATATTTAAACGTATTATTATTAACCAAAGTCGCAAAGCTTTGTTTACATTGAGGACGGGTTAGTTTCACATGAACTAACTAGGTGCTGATGTAAGGAAAATAAGGTAATATGAATATTTTCACGCATGTATTATGGATGTGGACAAATTTGTCAAAATATTTGTTGATAGGGAATCACATGTACGAAAGTAATTTGATACAAATAAACCCAACTATGGTGAAAAAAAACCTAGAAAACGTTTTAAAAACATATGTGGACTTTTTTCAGAAAATTCAAAAAATTGAAAAAATGTTGTGGTGATAATATAAAAATGCCCTCCTTAAAAGTAATTGTAGATCAATTTTAATAAAAAATGAAATGCAATAGGCTTTGCAGAAAAAAATATAAATGTTTAATCTCAATATATAAAAACAAAAATTCTTATAAATATTAAGGATCATTAATGAAAACACTATATAATTAATTACTTAAACTAAGTGATTAACTAAAGCAACAGTGGTCAAGTTAAAGAGTTGTTTTAAAAATTAGAAATTCCTATAATTTTACATATTTGATAAATATTTTTACCAGATTTTTATAACAATAGCAATATGTCACACATAACATGCATCCTATAACACACAAGTATAAACATACTCCCAATTTTGAAATATCTAAAGATTGCTAATCTTATATATATTTCCAAAAAATTATGCATACATTTTGAAAATTTTATAAGGTCAAATTATAGTTTAGGTAAAGGTTGGTACATATATAAGCAACAATTACCTTAATTAATCCAAATAAATTTTTGATTTTGGATGTTTAAAATTACAAAATAAATTTTTTTTTATACTAAGTACACTTTTAACAAGTTAGATCAAACTGTAAATATATATATTTGAAATATATAAAAATATCACACTATTAAACAAATTTGGGGGTTGATAGGTTATATACAGTGCTTCCCACATTTAAGTGGTACATTGGTTACATAAATTGCGGCCATCAACCACTATATTTTTGGTGATAATAACAAAAAAATAGATCACATTCACATTTGACCACAATCTCAATAAAATTATCAGATGATTATTTTATGATGAACATCACTAAGTTGTGTATTAATTGTGACATGATCAATTGATTACGATCCATATTTTTATGCTATCAAAAATATAGTGGTCGACACAATATATATGACCATTAACCATTTTTTTACTAACACTAGCCACATAAATGAGGTCAGCACTGTATCCCTAAGTTGGTAATATACCTAATAATTTGGACTTTGTATAATAATTTATGCTTTGTCATATTCATAATTTGACATATCAAAGTTTCCACTCAATTTGTTTATAATACTTATAAATACTTAAAGACAAAAAAGTATGGGTTAACAGGAAGTTTTTTGAAGTACTTCCTTTAAAATTGACACAATAAATTAATATAGACAATCCTTATTTATAATAATGTATGTAAAAACAATAAATACATATATACTTTAAAAAATATAGACCAATTTTATAATAATAAACATTGTAAAAACATAAAAATAGTTTAAAAAATAAGATTAGATAAGGCTATAGAAGTTAAAAATTTAATAATTTATTTTTTAATGGAGATGGTTTGCATAAGAGTCCTTATTCAAACACACCTTTTACTTATAAAAATAAATTTCATTATACTATAATTTTATAGGCTTCAAAATTAATTATTATAATGTACTTTAATAACTTATGTATGCAATAAAAATGTATTGGGTTACAATGAATTTGACTAATATTAAATACAATAAAAAATTTAATATGAAATATTATACCATTGTCATTCCTAGGGTATTGAAATAATATAATGTTTGAGCAATTTGAAATTTTCTAAAATAAAATTGAAATTTTTATCAAGTGAATTCATGCTTATTTAGAGCTACATCTGTAATAAATATTCTTAAAACATTATCCTAAGATTGGAGTAACTCTGTCATAAAAAGCAAAATGGCGCCAAAATATAACTTCATAATACAGCAATTATATCCTTAACCAAATCAATTAATTTACATATTTCATATATATGATGTTGGTATATGATTTTAAAATAGTTTTAAAGGGTGATAGTTATTGAACCAAGAAAAAGCACAGATATTGTACAGCACAGATATTGTACAGCACAGATATTGTACAAAATGACGTCATTTTTATAAGAGAGTTCAGAGTATCTGCATTTTATTTTTATAAAATTTAATTTAATAATGCTCTAAATTATTTCAATAATACTATCTAAATAGACTGTTACAGTTTGCGCATTTTGGCATTTTATTATTAGCCATGTAAAGTTGAGTTATTTCAATAATATATTACTGGTTTATAATGGAATTTAAATGTAGTAGTGCTTTTAACGTAAAAACGCGTTTTGATTAAAAAAACCTTACCACTGAATTATACACTTGACTCGCTTTAAAGCATTTATATATTGAATTAAATTTAGAGCATATAAGTGCTAATCTACTGTTTTAAATTGACTAAGGTCATAATAAATAATGTGTATTTTTAAACCGCCGTTGTGTGGGTAATTAAAAGTTACATGTGGTGGGGCATTACCCCATTTTTAACAATTATCTGGGGAAAATATAAAGCATATATTTGCGAATGCTACAATGGGGTCCATACGGACCCCTATTTTTTACATTAATTTCTAGAGTTTTAAAACTATGAACTCTGTTTTATTTTTGTTTTGAAAAAGGTGTTCTTTAATTATATATATAAGTTAAATGTTTATTACAGATTCGAATTAACATAAAGTAAAAGAAAATCTGAAGTCGGATGTTTATATTTTTCTATATTACTTTAAATAAATTTTGTCAATAAATAAAATGTATCAATTTTATTGATCAAATGATTGTTTTGGGTCAAGTAGAACATTTCTAAAAAGATTCTTAACCCGCGAATGGTAGGGTGAGAAATTTGTAACGCAAATGCTATGGAGGGGTCCATGGAACCCAATTTTTATAACTTCAAGATTATAAAGCTACAATCTTTATTTTTTTATTTTTTTAAAGAGAAATACGTGCTTATTAATTATAGACAAATATAAGTCATCATTAATGTTTATTGCAAATTTTATTTGATTCAAAGTAGAAAAAAACCTGAAATTTTTTATTTTTTTATATTACACATGTCAATAAATTAAATTTATCAATATTATTAATCAAATCGTGTTTTTAAGTCTAGTGGAACATATTTAGAGAGTTTCATTAAAAAAAATATTTTATCATAAAAAATTATTTTTGGCTATTATTTACCAAACTAGATATTTTAAAGAAAAAAAAATTATTTATATTACTATTATACAATACAAGCATTTTGCATAATTAAAATTATTTATAAAAGGTAAGGTTCTAAATATTTAAGTTTAAATTTAAATGTCAATAACATGGTTTTCAAAATTGAAATTGAGAGGGTGGGGTTTATATGGACCCCAATTTAATTTCTAAAAAATTACAAATTCTGTTATTAGACTTAGAACAAATTTTAATTACTAGTTTTGTTTAATACATATTTAAGAAAAAGTCACAAAAATTATTTTTAAAAATATTCATAATTTAAAAAGTGCTGGGGTCCGTATGGATTCCACAGTGCTAATCGCGGGTTAATATATATTAAACAAAACTAGAAATTAAAATTTGGTTTTAGTTTAACAAAATTTGTTTAGAATTAATTGAACTCTAATTTATATGGACCCCACCCTCTCAATTTCAATGTTGTAAACCAGGTTATTGCCACTATTTAAATTTAAACTTAAATAATTTCAACCTTCTAGTTATTCTTTTTAATAATTTTGATTATTAAGTATACAAAATGTTTGTATTGTATAACAATGGTATGAATTATTTTTGTTTCTTTTAAAAATATTTAGTTTTTAGGAAAATAAATAGCAAAATAAATTTTCTATAACAAAATATTATAATATGCATGGAAGAATTTCTAAATATTTACTAGACCTAAAAACACAATTTGTACAATAATACTAATACATTTAATTTATTGACATAATTTATTTAATGTAATATGTAAAAATGAAAAATATCAATTTAGATTTTTTTCTACTTTGTGTCATATAAAATTTGCAGTATTCATTAATGATACCTTATATTGGTCTAGAGCACGTATCTTCAAAATAATAAAAAGATCATAGATTTAAAACTTTTCAAGTTTTAGAGGTTAAAAATTGGGGTCCGTAATGACGTCCCCAATTTATTCGTGTACCTATTCGCGGGTTAATAGCTATGACACTTTATTTATTTTATTATTCTAAATCAAAAAGATGCTCTTTAATTTAAAACTAATTTGAGTTTTTATTAATGTAAATCGTAAATTTATTTAACACAAGGTAAACAAAAATAAAATGGTACTATTATTCTATATTTCATTAGATATACTTGTCCTTCAAGTAAATGTATCAATATTTTTGGTCAAAAATTGTTTTTAGGTCTAGTAGAACTTTTTAAACAGGATTCATGGAAAAAAGAATTTAGAAAAAAAAAAATTTTATTAGTTAATACACCTTTAAACCTAGATATTTTATAAAGAAAAAAAATAATGTTTATAAATATTATACAATATAAACATTTTATACACTAAGTCACAAAAATTTGACTTATAATATATAATATTTTTGAAGATATTCAAAATGTACTGGGGCTCTATGGATCCCACAGTGCAATTCGCGGGTTAAAGATAAAAAATAAAATAATTTTTATCATTATTATACAATATAAACGTTTTATATATTTGATATGTAAAACTTTAAAAAAATATAACTCGAAATTAAGGTTGCAAAAATGTAAGTTTTAACATACGTTAAGGCATTAGTGGGGTCCAACCTATAGAATTTTTAATTTCTGAACAAATTTTGTTAGACTTTGACATTTTAATTACTAATTTTGTTTATTTTAAATTTAAGAAAAAAGTCACAAATTTTGGCAATAATATATATTTCAATTGAAGATATCCAAAATGGTGGGATCCATATGGATCCCACAATGCTAATCGCGGGTTAAAGAAAATTTTGTGTATTTAAATAAAAGTGCACATTTTATGCTCTTTTGATTGTCAGCAGATGGTGCAGAAAAAAAGGTGAGATATTTACATTTATTTTAATTATTTATTAAAATTATTAAATTGCAACAAGCGTATAAATTAGGTTTCTAGATGTGGTCAAACATTTATACCCGCGAATGATAGGGTAAGAAATTTGTAACGCAATTACTTTAGTGCGGTCCATACAGCAATTTTAAACTAAAAGCTATGATTTTTGTTTTTTAATTTTTCTGAAGAGAAATACGTGCTCATTAATTATAAACTAATATAAGTTATAATTAATGAATATTGCAAATATTATTTGACACCAAGTAGAAACAATCTAAAAATTAAAAATTTCTTAAAAATACATTAAACAACACCATATCCAGTACATTAAATTTACCCCAATAATATTGTTAAATCTGTTTAGGTTCTGGTAGAACTATTATATTTTAAGTAAATCATTATAACAAGTAAATTAAATTTATCAATAATAGTTTGATTTAGCTGCATGTATAAAGCGTCAGGTAGAACAATTTTTTTATATTTCTGAGTTAGGATCTCTTCATAAAATATAATAAAAACTAGCTATTACACAGGTCAACCATTTTAAGATCAAACCTACCAAATTTTAGGGGAATTTCAAATCCGTTTACCGTTTTTCCTAATCAAACTTAGTCAGTTATAAACACTGAATCTTTTAGAAAAAAAGGTTAAAAAACTAAAAAGATTCAAAAAAAAAATAATTGAAATTTTATTTTTGCATATTTACAATAGTTAAACTGTTAAATTTAAGCTTCGAATTATATTTTCATTAAAACCCGATAATATATCGTGTTGTATTTAAGTTTGGACGCGAAATATTTTGTATTATTTAAATGCCGATGTAAGAGCTTGCTATATTAATAAAAAAAAATTTTCATTATTTGTGATTAAAAATATAAGTTACAAGGGATTTTAATATGCAAAAAAGATTTTTAAATTTTTTCTTTATAGGGTATGTTTAGAACTGTCAATATGTTCAAAAAAGGCCATTTTTCGTTAAAGACGGATCTAAGGAGCCAAAGACGGAAGAAACTAAGAAAAGCGAAAAACATTTATGAGATAAGGCCATCATGGGGATGCATTCTTTTATGTTTTCATAATAATCTCGTTTATTACATAAATTTTTGTTGACCTGTGTTATTCACCCTAAAAACTAGATATTTTATAAAGAAAATTAGATAAATCATATCATTATTAAAAAATACAAACATTTTATATACTTTATATGTACAAACATTATGAAAGAATACCTAAAAATTAAGTTGCTTTCAGTTTAAATTTACATTGAGGCAATATCATGGCTTTCAACAGAAATTAAGGTCTATATGGACCCCAATAGAATTTCTAATTTCTAAAAGAAATTTGTAATTAGGCTTAGATCAAATTTTAATTACTAGTTTGTTTATTATATATTTAAGAAAAAAGTCAAAAAAATTTGGCACACAATATATAATATTTTTGAGAATATTCAAAATTTAAGATGTGCTGGGGTCTATGGACCCCCACATTTTAATAGGATATTTTTTAGAATTGGTCAATTTTTCTTAATTGTATAATAGACAAAACTATTAATTATTATTTTGTCTGAGTATAACAGCATACGATTAAAGATTAAAAACTCTATTAAGATCCGTATCTACATGGTCAATTTTAATGTTAAAAACCAGAGTACTGCCTCAATGTGAATTCAAAAAAATTTAAACCTTATTTTCTAGGTATTCTTAAAAGAGTATTAAATGTTAGCATGTAATGTATTGTAAAATAATGATAGTAATTATTTTTTTTCTTTAAAAAATATCGAGTATTTAAGGTGAGTAATAGCCAAAAATTATTTTTTATTTGATAATATTTTTTTCACAAATCTTTCTTAAAATGTTTTACCCAAAAACATTTAAATACTAATTACAAAAATTGCCTACTTTTTGTAAAAAAGCGTTCAATGTCAAAGGAATATTTTAAAATTTTTAAAATTTTAAATTTTTCAAAAAAACGAACGGAGTCTGAACGCGCCCTAATGTAAGTCGTAAATTTATTTAACACAAGGTAAACAAAAATAAAAAATAGATACATATTATTCTATATTCCATTAGATAAATCCCTGCCTTTCAAGTAAATGTATCAATATTTTTAGTCAAATATTGTTTTTAGGTCTAGTAGAACTTTTTAAACAGGATTCATGAATTAAAAAATTTAGAAAAAAATTTTTTTTATTAGTTATTACACCTTTAAACTTAGATATTATATAAAGAAAAAAAAAATAATGTTTATAAATTTTATACAATATAAACATTTTATACATTAAGTCACAAAAATTTGACCCATAATATATAATAATTTTGAAGATGTTCAAAATGTACTGGGGCTATATAGACCCCACAGTGCAATTCGCCGGTTAAAGATAAAAAATAAAATAATTTTTATCATTATTATACAATATAAACGTTTTATAGATTTGATAGTAAAACTATAAAAAAATATAACTTAGAAATTAAGGTTACAAAAATTTAAGTTTTAACATTAACGTTAAGGCATTAGTGGGGTCCACACCATTAAAATTTTTTATTTCTGAACAAATTTTGTTAGACTTTGAAATTTAATTACTAATTTTGTTTATTCTAAATTTAAGAAAAAAGTCACAAAATTTTGGGCAATAATATATATTTCAATTAAAGATATACAAAATGCTGGTCTCCATATGGACCCCACAATGCTAATCAAGGGTTAAAAAAAATTTGTGTTTTATTTAAATCAAAGTGCACATTTTTTTATGCTTTTCTGATTGTTCAGCGGATGGTGAAGAATAAAAAGTGAGATATTTACATTTATTTTAATTATTTAATAAAATTATTAAATTTCAACAAGCGTATAAATTAGGTTTCTAGATGTGGTCAAACATTTACACCGCGAATGATAGGGGTAAGATATTTGTGCCAATCATGGAATACTATAGTGGAAGGGGCCCATTAACATGCTAAATTTAAACTAAAACAAAAGCTATGGTTGGTTTTATTTTTATTATTTTGAAGAGAAATACGTGCTCATTAATTATAAACTAATATAGGTTATAATTAATGAATATTGCAAATATTATTTGACAACAAGTAGAAACAATCTGAAAATTAAAAATTTTCTTATATTACATTAAATAAATCATGTCAGTAAATTAAATTTATCAATAATATTGATTAAATAGTGTTTTAAGGTCGGGTATAACAATTTATAAAAGATTCGCAAAAATTTTTTTATAAAAATAAAAAATTTATTATTATATAATTTTTTGAGAGTTATGAGTTAAAGAAATCAAACCTACCATCTTAGGAAATTTCAAATCCGTTTACCGTTTTTTCAATCAAATAGAATAAGTTAAGGAACATTGAATCTTGAAAGAAAAGGTTAAAAATAAAAAGATTCAAAAAAAAATAAATTGAAATTTTATTTTTTTATATTTACAATAGTTAAATGTTAAATTTAAACTTCGAATTATATTTTATTGGAAATCATAATATATTGTGTGTATAAGTTTACCAAATATATTGTATTATTTAAATGGGCCGATGTAAGAGTTGTATTAATAAAAAAAATTTTCCATTATTTGTTTAAATATAAGTTAAGGGATTTGAATATGAAAGTATGATTTTTGAATTTTTTTTTTTTATAGGGTATATTTAGAACTTTAATATGGTCAAAAAAGGCCATTTTTCGTAAAGACGATTCGTGAGCAAAGACGGAAGAAACTAAGAAAAATGAACATGAAAGAGATTAGCCATCATGGGAATGCATTCTTTTATGTTTTCTCGAATCTAAATACATTAAAATATTTGTGAGCTGTGTTATTATTAAAAACTAAAAACTAGATATTTTATAAAGAAAATTAGATAATTTCTATCATTTTAAATAATACAAACATTTTATATACTTAATATGTACAAACATTATGAAAGAATACCTAAAAAAAGGTGCTTTCAATTTAAATTTACATTAAGGCAATATCATGGCTTTCAACAGAAATTAAGTTTGGGGTCTATATGGACCCCAATAGAATTTCTAATTTCTAAAAAAAATTTGTAATTAGGCTTAGATCAAATTTTAATTACTAGTTTGTTTATTATGTATTGGAGAAAAAAGTCAAAAAAATTTGGCATACAATTTATAATATTTTTGAGTATGTTCAAAATTTAAGATGTGCTGGGGTCCATGGACCCCAGCCCATTTTAATTGAATATTTTTGAAAATAGAATTGGTCAATTTTTTTCTTAATTGTATAATAGACAAAACTATTAATTGTAATTTTGTCTGAGTATCACAGCATACGATTAAAGATTAAAGATTAAAAACTCTATTAAGATCCGTATCTACATGGTCAATTCTAATGTTAGAAACCAGAGTACTCAATGTGAATTCAAAATAAACCTTATTTTCTAGGTATTCTTACAAGAGTTTTATATGTCAGTATGTAAAATGATTGTATTGTAAAATAATGATAGTAATTATTTTTTTTTTCAAAATATCAAGTATTCAAGGTGAATAATAAAAAATATTTTTTTATTTGATAATATTTTTTTTTCACAAATCTTTCTTTAAATGTTTTAAAAACACAATTTAATAATATCGAAATTTAATGAGATTTATTCAATGTAATATAAAAAAAAATGAATATCCATTTTTCAAATTTTTTACTACTTTGTGTTAAATATGCAATATATATCGAGCACGTATTTTGTCCTCCTAAATTATAGAAACATAAAGTTTGAGCTCTAAAACTCTTGAAGTTATGGAAGTTTAAAATTGGGATCCTTCGGACCCCACTATAGTATTTACGTTACAAATATCTCACCTAGCATTCGCGAGTTATTATAATATAGAAAAATAAAAAAGTTCAGTTTTTCAGCTTTTTTTCTACTTTGTTAAATAAAATTCACAATGTATTAATAATAATTTATTCTATAATGATAGAGCACGTGTTTTTCTTCAATAATAAAAAAACAAAGTTCAAAGCTTTAAAACCTTTAAAGAAAGATTTAAAATTGTGGTCCGGATGGACCCTGTACTATTTGCCGATTAAAGCTATGGAATTATTTTTTAAAAAAATAATTAATTAGGACATATATTCTTTTCAAATTTAATTATTTATATATTGCCACAAATAAGAACCACCCACCATAACTTTTAACCAAAAACCTTTTACGGATCATTAATTACGTTTTTAATTAAACAACAACCCTAAACAACTAAACCTCTAACTTAATTCCGCTTTAAAAAAACTTATATAAACCCCACAATGGGTTAGGCCAAAACTGCGTAGCCCAAATTATGTTAATATATATCATGCCAATGGATATTATATTTTTAAAATATAGTTTAATATTAAATATTGGTCAAACTAGAAATATTTTAAACCTTACACTATTTGTATTTAAATAATGGATAAACTCAATGAGAAATTAAATCTGCCAATGGTGTAAACAACAACTTTAGACAACTAACCCTCCATTACACTTACCACAAAAACATATATAAAATCAGGGCTGGGGAAAAAAAAATGGGCCTGGGAAAAAATGGGTTTTTTTTTAAACAAGTTTTTGAGTTTTTTCCCCCAAATGCCCACAAACTCGTGAGTATGACAAAAGAAAAGCCCCTTTTCTTGCTTAGAAAAAAGGCTTTTTCTTCAAAAAAAAAACTCCTAGGAGCTTTAAGATAAATAACCCACTCATCATTATTATAAAGGAAATATCAGAATATTTTGAAATTATTATAAATAAAAAAATATGGGCTTTTTGGGGCTCTTTTTAAGAGCCACTTTTTTGGGTTTTTTTTGCCCCTCTTATTAGTAAGAGCTTAAATTCTTATTTTGGCCCTTTATTTTTAGCTTCCTTTCTTTATGTTCATTGTTTTCCCAGCACTGTATAAAATACTTAATGAGTTAGGCCAGAACGGCGTAACGCAAATTATGTTCATATACATATTATGTCAATAACAATACATAACTCCTATTTTGTCAAAACCTTATTTCAATTTATCCAGAAATATGAATTCCAAGAGCACATATTAATTAAATATATTTCTCCTTTAAGTAAGCCATATTTATATTGAATGTGTAATATCCATTGCCCCGTTAACGTTTTCGATAAAAGTGCCAAATTCCCAACGAGTATGGCGGCCTCAAAAAAGAATCCGTGAAGAGGTGTAGCAGGTACTCCCAACCCTGCATATACCGGTCAATTTTTAAAGAAATACGAACACCAATGCATACGCTTTATATTAACATACCTTTTTTTCAATTACGCACTGATTTATCTGTTTTTTTTTAAATTACTAGTGTATTTGATGATCTCAACCTTAGTCTATTTTTAGGCTAGCTTTAACAAATTTTTCCACCCCCCTACCAAAAAAAACATCAAATATTTGATATACTAAGAAATATTTGAATCCTTAGAATTCTATTTGTATTTAAATAACGGACTCAATAAAGAGAAAACTTAAACCTATCAATGGTGCATTGTAGATTGTTAGTATCTCATGGTATCTCCAAAAGCTATTAATAATACTAATTTCAATATTGTGAAACGGCATATCTAAGAATGAGAATTTATATGATATGGACGTTTTAGGATATGCCCAACAATTTCTCAAATTTTTTTATACTACTTAATTTTAATTGTTGTTGTTTTTAACCACTGCGAATTTTCAATATGGATTAAGGTGGCTCGGAGGTGTGAGCGAGCTTAGAGGCGGCTAAATTAGGATTTGTCCATAGGTCTAATGGATTAATCGGGGTGCCACGTGATGGGCATGAGAGCCAGTGGTGTAGGCTGTCTGCGGAATTTTTGCAGTCGTAACACATGTCGTCAGATGCATAGACGCGGTTACGAAAATCAGCTAGTAGGTAGCAAAAGCCAGATCTTAGTTGTGAAAGAAGACACCTCTCTCGTCTAGAGAGAGTGGTTTCGGAGGGTGAAATGGGAGGGGGCCAGCCATTCAGAAGAATGGGGCAAGGTTTGTATGATTGCATGGTTTCTTTAACAGCGTTGGTGTGGATTAGCTGGTGTAGTTGTAATTTTAATTAAATACGGTCTTCAAAATTTTTTTCACTAGCTGCAGCAACAGAAACAACAACATAAATAGTTAAATTTCTAGCTGGAAATTAATTTAAGCCCGAAATTAATTATAGAACATTAATCTTCAGCACATTTAATAAATTATGGTACCTCTATGCCCCCAATTTCCTATAATTAAAATTACATAGAGCACTTGACATGAAAACGCCTTATCAAAAACTAATTAATCATTTTCCAATTCCCAATTATTAAAATTGTCATTTATATATTTTCCTATTATCTAGTCAAACAAACTCCCCCCCCCCCCCCCTCCGACTTGTTCTAATTAAAAATTCCTATTATTGACCTGGCAAGACCGTATTTTTAAATTTTATTTTACATTTTTTTCTTAACTATTGTTAACAAGAACTAAAAATGATAAATTTATTGTCACACGATGAAGGGTGTATTTTATTAATAAGTTAAAAACAAATAGTTCTTCTGTAATTAAAATTTTCGGGCCATGAAAATAAAAAATTTAAAGGGTCGGGCTTAACGCAGGGCCAAAATTAAAAATTGGGCCGGAATATTGTGGCCCGATTTGGACTTAAATAAGTACAAAGATAATCCGAGAGGACCCCGTTTACGTCTCGATTTAGGGCTGCTACACCTTCATAATAGTATAACTTTTCATTCAAAAAAATCTAAAATGTAGTATATTGCCCAAAAAGGGTTTTTGCAATTTAATACTGTTAACCAGACCTCAAAAGTAAGGCATTGCCAGTTTGTTAATTATTTTGAGAGCTATCGAATGAGCTTTCAGTCGACAATCTTGCATTTATAGAAGTGCAAAAAAACACACATCTATCTGCTCGATAGTTATTAGTGAGGCCATAAAAATATGCGTGCCCGTCGTACTTGTAAAATTTTTAATATCATAAACCGGTATTTAGTTTATGTGTAAAAGATTGGACTACCTCATAAATTCTGCTGCTCATGAAAAAAAACAAAAAAAATGCAATAGCACCGCGATCGATCCTTATAACATTTTCTCAATGTTATTATAACCTAAATTATTGTTATAAAATAAGTTAAAATGCTTATATTTTGCCGATATAATTCCATTTTTAATCGCCATTTGACCCGAACACAAATAATTTTGAAAAATAAATTATATTAAAATTGTAATTATATTTTACGCTAACCCAAAAATATTGTTAAATCAAAAACAACGAATTAATTTTTATAATTAAAATCAATCCATTAAATACACTCGTTTTGATTTTATTTTAGATGACTAAGGTTTTTTTAATTAAATCTTTTTTTATCCGACGACGAGTACAGATAAGTTAAGAGTTCATGATTTCTTAGATTTAAAACGTATTTATTGTTCATCATTAAACCATGTGTATTTACAATTATTTTCTAAATTTTTTGAATTTCGATATTGGCCCTACTTCCTATTTGATACAGAATTTGATTATGCGTAGTAGTTAAAGATACATATATATAAAATGGCATTTTACCAAATTGCATTGTCTGTATGAACGAAAGGCTAAATTGAATTGATATCTCACCATTTAAGAACCCATAGGATCATACCCGAGCAAAACAAACTATAATTCAAGCCTTTTCCTATACAAATAAAATTCCTTGTTTGGGAAAGGTTACGGTATATATCGGGCAGTCGTAACTGCCCTAACTTTTAATCATCACGCATTTCTAAAGGCTACCAAAAGGGAAGTGCACATGTCATAGCTATATGCCCCGAAATAAGACAATTAAATCAAAATAATTTGAGGTCGTTCGAGTGGATTTAAACCAAGCATGATTTTCACAAACCTAACTTTTATTCCATTTTTTAACCAGCCAAATTTGTTCTTCTGTACACACATAAATTTATATAAAAAATTTGCCACCTCCGGACTCAAAACCTTCAAAATATCGAATTTTTAAAACGAACTTATTTAACCCGCATCTGTTTGAAAAATCTGGGTACAGCAATTTTATAATTTAAAATATTTTTAAACATGCAAAACGAATTTAGAACTCTCATGAAATTTTAAGTTGACTGTTATCAAAATATTAGAAAAAAAAAATCAATGAATTTTAAACATATTTATTTCAAAAAAAATTCAGAGTACATAAGCCCCTCATGACTTTTTTAAAAATAATTTTAGGCATTTTTAATATAAGTTGCATAATAAAATATGCATCCAAATGTAAATTTATGGAAGATATCTCTAATACAATATGTTACCTAAAATTTTGATAAGAATTTTTATGCAGGTTCATTTATTTAAAATGTTGAAACAAATGAACAAACAAAATATTGTTTCATGAACGCTTTTAAAAATAATGGTATGAAAATTAATATCAATTTTTTTGAATGGTAAATTTAATGTTTAAATTATATTTTAGAATTTTTGACTTAAATATTCTTATGTCTAATTTTTAAACTCATGCTTGCAAAAAGCGATAAATTTTTAACATTAAATTTTTATTAGAAACCTAATTTTCATAAATGTAAAAATTGATAGCCATATCTGGAGTCATTGTTTAGCTTGAATATGTTGAATTGAATACAAAATTAAATAACACATTTTTTAACGATTCGGTTCTGTATTTTGCTATAAATATTAAATAAGAAAAAATTGCAAATAATTTACTAGACTACATAATTCTTTCTAAAATTTCAGTTGAAACATATTAAACTCAAATTGATATAGAAGGTTAATTAATCGGGTATGCTCGTCCCCCAGCAGGCAGCTCATGTAACATTTATTTACCTACCCAACCGCGGGTTAATATGGTACAAAAAAATAAAATATTCCACTATTTGGTATATAAAAATTACATTAGAGAGGTTTTTGTTATTTTACCTCAAAATTGGAATACATTTTTAAATTCGGACATATATGCTTGTTATATTTAAAACCTTGTCTCTCACTTGTTGATTTTCTAAGCATGACGCGCTTGGAGTTATTTGGATTTTCTAATTTTTTTTTCCCATAAATATGAAAAATGATAGCTTTTCTTTAAGAATAGAGTTACGGTATCCTTCCCTCTTTCTACTGATGTAATTTACAAAATTGAAAAATTTATGTAACAACTTTTATAGCAAACAATTTTATTAATTATAATATAAAGTAGCCATTATACAAAAACGTGCTGCTACCTTACAAAATTATAGTAAAAGAAAACACCAAAATATCAATAAAACTGGGTTTATATTTAAATTTCTTGCTTTTTCCACAAAATATTATTACACAATCAATTCGAATATTTGTTGAATTCTTAAGTCTCTTATTTTATTTTATCTTTTGATATTTGTATACTCCTTTGATACATATTTCTAAATAAATCTTTGTCTACCATAGATGTTGCCTGGCCGGATTTGTCTATGGCGCTGTTCCTTAAGCAAATCTTGAAGAATTAGCCACGATAACAAAATATCATCCTGCCTTATAGGTTCTTGCTGTGACATTCCAGGGTTGATGTTATTATTTTTATCGTAATTATTTTGATGGGACGTAGTGGACATTTGATTTAGAATTTCTTCGATGCTAGGGTACCTCGTTCGAACAGATTCCTGACTCTTCATAGCGCGCTCGTCCAAATTCCAGGGATGCAAAGGTAGTTCTAGACTTTGATCTTGAATACCATCAAGGACCGTGTCATACCTACGGCGATGTTCCGCGTTGGCTGTACCATAAAGTCCCACAAGGTTTTGTGGGTGACGCCTTTTATTTTGGTCGGCAAAATATTTGCGTTTACTGCTACCCGCCACAAATTGCGGCCCGTAAATACGGTAGGGGGCCTTATCACCCCCTTCCAGGGGATTTACCGATTTAAGGAGGAATAGTAAAGAATAATCTGGTCCGACAGGGGAGGCGTCCCCGTCACTCTCCTGTGCCGCGACTTGAAAAATGATGAGCCGTGGGCACGTACTGAGAGCCAAAATTGCGATATTCAGGTAGAGAAGGTAATTGGTCATTTTTGGGGAAAGCGATTGTAATGATTTATAAATTAATCATAATTATTTTAGGGCTTCTTTAGGTTCTTTTGTATGATCGTCGGTATAAAATGTATATATATTACAAAAAGGATTTAAGATAAAAACTTTATATCAAAATTGATTGAACTTTTTTTTTAAATTTTACAAAACGTTCTGCGAAGAGTTTACCGAAATATTATAACGTCATACTGAAAGCTCATTTTATAGAAAATGTTATTATCCATTATCCTTTATCTATGGCTTTTAGGAAAACGCTTGTAACCCTAATTTACGTAAATTCTAGCTTACTACATTCCCCTCCTTATTTTTTTCATTAATTTCCAATTAAATAAAAAAAATTTATATACATAAATTAATTTGAGAGACATTGTTAGGTATAAAAAAACCTTATTAGTCACCGATCTGAAGTCCCATGTCCCGCTAATTATAATTTTCCCGCAAATCAAGCATGCTAACGATCAACGTAAACAAAAAAATTCATTCTCTCACGACCCTAATGCGTTTTATGACTAACGCACACATGCGTTTTCATCAATTAAAAATTAATTAAATTTATAGAGATTGTATTATTATGTTCCTTTTAAGTAAATACTGGCCCATAGTCAGGTATTTTGTTTAGCGTACGCGTTTTTCAAAATTATTAGTGAAATAAATGTAATATTTTTTATTTTTACGGCCCATTATCAGTCCTTTGTGTCGGAATTTCGATATAATGAAACGCACTTTATTACTAAAATAGTCGAAAAAAAAAACTACAACGTCGCAACAAGGCGTCTTTGAAGATGATTTTTTTTTACGACAAATTGAAAAAAACTGTTTTGGCTACTTGCCTTAATCATCCTTAATTTTTTCCAATCCTTTTAAAAGCTATTTTTGCAAAAAGTTGTCTATCCTAATAGGGCTCATTTTTTAAAATATATAAATTTTTGTTTTTTTTTACATAAAACGCTTTTTAAAAAAAATTCGCAAATCTTAATCATTACCACTAAAAATACTGAAGTAAAAGTTTTTAAAATTAAAAAATTTATATATTTTTCGTTTTTCTGAGTTTCTTCCGTCTTTGGCTCCTTAGATCCGTCTATAACAAAATGACCTATTTTGACAAAATTGATAGATCTAAATATACCCTAAAAAGAAAAAATTCAAAAATCTTTTTTGCATATAAAAATCCCTTGTAATTATGTTTTTAATCACAAATAATAAAAAATAAATTTTATTAATATATCAAGCTCTTACATCGGCATTTAGATAATACAAAATATTTCGCGTCCAAACTTAAAGACACCATTACGTTTTTAAAAAAATAGTTTAAATTTAACAGTTTAACTATCGTGAATATACAAAAAATAAAATTTCAATTTATTTTTGTTTTTAATACTTTTTTGGTTTTTTGACCTTTTTTCTTTCTAAATGCAATATTTATTACTGACTATCTAAGTTTGATGAGGAAAAACGGTAAACGGATTTGATTTTCCTTAAATGGCAGGTTTGATCTCTGTAGTTAACTCATAACTCTCAAAAAATTGTTGATCTGTGTAATATGCTTGGCTAGCTAAATAAAAGTTTCTTAAGGCGTGTTTAGATTTCTTTCAAATTTCTTTAAAAAAATTAATTTTTAACATAAAACGCATTTTATGCCGTCAATATTTATTATTAGTATTAAATACATCTGAACTAAGTTTTAAAAAAAAATTAATTAAAAAAATAAATATAAAAATTTTTGGAATAAGTTTTTATTAAAATAATGAAGTCTAAACGCTAATATCAGTTTCGAAAAACCTCAACAAAAATAATAAAATAAGAGGTTTTTCAGAGTCATTTTTATAAATTTCTATTTGAATTTTACATTTGTAAAAGGGTGATCAACCATAGGTCGAATAATATAAGAAAGTCTCAATTTCATGAAAATTGGCCCCAACAAAATATTGCTGTAACTTGATCAAGAAAAAATGACGCGATACTTATTTGAACAAAATCAATGCATGCTGATAATATAAATTTACATAAAAGACATAGAATATTGGCAGTGTAAATAAAATAAAATTAAATTGCATTTTCGGTGAATTTTAATTTTTTATATTAACTAAAAAAATTTGTTTAATATTTTTTATTTTGCCGAATTTTATAAAAAAAAATGATGTTTATTAAAAATTAGAATAAAATAAAAATTAAAATTTTATATAAATGAACTTTGAATGCGCTTTTCGTTTTTTTATATATATTTGAATGCCACCTAAGGTTATCAGTAAAATAGGATCCAATAATGCAAAAAATTGGCAAAATGCATGTTTTCGATATATAGAGTAAAAATAAATGCCTGAGCTTTATATAAATAGTAATATTATAAAAAGAAATTCGACATAATATTTAATCAAAACGGGCTTCTCAATTATTTATATCCCTTGACATGTAGGCACCCCTAGGACAATTTTTTAGGGCCCGGAATTCGATGCAATATTTAAAGAATATCTTATAACTTTTGCTAACAAAAAAATGTGTTTTCTTTACTTACTTATTAAAAAAAGGTTTTTATACGCTTTCTTTAGAAAATGCCATATAATATAATAATTGTTAATAAAATTAATGAATTAGGCTGTTTCCCTATCCCAAAAGGTTTTAAAATTATTTATGCCACAATTATTAAATTATATGTTTTCGCTTTAAATAGATGGCCCGTGTTAGGACATCGTCGGCGAATTTTCGCTCAGATCTCAGGAGTGCTTTAATGTTTAAGTTTCGTTTTTTATTCGTGCTGTTTTTACCCTTGTCACGATTGCGCTTAATAGGTTTTTGATCTTCGTCCCATAGGGATAATGTAGCTATTGGTTGACAAATAAAATCAAGTGGTAAAAAATTAAAAAAAAATGTATAAATGAAATAAAAAGGGTGGGGAACAGCTTTATTTATATGTTAAAATATTTTATGAACACTAGATCCAAACTAGTAAACTTTTAATGTACCAAACTCTATTAAAATTATGAGGAAACACAAAGTATCAATATTGTAAATGTTTTTGCAAACCAAAAAATTAAATTTAACATTTTTTATAGGTATTTCTTTAGTTTCTGTGATCTCTGTGTCAATATTAAATTTTTATAATTTATTATGTTTTGATTAGTCAAATCTATGTATTTGTATTCTATTTTTTTGGATTCGAGCCCTATCCTCTAATGCCTTTTACTGAAGTGAGACATAATTTGAAATAAAAAAATTACCTCTAATTAATTGTTCATTTGATAATTTTTTGCCTTGATTTTGCACAATTTTCATATCTTCGATAAGGATATCGGCACCTTGCTGCAAATGCTCCAGGCTAGATGGTCCACCAACGACATTATATCTATTTGGATTTATCTGGTTTAAAAAAAAAGATTATTATGGCACAGAAAGTCTGCGTAATAAATTAAAAAAAATACCATTTTTATCATATATGTTTATTACATTTTATATTTAAATATGATAAAACTCTCTCTGCAAAATAATTATATCCGCCAATTTGCCACCGATCACAAAAACTATACGGACCATTAGTAGGCAGACTTGTCAAAGATCTTGCCAATAAATGCCATATTAATAAGTTTGAACCAGAAAATTAAAAATTTTAATCACTCACAGTTTTTTTAACAACTTTCAAAGTTTTTTCTTACCTGTAACAAGCCATAATTTTTTGTGTTGCTTCCGTATCCGTTAGCGTCGAGGTCTCTGCCGGCCCGCGATTGTTTGCTAATCAGTGCCGCTATAAGGGCCGGATCGATTCCTTTGCCTCGAACGCATTCCTTGATATCGGCTATGTGCTTATTCAGGAGGACAATATCCTCGCGAATGAGTGTATTGGTAAACGCGTGCCCTTTAATATATATAGGTCGTGTATTTCGTTTTTATTTTCGCGACAAATTAGTATAAAAACACATGGTATGTTTAGCTAAATGCATTTTGAATTAACGTCTTGGCGCCTCATCTTGTTTAGATAGTTTGTAGGGGTGACCTAGCTCGCTTTTAGACAAAACCAAATATAATGTGTTTGAGCTAAATAGCTGCAAAAAAAGCACCCGTCCAAACTCTGTAAAGCTAAGCATGCATATTTATTTTAAAAAAAATTAAAACTGTTATATTCCGAACTCTCCTTTTGCGTTAGCTCGGGGTACGATGTTGGATCGATGTCCTGCAACGGATGCAGAGATCCCCTAACTCGGGGGTAGGTTTCTTCTTGCTCATAGTGTGAGTTGCTAAAATACGGTCCACTAATTCCGAATTCCACGTGTGCTTTGCCATTCAAAGATTCGTCGTCAATGTTAGGCTCGCCCGTAAATGGTGTATGATAATCTAAATTTGTTAAATGGAGTTTACAGGTAGGGCACGTTTAAAGGGAAGTTAGGTATTCAAAAATTAAAATTTTGAAAAAATTTATATAAACTTTTTTTTATTGTAAACCATTATCTGTAAGCGTTCAAAGTTCATTCATTTTTTAGTAAATTTAATAAAATTTAAATTTTTCTAAAAAAAATATTGATACAATGGTGAAAATTTTTTGAGCACCAGAATATTTAAAGAAATCGTTTATTAAAAAATTAAATAGAGATTTGATAAATTTTTCATAATTGAAAAAATTGTAGAAAACAATAGTTAATAATTTTTAATGTAAAAACCCAAATTTTAGAATTCAAGTTATTAGCATTTTTTAAACTTTCATATAAATGAATAAACTCTGAACGCGCTTGTAATTATAAGTAAATTTAGAAATGCGTTTACAATAATTAAAATATGCAGATTTAACAATTAAATTATAAACGTTCCCGTAAAAATAACTATTAGAATTTCTGTATATCACGCATTGGTTGCTTTATGGCCATTCAAATGCAAGTAATTGGCATTATACGAAAATGCGTATTTTGGTAAATGTTAAAAAATAAAATATAAATGTTAACAAATAATTATTCTCAAAATTAGGCGGCAACCATTATAAAAAGAAGTCTCATAGAGCGATCTAATAATCCCTTTTTAACAATTAAAAAAATTACATACAGAACTTTAGGTGAGGTCAAGGGCGTAGGAAGTTGTAAAGCTTAGAGGGGTTTCAAAAAAAAAATTTTGCCGCCTTCGGCGGCATAGTGCGGGCACGACCTTCGGTCGTGCCATAGTGTTTTAGTTTGAAATCTACTGATTCTTATGATTGTTAAATTTTGCTTTTTAAAATTTGAGTAATCATTAAGGACTTTTATAAATTAATGTTTATATAAACAAACATATATGGTATTAAGAAAATTATATTATTGATATATTATATGCAATAAATTTTTATATTAATGATACAATTATGTAATGAATTTATATAATAAAAATATTCAACTAGTATTTTAATTTGAGGGGAAGGGAGATTTTAAATTAAATATTTAAAAAATATTTTAAATTTAATTTAATTTTATATTTAATTGGTATTTTAGTTTGGGGGGGATATGCACTAAAAATTTTCAATTTGGGGGATATGGCATGCTTGGAGGGGGTTTCATCCCCAACCCCCCCTCCCCCCCCCCTCTCCTACGCCAATGGGTGAGGTTGAAATTTTAAAAAAGTTTAGTAAATAAAATAAAGATTATTTGTAAATTTTGTCAGAAATTAAGAATAACATAAGACACCCTATATAAAATATATCTAACTATTAATTAGATTAGTCAAGATAAGTTAAGGCGTGTTCAGGCTTCATTCATTTCTACAAAAAAGGTCAAAAATTTGATTTAAAATATCAAAATTTAAATTGAAAATTATTAACTATTGTTTTACAATATTTTCTAACACTCGAAGCAGTTGATCTAAGTATATTTAATAATTCTAATAAATTGCTATATCTATTTAAATCTAGCTGATAATCATTTCAACCAGACTCTTTTAAAAATTCTAATTCTAAATTTTCAACGTTGAACCAACATTATTTTTTAGCGCCTAATCACAAATTTAAATGTTAAAATTGTATCGAGTATTAGATGTAAATAGCTTTCTAGCAACAGTGTTGTGAGATGGAAAAATGAGACGGAAGACTGACAATTAAAAAAACTTACCTCTTGAAAAAAATTGGTTTTTCCATCATACCTCTCCCCATTAGGGGGCGTCATACCCGTTTGAGCTATGACTCTTTTAACCCGAGCAAAGCAATTAATATTACCCACGGGTTAAATAGTAAGATTTGTTCGCACGCCGGCGACCTAGGTTTTTAGCCTAAGCTTTCACTTTTGGCATATGGTTTAAGGTCTACTGCCTAATCAGGCCACTCAGCAATTTCAAAGTGGTTACACATGTATACTATTTTTCCGAAGAAAAAAACCTCCTGTGCAAGGATTTGAACTCGCAACCTCCTGCGTGTATGACAGGAAAGTTTGCCACTGAACTAAAAATGGTTCAAAATTATTATGGTTGGTAAACCTGTTGGAAATCCATTTGATCTAATAGGGTGGAGCGGGGAAAGGGTGTGATTTGCTAGATTTTCTTGATAATGGGGGTTTTTCATATCATTGGCACCCACAAACATATACAAGTGACCAAAAGGGTTATCAAAGAAGTTCTTTAGTCGCGTATGCTTGTGCTCAAATTTCTTAAGCAGCGTTTGAACTTGATATTCCGTAGCTGCTTGATCTTCAAAGTTCTCACCGGACATGGCTGCAACATTTGAACTGTCATTGCTGGAACCATATAGTTGTGAAGACTCACGGGCTTCTCCTAAAGCTATCCCGTGAATTTGATCAGACTTTGTTGTATTGTTATTAATCTCAAAGTTAGACGCCTTCCCAGCTGCTAAGTTAAACAAGCTGACATTAGATTGACCTTGTATTGATTCGAAGTTCGAGACATTACCCTCTTTTAAATGGTTTGTATGATTTTTCAAAAATCCTGTGGCAGTATTTACGGAACTTGTTGCAGTACCGACTGACGCCGTTCCAGATATAGCCTTCGATTCAGTCTTAGAAACGCCTCCAACTAAGGCAACGTTAACTGATTGACCTTGAATTATTCCTGAACCTGAAGCTTTTTCAGTTAATGAGAGATTTATGTTTGTTTGATCCCCTCTAGAACCATTGCTTACTCCCCCAGTTGATGAAACGTTTGTAAATTGGTTTTGTTTTGTTCCTGACCTAGCCGTTTCAATTAATGAGATATTTATGTTTGTTTGTTTTTGTGAAGACCCGTTGACATCATTCACAATACCCCCGTTGCCAGTGGCTCCAACATTATAGGAAACGTTTAACGATTGTCCTTGAATTATTCCTGATCCTGAGGCATTTTCAGCAGATAAAAGATTTAAATTTGTTTGGCCTTGAGCGGACCCATTGGTAGACAGTATTGCACCTACGCTTCCAGATATACCCCCAATTAGCGAAGCGTTTACCAATTGATGGATTGCTCCTGACCCTGATGCCTTTTCAATTAAAGAGAAATTAAGGTTCGTTTGACCTCCTCTTGACCCAATGGCTGCACTTGCGCTGCCAAATTCTCCCTTAGTTATAACAACGTTTGCTGATTGACCTTGTATTATTCCTGATCCTGAAGCTGTTTCAGTTAATGCAAGATTTATGTTGCTTTGTCCGCCTAAAGCTCCAGCCGCTGCAAAATTTGTATTTACGCTTTGAGATGCTCGACTATTTAGGGAAGCGCTTGCTGCTTGATTTACTGTGCCTGCTGATGCCTTTTCAGTTAAAGAAAGATTTAGGTTTGTTTGACCTCCTTTTGAGCCAGTGGCTGCACTTGCTTTGCCAAATTCTCCTTTAGTTAAAAAAACGTTTGCTGCTTGGCCTTGAATTATTCCTGCTGAAGCCTTTTCAGTTAATGCAAGATGTATGTTACTTTGTCCTCCTATTGACCCGATTGTTGCAAATTCTGTAGCGCCAGATGCTCCACCAAAGGTAATGTTTGCTGATTGACCCTGTATTATTTCTGATCCTGAAGCTTCTTCATTTAACGCAAGGTCTATGTTGCTTAATTCTGTAGCACGTCCAGATGCTCCACCAGTTAAGAAAACGTCTATTGATTGGCCTTGTATTGTATCTGATCCTGAAGCCTCTTCAGTTGATGCAAGATCTATATTTGTTTGTCCTCCAATTGAACCGGTAGCTCCAAATTCTGTATCTGCGCTTCCAGATGCTCCACCAGTTAAGGAAACATCTATTGATTGGCCTTGTATTATATCTGATCCAGAAGCTTTTTCAGTTGATGCAAGATCTATATTTGTTTGTCCTCCTATTGACCCGCTAGCTCCAAATTCTGTATTTGCGCTTTCAGATGATCCACCAGTTAAGGAAACATCTATTGATTGGCCTTGTTTTATATCGGATCCTGAAGCCTCCTCAGTTGATGCAAGATCTATATTTGTTTGTCCTCCTATTGACCCGCTAGCTCCAAATTCTGTATTTGCGCTTTCAGATGATCCACCAGTTAAGGAAACATCTATTGATTGGCCTTGTATTATATCTGATCCTGAAGCCTCTTCAGTTGATGCAAGATCTATATTTGTTTGTCCTCCAATTGACCCGGTAGCTCCAAATTCTGTATCTGCGCTTTCAGATGCTCCACCAGTTAAGGAAACATCTATTGATTGGCCTTGTATTATATCTGATCCTGAAGCCTCTTCAGTTGATGCAAGATCTATATTTGTTTGTCCTCCAATTGACCCGGTAGCTCCAAATTCTGTATCTGCGCTTTCAGATGCTCCACCAGTTAAGGAAACATCTATTGATTGGCCTTGTATTATATCTGATCCTGAAGCCTCTTCAGTTGATGCAAGATCTATATTTGTTTGTCCTCCAATTGACCCGGTAGCTCCAAATTCTGTATCTGCGCTTCCAGATGCTCCACCAGTTAAGGAAACGTCTATTGATTGGCCTTGTATTATATCTGATCCAGAAGCCTCTTCAGTTGATGCAAGATCTATATTTGTTTGTCCTCCAATTGACCCGGTAGCTCCAAATTCTGTATCTGCGCTTTCAGATGCTCCACCAGTTAAGGAAACGTCTATTGTTTGGCCTTGTATTATATCTGATCCTGAAGCCTCTTCAGTTGATGCAAGATCTATATTTGACTGTCCTCCAATTGACCCGGTAGCTCCAAATTTTGTATCTGCGCTTCCAGATGCTCCACCAGTTAAGGAAACGTCTATTGTTTGGCCTTGTATTATATCTGATCCTAAAGCCTCTTCAGTTGATGCAAGATCTATGTTTGTTTGTCCTCCAATTGACCCGGTAGCTCCAAATTCTGTATCTGCGCTTCCAGATGCTCCACCAGTTAAGGAATCGTCTATTGATTGGCTTTGTATTGTATATGATCCTGAAGCCTCATCAGTTGATGCAGGATCTATATTTGTCTGTCCTCCAATTGACCCGGTAACTCCAAATTCTGTATCTGCGCTTACAGATGCTCCACCAGTTAAGGAAACGTCTATTGTTTGGCCTTGTATTATATCTGATCCTGAAGCCTCTTCAGTTGATGCAAGATCCATATTTGACTGTCCTTCACTTGACCCGGTAGCTCCAAATTTTGTATCTGCGCTTCCAGATGCTCCACCAGTTAAGGAAACGTCTATTGATTGGCCTTGTATTATATCTGATCCTGAAGCCTCTTCAGTTGATGCAAGATCTATATTTGTTTGTCCTCCAATTGACCCGGTAGCTCCAAATTCTGTATCTGCGCTTCCAGATGCTCCACCAGTTAAGGAAACGTCTATTGATTGGCTTTGTATTGTATCTGATCCTGAAGCCTCATCAGTTGATGCAAGATCTATATTTGTCTGTCCTCCAATTGACCCGGTAGCTCCAAATTCTGTATCTGCGCTTCCAGATGCTCCACCAGTTAAGGAAACGTCTATTGTTTGGCCTTTTATATCTGATTCAGCCTCATCAGTTGATGCATGATCTATGTTTGTTTGTCCTCCAATTGACCCGGTCGCTTCAAATTGTGTATCTTGGCTTCCAGATTCTCCAATTAAAGAAACGTCTACTGATTGGCCTTGTATTATTTCTGATCCTGAAGCTTCTTCCGCAAGGTTTATGTTACTATCACCTCCTATAGTACCGGTAGCTGCAAAATTTGTGTTCGCGCTTCCAGATACTCCACCAAAAACATTTACTGATTGGCCTTTTATTATATCTGATCCAGAAGCCTCTTTAGTTAATGCAAGATCTATGTTTGTTTGTCCTCCATTTGACCCGGTCGTAGCAAATTCTGTATCTGCGCTTCCAGATGCTCCACTTAAGGAAACGTCTACTGATTGGCCTTGTATAACTGATCCAGAAGCCTCATCAGTTGATGCAAGATCTATATTTGTCTGTCCTCCAATTGACCCGGTAACTCCAAATTCTGTATCTGCGCTTACAGATGCTCCACCAGTTAAGGAAACGTCTATTGTTTGGCCTTGTTTTATATCTGATCCTGAAGCCTCTTCAGTTGATGCAAGATCTATATTTGTCTGTCCTCCAATTGACCCGGTAGCTCCAAATTCTGTATCTGCGCTTCCAGATGCTCCACCAGTTAAGGAAACGTCTATTGTTTGGCCTTTTATATCTGATTCTAAAGCCTCATCAGTTGATGCATGATCTATGTTTGCTTTTCCTCCAATTGACCCAGTCGCTCCAAATTGTGTATCTTGGATTCCAGATGCTCTAATTAAAGAAATCCTACCCCCCCCCTCCCCCCCCCCCCCCCCCCCCCCCCACCCCATTGTGTATCTTGGATTCCAGATGCTCCAATTAAAGAAACGTCCACTGATTTGCCTTGTATTATTTCTGATCCTGAAGCCTCTTCAGTTAAGGCAAGGTTTATATTACTATGACCTCCTATAGTCCCGGGGGCTGCAAAGTTTGTTTTTGCGCTCCCGGATACTCCACCAAAAAAAACGTTTACAGATTGACCTTGTATAATATTTGATTCTAAATTCCCTTCAGTTGATGCAAGATCTATATTTGTTTGTCCTCCAATTGATCCGGTAGCTCCAAAATTCTCTGCACTTCCAGATGTTCCACCAGTTAGGGAAACGTCTACTGATTGACCTTGTATATTTTCTGATCCTGAAGCCTTTTCAGTTAACGCATCTATGTAACTGTGTCTTCCTATTGACCCAGTGGCTGCAATCTCTGTGTCCGTCCTCCCAGTTGCCTCTCCAACCAGGCCAGTAACCACTTTCGATTGTCCGTGTATTGTTCCAGTCCCTGAAACACTCCCAGCTAATGAGAGGCGACGGTCTGTTGGATTAATTATTGATCCAATATTTAGATTCCTACTTCCAGTTCCAATTGTTGTCTCCATATAATTACTAATTTTGGTGCCAGTATTTAAATAAGCTGTAGGAAAATTATTTCTACGTAACCATTGAGCCCGAGCGATAACATCCATGGCATTGCCCTCACGAAACACTTTATCGATTTCCGTCCAAATAGTGGGCACATTAGATACTTGCAATTCAAACGCCACTAGGGCCCCTAAAACATGTGAAAAGAATGATTTAACTAGGTCGAAATAATTGAATGAACGGGCCGGATGGGCTGGGAAAGTTATTGTAGTTTAAATCAAGCTAATAAAAAAAAACCCATACTCTCTTTTTTAATTTAGGATATAGCAGGGACAGGCAGTACAAAACTTTTTTCTGTTTCCTCTAAACAAAATTTACATAGCTGAATTGTAAACCCGTTTTAACAATTGGACAGAATTATGGCACGGTTAATATGAAAATTTTTTAATTTATCAATTTAGTAGTTGTTACCAATCAAGTATTTTTGGGCAGATATCGTTTTAAAACGGCGTTTGAATATGATCAAGTAATTGTGGAAAACAACTGCACCATTGTAGACGTGAAAATAACTGAAGGGCGAGTCGACTGGAAATTTGGGCGTATATCTAAGCTAAAAAATATATTATTAATTTATTTTTCAATGTGAGCTATTAATTAATGTGTGATATAAATCCGAGACTGTAGCATAAAAATTATAGCACAAGTCGCATTTAAACCGAAATCCCTTTTAATTTTAATAGCCTATTACTTTTATAGTAAAAGTAGATAAACATCAATAATAATGTAGACGTTTGTCTCTTTATCATATACGAGAAGGGATATGATCAGCTGTTGAACCCAATTTTTTTGCCCAAGATGAAAAGTAGGGGAGACTGGGGTTATTGTGATACCCAAAAGTCAAGAGTCCATATCTCGTAAACCAGAAATCCAAAATTTATGCAACAACTCTTAAATTGTTTGTATCATTTGGGTTTATAAAATATATGTTACAAATTTTACAAGATTGAAAGTTATTCAACAAATAAAATTAAAATATAAACAAGATTTTGTGGGGTAGTTTTGGATAGCGTCTGGTAATTTTGAGCTATGTATCGGGTAATTTTGAGCCTTTATAAATTTAAGCAGTAAATTTATTAAAAATTTATTTTTAATCACATTTATAGCATACGAACAAAGGCCACACGATGCATGTGCCCAAAAATGACATTTACGAAATTATAAATTATAATTGATGTCTTTAAGTTTTCTTCCTTCCAAAATTTCTTTTTCTATATAGGCCTAATATAATTTTCACTTTTTTTTATTGTCTCAATTCAACGATTACAAAGAGCAAAAATATTAATGTAATTATGAACCTTCTGCGCATGCGGAAAAGTCTTAAGTCTCATAACACAAGTCAACAAATTTTCGAGAGTTAGAAGCTAACTACGGAGATTGAACCTGCCCTTTTAAAAATTTTCAAATCCGTTTACCGTTATTTCTAATCAAACTTAGTTAGTCAGCTATCATTAAAATTTTAGAAAAAAGGCCAAAAAAAAACAAAAAATATTCAAAAACAAAAATAAATTGTTTTTGTTTTGCATATTTATAATAGCTGAACTGTTAAATTTAAACTTCAAATAAATTTTCATTGAAAACCGATAATATATCGTGTCGTATTTAAATTTGGGCGCAAAATATTTTGTATTATATAACTGCTGGTGTAAAAGCTTGATATACTAAAAAATTTTATTTCTCATTATTTGATATGATAAATAAAAGTTACAAGGGATTATAAAAAAAAGATTCTTAAATTTTATCTTTTTAGGGTATTCTCGATATGTCAAATTAGTCAAAAAAGCCATTTTTTCGATATGGACAGATCTTAGGAGCCAAGGCCGGAAGAAACTAAGAAAAAAGATATATATATACAGGCACAATTCTAGACCCCTTTTGGAGGGAGAGGATTTACCCCCCCTCCCCCCCCAAAAAAAATTTTATTTGCCCCCCCCCCCCCCCCCCCCAATTAAATTGCGCCCTCCCCCTCCCAAATACATGTAAATTTTATTTTTCCTTCCACATAAAATAAATAAATTTGCTCCGCCAAAAATATCTAAAAAATATTATATTTAAAATGTTTACTCTTTTTAAAAAGTGTTTTCATTCATCAACACTTCTCATCGCTGGAGAGATCAAACTAACACAGAAATTCTTCTGTTGTTATTAGACATCTTGATTTTACAGAAAGCTTTATATTTCAGTGAAAGCAATTCATAAATCTGATGTCTAAAATATTTTCTCACTTGTCAACAATCTTTTGTTAGAATATAATCTAGAACCAAAGAACCTGATTGCAGAATGCTACGATGGGGCGAACGTAATGCCCGGGTAAAAAGGTGGTGTTCAAGTATTTCTAAGCAAAATAGCTGGACAACATGTCAGTATATTTACTGCTTTAACCACCGATTGCATCTTGTTGTAAAAGATTATCTTGGAATTTTAAGTGAGGGGAAAGATTTTTTTGATTTTTATTCTTCCCTTCATAAATATTTTTAACATGATGCAATCAAGGAAATTAGTGAATGCGGGACCATACCCCGGCTGTTGCCCCATCGGTGGTGTGGTCACCACGACGCCATTGTTTTTTTTTTAAATTACATAAAAATATTAAATACTTTTTTGAAAATTAAAAATAAATTTTTTTATATCTTCAGGTCATAGGGCCGAAGCGTCGGGGTTTTTTGACCATAATAATCATCAATTTATTTTTTTGTATTTATCATTTAAAAAATTATTTTATTTATTAAAAATAATTAATGATCAATTTCAATGCAAAACGATTTATGTTTCTAAAACTTTTAATTTAATACACCATTGTATGTTAGAAATTAAATAATTAAGAAATACAAATACATTTGAAGATTTATTCAAAAACTGTTTTGATATAAATAATACTTTTTTAAATGACAATAATTTATCTATGGATAAAAGAAAAACTAAACCTAAAGATTTTTTTGATTTTTATTTATTTTCTACTCATAAGTTTGAGAATTAAATATTAATGATGAATTAAAAAGTATTTATTTTAATATTATTGATTTTTTTATTGCTTCTTTTGATAATAGATTTTTTACCGATAATATTTATTTAGAATCTTTAGATTCCTATAAATTTGATTATCCTTTTTTTTAGATACAAATAAATTAGAGCCTTTAAAAATAAGTAATATTGATAAAAATTCATTATCTAAAAGAAATTGACGTAGCCAAAAATTTTTTAATAAGAAAACTTAATAATTAAATATGTGTTACTAATGATTTTGTTATATTTTTATATGATTATGCGTTTTCTAATCTATTTAACATTTTTTTCTATACGTTTGTTTTGGCTCTTCAACGTCGAGTTGTGAGGCCACATTTTCTTGTTTAAGTAGCGATAATAACTTCTACTAGGATGGCAAGTAGTGACCTGCTTAAAGGTGATTTGGTTCTTCTAGGACACGAAAAATATGCGGCGTTGAATTCTTGATAAATTTTGATGAATTTTATAATTTCATCAAAACAACTTCTAGCATAAAAATTGTTAGATTAATACTATACTCTACTCATAATCAGCTAATTATTGCTTACTATTTTTTAGACATGGTTGCAAATTTTTTTAGGCGTATTTAACGTTTATGTTCATGTTTTTATTTAATTTTTTTACCCTAATATTAATTACTATGTATACAACCAGTATTTCATATATATTCTTCCAAATTAGCATACTTATACAATTTGTTTTCATGTCAATCTTATTTTACTATTCATTTTTCTAAATTCCAAAGTTTTATGTAAATCTATTTTTATCATTCATTTATATCATATTTTTATTTTTTCATGCGCATTGATACCACCAAATGATTAAATTATATTTACAATTAATTTCCAAATCTCATATCTTTTTAATTAATTCATTTTTTAGTGAAAACAATTAATTTTAATTCACAATATCCACTTTATAAACGCAATCATTTATTTTATTTATGAATATAATAAATTACTATTAATTTGTTAAAAATATAAAAATTTTGAACATGGACTCAATTGTTGTACATGTATATTTTTTTGCCCCCCCTTGCCCCCCAAAGTGGAAAAGCAATCGGGCCTGTATATATATATAAGACAAGGTCATCACTGAGAATAAATTCTTTTATGTTTTCCTAAAATTCTAGATTGTGCCATTGATATTTGTTGAAATTACCCGAAGGGGAAGGTATTATAATTAACCTTCGTTAATTAAATAAAATTCAACTTGACTACGGCTTAATACATATTTTTAGGATTATGTTTTTAATTATTTATATTTACTTTATTTTTGTCGACATTTTATACATTTATTCAGCTAGTCAAAAATTCCTTGGTGGAATTGCGAAAAAAAAACACAGAATACCCTTAAAATTATTCTCTTAAATAATATATAATAAAATATAAATAAATAAATATTATTAAAATAAATACTTTTTACTTCATCATTAATATTAATATTTTCAAACTTATGAGTAGAAAATAAATAAAAATCAGAAAAATCTTTAGGTTTAGTTTTCTTTATCCATAGATAAATTATTGTCATTTAAAAAAATATTAATATCAAAACAATTTTTGAATAAAACTTCAATTGTATTTTAATTTATTGCTTAATTTCTAACAAACAATGGTGTATTAAATCAGAAGTTTTAGAAATATAAATCGTTCTGCATTGAAATTGATCTATAATTATTTTTAATGAATAAAATAATTTTTCAATTAAATACAATATAATAAATAGATGATTATAAATATGGTCAAAAAACCCCGATTCGGCTTTGTGACCTGAAGATATGTTGTTTTATTTTTTAATTTTTAAAAGAGTATTAAATATTTTTGTCTAATTCTTTAAAAAAACAATGGGCAGGTAGTGACCACACCACCAATGGGGCAACAGAAGCCGGGGTATGGTCCCGCATTCACTAACTAAATTTGGTTGCATCATAAGTTGAAAAATTTATGAAGGGAAGAAAAATTATCAAAAAAATCTTTCTCTTCACTTAAAATAAGACAATCTGTTACAACAAGATGCATTCGGTGGTTAAAGCAGTGAATATACGGGACATAGTGTCCAGCTATTTTGCTTAGAAATACTTGAACACCATTTTTTTTCCCGGGCATTACGTTCGCCCTATCGTAGCATTGTGAGATCAGGTTCTTTGGTTCTAGATTATATTCTAACAAAAGATTATTGTTAACTGAGAAAATTTCTTAGGCATCAGATTTATGAATTGATTTCACAAATATAAAGCTAATCAAATTTTTCTTTATATTTCTGTTAGTGTAATCTCTCTTGCGGATGAAAAGTATTAATGAATAAAAACACTTTGAAAAAGTAAATATTTTTAAGATAATATTTTTTAGATATTTTTGACGGAGCAAATTTAATTATATTATGTGGAAGAGATAAATATTATGTTTTTCAAATATTTTTTTTTTAAAAAGTCCCAAACATAAAATTACAATGTATTTTTTTTTTTGGGGGGGGGGGGGGGGGGGGGGCAAATTCACTTATTTTTTTTTTGGGGGGCAGTCAATTCTTTTTTGGGGCACTTGACAAAAAGGGGTCTGTGAATCGTGTACCTGTCTAATCTATTTAACATTTTTCTATAAGTTTGTTATTTGGCTCTTCAACGTCGAGTTGTGAGGCCACATTTTCTTCCTTAAGAAGGATATTAACTTCTACTAGGCTGGCAAGTAGTGACCTGCTTAAAGGTGATTTGGTTCTTCTAGGACACGAAAAATCTGGGGCGTTGAATTTTGATGAATTTTATAATTTAATCAAAACAACTTCTAGCATAAAATTGTTAAATTAATACTATACTCTACTCATAATCAGCTAATTATTACTTACTATTTTTAGACATGGTTGCAAATTTTATTAGGCGTATTTAACGTTTATGTTCATGTTTTATTTAATTTTTTACCCTAATATTAATTACTATGTATATAACCAGTATTTCATATATATTCTTCCAAATTAGCATACTTATACAATTTGTTTTCATGTCAATCTTATTTTACTATTCATTTTTTAAATCCAAAGTTTTATGTAAATCATTTTTATCATTCATTTATATCATATTTTTATTTTTCATGCGCATTGATACCACCAAATGATTAAATTATATTTACAATTAATTTCCAAATCTTATATCTTTTTAATTAATTCATTTTAGTGAAAACAATTAATTTTAATTTACATATCCAATTTATAAACGCAATCATTTATTTTATTTTATGAATATAATAAATTATTATTAATTTGTTAAAAAAAATTTTGAACATGGATTCAATTGTTGTACATGTATATTTTTTGCCCCCCCCCCCCCCACGAGTTTTTTGCCCCCCCCCCCCCCCCCCCCCCCCCCCAAGTGGAAAAGCTAGAATTGGGCCTGTATATATATAAGACAAGGCCATCATGAGAATTAATTCTTTTATGTTTTCCTAAAATTCTAGATTGTGCCATTGATATTTGTTGAAATTACCCGAAGGGGAAGGTATTATAATTAACCTTCGTTAATTAAATAAAATTCAACTTGACTACGGCTTAATACATATTTTTAGGATTATGTTTTTAATTATTTATATTTACTTTATTTTTGTCGACATTTTATACATTTATTCAGCTAGTCAAAAATTCCTTGGTGGAATTGCGAAAAAAAAACACAGAATACCCTTAAAGATTATTCTCATAAATAATATATAAATATAACCGGGTGTCTACAATCCTATGGCTTAAAAATACCTTGGTTCCTCAATTACCCCAGTTTCCCTACTATTTAAATGGCAAATTTTGAAAAATTAATTTTGAATTTGATTGTGCCTAAATCTTTTCTCATCAGTGAATTAGAGGTTTGGCAAATATGTTAAAGCACTGAACCTGATATAGACCAAACCCAAGCGTTCCGTAATACGTTTCATTAAGTAGGGCCCCGACACGAGACCGTTGACTAATGAGTGCACCCAGAAGCTCCCCGGGGATGTGAGTAACTTTACTCACGCGGTGTAAAACGTTTGCGAGAGGTATGAGCTTGGGCAAATCTTCGGCTACTAGAAGTTCCGACGCTTTGACACCTTTTACAGTTGGGAAATGGATATAAATGCAATAATATCAAGCAGTTTTTAGGCTTGAACCTTATTAATCAAAGCACAATATTCGTTCAAACACCGAGACGGTCAACCAGTCGACAGTTAAAAATTTATAGCACTTTATTAATACATAAAAGTCAAAATCAATAAATATTTTACCATTTACCTGTTACATTTAAGTTAAACTGTTGCACAGTTTTGTTAGTGGCCCCACGCGTTTTCAAACTGAATGCCAGGCGATAAATTGGTAACAGAGCTAAGATAAACATAAAAATGTGTTTTGAACAATAATTTAATGTCTATTATAACCTGCCAAAAGACTTTTCGGTAATTCCTTTGAATTATTTCATTGAAACAAAAAATTTGAAATCTGTACGCATGGCATTATGCTAGTTGTCAACATTACAACTTTCCACGCTGAAAATTTAGTATTTAAAGTCGCTCTCGGCTATTTCATCTTTGGATAAATTAGGCTACAATACACCATATTGAAACTGATTAGTACCCCAATTAGAAAATAGCTAAACATTTTGCCCAAAGTAAACCGGGGCCAAACAAGCAGGGCGGCGTACAAGCTATCAGGCTAGTACCTACTAGGCCTTGATGTTAAATGTCACTTCTTAATTAATGCCATGGATACCCCAAACATAGCTATTTTTATATTGTAACTTACACAAAGGATCAGAGTGTGAAATCATCCTAGGTGTTTCATTTTTTTGGTTATTCGACGCATTAACGTTCGGTTTCGGTCTCTGGCAACATTTCCTACGAGGTGGTTTCGTTGTGTTTGTCGATTCTTGACTAATTTTTATGGTATGAACATTACCACGATCGGGTAAAGTATGTTGATCACGGTCATTATGGAAGGGAAAATCAAAATATCGGAGCCGACGGAATAGCTGAGCTTTTTGTAGGATATCGGTAACCAGGTCCTTCATGCCGTGAGCAACGTCTTCCACTATCTGATACGATGTCATTCGATGAATGTTCCCTAAGCGGTACATAGCGATAGCACCTATTGGCAGGTTGAATTATTATTTATTATATGAGAGCGCGTTCAGACTTCATTTAAATTTTAAAAGATATTTTAAAATTTTTCTTAACAAAAATTATTGGTCCAATGTTAAATTTATTAAGGGTTAAAATTTTTCGAACAGACTGATTAAAATGATTATCAGTTGTGTTTATATAGATCAAGACATAATTTTATCAAAATTTCTGAATATACTTAGAGCAATTGCTACAGGTGTTAGGAAATATTGTAAAAACAATGGTTAATAATTTTTGCATTAAAAAAAATTTAAATTAGATTTTTATAATTTTTAAGTAAAAACGATTGAAGTATAAACGTGCCCTTATAATTTATTAATTTGCTTAAATAAAATATATGTTATAAGGTATTCGCAATTTAAGGGCAATAGCAAACTGGCTTAGGCATATTAAAAGATAAATGTTTTTGTTAATATATTCATTGAACTTAGTGCAAAACATTTTAAGTGACCGTTCCGCCTAAACTATTTAAGGTCATACAGGAAAAAAATAAAACTACCAGATAAAAGGTGGAAAGGAAAATAGCATTAAATAAATTTGGCAGTTATCACTTATTTGAAAGTTGTGCACTAAGTCCAAAAAAAATATTTCGCCGGCGAATTATTGTTTAGATTTGAAAAAAATGATAAAAGGCCTTTAGTTTGGTAAAAAAAATGTATTTAAGAGGTAGCCTTTTAAAATTTCGATCGGTGTCCAATCTGAAAATTTTTCTGCGACCGCGTCTCTGGAGTTTCTTATAATTTGAGCACCTTGTTTAACGTTCAAATAGCTATAGGGGGCGCCGTTTGGTATGTATGAATTAGTGTCGATCTGTTGATAATTAAATATTATTAAGGACATTATAGATAAAAGTGATTTATAATTCATATAGCCATATTTGAAAGGAAAATTATATATTTTTCTTCATATTTCGTAATTTCCTTTCCTTACAAATAAAATTATTAGCCCGATTAACATTGTTCTAAAGAAAAAATGTACAAGCAACGACTATTGCTGCCGAGATGTTTGAAGGGCTCGGTAACAATATTCATTTCTAAGTTGAACCAAGGGCCATGACTTGTTTAAAAGGCAATTTAACTTGCATAAGACCCCATCGATTGTTTGGTCCGAATCCTCGCACGAATAGGCGTTTCCCATTTTTAGACCATTTACTTATGAAGGCCGCAAGCAAGTTTCCATCTATTCCCGTCTCGATAGATGCTTGACGAATGTATTCCTTAAGCCTATTTAGTTTGGCGTAATCTTCGAAAGCGACCCGCTTGAATTTGTCAATTTCTGTACAAAAATAAAACATAAACGTTTGGTTTGAGGACTTCATACCTTTCCCCATTTAGGGGCGCCATGGCCGTTAGGGCTTTGACTCTTTCTACCCGAGCAAAGCAATTAATAGTGCCGACACGGGTTAGATAAAGATTTACTCACACGCCGGCGACCTAGGTTTTTACAGGCCACTCAAAAGCTTCAAAGTGGTTGCATATTTATACTATTTTTCCGAAGAAAAAAGCCTCTGTGCATTCGAACTCGCAACCTCCTGCGTCTAAGAAGGTTTGCCACTGAGCTATTTGAGCCGAAAAAAATAAAAGTGTAATTTTTCGGGTCGGCCGACCTGGGTCCGGATATTTTGAATAAAGCTATAGTTTTTTAACTATATTATTTTAATTCAATATATAACTCAAAAAAATTCCCTTTATCTTGTGATATCTTGTCATTGACTAACATTGACGTATGATCTATCACTCGATATATGTCTTAGACGGGCCGGCACAAGCCGAGTGGGGCTGTGTATATAATCTATTCCCACAGACTGAATTCTCAAACTATGTGGGGGAAATCAAAAATTTTTACGCCCATCTCGGCCTATTATTTTATATTTTTATACCAACCCAGCAAACAAAGAAAAAGTCTATAAATCGCTCTTTTTGACCAATTACACTTTGTCGCAAACAAATAGCTCGACCTAATATTTATTTACTTTGGTCGGCTCGGCCCTAAATTGTTTAACCCGACTTGGTTCGTCCGAGAATGACCGGAAGGGCATTGGGGACCCACTGTATAAGATAAAATTTAATAATTAATTTTACCAGCGCCCATAACAAAGGTCCGCTAGAAAAAATAAAAGGCGCCAGGTGATTGTGGCGCACTCGCTTTAGTAGATTTATTAGGTAAGTTTATAGAAAGAAAATTTGTCAATTTTTATTACCCTAAATGTATTCGAATGGGGTGAGTTTATTCAACGGAAATAATTTTTAAAGTTATAATCTATAAAAATTTTGAATTTTTGTCTTTAAATGCGTGTTCTTACATGATTCATTTTTCTTTAAATTGTAAGTAATTTATAAAATTTAGGTTTTACATCGAAAATTATATTGATTTAAGTATATAATTTATATAAATTAATATCCATATAAACATATCAACCATTTAAAAAAAACCTCTGAACATTCTTTCACTTAAATAATTTTCAAAATTAACTAATATTTTTATTATGAAAATTTAAAACAATAAAATGAATAAACAAACGCATCCTTGGAGTGACAAAGTGCTCATCGATACATTTAATCCGGGGAGAATGGCAGTTGTGTTCCCTAAAATTTGGAAAAAAGCCTACTTTTAACTAAACTCATTTTTTCGTTATAATTTATTGAAAGATTAGGAAGTTAAAAAGTTGTTTTTTTTTAGCTAAACCTTTCTTTTCTTAATAGTTAAACAACAACAAAAAATAATATTGACCTAGACATAGGATTTTTAAGCCTGATTTATAAATTTCATTAAGAATGTCTAGAGATATAATCAATATTATCAGAGCTGCACGTATAACGAGTGAGCTGACAGTACAGCCGTGCAGCGAAAATATAGCGATTGCTAATCTTGTTAAAAAATGCCTAGGAAAGAGCAAAAACGTCATTAGGCATAAAAACAATGCCCGTGACAAGTAGGATAAAAAAAATTGCAACGTGAACGGCATATTGGGGACCTCAAACTTTAAATTTGTGTGGCTTTGCGAGTTTTATAGCTATAGATTTTTTGATTTATAATTATTTTAAGAGGAATTCGCCCATTTTCATTTATATTTGTCATAAGTTAACTTCAATGTATACTGTATATTTTATTTAACACAATTAAGAAATAAATCTGGAATAAGTAATTTTTTATAATATACTTGAGTTACATGAGTTTACTTATGAAGCAAAAAGCTTAAAAAAATGATTGTTTTACCTTTTTTATAACCCGGGTTATCTTCGTGCAGAAGGTATGGCGTTTCGATAGTCATTACATCGGGAAATATAGAATCTGAAAAAAAAATGTAAAAAAGCAAAAATTTTATTGAAAATTGTGATTCCCCAAATAGAAATCTCAGCCCATGTTCACTATCCGTAGTATTTTTTTGGTTCCAGGCAATTGTTCATATTTGCCCTGCCCTATTTTTCGTGTAGGGAGTATTGTTAAATAAAATTCAATGCAAATAATTTAATTAATTTTAAATAAAAGGAATAAATAAAAAATAAAAGCTTTAATTTGAAGAGCTCAGCATTCCAATTTTTAACTTAACCCCTTTTCCCCCGCCAAAAAATGACGACCATTTAATAAAAACATTCGATTTAAAGTTTTATTTTGAGATATTTTAATTTTGAATAATTTACTATTATCGTATTTTCATGAGTTTTGTTCTAAAAAATTATGTACCTGACAATAAAATGCATAGTTAATTATCAAATTGTTGTTGTTATTTTTAAAATAATGATAATGGTCGGATGACTGCTTTTGATAATTAAAAAAAAAAAAACAAGTGCAATCCGTGCACCTTTCAACATATAGATAAGATCTACAGGTCATATCAACAATAAAATTAAGTTAAAACTTAAAAAAAAATTGAATAAATAGGCTATGACCAGTGACTAAAATTTTTTTTTAAAATTGAACACAGCGGATCAATGTCAGATTGTATTTTTAAATTTTTTTGATCTTTGACTTTTGAATTAGAAATATTTTGTGGCATATCGTAAAAGGCAAATTATTTTACATTTTTTTATTTTAATTTAAATTTTTTCTATTTTTTTGAAAATGCTACAGGCCACAGCCACGGCATCAATCCTGTAATTATTTAAATAACCAACGAGGAAAAAAAGTTAAGAATTTTTCACACCTCATTTCATTAAATTAGAGCTCAAACCGGGCCATAATACCAGTCTTGGCGGCTGACAAATTTTTCATATTTAACCCGGGCAGCGAATTTGATTTATTTTAGGCCCGGTTAATTTACACTAGCTATTAAATGTTTGCTTTAAAATTATTAATAAAAGACATAGTTTAGAAGCACTACCCTTTCTAGCGATATTAAATTTTTCATTTTTAGTCTGTTAACAATAAAAAATATAAGGCAAAACGAGATATGATTAATCGACCCGGTCCGGCTTGTAATATTTTTTTCCACAGGCTCAGCTCATGTCTTAAAGTTTGGCCCGGCCCGGCTCGGCCCACCATAAGAAACTTACAGGTAGATTTTGACGAAATAATTTTGTGGACCTTGGTACTTCTAAAATGTTTTTTTAGTAATAATTTTGCAATCTGGCCAAAATTTATTCATTCATTTGCTTGTGTCTTTTCCAATTTCTTATTGAATTTCAAATTAAATTAATACCGCATCGAATATCGTTGGACAAGCAACAAATCGTGTTTTCATTAGCTCCACATTTCAAGTCGGTATCTTTTCTGCCGTGACAACATGACGACGATACGCATGTCCCATTCCTTGATGTGCATTCATGATCTTATGTATTGATAAAGTGTGTAAACAATTTACATAATAAACATTTAAAAGAAAAAGGGGTCTTTAAGATTCTTTTTTCAATATATTTATTAAAACTTGTTATTTCTCCATCTTTTTACTATACGGCTTTTTGAGAATTAAGATATAGATTTTTTGAATTTCCTATTTTTTTAAACATTAATAAAACCTTTGTACTTTAAACTCGCCCATTAAAAAATATCTAACAATTCTACAGTCTTAATATTTTATGTGTGACGATATGAAATTCTTACTATTGCCACCATAATATTGGGAATAGTAGGCCTTTTTATTAAACTTAAACCCCTACAAGTTTGAGCGACGTAGGGCAGGGCCAAGTGCTTTTTTGTTATATTATCTAATAAAATTAGGTTTATATTATATAGGCCATGTATTTTATTTATTCTTTATTTGAAAAATGAGTACAAATACATATAATTCATTAATATATAAATGTATTTTTATTGCCTCGGCGCCAAAACGCGTTTAAAACAATTTTGATAGATGGAAAATATTGTTTAAATTTTACGAAAAAACTAACCATTTACAAGACATGGCCATAGGTAAAATATGTATTTTACACCAGCACATCATAAGTTTGAATTTCAATTTAAATGTGATATTATGTTTTATATTCTCTTTTCAACTAATTCTGCATCAGCATTAATAATTTAAAAATCATTAACAATGTAAATGTTTTTAGACACTTTTGGTATATTTTTAAATATTTTTTTTTTAAATTTGCACATTTTTTGAATTAATCAAGCCTAATAATTTAAACCAATAATTTGAAAGGGTTTGTTAAAGAAAACTGACAAATATAATGATCAAAATAAATAGAAAAATTAAGAATAATTTTGAAATTAATCTTTAGACTGTTATTAAAGTCAATGCCTCTATTTCCAATACTATTTGAAATAGAAATGTTTGAAATTAAGGTCTTCACACACCCATAAGGGTGTTTCCATGCTGTTCTTTGTAAATATGCTTAGGGGCGCAATTAATATTAATTTTATACTTTAGTCAAATATAATTCGGCCTTTATGGCCGTAAATGAATCCAAATTTAGGTTAATAAATAATTTATAAAAAGATTATTGATTAAAGCAATTATATATAAACGAAATTATAATAATCAAAAAAGAAAATATAAGGCAGTTGCATGAGTTGCTGATAATATTTGTTCACTTGGAAAAATTATTTTAGCTAAAATAAAAACTATTTAGGTAAAATGCATATTTCCATACTATTATGATATTTTGTTTTTTGTTTCTTATTAAGTTTTGGGCCCATCCTGCCCTGAAAACAAAACGGGCAGGGTTAAAATATATACAAAAATTTTCGGCGGGGTAATCGGGTCAAATTTTTCACTTTTAAATATATTATAAATTAAATTAAAACACCCCATTGGGCACCCTATTTTTGTGTTATAATTTTTTTTATAATTCAGGTTAAAGCATATTTTTTTAAAATTTCTTTATTTTTTAAAAAACATAAATTTGGAGTGGTGGGGGCGGAAAAGAGAAACAGGTGTTAGGGTAGTGTATAATTGAAAATTATATAGGTCAGGCTGAGCGAACCGGATTTAAAAAATTCCGGCTCATTGAACTACTATGTGTACTACTTAAATTTAACTTTTACTTACATCTCATATGATTACAAGGTGTTTATACGCCTTTAAGCTGTTTAAAATAAACTTAATTAATTTTCACAGATGGCGCATTTGGTAATTTCAAAATTAGTTTTTTCAGATTATCTCTCTCATCTCTAATTCCTGATATCTTATCGTCATGACATAATTGGGCTTGGTGCTAACAATTAATAAATATAAATTAAGCGAAAATTTTGTTTTAAATATACCAAATGTTGTGCAATAAATAAAAGTTGTCAAAAAAATAGAAGGGTCGTGCTTTTACATATTCCATAATTTGGAAGAGTTGCAGTTCAAAAATAATGGGAAAATTGGCCCAAAATTAAACTCAAATCTTAACAATTATTACCCCCCCCCCCTCCCTTCTTTTAATTTGAAGAGTGATAAAATAATTTCTTTTCACTTTCGAATCATCTATAATTCTTGTTTTTACCAATGAAAATATCTAAAAAAAAATACATAATTTTTCTTTTCTCCTCACTTTAGATCAATACCCGAGCAAGTAGAAACAAACTGAGCTTAAACAATGTAAAATAAAATTTTTGCGTATTAATAGATACAAAAAAAACCCACTGTTTCGAAAAATTTTGAAAAAAAAGAATGGAAAATTTATTAGTAGCATCACAAAACTTCGTTTTTTTAACGAAAAAATGAAAAATTAAAGCTTTTAAAAAATAAAAAAAAAGATTTTTCATATAGGGGAAATTTTTCAGTAATTTTCCAACCTCAAAAGAGTTCACTTTATTTCAGTTTTTTACCTACATCTCACTAAAATTGATAAGCACTGGCGCTGAATTCAGAGAAAACTCAGCTTTTATACTTTAATTATAGTATACATCTTATGACATTTGTCTTATTAACCACTCTAGTTATATAATTCGTTGACACTAGTTTAAAAGTCAAATACGAGCGATGCTACATAGTTATGAAAAATAGAGCAAGGATAAAATATATGTGAACTTGGACATAAACTTCGACTCATTAAGTTTGTTTAAAACATCCCAAATCCTTCCGGTTTAAGGAAGGTATGGCAAAGCAATGTTAAAATTTACAGTTATAAGCATATATTTTAAGATTAGGTTAGTTTATTAAAAAATATAAGTTACCTTTGGAAGCTTCAACTGAAAAATCTTTTCGTTTTTTTAACAGAGCTTCTATTTTGAAAACATTAATTAAAGATTTAGTTAAGTCTAAGACAGGCTCTAAAAAATGGAAATGGGTCTCTAGATGTAATATAACAATAAAAAAACTAAATTAAATTTTAATGATAACATAGCAAAAAAAACTTTCTAAAAAAGTTAGGGGTTTTATTTCTAATAAATTTTTGGGGCGAAATAAAACAAAATCATAATAATTTTTGATATAATTAATAATATTAGCAGTGAAAATAGTTTTAAATTTGCATCAGGAATAAAACTTCTTTTACAAATGAGAAAAAATAACTGGTGGGATCTAAAAAAAGCTAAACTGGCCAAACAGGCATTAACACTGTCAGATTGCCCCTGCATTTCTAATAAATTTTAAGGGCGAGATAAAACAAAATCAAAATTATTTTTTTCCCAACTTGGAAATAACTCTTTTTTTGATATAATTAATAATATTAGCAGTGAAAATTGTGTTAAATTTGCATCAGGAATATAACTTCTTTTACAAATGAGGACAAATAACTGGTGGGATCTAAAAAAATCTAAACTGGCCAAACAGGCATTATCATTGTCAGATTGCCCCTGCTGTCATGACAACTTCGTTAACTCAATTCATTATTTTCTATGTGTATGCCCAGCATTCATCGAGATTAGGGCGCAATACATAACTCCTATTTTGTCAAAGTCTTTTTCCAACTTATCCCAGGAATCACAAATTACACATTTACTTTCACCTATGACGCAAGAGCATATAGATAATTTAATTAAACTTATTTTTTAGGCAAACTATATTTATCTGGAATGGGTGATATCCATTGCCCCGTTAACGTTTGTGATAAAAGTGCCAAAGCCCTAACGGGTACGGTGGCCTCAAAAAAAGAAAAGGCTGTGAGTAGGTGGTTTTTTAGCAGGTCCTCCTAACCCTGCATGCACCGGTGAATTTTTAGTGAAATACGGACATCAGTGCGGACAATTTAATTCAACATATCAACATACCTTTACCTCATTTACGCACTGATCAATCTGTTATTCTTAAAAATTACTGGTGTATTGATCCCAATCCCAGTTTATTTATAGGCTAGCTTTGGGATCAAACAAGCAAATTTTTCCACCCCCTTACCAAAAAAAATATAAGTTAATTTTAATTTTAACATTGCAGGTCAAAAGGAAGATATAAAACTCGGCCGAAATTCATCAAAATTTTTTTATTTAAACATATAGCATTTAGAGATAGTGATTTTTAAGCAATTACAATGTATAACAAATTTTAAAAGGTAGATGACTTTTGAACAATCTTAGGGGCCAAAAGGATTCAAACATAATACGTCAATTAAAAAAAGCAAGACTGTAAAATAAGCCCACATAAATTTAATAAGAAACATTTTATTTGGCTTTTATGATGGTTAATAACTTAATTTGATATCCTTTGACAAAATCTTAGCAGCGCCCAGCGATTAATAGTGTCGGCGCTCTATAGTTGCCTGGTAAAGTGACATTAATGAATCTGGGCTTTATAAATACTTATTAGAGCATGTTTTTGGGTTAATTTTTTTTATCGAGCTTGTCAGACGGTAAACGGGTTGGGTGAAAATGTATTATAATAATTCAGTACTTGAACTGCAAATTTTTATTACTTCACCTATATTATTTGTTTGAAAAAAAAAACCCGCGCGCTTAGCAACAGGCCAACATAAATTAATCGAGAAGCTGGCTGGGCTGAGCCGCCTATACGGAGCTAAAATACTAAAGTGGAAATAATTATACTGTGATAATTATTATATATATTTCTAACTGGCATTTTCGGGAAATGGACACTAGCTAAATTTAAACTAAAACAAATTAACTCCAAAACTTTTACGCATTTTGGTATGAAGGCGTTGACAAATATCATAATTTACCAAGTGATATATTCTTGATATATAATTTCCAATTTGGATTTTGGTTTTGCTGCAAGTATATAAAAGGCTGATCTTTAAGTACAACCCATGTGTGTTAAAATATAATGCATAGATTAGGATTAAATTAAAAGGAATATGTTTGTTTAAATATAATTTAGGGTTAAGGAAGTGTTAGGTAAAAGTTGTTACAAAGGTAGAATTTTGATGTAGTCTGGGATTTAAGAGTTGTATCCGATAAAATATTATATTTAATTTATGAGCCAATATAATCATCAGCCAGGCCCGATTCTAGCTTTTCCATTTTAGGGGGGCAAAAAAAACTCGTGGGGGGGCAGAAAAAAATTTTTTGCCGCCTTCGGCGGCAAAATTGGCCGTGACCTTCGGTCACGGCAAAAATTATACATGTACAACAATACAATCCATGTTCAAAATTTTTTAACAAATTAATAGTAATTTATTATATTCTTAAATTAAAAAAAAATGAGTTTATAAATTGAATATGTGAATTAAAATAAATTGTTTTCACTAAAATCAATTGCTTAATAAGATATGAGATTTGAATGAATTGTAAGTATAATTTTATTATTTGGTATCATTGCGCATGAAAATTAAAAATATGATATATATAAATGATAAAAATGATACAAACCTTTGGATTTTAGAAAATGAAAAGTGAAATAAGATTGATTATCATGAAAACAAAATGTATAAGTATGTTAATTTGGAAGAATATATATGAAAAAACACTGGTGATATATAACTAGTTATTAATATTAGGGTAAAAAATTAAATAAAACATGAACATAAACGTTAAATGCGCAAAGCAATAATTAGCTGATTATGAGCAGTGTATTGTATTGATCAAACTATTTTATCTTAGAGGATTTTAATTGAATTACAATATTCATCAAAATTCAACGCCCCTAGTTAATAATTTTTCGTGTTCTAAAAGAACCAAATCACCTTTAAGCAGGTCACTACTTGTCAGCCGTTATTATCCTTCTTAAAGAAGAAAATGTGGCCTCACAACTCGACGTTGAAGAGCCAATTAACAAACTTATAGGAAAAATGTTAAATAGATTATAAAACGCATCATTGCAATCATATAAATTTAACAAAATCAATATTCTTTGTAATTATTAAGTTTCTTATTAAAAAATTTTTGGCTACGTCAATTTCTTTAGATAATAAATTTTTATCAATATTACTTATTTTTAAAAGAGGCTCTAATTTATTTATATCTAAAATAAAGGTTAATCAAATTTATAAAGGGAATCTAAAGGTTTTAAACAACTATTATCGGTAAAAAATCTATTATTAAAATATAAATAAATCAATAATATTAAAATAGATACTTTTTACTTCAAACTTATGAGTAGAAAATAAATAAAAATCAGAAAAATCTTTAGGTTTAGTTTTTCTTTCATCCTTAGATAAACTATTGTCATTTAAAAAAATATTAATTAACAATTTTTGAATAAATCTTCAAATGTATTTTTATTTCTTAATTGTTTAATTTCTAACAAACAATGGTGTATTAAATCAGAAGTTTTAGAAATATAAATCGTTCTGCATTGAAATTGATCTATAATTATTTTTAATAAATAAAACAATTTTTCAATTAAATACAAAAAAATAAATAGATGATTATAAATACGGTCAAAAAACCCCGATTCGGCCCTGTGACCTGAAGGTATAAAATTTTTTTATTTTTAATTTTTAAAAGAGTATTAAATATTTTTGTGTAATTTAAAAAAAAACAATGGGCAGGTAGTGACCACACCACCAATGGGGCAACAGCCGGGGTATGGTCTCGCATTCACTAACTAACTTGATTGCATCATGTTAAAAAAATTTATGAAGGGAAGAAAAATTATCAAAAAATTTTTTCCTTCACTTAAAATAAGATAATCTTTTTCAATAAGATGCAATCGGTGGTTAAAGCAGTGAATATACGGGACATGGTGTCCAGCTATTTTGCTTAAAAATACTTGAACGCCATTTTTTTCCGGGCATTACGTTCGCCCCATCGTAGCATTGTGCGATCAGGTTAACTGAGAAAATTTCTTAGGCATCAGATTCATGAATTGGTTTCACAAATATAAAGCTTTCTGTAAAATCAAATTTTTTTATATATTTTTGTTAGTTTGATCTCTCTTGCGGATGAGAAGTATTAATGAATAAAAACACTTTTAAAAAAAGTAATATTTTTAAGATAATATTTTTTAGATATTTTTGACGGAGCAAATTTAATTATATTATGCGGAAGAAATAAAATTACTATGTATTTTTGGGGGGGCAAATTCAATTTTTTTGGGGGGGCAAACATAAAATTACTATGTATTTTTGGGGGGGCAAATTCAATTATTTTTGGGGGGGGCAAACAAAAACTTTTGGGGGGGCACTGCCCCCCCAAAAGGGGTCTAGAATCGTGCCTGTCATCAGCTAAAAATGGAATCCTAGTACGATTTATATATGCACATTTCATGATTTATTTATAGGCAAGCTCTCAAAATGTCATGTTAAAAAAATACAAGATTTAGCTTATTCAATTAAAATATGTGGCATATTTTCATCAAAAACACAAAATGCCTCATAAGTCATTGTTATGGCCACCAATTCCGTAATAATGGTGCCCTTAAGCACGCGGATGCTAAGCGCTTACAACATACAGTTTTAAAACCCTGATTTACCAAAAATACCTGTGGCTTATAAAAACGTTTAGTATTAAAATTTTTCCCTTTTACTCACATTAAGGAGCGGGACAACTCAGTCCTCAAAGCTTTGCTTCTTTTGTCAAGCCTATAGCGCAGTGCTAAATAAGATCTACGTCGTTTTCAGGCCTAGGCTTTTAGAAGATGGCTTTTGATATTGTTAGGGGTCACCAATACATTTGCTAACTACACAACAAAAGTTTGCGAGCGCTCAAGGTCAGGCATCGCTCAGATTACTCTTATGAACCGACCGGTGCCTGATAGTCAAACGTACAAAAAGTTACTTTACCACAATTTAAATAAGTATCGCAGCAAGTAAATCCATCGCATGATTTCAGGGGTTGCCCAGAGCAGCACTCTCGGGGTCCGGCCATCTTTCCGCTTTCGATTCGGCATTTTAGCATTTCCCTCACGTATTGGAAGCCCTGGTCTAGCTGTGGACTTTGAATAGTTGCAGTGAAGACAGTTGAAGTCAATAGATTTATAAAACATAGAACTGAAAAAAGTAATTTTGGGAACTGAATAGTAGTCAGCTTTACAGCGTGCATTAGATTCAATTTTATGTATGTACGGTCCTTTGCCACCGTAATATGTTAAAGAATTCTTATAAAACGCAAAGCTTTTATGTATTTATTTGTGTAGGTGCGATTTGTCAAATTTATAAATGATTTGATCCCGTGATATGTTCTTTGATGTAATACAATGTCAATGGTTATTATAGGTTAGATAATTTGTCAAATTTTGGTGAAATACGGCGATGTATGTCCGTCAAATGTATATGTCGCGAACGCATTTGCTTTTATATACCTTTTTTGCTTCTGATATATGCCGACATTGAGTGAGATGAGGACAGTTGCAAATGAGAGGCGTCATTAAATCATTATAACCGAATAAGCCCTTAAAATTCAACGTTACCAAAATGTAGCAAATGCTTTTTTTAGCTAACTAAAATTTAAGTTGTTACAAAGTTTTGAACATAATTTGAAAAGAAAAAAAAAGTTATTTAAAGATTAAACAATAAAGTTTGGCAAATTTATGCATACAGTGATAGCAGTTCCGTGTTTTTTATTGTAGATTACAAGGAAAAAGGACCAACACTTACTTAATAGGTAAAAAAAAATTGAATCACAAATTTTTCTACGAAATTTTTTTATTTTGGTACAGGTCTATTTTTGTTCAACAATCTTCAACTAATTATACTCTCTTTTAGTTGAGCTTACATAAGTCATACGAAAAATTTTTCACCTTTTTCATTCCTCCCCATTAAATCTCATCGTCATAGTACCCCACCTTTAAATGTTGTCGCCATTATGCCGAGCTTAAGGACTCAAATGGCCATGGCCCCACCACGTGACTGCGCGTGCGCAGGAAGAAGGTGAATAACATGTTTAATTCATAGGTTAATTTTAAAGAAAACTCTTTTTTTTTGGAGACAGAAAATAATGTAAAAAATATTTGCCTATAAAAATTAACAAACTGAAGTTTTTGTGACTTTTACACACTACAAAACAGTAATTTTTAAGGATTTTGGCCAGAAATTGATATTCTAACCTGCGTCAACCCAAAAAAATATTTGACCTGATCTATCAGGCTATTCTGCATAAATTTAATTCTAAAAACCAACCCTAGTTTAAGCTCTAAGAGGAATCAAAAAAATCATTTGACCTTTAATAAATAGATGAAAGATTGCAAAAAAAGTAATTTGACGAAATTGTTATATAACCTTTGGGGAAAAGGAGTTGTGTAGCCCAACCCAGGGCATTTTATTGTATATCCCGTTTATTCGTTTAGGAGGGGCGTAGATGGTGCCTCAAACATTACAAAACTCTACTTAATAACCGCCTGTGGGCACGATCAAAGTCGAAATCAGATGTAAAAAAATTTTATATTTTATTTTGTCATATAACACAGGTCGACAAATATCAATGATAGAAAAAAGAGTTTTCGAAAACCTAAATAAATGGATTTCTATGGTGGCCTTATCTCATACATATTTTCCGTTTTCCTTAGTTTTCCTCACCTATTTAGGTCTATATCAAAAAGTGGCCATTTTGACAGACATAATTTGCGACCTCGAGAATACCCTAAAGAGAAAAAAATTAATAATCATTTTATATTAAAATCACTTGTAAGATACATATTTTATTCCAAAATAAAATTTTTAAGTATATCAAGCTCTTAAATCAACCTTTAGGTTATGCTAAATCACCCGCTTAGGAACGATATATTTCAATAGTTCAGCTATATATATAAAAAAATCAATTTATTCGTGTGTTTTTTGATTTTTTTAATCTTTTTTATTCAATGTTTAATAACTTACAAAGTTTGATTGGAGAAAACGGTAAACTGATTTGAAAATTCCTAAGATGACAGGTTTGACCTCTGTAATTAGTTCATAACTCTTAAAAACTTGTTGACTTGTGTAATATCAGCATAAAACTCTACACATAAAACGCTATCTATCCAAATTTAATTTTTAATATATATGTCCTATCACCCATTGAGATTATGTGAAAAAATCTATACAAGGTTGAATACATTTAGGAGGGATGCACTAAGCTCTGGGAGTTGACTCAACAATGTCAATCTCATTCTAATTTATTGCAACTTAAAATGACTTCTGTCATAGGCTGATAGTGATAAAAATTGGTGAACCAGTACATATCGAAAAAGCCGATACGTCGTTCAATTTGTTTAGGCGTAATGACTGTTCTAGTACCTCTTGCTAAATGTTTCCTCGCTCGCGACAATCATTGGAAGACCAATTTTGCATTTAAAACATATCATATACCTTGAATATGTCCACAAATTGATTTTAAATCTGCTAATATTTTTGTTGTTACGAAGCTGATAGCTTTTAAAAATACAGCTTTCCCATTAGGGCAGGCAGGACTCCCCAAATCATCGATAAATTGTGACAATATTAATGAAAAAGCTCCGAAGATCTCATCCCTACACCAAATTCCATTTGTAATGTTGTCTCATCCTTTTTCTGACTCGTGAGGGTGACCTGTCACTTTTAACATATTCTTTAATTTCCATTTTATGTTTGAACCAAATCATTCCCCAAAAATAAAAATTATTGATTTAAGTCGCTAACAATTCGATAAATCGTTTTAAAACGGTCCAGGTAATCTTAAAGATTCTTCATTATCCCAGGTTGATGATTATAAAATTAGACATTTTAGGCTAAAATAACAATGCTAGAAATGTTAGTTTCGAATGTTTATAGCACATCAAGACAAAATTGATTAAAAAAATTGTGTATAAAATTTAAATAAAATGATTTAAATTTTTTTTTATCAAATGACCATTATCCTTATAAATATAGAATACTATTTTATTTATCTCATATATTTATATAGAATATTTTAAAATTGCTGAGAAGAACTACTAAAAATTAAATTAAAGCTAAATCGCATAATTTAGGTTAATATAACTTTCTTTTGCCTATCTAGGTGTTTTCTCCGGTATTTATCCGTTTTCTATATCATATTAAAAAAATAATATTTAAAAAAATTGATTAACGGCTAATAAAAAACGAGAATGAATTAAAATTGGCCATTTTAAAAAATGGCTAAAAATTTTTTTTTTAATTTTTTTTAACACTAGCCAACTTAATAATAATCAAATGCGTTCAATTTACTTCAAAATATATATATTTTGTTATTTTTTTTATCATAGAAAAAAAATAAGAATTTTAAAAAATAATGAATAACACAGGCTTAATAAGAATGTACAAGTTATTGCATTAAATTTAAACTACGGTCTATTACCAGAAATATATTAGTTTAAGGTTCAAGCCTGGTCAAATTATTAAATTACAAATGTTCTTATTTTGGAACACAATTTTACTTAGAGTTGCTATTCTTATTTATAAACAAAAATACTTTAAATGTTTAAAAAATATGTAAAAACTCTAAATACGTCTTTAGTAAAATGAGCAAGTTGAAATATTAATTTATAAGTGTTAGAGGCCTAATTTTTTTACAATATAGGCCATTGCATTTTGCGGGAATTTTAAAATTTTGAATAGTATACACGGCACGCGACTGACCATCTGTTTTTTTTTTTAATTTTTTTTTTTTTACAAGAAATGGGAGTTAAGGGCCTGTTAACGTATTTGGAGGATAATAATTCGTTTTTAGATTTAATTTTGCATGATACTGATTTGGTCATTGATGGGTCAAACCTTTGCCACTTTTTGTATTTTAGTAATCCTTACAATACAATATTTAACGGGGAGTTCAAGACTTTTAGACATATAGTTGTTAATTTTTTTTTAATATTGCATTTCAATAAAGTGAGACCTTTTGTTGTTTTTGATGGCTGTACTGATCCCTACAATGAGAAAGGATACCATTTAAACTGTAATTATCCAACACAAATGGCAGAGGCTCTTAAACCTTTAAAACCAAGAAGTTTGCCAATTTTATGTTCCATGCAATTTTGTGAAATAGCAAAAAAATTAAATATACCTGTATTTCAGTGTTTTTTTGAAGCTGATATTGAAATTGCTAAATTAGCAAATTTTTTAAATGCTCCTGTACTAAGTGGGGACAGTGATTTTTTTATTTATCCATTACAAAATGGAGTTATTCCCATCAAAAGCTTGACTTTTATTCAGTACTTACATAAAGGTTTTGTATCTACATTAAATACATATGTTCCTAATATTAAAGCATCCATATACAAGCAAACAGACTTTGTCCTTATGCATTCTCCCCTTAAGCAAGTGTTTATGCCTTTATTTGCTGTCATATGTGGCAATGATTTTTCTCACAAATCAAATTTTTCATCATTTTATGCAAGTCTTTCTCTTGATCAAACTCATACTTATCAAATCATTAAGCATTTGCTTTACTGGCTATCACAATTTGACACTGTCCAACAAGCTCTTGAAAAAATTTTAAGCCTTATTGAAATTACTTGTAGAGAAGTTTTAAAAAAAGAGATTCTTAAATGTTTGGAACTATATAAAATTAATGGGGACTGTGAAGCAATTTACTTTTTTAAGCAATATGACATTAATATAAATCAATTAAATAATAAGGATTTAGGGGATTATTATAAGTATAAATTATACAACTTTGCCAAAACTCCTAACTATTCCAAAATACCTTTAAATTTTGAGTTTGTAAATCTTGTTCAGGAAAGATTGATCGGCAAATATAGCATTACCCATAATCAGCAATTATTGATAGATAATTTAGCGTCAGTGCAATATGATTTTTTTGAATCCCGTTTGAATAGCTATTTTCTTAACATACTTTTCCTCAATTTTATATATCTGCAAGTGCAAATCGAAGATTCTGGCTCAGCTACTTCATATTTTGCATCCAAAAGTATCCGGATTTATGCCTACAAACTTTTCTTTCTTAGAATTCTCCCAAAATTATCGCACCCTTTGACCTTTCACATGCGAGAATATACACGGGAAGATTGTAATCTCCTTGGTGATAAATTTGATATTGAGATTAATCCTTCACAAATTGTTAAAATACGTACACTCTCTGAACTCGTTTCGACTTTGACTCCATGTAACGATTGCGATTTCTCAAATATTTCCGAATTTATATCGTTTAGCCATCAACTTATAACGTTTAGTTTTAAATATCTAAATTACACCGTTAAACCAAACACCTACGCCAAAGTTCTAAGATATACGAAACATGAACTTGATGAAGCGATTTTGACAAAGTTGTGCACGACTTCAGCTTTATTACTAATAGTATTTCCATGCAAAAAGGCTATTGGTTATACTAAGTTAGATCTCACGCGACGGCTGAAAATTTTTTTGGCCCCTTACGAAAGACGCGTTAGTGTACGGGCTAATTGGTCAGATAACCTAAACATGAAAGTTATACATACTAATGCAGAATGGCAATCAACCCTTCAAGCGCTTATTTTAGTTGACCAAGCGCTAGGGTTAACCTTCGATTCCATATCTCTCGTGACCAATGTTTTGCCCCAAATAAACTGTTCAATGGCTTACAACCTAGCTACTAAAATCTTTGACTTAACCAAAAATCAACCCTTCGCCCCCACATTTTGTGATTGGGTCAAGAGTGAACTATTCCATGGAATATATGAGTCGTTATACCAAACATTTGAATCACTTTTCTATTTTATAATTTAATGAATCTCATATTTTACTTTTATATTTATGTATTTTTTTTACATTTTTTAGAAATTAAAAAAATAGGTAAAAATAAATTAGATAATTCAAATTTTCATATTTATATTGAAAATTTTATTCTCTTTTTTTAATTATATTGGTTAACAAACTTCAGATATTTAGGTTTTTAAATTAATTTTAGAAGCATTTTTTTAGCTCTATATTTTTTTTAGAATAGAATAATTTTATGTCTACACCTGCTTGATATTATAAAAAAATTTATTTATGCCATATTTCATCAAAGTTTGAAAGACTCAATAACTTTTTAATTTGGATATAAATCTTGTCATGTTTTCTATATTAAAATTTTTTCATATTTAAACAATCTTTACATCTTATTGAATTTGTTTAGTTTTAAAATTATTTTAAAAGCATATTTTTATTAACATTATGTTTAAGAATTAAAAATAAATTCATTCAATTTTTGCTTGCTTATTAATTCCATAAATTTTTTATTTTTGCTGTAATTGTAAATGGATATTAAGGATTAATTAATGATTCTTTAAATTTTAATTTTTTTACAACTATACTTTTTTATTTAAAAATTGATGTTGAAAGCAGCAATGGCACCAACTCATAAATGGTATGTAAGAAGATTAAAAGTAGGAGGCTGGCAGTTCTTTTTTTACCTTACATTTAATGCTTCTTTAGAAATATATCTTCACATATTTTTATTTTTTTATATTAAATTTTTTTACAACCTAATAACCTCACAGATTTTATTTTTAAATTTTGTCTAAAGGGATTTTATTTAATCTTTAAGTTGAATAAAATTATGTTTCTCTAATCACTATTATTATACGCTTTATTTTATAATTTTTGATAGTAACGATATTAACTCAATGATTATTTGATTATTTTTATAAAAACAAACAATCTTTATTTTGAATATGCTAAATATTATTGAATTAATGTCCTATTGAATAAACAGGGCTAAATTTAAATAAGGATTTGCATATCAACCGTGTAACGACATCTTTACAGAAGCAAAAAAATAGGGGGAATTTACCTAAATCTAAATGCAAAAATTATTTTAATCAACCCGCGAATGGGAGGGTGAGATATTTAGAACGCGTATGCTATTGGGGTTTTAAACCTCTATAATTTCAGGAGCTTAATAACTGAATTTTTTTAATATTCTAAAAAAAAAATACATGCTCTTTTACAAACTAATATAAGTTATTATTAATGTGAATCGTAAATTAAAAAAAAAATAATCTGAAATATGAGAATTTTTCATATCAGATATATCTTGTCACTCAACTAAATGTATCAATATTATTGATCAAATAGTGTTTTAATTCAAAAACATTCAAAAAAATATTTTGAAAAACAATATTTTTTGCCATTATTACCTTTAAAACTAGATATTTTATATTCTTATCATTATCACAATACAAACTTTATATACTTACTAGATAAAACCTCTTAAAATGTACCTAGAAAATAAGGCTGCAATTCTATTAATTTTATTTACATTGAGGGAATATCAGGATTTTTGACAGTAAAATTGAGAGTGTGGGGTCTATACGGACCACAACAGAATTTCTAATTTTTAAACGAATTTACTTATTAGACTTAGACCAAATTTTAATTACAAATTTTGTTTTATTATATATTTAGAAAAATGTCACAAAAATTTGACCCATATAATAAAGATAATCAAAATTTAAAAATGCTGGTGGGGTCCATGTGGATCCTAATCGCGGGCTAAACAAAAAAGTTTTTTTATAAAAGGTAAACTTGCAGCTTGAAAGAATATAATATTAACAAGGTACAAGCTGATCTAGAACGTTAATTTTGGGTAGTTAATGATAATCATAGGTAATGTTTAGTTTAAAGTTTTAATATAAATGATAAATCCTTAAATTATAAAAAAACACTAACCAAACAACCCAAAATATACCAATAATATATTAATTAAAAATTAAAAATCTAAACCCTTTATTTACCTTAAAACTACCAAATTTTAAAATAATAACTTAAATTAAACTATCATTTAAAAATTCAAAATAAAAATTATTATAGCTGCGGCATCGCACGCATTTAAATAGAGGCGGCTAGTGTAAAAAAAACTTTTTTAAAAAAAAATATTTTGTTAGGCATATCCTAAAATAAGTTCTCATTTTATAGCCGCTAAAAATATTTTTTATTTTAGAAATATTTTTTTTTAAAAGTTTTGAAAAAGTATTAGCCGCAGCCTATGTAGCGTATTTTATTTCAGCTCGCTTAAATCGTCATTTAGAGATTGTGGTGTAATACATTTGGTATAAACTGATTGTTGATGTCGAAGCCTAAACACATTAAATTTGATATTTCGTTTTATAAAAAAATATTTTATTGTAATCAAAATAAATGATTTGTGAAAAAAATATATATTTTGGGCTAATAAATTAGGAAAACTAGAGAAACTCCTTTTAATAGTACATAACCATATATGTTAGCAGAATATTATTTAAAAACACATATGACATTATTAAAACTTTAAATTTTTTAGCCTTTTTGGACTCAATGGGAATAGGCCCACAAAATGCAAATAACTGGACATTAAAAAGTTATAATAAACCTTACTTGCCTATGTTTTAAGACAAGGTAACCTTTTACCCTTGGCGTTGTTTTGTTTAAAAAATTATAAAAATATTTTAGAATCATAAAAAAAACATCTGTAATAAAGAATGCCAACAATAAATTTTTTTTGACACTTTTAACAATCTAAATTTAAATGATCAAAAAGAGTATTATTATTAATAAACTGTAGCTAGTTAGTAAAATTAAATATAAAGTTAGCTTAAAAAGTTTTATATAGTTAATACATCCTTATAAAATTAACCGATATGTCTATTTCTCTAAGAGAATTGGCCTATATTATAAAAGGGTATTTGAATTCAAAACCTTATTATACATATCAAGGGGCAAGGTTTGATACATGAGTACTTAGGTACCCAAAACATAACATCGAATATGTTTTAAATCCTAGATGGGCAATTGTGGGCTTAAAAATAAATCAGACATACGAAAGATGATGGTGTGCCTGTGGCGGTAAAGGGAGAGGTTTCAAATGGGAAAAATTAAACTGGTAATAAACCGAAAAGAAGGCAACAATGTAGGGTAAAAAATGTTAATAAAAAAACATAAAGGTTGAGAAAACTAAAATGGTAAGAATATATAAAAGGCTATCGACAAACTGTAAGTTGCAAGCAGGCCTGCTACAATATAGGCAACCCTGAAGGAGGATTTTAAGAATTTTATTTTAAGAAAACCTACAGCCAATAGGCCAAAAGGAGAAAAACATACGATTTTTGTAAAAATAATGGACCTTCCAAGAAGCCTAACTATAAAATAAGGGGCTTTGTGGGCTTTTTATGTGCATTTAAATAATGGGGCTTTCTTCCCTCTTTTGCTTCGGGATTTCCTATTTTTTAGGCTTTTTTTTCTAAAAACACGGATTATTTTCTTTTTTAGCCCAAGAAAAAAAGACCATTTTTTCCCTGCCCATACTGCTCTGGCTGCAAGTTGCCTGTGGGAAGGGTAAGTTACAAGCCGGGTAAAAAGATATAATAAAAATCGCGATTCTCAGCAAATGTAAGTTTTCTCAGGCAGAGTGGCAAAAAGTATAAGGTTGATCTGTACAGTATTACGCCGCAAAAGATAATAAAATTACAATATCTTTTAAAAAAAATATGCAGTGGACTGAGTTTCACACTAAGCCTATAATTACATAAAACATTAAATATATATAACTATGCAATAGTACAGCACGAAGCATTACCGACAGCACAGCTTAACAAAATAGTACATAACAACGCTAAACTTTAATAAACTAAGGTAAAGCAAGAGCTATTAATTATTATTGTACATGCAATAGTACAGCGCAAAGCAAGAGTAAAATTGGTTATGAGGAGGTAGGAAAATTAGGCAAATACCACGTCTCGGTCAAATTTAAAATAAAATGAACATAAAAGAAAAAATTTTTTGTACTGAGTTAAGTTAAATGGTCGCTATGCTTAACGGAATGCTCCTATTTATGTTAATTTTCTTCCGACAGGTAAAAAAGCCCCTGCAGAATAAACGAGAATGTTGACCACACCGGATTTTTTTTTAGATTTTAGGAAGGTATAAAATCAGGTTTGTTTTAAAGGATATATATGGTAAAAAAATTTTTTGACCTAAAATGGAAATGGATATATAATGCTCTAATACCTTAGTAATAAAGGGAAATTTATTTTACGAGTAACAGCAAGGGATTTTTCGACATTAACCCGAAAAGACGTAATAGGAAAGTGCAAAAAACCCCTAATTTGCCAGGCCACCTGTTAAATAAAAGCATCAAATTTAGAAGGTAACTAAAATTTAATAAATAAATATCAAATTACAAAATAATTTTAAAGGTTTTCAAAAAGGCCTCAAATTTTTTTACATTTAGGCAGGTTAAAAAAGTGAAACTATGTTGGATTAAATCCAGATATATATTAAAGGACATGCTGAATAAGCTCTTAAATAGTTATAAAGACCAACTAATCCATAGATTAGAAATTTGACTTCAACGCAAAATTTTAATGGGATATTGTATAAAAAATTATTTCAAAAATAAATTGACTCACAAGCAAGCTACATTTTATTATAAAACCGTCAAAAAAAAAGTAATTTAAGCATTAATTTAAAACACCTGTTATTTCAAAACCTAAAATGGAGTCTAACAAAAGGGCACAAAAAATTTCCTAAAAAAGGTAACTTATTGGAGTTTGTACAAAACAGTTAGCAGGAGACATTTTCTTCTTCTTTTTTCCTCATTTTTAGACTATCGTCGTTAACAGAATTTTCAAAATTAAAGTTACTATTTTAATAAAAAAATTAATTATTACCTTATATGGTTTCAGGGGTCATAATTAGTCAATTTTTACAAATTTTGCCATTTTTGATTGTCGCGTGCCTGTATAGCTCCCTCTCATTGATGATTTAAAACAAAAACATTAGATATAAGGTGATAATGTGGATTGGTTATTAACAATAAACTTCACGGTATTAAATTTTTAAAGACCTGTATCTACATCTACTGAATTATCTATAAACAATAAAAGTGAGGAAATTTTTCACAAAACAAGGTAAACCTTGCATCCTAGCTAAGTCTATGCCACAGCAATAAAGTTTAGTATATAAACATTACAGAGCTGAATCTCATAAAGTGCAAATTTTGCTTTTTAATTATAATGGCTTTGATAATACAACGAATCGAAAACATTTTCATATACGTGAACTAATATTATTATCAGATATTTCAGATTATATTATTAAAACCTAAAATAAATATATGGTCAATTCCACCTCAAATCGACAAACTTTATCCCTTGAAGTCTCAGTTTTGGCTGAAAATTAGTACATTGGTAGGGTCCTTGGGTGCTGATAAAAACCTAAATTTTTTTTGACCGGAAGTGATTTTTGACAGAGATATGAGCAAAAATATTTTTTATTTTTTTGCAAAAAAAAATTGAGGCAATTTTGCGCGCATGTTTCATCAAAAGTATTGTAGCTAGAGTCATAATTTTTTTTTATTTTGAAGATCGTAATAAGGGCTACCTTAGACGCAAAAAATATTAAAAAAAATTTTTTTTTAAGTTACCAAAAATTAAAGTCAAGTTTAGACACAAATAGCTCAAAAAACGTATCTTTGAATTTTCTGAAAAATTTGTATAATATGGCCCTTAATAATGTTAATAAATATATGATATAAAAAGTTTGGGACCAGCATGACTTTTTACAAAAGATCAATTTTTTGTCCTAATTTTGGGACATAATTATGCCCTTTGCACTTAATTAGAATATGCCAATGTGCCAAATTTGAATGTTTTCAAAAAGCAGGACATATGGGCAATTATGTTAGACCATAATAGTTTAATTTATTTGATTATTACTATTATTAAACTTACAATGAAAAAGTGAACCTCCAAACCGAAAAAAGTAAAAATTTTGCCAATTTTCAAAATCGACTTTCTGGTTAACCAGTCATTTTTAATATTTAACATTTATTTTATAGATAAAATATTTCTTAATAACATATAATAGCCCCAGCTTATTTCATTCGATTTTGACTCTTCTACAATAAAAATACTAAAATTTGCCAAAAAACAGCAAATTTTCAAGTGTCAAAAAACTAACGCAGATTGTATTCGTCTGTGCAAGCTTATTTTTTTATTATTTTTGCATATTTATCTAATAATATCTAGAACCTATATAATCAGTCATATTTTGTTTGTTTAAGTGTTAAAAAATAGTATATATGCTATGTATAGAAAATCTTAAAAGAACGAGATAGGTAAATTAAAAAAATGAGATTATAAATTCATTCCATCATTTTAATTAAATTTGTAATTTATTGTATTTATTAAAACATATTCTTGTGTTAAAACTCATTAGAAACGCATTTAGTTATAAACTTTAGGTCAATGCCCAAATCCATATGCCTATAGAATCAAGTGATAGTGATATTTCCTCTTTTTTTTAATAGGTCTAGTGTGTCTTTATTATAAAACTTGATGTAAATGGAACTAAAATTGTTGGTTTTTAAACTTTATTAAGGTCGGTTAGATATATATTGTATGTGCTCTAAATAGCCTTTCAAAAACATATTTTGCATTTGTAGAAATTAATAAAAAAGACTGAATGTCTATATTTTATTGTATTAAATATGATCTAATATTTAGTCTTAAAATTCATCATTGAAGCTAATTCTGCCAGTTATCATCATTTGAAGTTGTTTAACCCTAAAATTGACTTGTTTTTTGTATTTATAGCATCAAAACACCATATCAATATGTTTCATAAAAATTTGACTTTTTACGTTTATTTTAAGTTTGTTGATATGCATAAAAAAAGAACTTCTGTGTAATCTCAATATTCAAAATAGGCCAAAAATATTCTAATTTACCATTTTTATCAGATTTAACGTGTTTGTGGCTGTTTTATTTAAAAAAATAATCAATAAAAGAAAAAAATAAATTTTAATTTATTAACCTTGTTATTTTTTCAAAAATCCTCCCGAAATTTTTTTTATACAATAAATTTAACAAATTTTTTGAATTTTGCCGAATATAAATATTAAGAATTATGTATAATTTCTAATATTGTTCATCTAAAAAAGACTAGTAAAAGTTAACAAATATAAGCATACAAATTTTAAGTTTTTATTTTCTCCACCTTAAAATTCTAAAAAACTTGGCAAACTTTTGTTTTTATTTCATAAAAAGAAATGGGTTTGTTAAAAAATGTTGGGGGAAATTTATGTTATACAGCGATGTTATATGTATAAAATGCAATTTTAAATTTTTGAATTGGTTTGGTAGTGACCCAGAAAGTCGGCTTTGAAGATAGGAGTAAAATACTGATTACCAATTTTTTTGATCTGAAGTTCCCTTTTTCTTTTCAAAATTGACAATAGTATAAATCAAATAAATAAAACTGCTATAGCCTAACATAATTGCCCCTATGTCAAACTTCTTATATAAAATTAAATTTGACACTTAATATTTTAATATAGTGCAGGGAGCAAATTTTTGTCTGAAAATCAAAAAAAAATTATTTTTTTAAATTTTTCAAAAAAAGTCATGTCGGTCCCAGACTTTTGAGTTCGAATATTTATAAAGAATATTAAGGAGTATATTTTAGCAATATTTCAAGAAATTTAAAAAAATGCTTTTTTAGTTATTTTAAACTGAATATTCTTCATAAAATTGTAAAATATTAAAATAAATTTTTTAAAATAATAAACATATGCAAGATAGCCCTTATTGTCCTCTTAAAAATAAAAAAAAATTAAGTCTCTAGCTATACTACTTTTTGACTTATAACCTCCCAAAGTTGCATCAAATGTGAAAATTCACCTTGCAATTTTTTTATCTTTTGCCCCTTTCTCCGTCAAAATCACTTCCGGTAAAAAAAAATTACAGATTATGAGATACCCTTAGATACTACCTCCATGCAAAATTTCAGCCAAATCAAAATGGGAACCCCTCCCGGACTTGTTGGATTGAGGTGGAATTGACCATATCCATATCAACACGTTACAGTTAGAAGTAAGATAAAAAAAAGAAAAAATTGTTAAAAAATATGTGTAAATTCAGGAAAGTGGAAAGGATTTAAAAATAGAAATGCTTAAAACATTGATTAAAAACAAAAATAAAACGCAATTTGTTTAAAAAGCGAAATGCTTAAAAAAATCGGAAAACATTAAATTAAAACTTAACTTATTAAAATGAAAAATCTTAAAGGAAACTTTAAATCAATTGCCTAGTAGTTAAATCAGTAGCTAACCATACTAAGATAGCCGGGCGTGCGAGCATAACTTACTATTTAACCCGTCGACAATATATTGCTTAGCGACGGCTAGTTAAACATTTTAGAGGATATGGCGTCCCTATATGGAAAAAGGGGTGGGGGAATCACCAAACTTTGTTCGTATTTTGCATTTTAGGATATCCGTTAAAACCCACAATCCGGTTATTTATAAATTATACTTGTATTTATTGGTTTACATACTTTTTTAAAGTGAAAAGTCTCTTCGTTTTTAGGCCTTATATATATCACAGGTCAACATCTTAATGTCAGAAACGTGAATTTTATGAAAACATAAAAGAATGCATCCCCATGATAGCCTAATCTCACATGTATTTTTCTTATTACTTAGTTTCCCGTCTTTGGCTCCTTAGATCCGTCTATAAGGAAAAATGGCCTTTTTTGACCAAATTGACAGATCTAAATATACCCTAATAAGAAAAAATTTAAATCTTTTTTCCAAAATCTCTTGTAAATTTAATCACAAATAATGAAAAATAAATTTTATCAATATATCAAGCTCTTAAATCGGCATTTAGATAATACAAAATATTTCGCGTCCAAAATTATAGACGACACGATATTTAATCGGTTTCTAATAAAAATATTATTTGAAGTTTGAATTTAACTGTTTATATATTGTATATATGCAAAAATAAAATTTCAATTATATTTTTGTTTTTAAATCTTTTTTGGTTTTTTGACCTTTTTTTCTAAATCTTTCAATGTTTATAATTGACTAAGTTTGATTAGGAAAAACTAAATGGATCTGATATTCCCAAAGATGGCAGGTTTGATCTCTGTAGTTAACTCATAACTCTCAAAAAATTGTTGACCTGTGTATTATGATTACTAATTTTGGTCAATAGTTTTATGTAAATATTTTATTGACTAAACAATTATCCAGATAATACTGTTTTAACCACAAAATTTTAATACCACCTAATAGCAAATAGTGCCAAATTGACAATCATTTCTTATGCCATATATGGAAATAGTTTCCTAATGAAATTTCTCTCGCCAATAACTGATTGTTGACTAAACAACCATAAGTTTTATTATGAGCGACAACATTCAAAAAACACGTAATTTCGTATTTCTAATTTTTTAAATTTAACATAAAGTGAATGTTTATGAGTTATAAGCGTTATTAATCGTGACGCCTAATTCATTTAAACTATCTTTAAAAAGCCGCCTCGATGGAAACGATACTAGACTTGCAGAGTATTTTGTCACATGCATAAGATCTTGCTAATTCTAATTTTATTGTTTTTCTTTTATTAATTTAAACTGAACATTATTTGGGTGGATTACAAAGACTTGTAAAACATTATAATTAAAGGTGAATTTCGTGCAATTCTTTTAAAAAGTTTATATTTTTGATTCTCTCTTTATTGTCCTATTGATCTAAAGACCATTGTATCCTGAAACTTCAAAGGTGGTCATCTCTGCATTAAACTTTAAAAGTTTAGAGTCTTAAAAAATCTAATTTTGATGAACCCCTGGAAAACCATAGCGTATTCTAGCCGAGGTTTTATCCACAGTTCACCGGCAATTAAGATTGCAAACTAGTTGCAGTTTTTTCTGGCTCAGATTTAAAGAAAAAACCCTAGACTTCGTTTTAACTTAGTTTTGTCATTCTATTTATGTCGAGTAATAATCTTAAATTGCCTAGAAAGTACAATATTAAGTATGATTGCTCAAATGAATGAATAAGAGTAAGGACCGATGGGTTTTAATTGAAATATGTTTAACCGCATACATTAAGAATTTAACATTGTTAACAACATTGACCCGACCCAGACCTAATTATTAGGTTATCCTACTTAGGTCCGTATAAGGGCCTTTTATATTACAATTTAATTCTGCTAACGGGCCTGACCGTCATTTTTAAAGGGCTTACCGAACTTGGTAGATAACATTTGCACATGAGAAAATTCATTTAAAATATCAAAAATTTCTGGTCTAATATAGATGTTGTCTTTTTCTAGTATGTCAAGGCGGCTTTTTGTATAAAACTTGGATTAATCAAATTTTGATCAAAATTTGTGACTAAACCTATTTGAATGACATTTTTAAGCAAATAGTGGATAAATATTAGGTTAGAAATTGTAATTAGGGATGCAAAAACCCACAAATATTAATCCTTTAAATCGTCGCCCAAAAAAATATTAACAAAGAAATATTTCACAGATTTACAAATTTTTGAGTTATGAGCTAACAGAGATCAACCATGCATACCATCTTATAGATTTTTAATTTTTTATATAACATAGCAAGTTAGCAATAAACATTAAAAATTTTAGAAAACATTTCAAAAAAAAACAAAAAAGATATATAATACATTGAAATTTTTTTTGCATATTCACGACAGCTATTAAATTTTAAAATATGCAGAATCTTTTGTATTATCATAATGCTGTAAGAGCTTGATCTACTAAAATTTTATTTCTCATTATAAAATAACTTGCAAGGGGAAATAAAAATAAATTCTTTTTTAATAACTAAAATAAATATATCCATATCAACACGTTACAGTTAGAAGTAAGATAAAAAAAAGAAAAATTTTTAAAAAATATGTTTAAATTCAGGATGGAAAGGATTTAAAAATAGAAATGCTTAAAACATTGATTAAAAACAAAAATAAAACGTAATTTGTTTAAAATAGCGAAATGCTTTAAAAAATCGGAAAACATTAAATTAAAACTTAACTTATTAAAATAAAAATCTTAAAAGAAACTTTCAATCACTTGCCTAGTAGTTAAATTAGTAGCTAACCATATGCCTAAGATAGCCGGGCGTGCGAGCATAACTTACTATTTAACCCATCGACAATACATTGCTTAGCGACGGCTAGTCAAACATTTTAGAGGATATAGCGTCCCTATATGGAAAAAGGGGTGGGGGAATCACCAAACTTTGTTCGTATTTTGCATTTTAGGATATCCGTTAAAACCCACAATCCGGTTATTTATAAATTATTATACTTAATTGGTTTACATACTTTTTTAAAGAGAAAAGTCTCTTCGATTTTAGGCCTTATATATATCACTGGTCACCAAATCTTAATGTCAGAAACGTGAATTTTATGAAAACATAAAAGAATGCATCCCAATTATGGCCTAATCTTACATGTATTTTTCTTTTTACTTAGTTTCCCGTCTTTGGCTCCTTAGATCCGTCTATAACGAAAAATGTCCTTTTTTGACCAAATTGACAGATCTAAATATACCCTAAAAAGAAAAAATTTAAAAATCTTTTTTTGCAAAATCCCTTGTAACTTATATTTTTAATCACAAATAATGAAAAACAAATTTTATTAATATATCAAGCTCTTACATCGGCATTTAGATAATACAAAATATTTCGCGTTCAAACTTATAGACGATGATATATAATCGATTTTTAATAAAAATATTATTTGAAGTTTGAATTTAACAGTTTATATATTGTACATATGCAAAAATAAAATTCCAATTTATTTTTGTTTTAAAATCTTTTTTGGTTTTTTGACCTTTTTTTCTAAAATTTTCAATGTTTATAATTGACTAACTAAGTTTGATTAGGAAAAACTAAATGGATTTGATATTCCCAAAGATGGCAGATTTAATCTCTGTAGTTAACTCATAACTCTCAAAAAATTATTGACCTGTGTGTTATGATTACTAATTTTGGTCAACGGTTTAATGTAAAAATTTTATTGACTAAAACAATTATCCAGATAATACTGTTTTAACCACAAACTTTTAATTCCACCTAATAGCAAATAGTGCCAAATTAACAATCATTTCTTATGCCATATATGGAAATAGTTGCCTAAAACTGATTGTTGACTAAACAATCATAAGTTTTATTATGAGCGACAACATTCAAAAAACACGTAATTTCGTATTTCTAATTTTTTAAATTTAACAAAAAGTGAATGTTTATGAGTTATTAGCCCTAATATTCGTGTTGCCTAATTCATTTAAACTATCTTTAAAAAGCCGCCTCGATGGAAACGATACTAGACTTGCAGAGTATTTTGTCATATGCATAAGATCTTGTCTAATTCTTATTTTATTGTTTTTCTTTTATTAATTTAAACGGAACATTATCTGGGTGGATTACAAAGACTTGTAAAACATTATAATTCAAGGTGCATTTGGTGCCTTTTAAAAAGTTTATATTTTGCTCTTTATTGTCCTATTAATCTAAAGACCATTGTATCCTGCAACTTTAAAGGTGGTCATCTCTGCATTAAACTTTAAAAGTTTAGAGTCTTAAAAAAATCTTATTTTGATGAAAACCCCTGGAAAACCATGGCGTATTCTAGCCGAGCCTTTATCCACAGTTCACCGGCAATTAAGATTGCAAACTAGTTGCAGTTTTTTCTGGCTCAGATCTAAAAAAAAACCTAAACTGGCCTAACGCGCCCTAATTTGGGGAAAGGGTTCGGGAAAATGATTAAAAAAAAGATGAATATGTTTTTAATTTTTGTTTTACAAAGCCGGTCGCAATATAAAGTGATTTTCCCAAATTTATGTTCTTTTCCATTTTTGATATTTCTTTATCAATTTTTTTGCCTTATTGTTGAGTAATTACAAGTAATTAAACAATCATGCTTAATTCAACTTGTGACGTTAAAAAAGTTAAATGCCAAGCACAAAAAATAGAACCTAAACTAGTTTATAATTATAGCCCTTATCCAGATCCTTAACCTAGGCTAATCCTACCAATATAAGCTAAACTAACTTAAATCTAAACTTAGCTTAACATAAAATGAATTTCGTTTCAACTTAGTTTTGTCATTCTATTTATGTCGAGTAATAATTCAATATTAATTATGCTTTAAATGAATGAAAAAGAGTAAGGACCGATGGGTTTTAATTGAAATATGTTTAACCGCATACCTTAAGAATTTAACATTGTTAACAACATTTACCCGACCCCGACCTAAGTATTAGGTTATCCTACTCAGGTCCGCCCACAGCCTTTTATATTACAATTTAATTTTGCTAACGGGCCTGACCGTCATTTTTGAAGGGCTTACGGAACTTGGTAGATAACATTTGCACATGAGAAAATTCATTTAAAATATCAAAAATTTCTGGCCTAATATAGATGTTGTCTTTTTCCAGTATGTCAAGGCGGCTTTTTGTATAAAACTTCGATTAAATAATTTTTGATTAAGCTTTGTGCCTAACTCTATTTGAATGACATTTTTAAGCAAATCGTGGATAAATATTAGGTTAGAAATTGTAATTAGGGATGCAATAACCCACAAATATTAATCCTTTAAATCGTCGCCCAAAAAAATATTAACACAACGAACAAATTTTTCCACCTCCTTACCAAAAAAAAAAAAGAAAGAAATATTTCACAGATTTACAAATTTTTGAGTTATGAGCTAACAGAGATAAACCATGCCATCTTATAGATTTTTAAATCCGTTTTTTATATTTAAACATAGCAAAAGCAATAAACATTGAAAATTTTAGAAACATGTCAAAAAAAAACAAAAAAGATTTAAAAATACATTGAAATTTTTTTTGCATATTCACTACAGCTATTAATTTTTATAATATGCAGAATCTTTTGTATTACCATTATGCTGTAAGAGCTTGATTTACTAAAATTTTATTTCTCATTATTAAATAATGTGCAAGGAAAAATAAAAATAATTCCTTTAATATTAGGAAATTTTTAGGGCCGCAAAATCTGTTAATTTTGTCAAAAAAGGCCTTTTTTCTACATGTATGGATCTAAGGAGCCGAAGGCGGAGGAAATCACCTACGGTAAATATATATGAGAAAAGGTTATCATGGTGACATGCTTAATGTATTTTTCCTGATATTGAAAAATGATGACCTGTGTTCTACAATTTATGCTAGAGACTAGAGATTTAATTTTGGTTCTATATGATAAAAAAGCTTATTTATATCCTCATTGCTTTTTAAAACGAAAATAGGCTGCAAAGTTTTGCCTCTCAAATAAATTTACCGATTAAAAGATTTTTCAAACGCTGAAAAGATTAAATTACACAAATCAACAAATCCTTGATAGTTATGAGCTTTACAGAGATCCAACCTGCCATCTTAGGGATTTTTCCGTTTACCGTTTTTTCTAATCAAACTTAGTTAGGCAGCAGCTATAAACATTGAAAATGTTCGAAAAAATGTCAAACCAAAAAAATTCAAAAAAAAAAAAAAAATCGAAATTTTTGTAAATCTTCACAACAGTTTTGTTAAATTTAATAAATAATAATTTTTCAAATCCGATAATATATCGTGTCGTATTTATAATTGGACACAAAATATATTGTATAATCTAGATTTTAGAGCTGATATACTAAAAAATTTTATTTCTCATTATTTGATGTGATAAATATAAGTTAAAAAAGATCTTCATATAAAAGATTCTTAAATTTTTTCTTTTTAGGGTATTCTCGAGGTCGTAAAAATTGTTAAAAAGGCCATTGTTTTGATTGGATCTAAGGAGCCAAAGGTGGAAGAGGAAAACGAAAAATATATATGAGATTAGGCCATCATGGGGATGCATTCTTTTATGACATAAAATCCTTTTTTTTGACATTGATATTTGTTGACCTGTGTTATGTGAAGCTAATGTATTTATATTTTTTTAGATAATAAAACACAAGCTTGCGTGGAGAGCGGAGGTATAAATTAATGTCTTAGTATTCCATTTATTTTCTTAATTCGTAAATTTTTAAAATATTTAAGCTAATTAAACATGGCCAAAAAGGTCATCAGCAACTATAATTTAGTTAGGTTTTGTAAAATGACATTAGGCAAATATTTTTGAATTAAATTAAATATTTGTCATCTTATATTAAAAATTGTTCAATTTTCATAATTTAGATGGTAACGCGCGGATTGCCGTCAAAGGGTCTGGGAAAAACAGTAAACTTACTTATATTAGCTTATTCTGTGTTGCAAATGGTAGACATTTTTGACCAAAACTAAATGTTATTTTAAATAAAAGAAAAAAAGTATATTTTTGGTTCCTAATTAATTTTAAGATATATGTTTTTTGTAACAATACCTTAGAGGTGTCGCCTCTATCCCAATTGCAAACTTGTTTTAATATATGAGAGGCTGCATGAAGTTCATTAACATTGAAAACGTTGATTTTTATATCTACCTGATACAAAATATATTGTTTGCTAAACAGCTAATCTAACCTTCAACCCACTCAGAGAGGTTGAGGCTCATACACCCCAGACCCTAATTTCAAACCATTTTCAGGGAATATCAACTGATAAACCCAATTTCTCATTGGACCGTAAAGGAGCAACCAGTAACCGGTCTATACAGTCTTATACAGTTGATAGAAAAAGTAATTATTTTGTGACACCTGAAAATTCTTAGTCAAACACCATTGCCAACGTGTGATGTAGATGTTTCAATTTTAAACTTGATTAAATAACTATAAATCTATTGGTGGTGAAAACATTTATAAATTATTGGGATACTTATTATAATTCATAAGTCCCGGCAAAATTAAAAATTAAAAAAATAATAAAATCTAAGGTCGGATTTAATCAAAATCATTAACAAATACATCATTTTAATTATATATAGATATGAAAAATATAATAGAGGGGCAATTTTTTATTTTTTAAATTTCACACTCTATTTTAAAAAACATAAATTTAAAATTATTGAAATCAAGTTTCTAAATTTTCTGTCAAACATATCAGAAATTTATTTATTAAAATGTAAGTTTTTTTTTGGTAAGGGGGTGGAAATATTTGCTCGGTTGATCCCAAAGCTAGCTTATAAATAAGGGATTGAGATCATCAGACACACCAATAATTTTAAGAATAATAGATTGATCAATGCGTAAATGAGGTAAAGGTATGTTGATATGGTGAATAAAATTGTCCGCAATGTTGTATGCTAAGAGTGAAAAATAAAAACATGCCACATGCTTTCGATGCTAAATATCAGCAGAAGCAACGTTTTAAGAGAATAAAATATTTCGTTAATAAAGAGTCAAACATTACACTGGACGACAAAAAAACAACATAAACGAATTTCTTGCGATAACAATCCCGGGTTTAGTTTCTCCCCAATTTTATTTAAATACTGCGACTATTAATTTACCAAAAAATATATTGGCGTGTATAGATTTCTCATGATAAATATATCTAAAAGATGACATTACTTAAAATTATTAATAATTTATCTTAGTTATTTATGGTCAAAAAACGCATTTTATGACGAAAACCACTAATTTTACAATAATATAAATATAAAAAAAAATCAAACGACTTATTATAACACAGGTCAACAATTTTTTGAGAGTTATTAGTTAACTACAGATATCAAACCTACCATTTTAGGGAATATTAAATCCGTTTACCGTTTTTCCTGATCAAACTTAGTTAGTCAGTTATAAACATTGAAAATTTCAGAAAAAAAGGTCATAAAACCAAAAAAGATTCAAAAACAAAAATATATTAAAATTTTATTTTATATTCATAATATAAACTGTACTTGATAAATAAGAGAATATATATCTTTCATTATTTGTGATTATAAATATAAGTTACAAGCGATTTTAATTGGCAAAATAGATTTTTTTTTATGGTATATTTAGATCCGTCAATTTAGTCAAAAAAGGTTTCCGTTATAGACAGATCTAAGGAGCCAAAGACGGAAGAAACTAAGAAAAACGAAAAACCTATATGAGATAAGGCTATTAAGGGGATGCATTCTTTTATGTTTTCATAAAATTCACGTTTCTAACATTAAAATTGTTAACCTGTGTAATAATGAATGTGATCTTAATCTAAATATATATTTTAAATTTTGTTTACTAACTTAGAAGCTCAAAATACCCCCAAAACAGCATCTTATTTTTGACATTGAATAACTAAAAATTTAGTGCCTACGCATCAAAATTACCAAGATCAATGGTTCCCATAAATGATGGTTGAGGTCGTCCAATAGGTTTATGTATGGTGTCGAATGGTATAGGAGAAACCTCAATAATTTTTAGTTTAAAAATGTTTGACATCTTCTAAATATTTGTTAAAATAGGGCATCGGCCCCGAATTAAAAGTTGCCAAGGGATTGGGATAACCGGTATAAATTTATTTTAGATTAGGCATTTTTTGTTTAGGAATTTAATTTTTAGTATATTTGAATTGCAATATATTTTTTATTAATCATTGTAAATAGAGTGCGTCATATTCATTTTTATTTATTTTAAAAACTCCTGAAATTTTAAATTTTTTTATTAGAAGCTTGAGCTGAGTTTTTTTTTTTTCATACATAATATTGTAAACTTTAAATTAATAACAGAAATGTCATTTAGTGACATAAAAATTTAAAATTATACTATTTTATGAAATTGATACAAAAAAAAATGCTATCAGAAGCATTTTAGTTTTATTTTTAAACAATTTTAAACAAACAAACTAAAAACATTTAATGAAGATAAATAAATAGAGGACTCGATAGGGTAGGTATGAAACGCAAAATCTTAAAACGCAAAAAGCGGAAGTCATAAATCATTTTTAATGAGTTTTTGCGTTTCATACCAGCCTAAAATGCAAAAAGCGGATGTAATTAATCAATTTTTTTTACGAGTTTTTGCGTTTTGAGTTTTTGCGTTTTGAGTTTTTGCGTTTTGAGTTTTTGCGTTTCATACTAAAAAATTTTTTTTCGAGTTTTAGGCTTAAATGAGTTTCTAATGGTTTATAATGGGGAAATTAATAAATTTTTTCCGCGTTTTTGCGTTTTAAGATTTTGCGTTTCATAGCAAAAAAATTTTTTTTCGGGTTTTCGACTTAAAGGAGTTCCTAATGGTTTATAATGGGGAAATTAATAATTTTTCCGCGTTTTTGCGTTTTAAGATTTTGCGTTTCATACCAAAAAAATTTTTTTTTAGATTCGACTTAAATGAGTTCCTAATGCATTATTATGGATCGAGTACCCGTTTTTTCCGCGTTTTTGCGTTTCATACCAAATTTTTTCCGAGTTTTTGCGTTTCATACCAAAAAAAATTTTTTTTTTAGATTCGACTTAAATGAGTTCCTAATGCATTATTATGGACCGAGTACCCGTTTTTTCCGCGTTTTTGCGTTTCATACTAAATTTTTTCCGAGTTTTTGCGTTTCACACCAAAAAAATTTTTTTTTAGATTCGACTAATGAGTTCCTAATGCATAATTATGTACCGAGTACCCGTTCCGCGTTTTTGCGTTTCATACCAAATTTTTTCCGAGTTTTTGCGTTTCATACCAAAAAATTTTTTTTTTAGTTTCGACTTAAATGAGTTTCTAATGCATGAACCGAGTACCCGTTTTTTCCGGGTTTTTGCGTTTCATACTAAACTTTTTCCGAATTTTTGCGTTTCATACCAAAAAATTTTTTTTAGCTCCTAATGCATTATTATGGACCGAGTACCCGTTTTTCCGCGTTTTTGCGTTTCATACCAAATTTTTTCCGAGTTTTTGCGTTTCATACCAAAAATTTTTTTTTAGATTCGACTTAAATGAGTTCCTAATGCATGGACCGAGTACCCGTTTTTTCCAGGTTTTTGCGTTTCATACCAAATTTTTTCCGAGTTTTTGCGTTTCATACCAAAAAATTTTTTTTTAGATTCGACTTAAATGAGTTCCTAATGCATTATTATAGACCGAGTACCCGTTTTTTCCGCGTTTTTGCGTTTCATATCAAATTTTTTCCGAGTTTTTGCGTTTCATACCAAAAAAAATTTTTTTTTAGATTCGACTTAAATGAGTTCCTAATGCATTATTATGGACCGAGTACCCGTTTTTCCGCGTTTTTGCGTTTAATCATGTCCTATCTAGACAGTTATCCTACTCAGGTCCGCCTACGGCCTTTTATATTACAATTTAATTCTGCTAATGGGCCTGACCGTCATTATTGAAGGACTTACGGAACTTGGTAGATAACATTTGCACATGGGAAAATTCATTTAAAATATCAAAAATTTCTGGTCTAATATAGATGTTGTCTTTTTCTAGTATGTCAAGGCGGCTTTTTGTATAAAACTTCGATTAAATAATTTTTGATCAAGCTTTGTGCCTAAACCTATTTGAATGATATTTTTAAACAAATCGTGGATAAATATTAGGTTAGAAATTGTAATTAGGGATGCAATAACCCACAAATATTAATCCTTAAAATCGTCGCCCAAAAAAAATATTAACACAGAAATATTTCACAGAAACAAATTTTTGAGTCATGAGCTAACAGAGATCAACCATGCCGTCTTATAGATTTTTAAATCCGTTTTTTATATTTAAACATAGCAAGTTAGCAATGAAAATTTTAGAAAACATGTAAAAAAACAAAAAAGATTTAAAAATACATTAAAATTTTTTTTGCATATTCACAACAGCTATTAAATTTTAAAATATGCAGAATCTTTTGTATTACCTTAATGTTGTAAGAGATTGATCTACTAAAATTTTGTTTCTCATTATAAGATAACTTGCAAGGGAAAATAAAATAAATTCTTTTTTAATAATTAAAATAAATATATCAATATCAACACGTTACAGTTTAAAGTAAGATAAAAAAAAGAAAAAATTGTTAAAAAATATGTTTAAATTCAGGAAAGTGGAAAGGATTTAAAAATAGAAATACTTAAAACATTGATTAAAAACAAAAATAAAACGTTGTTCAAAAAGCGAAATGCTTAAAAAAATCGGAAAACATTAAATTAAAACTTAACTTATTGAATTAAAAAATCTTAAAAAAAACTTTCAATCACTTGCCTAGTAGTTAAATCAGTAGCTAACCATATGCCTAAGATAGCCGGGGTGCGAGCATAACTTACTATCGAACCTATCGGCAATATACTGCTTAGCGACGGCTAGTCAAACATTTTAGAGGATATGGCATCCCTATATGGAAAAAGGGGTGGGGGAATCACCAAACTTTGTTTGTATTTTGCATTTTAGGTTATCCGTTAAAACCCACAATCCGGTTATTTATAAATTATACTTGTTTTTATTGGTTTACATATTTTTTAAAGAGAAAAGTCTCTTCGTTTTTAGGCCTTATATATATCACAGGTCAACAGATCTTAATGTCAGAAACGTGAATTTTATGAAAACACAAAAGAATGCATTCCCATGATGGCCTAATCTCACATGAATTTTTCTTTTTACTTAGTTTCTCGTCTTTGGCTCCTTAGATCCTATAACGAAAAATGTCCTTTTTTGACCAAATTGAATCTAAATATACCCTAAAAAGAAATAATTAAATCTTTTTTTGCAAAATCCCTTGTAACTTATATTTTTAATCACAAATAATGAAAAATAAATTTTATTAATATATCAAGCTTTTACATCGGCATTTAGATAATACAAATTATTTCGCGTTAAAACTTATAGACGACACGAACGGTTTTTAATGAAAATATTATTTGAAGTTTGAATTTAACAGTTTATATATTGTACATATGCAAAAATAAAATTCCAATTTATTTTTGTTTTTAAATCTTTTTTAGTTTTTTTGACCTTTTTTTCTAAAATTTTCAATGTTTTTAATTGACTAAGTTTGATTAGGAAAAACTAAATGGATTGATATTCCCAAAGATGGCAGGTTTAATCTCTGTAGTTAACTCATAACTCTCAAAAAATTATTGACCTGTGTGTTATGATTACTAAATTTGGTCAACGGTTTAATGTAAATATTTTATTGACTAAAACAATTATCCAGATAATACTGTAACCACAAACTTTTAATTCCACCTAATAGCAAATAGTGCCAAATTGACAATCATTTCTTATGCCATATATGGAAATAGTTGCCTAAAACTGATTGTTGACTAAACTATCATAAGTTTTATTATGAGCGACAACATTCAAAAAACACGTAATTTCGTATTTCTAATTTTTTAAATTTAACATAAAGTGAATGTTTATCAGTTATTAGCCCTATTATTCGTGGTGCCTAATTCATTTAAACTCTTTAAAAAGCCGCCTCGATGGAAACGATACTAGACTTGCAGAGTATTTTGTCACATGCATAAGATCTTGTCTAATTCTAATTTTATTGTTTTTCTTTTATTAATTTAAACGGAACATAATCTGGGTGGATTACAAAGACTTGTAAAACATTATAATTCAAGGTGCATTTGGCGCAATTCTTTTAAAAAGTTTATATTTTGATTCTCTCTTTATTGTCCTATTAATCTAAAGACCATTGTATCCTGCAACTTTAAAGGTGGTCATCTCTGCATTAAACTTTAAAAGTTTAGAGTCTTAAAAAAATCTTATTTTGATGAAAACCCCTGGAAAACTATGGCGTATTCTAGCCGAGGCTTTATCCACAGTTCACCGGCAATTAAGATTGCAAACTAGTTGCAGTTTTTTCTGGCTCAGATTAAAAAAAAAAACTTAAACCGGCCTAACGCGCCTTAAATTGGGGAAAGGGTTCGGGAAAATGATTATAAAGAAAAAAAGATGAATATGTTTTTAATTTTTGTTTTACAAAGCCGATCGCAAAGTGATTTTCCCAAAGTTATGTTCTTTTCCATTTTTGATATTTCTTTATCAATTTTTTTGCCTTATTGTTGAGTAATTACAAGTAATTAAAATGCTTAATTCAAATTGTGACGTTAAAAAGTTAAATTCCAAGAGAGCACAAAAAATAGAACCTAAACTAGTTTATAATTATAGCCCTTATCCAGATCCTCAACCTAGGCTAATCCTACCAATATAAGCTAAACTAACTTAAATCTAAACTTAGCTTAACATAACATGAATTTAGTTTCAACTTAGTTTTGTCATTCTATTTATGTCGAGTAATAATTCAATATTAATTATGCTTTAAATGAATGAAAAAGAGTAAGGACCGATGGGTTTTAATTGAAATATGTTTAACCGCATACATTAAGAATTTAACATTGTTAACAACATTTACCCGACCCCGACCTAAGTATTAGGTTATCCTACTCAGGTCCGCCCACAGCCTTTTATATTACAATTTAATTTTGCTAACGGGCCTGACCGTCATTTTTGAAGGGCTTACGGAACTGGTAGATAACATTTGCACATTTGAAAATTCATTTTAAATATCAAAAATTTCTAGTCTAATATAGATGTTGTCTTTTTCTAGTATGTCAAGGCGGCTTTTTGTATAAAACTTCGATTAAATAATTTTTGATTAAGCTTTGTGCCTAACCCTATTTGAATGACATTTTTAAGCAAATCGTGGATAAATATTAGGTTAGAAATGGTAATTAGGGATGCAATAACCCACAAATATTAATCCTTTAAATCGTCGCCCAAAAAAATATTAACACAAAAATATTTCACAGATCAACAAATTTTTGAAAGTTATGAGCTAACAGAGATCAACCATGCCATCTTATAGATTTTTAAATCCGTTTTTTATATTTAAACATAGCAAGTTAGCAAAAAACATTGAAAATTTTAGAAAACATGTCAAAAAAACAAAAAAGATTTAAAAATACATTAAAATTTTTTTTTGCATATTCACAACAGCTATTAAATTTAAAATATGCAGAATATTTTGTATTATCATAATGCTGTAAGAGCTTGATCTACTAAAATTTTATTTCTCATTATAAAATAACTTGCAAGGGAAAATAAAAATAAATTCTTTTAATATTAGGAAATTTTTAGGGCCGCAAAATCTGTTAATTTTGTTAAAAAAGGCCTTTTTTCTATATTTATGGATCTAAGGAGCCGAAGGCGGAAGAAATCACCTACGGTAAATATATATGAGAAAAGGTTATCATGGTGACATGCTTAATGTATTTTTCCTGATAATGAAATATGATGACCTGTGTTCTACAATTTATGCTAGAGACTAGAGATTTATTTTTGGTTCTATATAATTAAAAAGCTTATTTATATCCTAAATGCTTTTTAAAATGGAAAATAGGCTGCAAAGTTTTGCCTCTCTGATAAATTTACCGATTAAAAGATTTTTTAAAAGCTGAAAAGATTAAATTACACAAATCAACAAATTCTTGATAGTTATGAGCTTTACAAAGATCCAACCTGCCATCTTAGGGATTTTTTCGTTTACCGTTTTTTCTAATAAAACTTAGTTAGGCAGCAGCTAAAAACATTGAAAATGTTCGAAAAAATGTCAAACCAAAAAAATTCAAAAACAAAAATAAATTGAAATTTTTATTATATCTTCACAACAGTATTGTTAAATTTAATAAATAATAATTTTTCAAATCCGATAATATATCGTGTCGTATTTAAGATTGGACACAAAATATATTGTATAATCTGGATTTTAGAGCTAGATATATTTAAAAATTTTATTTCTCATTATTTGAGATGATAAATATAAGTTAAAAAAGATTTTCATATGAAAAAAGATTCTTAAATTTTTTCTTTTTAGGGTATTCTCGAGGTCGTAAAATTTGTTAAAAAGGCCATTTTTTCGATTAAATCTAAGGAGCCAAAGGTGGAAGAGAAAAACGAAAAATATATATGAGATTAGGCCATCATGGGGATGCATTCTTTTATGACATAAAATCCTTTTTTTTTGACATTGATATTTGCCTGTGTTATGTGAAGCTAATGTATTTATACTTTTTTAGATAATAAAACACAAGCTTGCGTGGAGAGCGGAGGTATAATTAATGTCTTAGTATTCCATTTATTTTCTTCGTATTAAAAATAATTAAACATGGCAAAAAAGGTCATTAGCGACAAAGTTAAGGTTTTGTATGGCATTAGGCAAATATTTTTTAATTAAATTAAATATTTGTCATGTTATATTAAAATTTGTTCTTTTTTTAATTTAGATGGTAACGCGCGGAGTGTTGCCGTCAAAGGGTCTGGGAAAATCAGTAAACTTATTTATATTAGCTTATTCTGTAACATGTTGCAAATGGTACACATTTTTGTCCAAAACTAATTGTTATTTTTAAAATAAAAAACTGTAAAAAAATTAATTTTTGGTTCCTAATTAATTTTAAAGTAAATGTTTTTTGTAACAATACCTTAGAGGTGTCGCCTCTATACCAATTGCTTATTTGTTTTTATATATGAGAGGCTGAATAGTTCATTAACATTGAAAACGTTGATTTTTATATCTACCTGATATAAAATGTATTGTGTGCTAAACAGCTAATCTAACCTTCAACCCACTCAGAGAGGTTGAGGCTCATACACCCCAGACCCTAATTTCAAACGATTTTCAGGGAATATCAACTGATAAACCCAATTTCTCATTGGCCCGTAAAGGAGCAACCAGTAACCGGTCTATACAGTCTTATACAGTTGATAGAAAAAGTAATAATTTTGTGACACTTAAAAATTCTCAGTCAAACACCATTGCCAACGTGTGATGTAGAAATGTCTCATTTTCAAACTTGATAAAACAACTATAAATCTATTGGTGAAAACATTTATAAATTATAGAAATACGCCATTAGTATCATTCATAAGTCCCGGCAAAATTTAAAACCAAAATTAACAAAATAATAAAATCTAAGGTCGGATTTTATTAACAAATACATCATTTTAATTATATATAGATATGAAAAATATAATTAGAGGGGGGTGCAATTTTTTTATTTTTAAATTTTACACTATTTTAAAAAATATAAATTTAAAATTATTGAAATCAAGTTTCTAAATTTTCTGTCAAACATATCCGAAATTTATTTATAATAATGTAAGTTTTTTTGGTAAGGGGATGGAAATATTTGCTCGGTTGTTCCCAAAGCTATCCTATAAATAAACTGGGATTGGGATCATCTAATACACCAATAATTTTTAAGAATAACAGATTGATCAGTGCTTAAATGAGGTAAGGGTTGATATGGTGAATAAAATTGTCCGCAATGTTGTATAATGATAGTAAATTGCTAATTAAGAGTGCTGAATAAAAACATGCCACATTTGCTTTCGATGCTTAATATTAGCAAAAGCAACATTTTAAGAGAATAAACAATATATTTCGTTAAAAAGGAGTCAAACATTACACTGGACGACAAAAAAAAAATAAACGAATCATATAGAGTAATTTTCTTGCGATAACAATCCCGGGTTTAGTTTCTCCCCAATTTTTTTAAATACTGCGTCCAAAGTAAAAAAAATTAATTTTTTAAACAATTAATTTTCAAAATAATATATTGGCGTGTATAGATTTCTTATGATAAATATATCTAAAAGATGACAATACTTAAAATTATTAATAATTTATCTTAAGTTATTTATGATCAAAAAACGCATTTTATGACGAAAACCACTAATTTCAATAATATAAATATAAAAAAAATCAAACGCCTTATTATAACACAGGTCAACAATTTTTTGAGAGTTATTAGTTAACTACAGAGATCAAACCTGCCATTTTAGGGAATATTAAATCCGTTTACGTTTTTCCGGATCAAACTTAGTTAGTCAATTATAAAAATTGAAAATTTTAGGAAAAAAATGTCATAAAGCCAAAAAAGATTTAAGAACAAAAATAAATTGAAATTTTATTTCATATTCATAATATTTAAACTGTTAAATTCAAACTTTAACTGATATTTTCATTGAAAACCGATAAAATATCGTGTCGTATTTAAGTTTGGACGCGAAATATTTTGTATTCTCTAAATGCCGATGTAAGAGCTTGATAAAATATATATCTTTCATTATTTGTGATTATATAAGTTACAAGGGATTTTTATATGCAAAAAAGATTTTTAAATTTTTTCTTTCTAGGGTTATTTTAGAATAGTCAATTTTGTCAAAAAAGGCCATTTTTCGTTATAGACAGATCTAAGGAGCCAACGACGGAAGAAACTAAGAACAACGAAAAACATATATGAGTAGGCTATCATGGGGATGCATTCTTTTATGTTTTCATAAAATTCACGTTTCTGACATTGATATTTGTTGACCTGTGTAATAATGAATGTGATCTTAATCTAAATATATATTTTAAATTTTGTTTACTAACTTAGAAGCCCAAAATACCCTCAAAACAGGAAAATCTTATTTATGACATTGAATAACTAAAAATTTGAGTTCGCCTAAGCACCAAAATCTACCAAGATCAATGGTTCCCATAAATGATGCTTGAGGTTGTCCAATAGGTTTATGTATGGTGTCGAATGGTATAGGAGAAACCTCAATAATTTTTAGTACAAAAATGTTTGACATTCTAAATATTTGTTGAATTAGGGCATCGGCCTCGAATTAAAAGTTGCGAAGGGATTGGGATAACCGGTATAAATTTATTTTAGATTAAATTTTTGTTTAGGAATTTAATTTTTGGCATATTTGAATTGCAATATATTTTTACTAATCACTGTAAATAGAACGCGTCATATTCATTTTTATTTATTTATTTTAAAACTCCTGAAATTTTAATTTAATTTTTTTTTGTATTAGAACCTTCAGCTGAGTTTTTTATACAAAATATTGTCAAATTTAATAACATTAGTGGTATAAAAATTTAAAATTAAAATACTATTTGAAATTTATACAAAAAAACATGCTATCAGAAGCATTTTAGTTTTCTTTCTAAATAATTTCAAACAAAAAAACTAAAAATATTTAATGAAGATAAATAAATAGAGGACTCGCTTTAATAATTTTAGTACAATTTCGATATGCGCCTATTAGTTTATATGCAAAAGATTAAATAAAATAAATAATAATAAACCCAAGTTTAAATCTGATTTATTTTATTCTTAAATATGGATATTAGATAAAAATAACTTGGTTTTTAAATCAATAATGTTTGTTTTTAATAGACCGTCAGTCATTCAACAAACCTCTAAGCCTGTTGGATGACTTCCCTACTCCCAAGTCTCTTAAACGTCCAATCGAAGTCACTGGCCCATCAACTAATGGGCCCGCTCTCCCATCCCGAAAGGGAACAGGTAACTCATTATAGAATCATTTTTATGGGCGCGGTTCATGTAAAATTAATTATTATAAAAAAAATTTTTAAATTTTTTTTTCTATTTTGTTTAATAATATATAGTATAAAATAATATTGTCAGCATGAAATAATCACTTCTTTATATTTGAACAAAGAATAAATAAATAAAAGCTCAATAGTTTTTAGCTTGAAATAACATTTGTCGAAAATATTAGCCTAAGGGCGAAGAACCCATAAATTATTGCGGAAGCGCTTCGCGCCCCAATAGGTTGTTTAGCCCGCTAATGCGTCTAGGGCACATTCGTCTGACAAGGTCTTTAAATATCGATAGTTTTAAAATGAGCTTCTTAAAACTAAAGAATAATTTAATACCCTTGCAAATCTGCTATATTTAAAAAATTATTGCTTATCACAATATTGCATTAAAGTTAATAATTAAGGGGTTACACAACCTATTTAAACTAAACTTAAAAATTGTTTTTTAAGTCAACTTTTGTATCAATATTAGTAGAATCCATCAAAAGGACAATAGGCAATCGTTATAGTACTTTCTTCGAAAAACCTTGGTTATCTACCAGTTTTGAAGGAGAAGGATCTATTTTAACTTCTAAAAGAAAAAGTATTTACTCGCTCAATTTAGAGTTCAAAAGGAAGAAGCTTCCTCCAACCTACTTTAAAAGGAGAAGTAAAAGCCCGATTGATTTAGAAGCCAAAAGAAGGAAACTTAACTCAAGAGGTACAAATATATAAAAATCCATATGCTTTATTATTATTGATCAAATATTACTCTTTCTTCAATTTATAAACTCAAATATATAAATAAATAAGTGCGTAACTGATCTCTATCTTTTAAACAAAGTTTTAAGATCTAAACTTATTCATCGTTAAGGGCGCGTTTACAGTTATTTTTTGAAAAATAAAAAAAAATATTGGTAAAATGTTAAAATTTTTTTAAAAGGACCGATTAAATTGATCATTAGCTAGGTTTAGATAGAAAAATTTATAAAATGTTTGTTTGTTTCTATTTCTAAATAAATTAAAATTATTTGGCTCAATGACAAAACATGCTAAGGCAAATATGCATATAATAGCTTAATCTAGCTCCTTCCACTGCACTGACTAGAACTTGTAAAAGATTCTATATTTAAAAATGAGCTTGTTACAACTATAAAAATTTTGTAAAGATACCCTAGTAAATCTGGTATTATTGAAACTTATTGAAATATAATTCAATGAAGACTGAATAATGGGTTAACACCTATATAGCGTATCTCAAAAACAATTATTTTTTCGCAGAATGTTTATCTAAACTTATATAAATCCATCTTTGTATCAATTTTAGTTGAATCCATCAAGTTGACATTAGACGATCATTATGGTTCCTTTAAAAAACCGTTTTCTGCCGGTTTCGAAGGAGAAAAATCTATTTTAACTTCTAAAAGAAAAAGTACTCATTCGCTCAATTTAGAGTTTAAAAGGAAGAAGTTTACGTGTCTTAAAAGGAGAAGTGAAAGCCCCATCCTTTTAGAGGCCAAAAGGAGGAAACTTAATTTAAGAGGTACAAAGATTGAAAAATTGATTTGCTTATCAAATTTTTATTTAATAGCTATTTTATAAATTTATAACCAATCAGTAATTTTTCTTACCGTTTTTAGAATATACACATATTCAATGTTGAGATTTCAAATTTAGTTAATATAACCTAATATTTTTTTTATAATAAATATATATTCAAAATTTCTAAATTAAAAGTGCCGAGACCTTGTTGTTTAGTGCGATTAAATAATCACGATGTAATTTTAAAATATAGATGCATTTAATCAAACAGAATTTAATCACATAAAATTTTTTTTAATAGGGGGTTCATAAAGTAGACACTGGAATTTTTTTGGGGGATTTAATTGGTGGAGTATGTTGGCAAATTTCTAATTTTTATTGCATTTTTTAACGTCACCAATAATAATTTATTTAGCAATGCGGGCTTAATACGCCAATATTTATTTTGTATCTATTTAATTTAGCCGACGCGTCAGACGAGAATCCAAACGAGATTCTTGAGATAAAGTTAGGATTTTATTTATCATTCATTCACAAAACTCGTTGCTTCTGCAGTCGAACTTGGAAAAAGTCATCAAAAATAATAGAAATGGCTCTGATCAATAAACTTACTTTATTCTAAAAAAAATTTGAAATTAGCTCTCCAAAACTCAAAAGATTGCATTCTTTATGGGCAACTTGGTTAAAAACAGAATAATACATGTGATAACTTTAATTTTAAAGATGCTCTATAAATGTATATTTTTTTTAATTGTTGTAAAAAAAAACCCAATTTCAAAAAAAAATTTAGCCATGTATAAGTGTGTCAAATTAAAGTCTTGTGCTTTGAAAACCTAGTCTTCCAAATTTATTTCTATATAAAAAAATCCATAATAAATTTTAACCTATGCAATTATCATACTAAGACAAATTTGTTGACTAAATCTATTATAATAAACGATAAAAAAAAATTCATGTACTAAAAACTTTAAAATTTCAACCCATGTTTCTTTAATTCTTTTAACTATTTTTTCTTCTCCTTAGAATATATATGGTAGGGGCTTAATTTTATAAATTGCAAATTCTTATGATTATCTAAATATTTGAGATAGATAATATTGTAGTTCCGTATTCACAATCAGCACTAAAATGTCCAAAAATAATGGTTCTTATAAGTGTTAAGTTGCATATTTTTGTTGCCTTTGCAACCTTTATGATTTATTAATATATTTTAGAAATTTTAAACCATTAATTGATTTTTAAAATTAGAGAAAACTGCATTTTAGGGAATAAAGGTTTCGGTCCAAAAGTCAACAAAATTTTTATTTTTCAATTTTCTCAATTTTTGATAATATTTAATAATCACGATAAATTTAAAAAGCATCGTGACTTAGATATATGGTCTCTAAATTATTTTAAAAATATTAATTTTGTATTGACCCACTAAGAGGTTGTTACAATTTTTGCAAAATTTGTATCAAAATAATAGATTTCCGGAAATATTAGGATTTAGAAGAGGCAGGACCTATTGAAATTGATTTTATTTAAGAATAGTTGACCTGTTATATTAAATATCACTAAATAGATATTTAAATTAGGTATGGTTATTACTACCTATAATTCCGCTTTATTACTTACAGAAATGCTCCATTAACAAACGATGAAGAAAACCCCCTTCAAATTGACATTGAAGAGCATGAAAGCGAAGGAAAATTCCTTATTAGCCAGTTACCTAAAGTGAAAGAAAATGAGGAACAACCACCTCCAATTGGTAGCATTAGCAGGCCTGAGAGCTCAAAAGAAGAAGAGCCTTCACTCATTTGCAAGTCAAATGCTGAGAATATCGAAGAGAGGATACCCTCTCAGAGGAGCAACGAAAGTAAGCCCGAGAGCTACATTGAAGATGAACCCCTCAATTGCGAACCACCGAAGGAACAAGATGTAAAAGAAAAAACTCCTCAAATTGCTAATGAAATTGGGCCTAAAAGTTATGAAGAGGAGCCAGCCTCATTTTCTGAATCCTCGGCGGAGGAAGAGGAATCATTTTGGCCATGGTATAAAGAACCTCACTCACAACGAGAAACTCAAAATGATGATCTTGAGAAGCATCTCAAGCTTCAGGATTTAAAGGTCAAAGGTATCCTCGGAAAAGGTACTTTTGGAACTGTCATGCAAGTAATAATTTTTACCATAAATCATTAAAGTCATTTAGTATTAGACTCTACAATTTCTAGATATACTAATTCCGACAGGTGAGTATAAGAAACAAATAAATTAAGGACACATTACATTTTTGGTTCATTAATCATATCACTAGCATAAAAATCGGATTTAGTAATTTTATTTTTAATTCATCAGTAAAATTATCAAAATATTGAAAAATTTTATTTTGTAAAAAAATGCAAATTTTTAAATAGTTACTAAATTTAGTTTATGCACATAAAATGCGTTTTCTGGAAATTATTTTGTAAAAAATTATGAGAAAAATAAAATTTTTCGAATTTTTATATTATTAAGTAAAATAAAAACTTACTTTGCATGTGGGTTTATGTGCTTTTTTACATTCAATTTTTGGGGAAAAAATTAAACATGGCCTATGTAATTAAAATAATATAGTTGAATAAATTTGAGATTACTATAATAGCTCATTAAACCAAAAATATGATTCGCAAGAATAAAATTCTGCCCAAAATATTTTTATATAAAGAGCTGTTTGAGCTCACAAAAAATAATAAGGACACTTCTATTTGATACCGTTTAATTAGGATTCGAAGGATAGGGAAAAATTGTAAAGCAGCAACGCATTGATCAAATTTCTCTTAGTGCAAGTGGTCTATGAATATTTGAATAAGATTGGTCTACAAAATAGATTTAATGGCATTGAGCTTCTCTTAGTATTTATATTTAGTCGTTTTGTGTTAGAGTTTGGTATTTAAATGTTACACTCACACCTTTCTAGCTCTATTAGAAAATTTGAACAAAAGGAAGCTATAATATTTAGGACCATGATATTCCGGTTGGGGTCGAGACTGTAACCTGGCTTGTAACTTTATTTTTAATAAAGGCTTTGCGTCGAAGTACATTTGATAAAAAATTTGTATTTTTATTCCATATCTTAAAACGAAACGATAAATAGCTCGACCCTAAACTCGTTCCAGCTTATGAGTCTCGATTTAATCTCCAATTGATAATAAAGCGAGCGAAGATATTAATTAAACTAGTTTTATAAACACCATTTAACATTTCCTAATAAAATAAGACCAATTTTATTTTTTCGGATGTGAATTTGAGTTAACTGCAAGCGATCCGAAATTTTAAATCTGTTTCATTTTTTATTTAGGGGTCAAAATATTCTTCTTAATTTGTTTAGGTTAAACCGAAATCAACAACGCATCTCAAACGTCAATATGCCTTGAAGTCAGTCACAAAGCGGATGTCCATAAAGTCTCAAAACTCTCTTATTGAAGAAAAGAAAATTATGCAACAATTAAATCATCCATGCATGATTAAGTATAAATACATACCATTAAATATTCTTGCCGTTACCTAATTGCAAAATTTTTTTCAAACAAAAGGAGAAGGACATATTTTATGTTGACCGTTTTTTGCATGAGTCATATTTTCAAAATTTAAACAATTTATGCTTTTATTCGTTTTCAAATTATTTTATATTGGATCTAGGCCAGGTCTGAGTTTTCTTTTTTAAAATATTTCTTGCTTATAATTGATTTCGTCCTTGTTAAGCGTTTTCCTTTAAAATTAATTAAAATTATAAAAACTTCATTTTGAACGTGGCCTAAATATAACACATCAATTTTTTGAGAGTTATGAGTTTGCTACAGGATCAAACCTGCCATCTTAGGGAATATCAAATCCGTTTACCGTTTTCCCTATTCAAACTTAATTATTCAGGCATAAACATTGAAAATTTTAGAAAAAAGGTCAAAAAAACAAAAAAGATTGAAAAACAAAAATAAATTAAAATTTTATTTTTGCATATTCACAATAGTTAAACTGTTAAATTCAAACTTCAAATAATATTTTTATTAAAAACCGATAATATAACGTGTTGTATTTAAGTTTGGACGCGAAATAATTTGCAATATCTAAATGCCGATGTAAAAGCTTGATATATTAATAAAATTTACTTATCATTATTTGTGATCATAAATTTAAGTTACAGGGGATTTTAAAATACAAAATAGATTTTTAGGTTTTTCTTTTTAGGGTATATTTAGATCTGTCAATTTGGTCAAAATAGGCCATTTTTCGTTATAGACGGATCTAAGGAGCCAAAAACGGAAGAAATTAAGAAAAACAAAAAATATATATGAGATTAGGCCATCATGGGGATGCATTCTTTTGTGTTTTATAAAATTCACGTTTCTGACATTGATATTTGTTGACCTGTGTAATATAAAAATAGCTTGACTAATATGTTTCTTACATGGGTTGCATAATTATACGAATCTTTAATTTAATATCTTTAGCAATTTAACAATTAATCAATAACCAATAGTTAACTTGATAGTCAATATAATCGCGTCTTCTGCTAATTACAAAATTCACATTAAAGTAGCATACAATTAATAAATTAGTTTTCTACATCTAAAGCAAACTTTTTTTATATTTTAAAAATAAAAAATAAATATTAGTTTAGAAAAACAGGTAACAATCATATGTTTGGCGTTATTTTTTGTTTTTTTTAAGGATTTTTATTCTTTTGCATATCTAATAGATAAAATTTAATATTATTAGTTCACAGGTATAAGCGGATTTTCTAAGTATTTGGGATTATGAACCTCAGTGGCAATTTTATGATTGTTACGATATTTGAATTTTTTTGGCAGATTAACAAAAACGGAAAATAAGATTTGAATTGAGGGCATATAGAAATTAACAGAATAATGTGTTTGATGGCCATTGATTTGTCTAACTATTTTTCCTTTAAAACTCTTTGATTATGAATGAGCTTAGAAAAGAAAAAAAGGATAATTAAGGCAACAATTGTGTGCCACTTCCAAATAATTTGCTTTAGTCTCTTTTCTCAGGAATTTTCCATTAATTGGAAAAGTTCTTGACAAGAAAACTCTTATTTTTTGAGTTCCTAGTGCATATTTTGGCACATGCTTTAGGCTAAATTTGATAGACGAACAAAACATGATAATTGTGTTAACAAGTCGTTCGTGTCATTCATTACTTAAAAACCTAATAAAGGTAAGTTTAATTTTTTAATTTAATACGTTAAGGCTATATCGCACCTTCAAAGATGAAACAAATGTCTACTTCTTAATGGAATTGGCTGACTACGGATCGCTATCTGATATGCTAGATGAGTAAGCTTATCCTCTCATTTTGTAGAAAATAATTTTTTCTACACTTTCAAAATTTATTCGTTTTTTCAAAATTTTAATTTCTAATTTAAATTTAAGTTTTTACAATTAAAATTATTAACCATTGATATTTACAATATTTTTATATACCCCGGGCTATTGCCCTAAACATAATTAGTCTAATTTAATTTACATCATAATCTATACACTTCTTTTTTAAACGCCTTAAAAATTTTTTTAATAAAAAACACAAAAAATTAAATTATTTATAAAACGGAATGCAACCAAAAAATTTCTTCATTTATTTCACAATTAAGTGTTTTTAATAAGGAATAAATTTTTTAATTTTTTTACTCCATAAGGGGCACTCCTTTTTCACCGGAAGTAGTTAGATTCCTTGCAATATGCCTCTCTGACGGGTTGTCCTATTTGCATGACCTAGATATCGTCCACAGAGACATCAAACCGGGCAACATATTGATAGACAAACACAAATACCCAAAATTTGTAAGAAGCCATCCTTATATACTTCATTTTTAATATATGAGATATTAAGTCTTTTAAAAAAATACAATACAAACTTGTAGTTTTTAGATATAATTAATTCACCGTAAAATTCTTTTACATTGTAAATGTTTTTAAATTATCTAGAGATTAAGAAAAACTTGCTTAAAATTATGCTAAAAAATACTCTAAAACCGACTTTTGTAGATTTTTAAATTGGTTACCGGGCGTGGGGTATGTGCGCCTTTTGATAGATAACTAGTTGAGTAGTTAACATGATTTAAATTTTAAAAGTTCGCATTTTACACAATTTTACATTATTTTATATTGATTATTAATGCAGTTTTTTTAAGTGATTATAGTGGCAATTAGTGGGATGGAACAATTTTCATATAAATTTTGAAAATAGTAAAAATTAGTTAATAAACCTAACAATTAGAGAATTGTATTTATAACCTATGATTTCGAAAATATTTTTTTTTATGATTAATGTGATAAAAAATTATCACGTGAAAATACTTTAATATAAGTTAAAATATATGCTACGACAAAAATTATAATCTTCTTGTTATGATTGTTTGAAGTTGAGGTATCTTGTATTCCATCCTTTAATGGCTGCGGCTAGTGTAAAAAATATTTGAAGAAAAAAAAATTGAAGGCATTTGATTAACATTAAGACAGCTAGCTCTAATGAAACCGCGTTTACGTCGTGGAGCTATTGTTCTCTACAGAGAACACAAATGATATCAATTATATTTCCCCTTATTTCGTTGGATACAATAATTTTTTATTAAGACAGCTAGTTAAAAAAACTAAAATAAAATTTAAAAAAAAAATTTCAAAAATTTTGGTTGGGCATTTCTTAAAACTCCCACACATAAATTCTCATTTTCTTGAATTAGCCGTTAATTTTTTTTATATTTACAATTTTAAAATTAGTATTAGCCGCAGCCAGTGTTGTAACTTTTTTCAACTCCATGTAACGGTAGGTCAACGTTCATTTAATTTTAACCCTGGTTGCTTTGTGTAAAAATAGGCCGATTTTGGTTTTTCGACAATCTTGCCAAAGGGCCAGAAATTGACGGATATTAAGGGAACCTGTTATTATATGGCACCAGAACTTTTGGCGAGGATACCATACGACCGGTCAGTGGATTTATGGGCCCTGGGGATCACTCTCTACGCGTTGAGTACCGCAAAGTAAATCACACAGGATGCCAAAAAACATTCTATTTTACTATGGAAATTTAATAAAATATTTATTAAGGGCACAGGGTTAAATTTGAATTCCATATAATTTAGATGCATTACAAAAAATGTTCAAAGTTAAATGTTGTTAAGAAATAGATAACCAAGAGTTTAATTTAAATTATTTTTTTTTAATTTTAATGTTTTTTAATTTAAGGTTTTTTAAACAAAAAGTTTTCCTAATTAAGAAACACCCATAATACGGTAGATAAAAACAATTTCTGAAAACATTTGAAAAAAGGTGAACTTTAAATTTAATAAACTTGACAATGGCCCTAATATATAATTTTTAAAGGTTAAATGCAGTTTACATTCAAATTTGGCTATGTTGTTTTTTTTATATAAGAGCACGTTTAAATGAGCCAAATTTTATATTTCAAAATATTAAAAATCTTTTATGTTATAAAAAATTTTGTACTTAAACTAAATCTTGCAACTAAAAAATGCTTAAATTTACAGAATAAAATTAAAAATTATTAAAATTGTACGAAAATAAAAACACACTATAAACATGGCCTAATGTCATCAAATTAGAGAATAAAAAGAAAAGGAAAAAGTGTGTTTTTTTTTGTTTCAAAATTTGACTAATGAACCCGTGACATACGGAAAATATCTCATAGATCTAACAAAATGATTTTTTGAAATACAAATGATAATAATATTAGCGTCCCCCTTCAAAACCCATACATTTAAATAGAAAATGTGTATTTTATGCTTAATTCGTCACAATATGTTTGCCCATTCCTTTTAAATTTAACATTTTTCTTATCTTACAGGGAGCCTTACCGTGGGCACAATCGTTCATCATACTTACAAAACATAATTAATACGTCGCCGAAGCAAGGCACAATTCCTTCCCACCTCTTTGGGTTTATAATGCGACTACTCACACATAATCTAAACTACCGAACCGGAATGCAGAACCGACTAACGGATGATGTGTAAACATTTTTTTAGCTTGTAGCATTTATTGGGATCAGAGTTAGAACTCAAACACTCGGTATTTGGAACTAGGGTTATATATAACTTTTATGAACTAATAATAACTATTATAAATTAAAAACTTTGCGATCTGTTGCAATTAAATTTTATGCATTAATATGGAGATAAATGGTAAAAAAAAAATTTATTTTTAATCTTACAAAATTGATTTTTTATTCTAACAAATTTTTATCGTCTCATGTTTAAACGTTTAAGCTATTTATTTTTAAACATAATTGTTTAATAAAATGTTTCCTAACATAAAAAATTAAAAAATGACATTTTTATAAGGCAATTGCACTTTAATTAAGACATATTACAAAAGGAGTTTTCTCTTATTCAAATTCAAATAATAGAATAAAAACCAATGGTAATAAATCATTTACTGATTTTATATTGAAATTAGTATCTATCTTGAGCGTAATTAAATAAAATAACATACATTTTACACCTAAATTTCTCAAAATTATAATAAATACGCTTTTTGTAGATTCTTTGCGGGCGTTGATTGGGACAAAGTTAAGAATAGGACCCTAGAAATACCGTATAATTTTCGACCCAAAAAGAGAAAGACCATGAGTCGTCCTTACTATTTAAAAGAACCGGATATTTTACAAATTTGGCATCCTCTTGATTCTTTTTTCGAAAAATGAAAAACTATGCTGGCCAAATATATCAAGTATACCTGAATTCATTTTACAACTAGTCATTCATACTAATGCCCTAATCTTAATTTTAAGTCTATTTTTGGCGGTGCTTGCCCATCTGAATTTATAAGACAAAACTGCAACTATATTACTTAAATTGTAACTTGCAATTGTTTTGAGGTAAAAGAGTTTAGATATTTGTTTGCCATAACCTGCACATATTTATCACATAGTTATACATTATTTATAAGTTTATTATATATATAAAAAAATACAATTAGGCCGGGGAAACACGTTATTTAGGATATATATGGGCAGAATAAAGATGAAGAATAAACAGATAATATAACCTAATAAGCAAATTTCATTTTTAATTTTAGTTTTTTTGATATCCCGAAAATAGGATTATTAAAATTAAAATATACAATTTTATTAATTGCATTTTTTTTACACCTGCGTCGATTCAACTTAGCAAACCGTTTTCGAAAGTTTGCAAGTGCGAACCGGAGGGCAGCTTTACAAAACAACAAAAGATTTTCAGCTGCCTTCAGATTTAATAACCTAAAATTAATATATACAATTTTAATTATAGCATTCTTGGCACACCCTGCGTCTTACCAAACGATCTTGCTAGCCTGTAGACTTTTTCCGGCGGAGTCTGCAGGTGAAACAAATTGGATGGCATCCTCACAAGTAATGAGAGATTATTTTTTTATTGCTCAACAAATAGAGTTTTTAGCTGCCTTCATATTTATTGACCCTAAAGTTAGAATATGCAATTTTAATTATAGCATTCTTCGCACACACTGCGTCTTACCAAACGATCTAGCCTGGAGACTTTTTCCGGCGGAGTCTGCAGGTGAAACAAATTGGATGGCATCCTCACAAGTAATGAGAGATTATTTTTTTATTGCTCAACAAATAGAGTTTTTAGCTGCCTTCATATTTATTGACCCTAAAGTTAGAATATGCAATTTTAATTATAGCATTCTTCGCACACACTGCGTCTTACCAAACGATCTTGCTAGCCTGGAGACTTTTTCCGGCGGAGTCTGCAGGTGAAACAAATTGGATGGCATCCTCACAAGTAATGAGAGATTATTTTTTCATTGCTCAACAAATAGAGTTTTTAGCTGCCTTCAAATTTATTGACCCTAAAGTTAGAATATGCAATTTTAATTATAGCATTCTTCGCACACACTGCGTCTTACCAAACGATCTTGCTAGCCTGGAGACTTTTTCCGGCGGAGTCTGCAGGTGAAACAAATTGGATGGCATCCTCACAAGTAATGAGATATTATTTTTTTATTGCTCAACAAATAGAGTTTTTAGCTGCCTTCATATTTATTGACCTTAAAATTAGAATATGCAATTTAAATTATAGCAATCTTGGCACACACTACGTCTTACCAAACGATCTTGCTAGCCTGTTGACTTTTCCGCCCGAGTCTGCAGGTGAAACGAATCGGATGGCATCTTCGCAAGTTCTAATAGCTATTTTTTTTGTTGTTAAAACGTTTTTTACCTGCTTTTAATATCCCGTGATTAGCACGGTTGGGTTCATATGGACCCCAGAACTTCTTAAATTTTGAATATCTTCAAAAATAATATATATTATTGGCCAAAATTTTGTTGATTTTTCCCTTAAAATATAATAAACAAAACTAATAAAACTTAGTCCAAATCAAATAACAAAATATGTTTATAAAATCTATTGAAATCCGTATGAACCCAACATGGTACAATTTAATGCTAAAAACCATCATATTCACTAATTTAAAATTAAATAATTGTAATCTTAATTTCTACTTTTTTTAAATACTTAATTTACATGTTAAGTAAATAACAATGGACAACAAAAAAAACCTACATCCACAATTTTTTGAGGGTTTTGTAGAGAATTTTCTTGCGATAACGATCCCGGGTTTAGTTTTTTTTCTAAGGCCTCCAAATTTTATTAAACCGCGTCCAAAGTTCAGAAAAAAATTTAAAAAATTTTTTTTACTATTAATTCTACAAAAAATCTATTGGCATATTCAGATTCCTTATAAAAAAACATATCTAAAAAAAGTTATTACATAAATTTTTAGCAATTTACTTTCAAGTTATTTAGGATCAAAAAACGGAGTTTATGACAAAAACCACTAATTTTACAAAAATGTAAAAATAAAAAAAAATTAAATATTAAAAAAAAATTTAAACCCCTTACGTTAATAATGAATGTTTTCGTTATCTAAATATATTTTTAAACTTTTGTTACTACCCAAAGGTTTTATGATATAGAAGCCCAAAATACCCCCAAAATTAATCTCAACTTTGACACCAAATAACTAAAAATCTGAGGCCTTGGCTAAAATTCTGATTTCATATTCGTGATCAGCGCCAAAAACTTGACCAAAACCATAGTTGCCATAAATGTAGCTTAGGGTCGCCCTAAATTTGTTGTCCAGTGTAATTTGTTTGTATTGTATAATTATTATTATACGAATTATTTTTCCACTTTAAAATATCTAGTTTTTATGGTAAGAGCCATTTTTGTTTTCATAACATTTTTTTTCTCGAAACTGTAGTATGTTTTACATCCTAAAACACATCAATCAATAATGTTGATACATTTAGTTTATTGACAAGATTTATTTAATGTAATATAGAAAAAAAATTCCTTTTTTTTATTTTTTTTCTTTGTCTTAAATAATATTTAAAATATACATTAATAATTTATATTAGTTTATAATTAAAGACCATGTAATTTTCTTTAAAATAAAAGAAAAATAAATTTTATAGCTATAAAACTCTTGAATTATAGAGGTTTGAAATTGGGGTTCGTATAGACTCCATTGTAGCATTCGCGTTCTTTCACCCTAGCAATCGCGGGTTAATGTCATGAAAGGGAATGCTTTATTTAAATTTACAATTCTAGCGAATTCCAAAGAAATTAGGTTATTGCAGATCAATAAATCATTACTTACTTTCTCGAAGGAACGATTTCCTATGTGCAAGCTTTTTGAATGCGAATTATCCAAATTTATAATTTATACGTTTCTTAATTATTTTATCTACTAAATAAATATTTTTTTTATCAAGATAACACTGGAGGGGCAACTAAAAATATTTTAAGCCCGCTATACTTATATCCTTGAACAAGTGAAGTTAGGGATTGAACTGAACCTGGTGCAAAAAAAATGTTAGTGGCTTTACCAAATAATATTACTGGTTTTGAACCCTTTGATACATTATGCCCCCTGCCCTTTTTTTACAAAACCTGGTTCCGATTCAGTAGATACCTAGAGTTTAGATGTAGTTTGTCTTGTAGTCTCTTATAGAAGACTACCAATTATTAAAGGCAAAAACATTTTGTCTACTCCACAAGTTTTCGAATATTCTTTACCAATTTAGCCCCGCCAGCTTAATAATGCCTCCTCTTTGAACTCAAGTTTTTAGTATGTCTGGCCTAATCCATTTCCTAAAAACTAGAATATAAAAACTGGTGTGAAAATCTAAGCCGAGTAAATTAATTGTGTGTTAGTGAGCCGGGCCATATTAAAAAATATTTTCCTTTCGGGCCAATATGGTATCTTCTTGTCTTGACTTGTAATATTTTAATTATATAATTACCCCGTATTTTCTAAAGTTGGAATTAAACTTTTTTATTTAAATTACCCATTAATTTTTCATGAAACATTAGAATTTTAGATTTAATATTATTGTATCACCCAAAGTTTTTAAAAAATTTTAAGTCTGTTCATTATTTTGTATAAAAAGACACAATAAACGAAGATTTATTCTATATAATGTCCTATATAATGCTTAGTCCTTTTTTAATATTTCTATATAGAAACTGACCCGGCAAACGTCATTTTTCCAAGCAAATTTTAAAGAAATTTTTAGGGTAGAAATATTTTAAGAAAAAAGTTTAAATGTCGCCATATAAAGTAAAATTTTTTAAAATTTACATAGGGCGCGTTCAGACTCATTTCTAATTTTTGAAAAATTTTAAAAATTTAGAATTTTTTAAAATTTTATTTTTTTTTTTTAAAAATTTTTTAAAAACTTTTCTTTCCGAAAAACTATTGCTAATAACAAAAATTGGCGATTTTTTGTAAAAAAGCGTTCAATGTCAAAAGGTAAAAATTTTAAAATTTTTTAAAAAAACGAACGGAGTCTGAACGCGCCCATATGAATAGCAATCAAAAATAAAATTTTTTCACTTAAAAAGCTACTGGAAAGCACGGATTTTGTACCTAAGATTTTTATTTGGCCAATAAGAGTGTTCAATTTTTTGCTGGGCCCAAAAACTTTTGACGTGCTTAAAAACCTACCGATTTGAGAATTCGCATTTAAAGTCAATTTAAGTAACCAAATTTTTCTACCCACAAAAAATTTTTTGTCCAAAAAATTAAAAAAAATGCTAAAAGCATTAAAATACGATTAACTAGAAAAATTTAATCTACTTTATTATATTTAAAATTATAAGGGCACTTTTAAAATCATAATGTCAAATCACAGACTTTTATATTTTTTTATTGTCAAATTAAATATAAATAATTTTAATACAAATAAATAATTTTTGATCTATAGACCTTAACGAATGATTTAAAAATTTTAACTTTGCTATAATAAACGAGTTTAGTCAATAAAAATATCTTTAAACAATTCTCTTCTTTTATTTAACATAAAAAATTAAAATTTTGAATTTTTGTAAAATACAAAATTTTTGACGGGTTTAAGCCACTAATACTAAGCCTTGTTAAATTTTAAAACATATATAATAAGACACGCTATATGAAACTTGTGCTTAACAAATGATTAATTTTGATGTTAAAATCGATTTTTTGTTTTAAGATATGTTATGTTTTAATTCCGATCATTTATTGTCAAAATTTTTTCATACCCGACGATAATCCAGAATGCTCACCTAAATTTCCGAATTTTAGTTCTGATGGGCGAAAGTGTTTGCATTTTGGGGGCACAGTACCTATGACTGGAGGATGGCCTGGTGGACAAGGCTGTTTGCCAGCATTGTTGATGGCTCTTAAGGATGTTAACAATAAATCAGGCCTACTCCCTGGATACTATTTGAGATTTCATTATAATGATAGTCAAGTAATTAATTTTTGAATACTATATAATTTGCTCAGTTTGTAATTTATTTATAAATTATATTCCAATAAAGCAATTTTTGTATTATATTTAAATTATGGATGTCATTTTATGGATGTTAATGAATTAATTGCTTTTTTGAATAGCACCAACCTTTTTATCTTTATTTATATATTAAAAATTGCCCGTTAAAAAAAAATAGATAAATTTATAATTGCATTTGGTATTTTTTAACACACACTATCTTAATTTTTCTTTGTTTTAACCCAACCATATTAGACAATTGATTATACTTAAAACAATTATTATTAGAATTTAGATGTGTTTAAATCAAATATTGTTAATGTGAATAATTGATTTTATTTTAATTTAATAAAATTAAATGTATATAAAAATATAGTTTTGTATAAGATTTAAATTAAATGCTTTTAATATAATCATCTGAAATAGGTTAAAAAATCAGGGTTTAAGATGTTATAAAATTTCTTAATATGAATTTATTTATTTAGATTACTTGTATTTAAACTCTTCTTATTTTGTTTTTAAAAAGCTTCTAAACAATCAAAGTTAGTTAAATAAACAATAAATATTATTTTTATCTAAAAGTTTTATATTAATTTATTTATAAGAAAATACTTTTATTACTTAATAGATTTAAAATTTTCTGATTGCTCAAAGTGTTTTGACCTTTGTTAAAAATATTGTCATTTATATTACTGCGAAAATCGTTTGTAAAAAAGGTAAAATAAGTATAAATTAGGCATAGTTTGTTACGACCCATTGTAGCTATGATGTTAAGTTGTAAATTGATATTTTATCAAACATATTGACATTAGAGTTTACCATTTTATAATGTTTCATCTATAACACCAACTTTAAAATTAAATATAAAACTTAGCAATTTTGTTCTTTTGTAATACAGTGTAACCCCGGACTTGGGACAAGAGTTCTGTACGATTTGCTTTACAATAAACCCATAAAACTGGCCCTTTTAACGGGGTGTAGTGCTGTCTCCACGACCATTGCTGAGGCTGCCCCTATGTGGAATCTTATTGTGGTAATGTTTTTGAGCTTTAAAATATACAAGTGCACCTACCGACTTCTCTCGTTTATACATTTAAGGAATTTAAATTTAATTTCCATCGAAAATTTTTAAAAATTGTTTTTAAAATATTTTTTAATTTGCGAAAAAGTTGCTCTAAGTTTATCTAAAAATCTTGATATATTTTTTTCCACATCTGTATAAACATCGCTGATAATCATTTCAACGAGATAGAACCCTTAAACAAATTTTCTACATTAACCAATATTTTTTTCTAATTTTTCTTAATAATAAAGTCTGACCGCGCCATAATACATATCAGCAAAAAATATAAAACAAAACAATTGTTTCGATCGTATTTTATGTTTTATTATTATACTTGTTGTTCGTTTGTCGCTTTATGGTCGAACCGCCATTACTTTTTAAGGTTCAAAGGTTACTTTTTATAAAAATTCAACATAATTTTATTTACGACAAGGTGCATTTTGATTAATTTTTTTGCTGAAACATAAACAAAACCATAAATATTGGAAATTTTTTATATAAATTGTCATAAATGAACTTGGTAAACTAAACATTATTAACATACGTATATCCAGCATATGGAATCTAGAACATAACTTAATTGAAAAAAATATTTAAGGCAAACTTATCAAAAATTAAAAAAATTTCGCCAAAATATATAATGGGGTTTGGATGAGAAAAAAAACGGTGAACGAGTTTAGGCTCAAAGTTATTTTATCGTACAGGAAATTATTTATATCGAATGAAAGTTAAATTTTCTCTATGATTGGTATATTCATTATTTTTATAATTTTCACTATTTATTTTCGAATTAATTATGTTGTATATAACTTTTTATACATCTCAATTTGAGATAATAGTTAAATGTTTATACGTTTACATATAAAGTATGCTAAAATCAATTCTGTTTTTCTTGGTATATTAGATAATTTTCCCATAAATATTTAATTAGGTATCTTATGGATCTAGTTCACCTGCCCTTTCTAATCGTAAACGATTCCCTACATTTTTTCGCACTCACCCATCCCAAGCTTTGCATAACCCGACTCGTATAAGACTCTTTAAGCATTTTGGGTGGACTCGAATAGCCATTTTACAAGAACTCCAAGAATTATTTACCTCTGTAAAACTTATTTTTATTTTTTTTTATAAATCATAAAATTTTTCTTATGAATTTTAGTCATTCTTTGGTAATTTTACAAAATATAAGTTTTCTGCCATAAATGAATTACATGAAAAGCAGATAAAAAAATAGTAATATATATATATATATAATCAAATAAATTATTTATAAAATAATTTTGATATGTAATTAAAAAAATAATTAAAAACTTCATCCAAATTAGTGTTTTATAAGAATTCAAGATTATGAATTCTTTAATTAATTTATTTCAAAAAAGAATTAAAATTTGAATATATACTAAATATATAGTGTTTTTTTTGTTACCTAGGTAAATTTTTATAAAATCCTTTTTTGTTATTCTAAATTTTTATTTTAGAAAATTTGGTACTATTAAGCAAGTTTTATGTTTTTTGTTACATGGCATACAAATTATAAATTTTTTTAGAAAACATAACTTTTAATCTTTATACAACCCTCTAGACAGCCGAAGATTTGGAGCACAGGCTCAAACTTGCGGGCATGGAAGTGAGTACTCGACAAAGTTTTTTAGCTGACCCCAGTGATGCCGTTAAGAATCTCAAGAGACAAGACGCACGTATCATCGTGGGCATATTTTACGATAATTTTGCTCAGCGCGTATTTTGCGAGGTAATCCCAGCTACTACGTATTAATAGGCACATTTAACTGAAATTTTGAAGATATTAAACTTTCTCCAAACCTCTTTTCTAGAGGAGGGCGGATACCCGTCAGGGATATGCCTCTTTAAAGTCACAGCGGGTGGCTCTGCTCATGTAAATAAGCTTTAACACACGCCAGTGACCTAGGTTTTTAGGAATTGACAACTTTTGGATTTGTTGGCGGGTAAATATCCATCAATTTACTAGGCTCAACGCTGATTACACAAGTCAACAAATATTAATGTTAGAAACGTGAATTTTATGAAAACATAAAAAATGCATCCCCATGATGTCCTAATCTCATATATATTTTTCGTTTTTCATAGTTTCTTCCGTCTTTGGCTCCTTAGATCCGTCTATAACGAAATGTGGCCTTTTTTGACCAAATGACAGAAATATACCCTAGAAAAAAAAACTTAAAAATCTTTTTTGCTTATAAAAATCCCTCATAACTAATATTTTTAATCACAACAATGAAAAGTAAATTTTATTAATATATCAAGCTCTTACATCGGCATTTAGAAAATACAATATATTTTGCTTCCAAACTTAAATACGACATATATTATCGGTTTTAAACTGAAAATATTATTTAAAATTTTAATTTAACAGTTTAACTATGTGAAAATGCTAAAAAAATTTAATTTATTTTTGTTTTTGAATCTTTTTTGGGGTTTTTGATTTTTTTTTGCTAAAATTTTTAATGTTTTTAACTGACTAATTAAGTTTGATTAGGAAAAACGGTGAGCGAATTTGATATTTCCTAAGATGGCAGGTTTGGTTTCTGTAATTAACTCAATATTCTCAAAAAATTGTTGAACTGTGTTATATTTGTAGAACTTAACACAATGCAAAATTTTAATTTTAGGATCACAAATACTTTTTGGCCAAATTATGCTCCCTAAAATTATTATGTTATTATCCTAATTGTCCATGAACTTAAATAACGTATGTTAGTTCTATTGAAATTTAGCCTGGTCTTGCTTGAAATAATGATCTGTGAAATACAAGCCTGTAATCAATTTTACATTACTATTTTAATATATATTTTTGTTAGTTACGATAATGTTATATATTTTGTTAGGTTTACAAAAATGGCTTATATGGCAAGAAATATGTTTGGTTTATATTGGGCTGGTATGCCGATAATTGGATGGAAGGGGCTGAAAAAAACACGAATTGTACGACAGAACAGCTGCAAGAAACCCTAAAAAATCATTTTACGATCGAGAGTCTTATGCTGAACCAAGATGATAAAGTCACCGTTTCTGGCATTGTAAATTTATTTTTGATTTCATTTGACTGCTTTCATAACTTTGAGATAGACATTGTAAAAATTTCCACATATATTGCCGACAACGTTTATTTTGGATATAATTTTTGATATTAAACAGGTCAACAAAGTTTTGAGAGTTATTAGCTAATCTACAGAGATCAAACCTACCATTTATATTTTCAAATCCGTTTACCGTTTTTTCTTATCAAACTTGGTCAGCTATAAATATTGTAAATTTTAGAAAAAATGTCAAAAAAACAAAAAAGATTTATAAACAAAAATAAATAAAAGTTTTTTTATTGCGTATTCACAATAGTTAAACGGTTAAATTTAAACTTCCAATTATATTTTTATTAAAAACTGAGAATATATCTTTTCATATTTAAGTTTGGACGCGAAATATTTTGTATTATCTATATGCCATGTAAGAGCTTGATTTATTAATAAAATTTATTTCTCATTATTTGTAATTTTCAACATAAGTTATAAGAGATTTTTATATTTTTTCTTTTTAGGGTATAGTTTGATCTGTCAATTTGGTCATAAAAGGCCATTTTTTGATCTGGACGGATCCAAGGAACCAAAGCCCGAAAAAACTAAGTAAAACGAAAAGGATATATGAGATTAGGCCATTATGGGTTTAAGGCTACATTCAATGCTAAAATTTTAAATAATTGTAAAGATTTATTTTAATTTTTATTTTATCGATCCTGATTAAATAAAATAGGAGTGCCATATGAGAACACCTTATAGTTATATATTGCTGACAATCTTTTTTAAAAGCTTTTATTTCACGATTAAACGACCTCAAATTGCCTTTGAAATGCAATTAAAATTTTAATAATATTTGGAAAATTTGGACACAATCTTATCCGATTCTAACCACATACCTTAGCGTTGCAACTTTGAAAATAAAGCAATTGCCCCCCCCCCCCCCCCCCTTTCCCACCTCTTACCAAATATGTGAGCCATGCCCATTAATTCGACTCTTTTAAGAACGAAGCAATTAATATTTAGTATTGAAGAAATTTGCTTGCACGGCGACCACCTAGCGTTTTATCACATGTTTTCACATTAGCCACGAGGTTTAAAGCCTATGTCTAATAAGGCCATTCAGCAGCTACAAAATGCTTGCACATATGTTTTATTTCGAGAAAAAAGCCGTCTATGCACTGGATCAAATGCCAGACTTCTAAGGATGTTCTCACTTAATTATAAAAACCAATCATCGTTACATATCTTTTTCTTATAAAATTTCTTTATGCATTAGACCTCGAGTCAATTCATAACTAAGCTTCGACAAGGGTTCATCAAAAAAGGTATTGAACCATCGACCGTTTCGGGGATGGCTGAAGCACCTCTCGCTTACGATGCCATATGGGCCCTGGCATTTGCCCTGAATAGAACCATGAATTCCTTGCGAGAAAAACACGGAGCTGGGATACACTTGGAAGATTTTACTTACAACAAAAAATATATGACCGAAATGATGTATAGGTCTATGAGCCAAACCAAATTTTTCGGTGTTTCTGTAAGTTACAATTTATATTTTATTATGTCATCTTAGGGCTACATGCAAAACTGGAAAGCTCAATGTTAGGCTACTTTTTTTTGTTTCTTAATACTAAAATGATATAATAAAGATCAACGAGGTCAAAGTTAAAAAAAAAACTAAAAATTGTCGCCATAAAATTTTTCTCGCTTTAAATTTGAACCCTTGGAAAAAGGATCCTAGCACTGTACCTGTAAACAAGCGGTTTCTGTGTCAAAGTTTTAATAATATTATTTATTTATAATTGGGTTTTTAATCCCCCACCGCCTCTTTTTATAAAATTTACACACTTGTTGTTTTGATTCTTATAATCTCTAGGCTATGTGCGTTTTCCATACATTTTTGAAATACAATTGAAAAAATTAGATTTGAAAAATTATTTGGATACCACTCCCAGTTGGCACCTTTTAAAATAAACTTTTCTTTCTTTGCAAGGTTTATTTTTGTGACATAATGCCCCAAGTAGCCGCTTCTTTATATATCATACATTAGCGATTAATTGGAAATCAAGCTACGACTCTTTAATGATTGCGTCAGACGGATCAGATATTATTTTTATTTAAAATTGCCAAAATTATATTTAAAAATATATTTATTTTACAACTATGCCTGCTTGTTTAACATTGAAATTTCACATCTAAAACCCATTTGAATTTTTTTTGCAAAAATAAGTTCATCTTAAACGTGCCCAACAATTCAGTTTATCAAATATTAATTGCTTGTTTTAAACAGGCACTGTCATATCTTTTTAGGGTATCCTTACCTTTACGGATAGCGGGGATCGTATCGCTTGGACTATGTTGGAACAATTTATCAGTTAAATCTCAATTTTTTAATCACGATTTTTTAAATTGTTACTAAAACAGCATATTGATTTCTTTTTATAATATACATCTAATATACAATGTTTAATATTTAATTCTTTGTAGATCGTAAATACCGTAAAACCGCTTACTATTATCAATACGATGATAATCTGACTTGGTTAAGTCAGCCACAATGGATTGGTAAATGTTTTTCTTATAGGCACGTGCAAAGTGAGTTTTTATTTTCGTAAAATTTTAAAAATTCTAAAAATTTTTTTTTTAAAGTTTTTTTTTAAAGTTTTGTTTCTAAATTTTTTATTTCAGAAAAAGCATTATATGTGCATATATTAAATTTGACAACTTTTGAAAAATTTGCGTTTTATTACAAATTTTTTTCGAAAATTTTACGAAAATAAAAACTCACTTTGCACGTGCCCTAACTAATCTGTTGGATTAATATTGATGAAATGCAATTTATATTATGTTGCTTTTAGATTTAGAGGCTTTTAATAAAAATTACCTTTATTGCTTTCCTAAAATGTCTCAGGTTTTTAATTATTTATGACAATCGAATCATTATTTGCTTTTTTTAATTAGGCTACGCCACGTTTAATATGTACTACACCAAAACACAAAAATAGAAATGACGTTTTTTGAGGAAAAAATTGAGCGAACAGTCTTAATTTATTTTATTTGCCCTAATAAAACTTAGATCAGTACCTTTTTAACTAATTTTTGGAATTGTTAAAATATTTGATAAATTAAATATTTAAAAGTGGTTTTTAATTGATTATTACTAACATATAAAAAAGAAATTGATGAAAAAAATATAGCATTGTAAAATATCCTATAATGGGTAAATGGAATATAAGAATATTGAATTAAATTTTCTTCAAAATCGTTGAAAGCAAACATAACACAGGTCAACAATTTTTTAAGATTTATGAGCTAACTACAGAGACCAAACCTACCATCTTAAGGTTTTTCAAACGTTAACCGTTTTTTCTAATCAAACTTAGTATGTCAGCTACATCAAAATTGTAGAAATGAAAAACAAAAAAGATTCAGAAACATAAATTGAAAATTATTTCGCATATTCTTAACTGCTTATATGTTAAATTCAAACATCAAATAATATAATAATTTAAACCGATAATATATCATGTCGTGTTTAATTTTGGATGCGAAGTATTCTGTATCATTTAAATGCTAACGTAAGAGCTCGATATAAAAAAATTTTTTTTGATTATAAATAATTTTCAATATTTTTTTATTTTAAAATTTTTTAAAATTTTTAATGTTTATAGCTGGCTTACAAAGTTTGATCAAAAAAACATAAATAAAATCTCTAAGATGGCACTGATCTTAGGTCAGCTTATAACTTTTAGAAATTCGTACCTATGTAATTTTAACAAAAGTCAATACTTTTGAGTCCAATTAATTTATAAAGTTTTAATGGCATAATTTGAAAGGGTTGGCCTTCCTACAAATAATTCTTCAAAATTCATTTTAGGAACTAATGACTAAAAATATTTTATAAGTAAGCCCTAGCTTAATATATAGGTTTATTCTGAAAAAAATTTGTTTTGTAATTATAGATGGCGTATTCTGATTTGTAGAAAATTTTTTATTATTAAGAGCAAATTTGTAAAATTTTTATATCAAAGAAACAGGGTTTAGAGGTTTATGGTTGAGTTGATGAATGTTATGAATATGATATATTATTTTACATATGTTATGTTTTTGTGATATAAAATTAATGTCGTATGTCGTCCTCTTGAAATTTCAACGCTTCGTATAACGCCATAACATTCAGCAATCACTAATTATTGTTGTTCTTAAAAAGGTAGTAAGTAGCTTCTTTGCTATCTTGTATCCATACCATAAAAAATTTTTCCACTTCACCTTATAAAATACGCCTAAGACCCATTGGCCTTCAATATAGTGGCCATAATTTTTTCCCAAACTTTTATCCATTTATTCCCTCTGCTTTTTCGTAACCACCCAATAGCTCGAACGGGTTTCGAGCTATTTGATCATAATATAAATATTTAACAATGATATATGTACTTGTCGAATGTATCTACCATGATGTTACAGTATTAGGTTCAGCATTTTTTGCTGCTATATGTAATGTTCGTAAAAAAATTTGTTTACTTGGATGCCGATTTTCCCACATTTTTTTAAAAATAAATATTGATATCAATTATTAACGAACCAGATGAGAGCCGTAAATTTGGAAAACAGATTTGTGACAAACGTGTCAAGCCGGAGAAATTATAAATATCAGATTACAATATAAAAAATAAGAAAATTTTGAATTCATAAGAGAAAAATATATATAATAATTTGAATATTAGTTTTCTTAAGTGCCCGGCACTGTTTGTATGGGCCACCGTCTGGCATTTTGTTTGCTCGGTCGTTTAATCCTGGATTTCTTTCATTCTTTTTTAAATAAAGTTGGAAACGCATTGTGTTTAAAACATAAGTAGAAGCGTTGAATGTAACTAGTAGTTGGATGGGCGACACTTAATAAATTAAGCTCTCCATTTTTTGCTGGCTACCGGCGTGTGTTAATATTAATTTAATTCTGCGGAGCCATCTGCCGGAGTTAGATTAGGCAAAGCCTTGACAGCCATACTATACAAATAGGGTCTGGAGAAAAGTTTTATATACCAATAATTTTTGTTTAATTATGTATGATACAACTAAAATAAACGGTATTTTTAACATTTAAAATTTATTTTTAGATAGTGATTCACCACCCAGTGACCGTTTGTTAATCATAAAACAAATCATGACTATATCCCCACAGCTCTTTACAGCGATTGCAGTGCTAGCTTGTTTAAGTATGATCGTATGCCTGGCATGTCTAGTATTCAATTGGAGGTTTAGGCACAGAAAGTACACCTTTATTTAAAAGCTATAATATTTTTTTTGATTGTACATGTTTTAAGTAAACCAAGAATTTTTTATATTAACTAATTAATTGCATTATTAGGAAACCTGATTTAATTTTTTAATGAAAAAAATTATTAGTTTCGAATATTATAAAATTAAAACAGCTATTTATTGATCAGGATTGTTTTGATTTTTGCGATAAAATTGCTTTGTACTTTTGTCTTAGCAAATCATATATTTATTAATCTAGGTAAAAAAAAGAAGTTTTTTAAAGGGTTAAAATAAAAAATAAAATTGTAAAGTTTTTTGGTTAAGATTTTGGATTCGTGGGTCAATTAATATTTATTTTGAGATCATTGTTCCTTTTTTGCGTTAAATTTTTTTTAATATTTATATTATTATTATTATTGTCGTTAATTATTATTATTATTGTTATTATTCTCATTATTATTATTATTAAATTTATTAATTATCAATTAATTATTAGCATTAACATTATTAATAATATAGAATAGTGCAGCAATCTAACCCTTATTACAACGATATTATGTTAGTTGGGAGCCTTATGTGTCTCGTAGCTGCAATCCTTTTTGGCTTAGATGGCCGACTTTTGCCGCATTCATATGAAAAAATTTGTCGGGTAAGGGAAATTTTATTTCTTACAAATTTTATTTATTTAATGATTTATAATTTTTCATTTTATATAGGCTCGTTTATGGTTGTTGAGTCTTGGATTTTCACTGGCATTTGGCGCTTTATTTACCAAAGTTATGAAGGTCCAGGCTCTGAGTGCCTCTATCAAAAAGAATAATAAGGTTTGTTTGTCTCTCCTTGTAAATAAAATAAATTTTGAATGTACATTTTTATTATTGATTTTAAATTTTTCCATTTAGCCTCTCCACACTTTGCTTAAGCACAATCGCCAAGTCGCTGATTTTCGTGTTACCAAAAATGGATCCGGCATTGATGTTAACTTTGTTGGAACGGTTAAAAACCAATTAACTTAATATATATATTTAATTTTGCAGAAATAATTTTGTTAAATATTTTGCTATAACATTGTTTTTTTTAACAAATTGAATTGACCTCACACATTTTTTAGTGCCTTCTATTTAACATAACTATATGAAATTTATTATATGTTAAATGCCACAAGTATTTATTAACGTATATTTATAAAATATAAAAATAGTTACTGAAACACTAGTTATTTTTGTTACAAAATATTAATATTTTGCAATTTCTAAAAGAAAATTATTTTCGAATGAATTCTTTATACATATTTACAGCCCCCTGAAGCTTGGAAATTTAATTTTTGCATCCCAGTCCTGTTAGCTGTCGATGTTTTGTTCTTAATATTTTGGCGCCTTTTTGACCCATTGTACAAAACGCTAAAAGATTACCCTATGATTGATGTCGTAACGCGCGATAACGAATACAAGATACAGCCTCAACTTGAGGTCTGTGGCTGTAAACGACTAAATAGATGGCTATGTAAGATTAAACGCAGTCTTAATTATTATCTTCCATATTTGGTTAGTTTATTGGGAATATCACATTCTTACATGCAGGAGATCAGGTATTTGATGTTACAGCGGTTTTTGTCGAAAATTAGGATTATACACATGTCCAACTTTAAAGCTGCTGAGTAGCTAATTTAGGCAAACTTAAACGGTATGCCTACGAGTGGAGTCCAGGGCAGAACATTATGTCGCTAACGTGCTAGCAAATTTAACCAGGCCTGGGAAAACAATGAGCCAAAAAACTTTGGCTCATTTTTTCCCCTAAAACATAAAAAAAGAAAGGGGGGCAAATATAAAGGGCCAAAATAAGAATTCAAAAAAAGCCCTTACTAAGAAAAGGGGCAAAAAAAACCCCACAAAAAGTGGCTCTTAAAAAGAGCCCCAAAAAACCCATTTTTTGTTTTCTATAATAATTTTAAAAACTTTTGATGGGTGGGTTATTTTTTCTTAAAGCTCCTAGGAGTTTTTTTTTAAGAAAAGGGGCTTTTTTCAAACATGCCCCTTTTCTTTAAGCAAGAAAAGGGGCTTTTCTTTTGCTATGCCCACGAGTTTGTGGGCATTTAGAAAAAAAAACCCAAAAACTTGTTAAAAAAAAGCCCATTTAGTTTTTTTTCCCAGCCCTGAATTTAACTATTTTACCATGACAATTTTAATTGTACCCTTAAAGTAATAAAATCGATAAGGCTCTCCTTTATCTGAGAAAAGGGAAAATTATTAATCATTTTTTTAATATCCCTATTAACAGTAAAAACAAAAGGGTTTGTAAAAAAATTTTATACACACGCCCCTGACATCCGTTTGAAAATAATTATGGCATTTAACGATATACCAATATTTTAATGTTAACAAGTGGGTTTGGATTTCCTCTAAAACTATTAGTTTTTCGGTAAAATCGATTTTTCATTTTGTGCCAACAAACATTTTTATTGTTAACCAGAAAATTTTTACCACGTTACACCGTGTATATTATTTCGAAATTTAGTTTTATCAATATTTTTACTGATTTTATTGGACTAACTTTTTATATTTCATATAAAATAAAACTATTAATATCTTTTTCAATATCACATATCTTTAGATGCTCTCTATGTCCTCAAGGGAATAATTGTCATATTTGGCCTGTTTTTCAGTTATGAGACGCGTAAAGTTCACATTAGACAAATTAATGATTCCAAATTTGCCGGACTTTCCATATACAATATTGTGGTACTTTGCAAAATATTTTCAGAGGGTCATGGTTAATTAGCTTTTTAATTATTAATATTTAATAAAAAAAAGTATTTTATAATTTTTGTGCCTATAAAAAAAGGTTTTTTTTTGATTAATTTTTGTTGTTGTTAAAGGAAAAGTTAAAGGTTGCAGATTAAAGCTAGAAATTATATAATCCTACATTTTGGTTGAGTTTTTTAACTACTTATATTTGACCTCCCTAACTTTTTATAATTTTTAAAGACAATTAAGCGAGTTTCAAATAATAAACCTTTATTCAGCTCCGGGCTATTATATATCTGATTAATAAGGCATTGAAAAATCTTGCTTAATTAAAACATTTTATTGTTAATAATAAAAAAAAATGGTTGATCTGTATGTATTATTCCTAACGATATAGATATTGTGCCTTATTACCGTACCTATGACCATTCTCATTACGAATAATCATAACGCCAATTTTGCCTTCGTTTCTTGTAGCATTATCGCAGCTGTCCTTCTTTCTACTGTTATGATGTTTGTACCAAAGGTTGAAGCTTGCATTATATTAAAAATCATAAATTGTCGGCCAGTGGGAATATTTGTTTTCGCAAAAGATTAGGTGTTCAACTCTACGCATAGGTGCCTTTTTTTCCTCGTAAAATAACATACATATGTAAAACGGCCTTAAAGCTGCTAAGTGGCTTACACAGGCACTAGGTTCGATGTGCCCAAAGTACAAATGCCGAAATTTTTAATGTTTATAGCATACTAAGTTTAATTAGAAAAAATAAATGTATTAGAAAATTCTTAAGATGGCAGATTCGACCTTTTTAGTTAGCTCATGAATCTCGAAAATTTGTTGACCTGTGTAATAACTGTTTAAATTTTTTAACAGATATTTTACATTTGGAAAAATAAGACGGATGAGGTGGCTCCGGAACCAGGGACCGGAAATTTGTTAAGTAAGGAGGAAGAAGATAAATTCCAACAGTTGACCCGAGAAAATGAAGAAATTTTGCGACAGATTGCAGAGGTTTTTACTTTGATTCCTATAACTCCTATTTCAAAATTTTTAATTTTGTCCACAAGCTAATCAAAATATATTTAGTTATGTTTTGCTGATAAATTTATAAGTGCATTATTTTCAATTGATTATGCCATCAATTACAGAAAGAATCCAAGATCCAGCAACTTTCAGAGACGCTTCGTAAAAGGAAAGGAGGAAAATGAATGCTAGCTTATATTTAACATTGTTTTGCTTCGACAATGCATAAACTTTTTTTCGAGTTTTTTACAAGTATTATACTCTAGTGCAATATTATATAAATAGCCTAAGGCCAAATTTGTTTTATTTTGCAATTCGCTTTAAGTGTGCAATATTATTTAAAAAAAAATTGCATCTAATAGTCATTTTATGATCTCCTACAATAATATTCATCAGCAATATTATTTTTTTAATGCCTATTTATATCGCTTATATAATTAACATATATTTAAAAATTATTAAGATTCTTTATTATATTTAACCATCTCTTTTATAATATTTAAAATTTTAAATGCAACCAAATAACTCTATTTTATACCTTTTAAGACTACTTTTTGCAAAGAATTAATTTAAGAAATTAATTAAATTTTAAATTATATTTAAAGTTTGTCTTAAAATGTTTGATGGTTTTACCTAGTTGTGTTTGTTATTGTTTGTTGCCCTATTCGTTGGAAGTTGGTTGTAAGATAGAGCTTGAGGGCAGCTAGGAATGGATTGAGATTTATAGGAGACATAGGAAGCCCGCGGTTAGGGCATATGAGCCAGTGTTGTGTATCGTCAGATGCTGATATGCGTCGTAGCAATATTTAAAGATGGTTCCAGACGTGCTTTGAAGTATGCAAGTAGATGGCAGTGTCCAGACCGAAGTTGAGCCAGGTTAGAACGAATGTTCGGGGTAAAAGAGCTTTCGAAAGGAGAAACGGGAGGGGGTCGGCCTTTTAACTGTTGATCGGATAGTTGTTTTACCAAATTACATTTTTAAGACCTTCGTTCATTGTTTCATTAAATTTTGGGACCTTGTTCTTTTTGCGGATTTAAATATGTTTCAGTAATTATTTGAAATATAAAAGATTAATATTATGGGTTACGGGGCATCTCTGTAAAATTATTTTTTTCGTAATATGCAGAAGAAAGATAAAATTTAAATTTTTTGTTTTAAATTATAGACAAATAATTTTGATGCGCATAAATTATTAGCTATGGCCAAAAATTTTCACTGTTAAAATTTCTAATCAAAATTTCCGCAGACACCTTGATTGTTTTCGATAGGCGACAATGGGAATATTTGTGTAAACAAATTGCCTTTAGCCCTTTTATAAGTAAAGTATCTTTTATATTAATTACTTAAAATTACTGAAAATTAAGCATATTTGTCAATTATTTTATATATCATACCGCTAAATGTGTAAAATGGATATGCCGCTTGGTTTTTGCTAAACGTCGTTGAAACATAATTTTAATTGAATAATTTTAGGTTTAAAACTTGTGGATATAGAGGTAGTACTGACTGTTTTATTAATAGATGAAATGCTAATTGTTTAGGTTGCTAAGATATATCTGTTTTTACATCTATAATATTTTTAGATCTAGAATTATTAATTTTATATTGTCATGGAGTTTAATAGTAGACTAACATGCACCTAGTGTATTTCTCCCCAAATTAAGATGGGGTAAAAGAATAATAAATTGTATTAGCTAAACAAATCAAACAACTATTTTAAGTCATAAAATTATCCTTACATACCTTTTCTTCTAATTTTAAGTTTACATATAAAATTAAATTGATTTTTTAACAAATTGCTCATAAGCTATAAACTCTAATTTTTTCATAGGTGCCCTTATCCCCCATCCGTGATAATTTCAAATAAAAAACAAGGACAATTTTATCCTAATTAAAAATATTTAAAAAAAATATGGGTTAAAAATTTTAGATTAAAAATCTCTTCAACATATTTATAATCATGATGTTCAGAATGAACCACTTACATAAATTTAAAGTGGTCATCTTCTAATATATATCCAAAAAAACAGCTTAAAATTTTCAGATCCATTTCAGCCCGCTTTTTGCAGAATACCAATATTATGTTTTATTAATATAGTATATCATGTTTTCATACGAAACGAAAAGGGAGGGGAGGAGAAAAGAGAGTACGTAAGGAGGCTAAATTTTACAGAGATATGAGGAGATTTATGTAACTGATTACCCAAATGATATAATTATAAATTTAAGGAATGCAAGATAATTATGTGTTTATATTCGTTTGTAATATTTATTATTTTGCTATAAAACTTATTACCGCTGCAAAAATAAATAAATTGAGAGAGAGAGAGAGAAAAAAGGTATAATTTAATTTAAAATATTATAAAGGGAAAGTAAATATATAAAAGTTAAAATAAAGTAAAGGAATTTGGCTAATGATAGATATAAGAGACGTATATAAAAGGAGTTTTGTATTGCTATAATAGGCTTAGGTTAGTGATGCATCTAAAAAGGGACAAAATCATATTGAAATACATCAAATTTTTAAACAGATCCCAAATATCAAGCCATATTTAAAGAAATAAATAAAAACATTTCATAGAAATTTGAACAAAAATATCAAATTCTGTTTGTAAAAATATCATTCAAACTTAGCAGATATTCGTATGGTATTAAACACATTAAGAGTAAAGTCAGCGTTCAAAAAAAACTTTCCCAGAAAATACTTTTAAGGTATAGTGCTAACTAACGTAATGTTCGTAAACGTATATGGACTTTTTTTGTAAAATAACTACCATATTTTGTGACAAAAATCATACCAAAAATTTTGGCAGACCCCATGTTTCGGGATATTTCGTGCATTTTGTAAGAATTTTCAACCAGCAAAGTATTTGTTTTGGACGCTGACTAAGCTTATATTAAAAGCTAAATAAAGATTTATAATAAAAATATATTTTCTTTAAAAAAAAGACCTTTTTTCAACAGTATAAATATGATTTATTTACACAAGATATTGCGCGGAGGACAAACCAAATTATTTAAAGTTTACCATAAAAGGGATGATTACATATAGGTGGCATAATAAAACAGTTTGCAGATGAGAAAAGACTGTTTGAGAAAATTAAAATATATATGTTTAAATATGTGCTTTCGACTACAACAAAATATTCTAGCCATAAAATGGTTTATACAAACATGCCCCCAAAATTTAGAAATAGGCTGTGACATGCAAAATTATTAATGTAAAGACTTTTGCTTATAGTAGCAAAAACATATAAAAAAATTTGTGTTTATCACGAATTATAAATAAGGTAATTTTTACTTATTTTAAAGAATTATAAAGTAGATAAAAATTTGGGCATCATATAAATAGAAAAAAATACATATAAAATATCATTAAATATAAATCATGGTATTTCTTAAATATACTTTAAATAATGTTTTGTTCTCAACTATCAATTCTACGAATAAAGAAAGGAGAGATAAATTATGGTTTGAAATGCAAGATTGTTTTAAGTTATTTATCATTATTTTTATTACTTAAATTTCCTTTAAGTTCATACATTGAATAAAGCTGCAAGGTTTAGAGAAAACTTTTACCTGAATTAAATTAAATTTATAAAACCGGGCCAAAAAATAAAAAAAAATTTACAGTATCAAAGCGAGCGTCTATATAAAAAGTGTCTTAGGTGTTACAATTTAAGTTCATTAGCAATTTTAGAGGCGATATTTTTGAATGCAATCGATGTACCGGAAATACGTTTAAAGCGAACACCGTTAACTGAAAGACGCGGAAGTTTGCAAACCTCCATTTCCCATTGCACGAGATTACCCGTTGGGGCAGGTATTGAAGATGGGGTCGACTCTGATAAAGATTGAGTATAAGAATAATCCGAAAAATAAAGCCTAAAAACAAATTTTAAGTGTGAAATAATTTAAAGGTAAAAACACTAGTGAATAACTTCTAAAAAGGAATCAAAGCTGATATATATAGGGGCTTAAGCAAATTATATAATATTTTATAGCGTGCTCACCTTTTTCAGTTGGGCTTCCACCTCCAGAGGCGGTAGAGAAACTTGTATTTGCCGCAGGTGCGACCGGTGTGGAAGAAGCAGCAATCGAACTACCGCCCACCGAGAGGGGAGGACCTTCACCGTGGGAACACAGCAAAAGATATTTCTCCCGTTGCTCGTATTCGCAATTGTTAGCGTCGAGAACCTTACGGATCTCACGCATAATGTCGTTCGGGTCCATGGCAGACGTCGTCTTCATGCTCCACGTGAACCGGAGTGATCTAATAAGTATTTTAATAAAATATTCATTTAATTTTTGTCGAATACAATATGTTTTAGCGACATCTAAAGTTACACTGTAAATATATAATTGATTTGAATAAGGAAACATAGCAGTATATAATAAACTATTAACATAATACAAAAACATTAAATTTGGATAGAGTTAACTAACCTCGGCTTTGCACTACTAGCAAGACCGGTAGGCGTTTGGAGACTCGTTCCGCCCAGATTGTGATGATAGGGTTGGTGGTGATGGTTAAACATCAGCTGATTCGCAGGGGTCGGGCCCGGGCCGCCACTCATGCCGTGAATGGTATTGTAGTTGGCGTTGTAGAGAGAGGCGGGCGGGGCCGTGAAATCGATATCACCGCCGGCCAATTTATTGAGTCCTCCAAAAGATTCTTTGACTGGGGAAGGGGCGTTACTGATACTTCCTGTATTATTATTGTTGTTATGGTTGGTAAGGTTATTCCCACCGTTGCCACCACCACCATTGTTATTGGTGTCGTTACTGTACGATGTACCGCCGACAGAAAGGCTTGTAGGCGAGGTAGGGATGTTTCTAAATAAATATTATATTTAAGTCTTGTCAATATAAATAAAAACCAAATATCAATAAACGTTAATAGAGGTAGTAATAAATTTAAATACATATGTGTCATCGTAAATACAACCTAAGGCAAGTGTATGGTGATGTCGAATTGTAAATTTATATCTTATTACGGAAATAAATAATTTTAAATTATTAAACAGTAATATTTAGAAGATTTCCAACAATTTTTGCCTTAATTTTTAAGTAAATAAAATTTTTAATAAAAAAAAAATTTCCGGTATAGCCAAAACATCATTATTTAACCGTTTGACCTTATAAATAGGGCCATCGGCTTAACGTGGCAAACATCCCTGTCTTACACGCAATGAGGTATGGGTTCGGTGTATAAGCTGTTTATTTCTCAAGAAAATAGTATATGTGTGCAAGTAGCTGCCAAGTGGCCCGCTTAAGCTATGGGCCTTAAAAGATATGCAAGTCAGAGACTAGGCTATAAATCCAGGTTGCCGTTGTGCGAGCATTACTATTTAAGGTGGGCACTACTAATGCTCGGGTTAAAGAAGTCAAAAGTGGTTTATATAGTAAAAGCTATGTGAAATTTCAAACCCAATTATTTTTTATTATAATAACCGATTGATGAATACTCTACAACAATTTGTCATTAACCTATATGACATAATATATTTAAAACAGGCACGTGGTAATATATCTAAGTGATGACTTAAAAAAACAATAGTTTAAAAAATTGTCCAAAAGTTTACCCGATATTAGAGCTATTAAGGAAGTTGGCGTTGACGGTATTGTAAAGCGAGGAATTTTGAAGACCACTCGGACCCATACCCATTAAAGGGTTATGGGCCGCAAAATTAGAATACATGTGGTCATCAAATCCAGACCTGATAAAGATGACAGCATAAAAAATAAGTAAACAAAATTAAATTAATTATAATATAAAATATAACTGTTAATCCAAGGGCATGGTAAATTTAGATATATAACTTAATATACTTTGTTTTGGATCTGATCATTGCCTCGTCGCCAAATTTATAATCAGGGTACCTGAAGTAAAAACAAGGAATGATATTATGAACCGATTACCAAACATCTTATTTTCATTTTTTTTTCGAACAAAACACAAATGTACAAATTAAAATTAAACATGACAATCATTTTATATAATGTCTATTGCCGAAAACAAAAATATACTTTTTAGCAAACTTCGAAGAGAGTTTACTCAAAAAGGTGTTGGGCGATCTATGATGATGGTGATGGCCGCCTTGTTGAGTATAATCGGTAAAGTTGATCATAGGATTGCCTCCCGTGGTAGTCCCGTAAATATCATTAGTATTGTTTTCGAGTAAGGGACTCAAAATGCCAGCGTTCGCCCCACCGGGAAGGACTCCTGGAACCGCTGAGGCCAGGAGTCGTTTCCGGTCACGCGTCTGCCCGCTATGGAAAGTATTTCGACTTCCGGTACCGCGAGAGAATTTAAGGAGCTGTTGCTCAACTATGTCCTCCGAGGTCGGCTCGTTCGGTTGTTGTATTTGTAGATTACCGTATTGATTATATTGGTTATTAAAGGATGGGTCCTTGTTAGCAAAAGAGGTGGTCGTTCGTAAGGGCGAGATGAGGTATTGATTTGTGTGAAAATTTCTAGGATCAGTCGTCGTAGACAAAGGAGATATAGGTGTGCCAGTGTTGTACGTTGTTTCGGTCGAGTTACCTTTCGTAATAAAAATAAATGAAAAATATTATTTAAAAAAAAAATTATGCAAACAAACTATCAATTAAACATATCCAAAACACAAAACAAAGCTCTTTCGTGTTAAAATTTAAAAATAATTATATGCAACAATAAAGATAGCGTACCATTATTATTAAAGCCGCTTATCCTGAGGTCTTTGAGATTTTTAGTAATGGAAGCTGATAATGTGCCAGCTATTAGGAAACGAATATAAAAACAATAATATAAAAGATGTAATAAAAATATGTAATCTAGGTATTACGTCTAGCATCAACAAAATTATAATTAGCCAAAAGAATATATACAAGTATATGTAAAATTATAAATATTATTTTTCGAAATGAATTATTTAATCATTTTTTACATAAGGCATAAGTATCAGTCGAAACGAGAGGTGAGGTCACATCCGTTGTAAGGCTGATCGGTGTTTCACCATTAACTGAAGCATTGCTATCTTTGGTATTGTTAGATTGCCCGCTTTCTTTCCTTGGTGGATTAAGGTCAGACGTAAAAGGTTTTTGTAACATGATTTTCGGATCGAGGTTACTATTGTATAGATAAAACAAAAATTAAAAAATGTACAAGGAGCTAATTAAGGGCACTTTAAGTGTTTAAACAGCTAAATTATCAAATAAATTTTGACATATTAGACAATTTTTAACATGTGTAAATTATACTCTTGCTCCGTGGTTTGAGGTATGGTAGCGAGTTGTGCACCTTTGGCCGCATTGCCTCCCGCATCTCCAGTTTGTTGAGAAGATTGGGTAGTTTTAGGGACATCACCATACACGTATGTATTACGACGGGTTATACCGGCCAGCATACTATTCCGACCTTGTGTTGCACTCTTCCCAATTTTTAAGGTTGGTCCAATCAAGGCCTTCAAAAATTTACAGAAATGAATAAATATACAAAACTTAATTCTTTTCAAAACACATAATTAAATAAATTAAATTCAAGCTAATCTACAAATATACAAATTGTTTCTAATTTAAACTGTTTGAAATTAATTTCAAAACCCCTAAATTTACAAAAAAATAAATGTTATTCACGAGTAACCTTTTATATATCATAATTCGGAAAAAATAACAACTACCTTGCCAGTGGCAGCCATAGCGGCGGTTGGAACAACTTGCTGAAACTTGTTGAAATTTTTGGCCAACATGTGTTGTATATCGGGCGCATTGTGTTTAAACACTGCCGTGGCTTTGTTGAGTCCACTATGCATAATCCCGAGGGCGGGCTGAGCCGGCGCGGGCGCAGGCATATTCGGAGGGTGGTGAAAAGAGGCGGAGGAAGACATTACGGTAGTAGTTGTGGTAGGTGGGGTGGTAAAAGAAATACTTGACGCGGGGACACCGTTTAGAAGGCCCGAGAAGGCATCGGTGGATGAAGGTTTTGAGACGGAAGAAGTTGAGGCCGTTGCAGAGGGTGTGGTTTGTGTACCTATTATAGTGTGATCAAAAATATATTCAATCCAAAGTATTATATTATAGCTCATAAAATGTAGTAGAAAAAAACTTATCATTTAAACAAAGATTGAGAAAAGATAGCTCAAAAAACATTAAAAAAAGATATAGATTTAATTAAATCAAATTTTATAGAATATTGTATTGAGTAATAAAACATAACAGAACATTGAACAACAGAAAACATTGAAAACCCAGACTTTCCTATAGATCTGGGATTTGATCTGATTGTGGCATTATATTATATTAGTTTATTAATGTATTTTATATAATTTCTGTTAAATTATAATAGGAACACGAGGCATTTTACCTCAAAAATATCCGTGCTTTCATATATAAGAGAAAAAATACCTCCTAAAGCAGGTTGCAACGTAGAAGAATTGTTTGAAGCGGCAGGTCCGTTTTTGTGCCTGCCAGAGGCCCCATGGTGATGAGTAACACCAAACTTAACGTGGTGCGGGAAATGATGTGTGTGATGGCCGCCTGCAAAAAAAAAGAATTAGGAAAAAGTTAAAATTTTTATTGATAACAATTTCATGAATAGCAGGATGAATAAATATTTTTTAATTATTAACCAAATACAAAAACAACACATAAATTACACCAACAAAAAATTATTAGATGAACGTAATAAAGTTGTTATAGGGCCCCTAAAGGCCCATATATTTCTGTATTAGATTTAAAACAAAATTCAGCTAAGCAAGTTATGGGTAATAAGCTTTATTTTAATCGAATGCTACTATTATTTGCAAACCTAGTCAAAATTTTTATTATTTTAAATTATTGACATAGAACAAAATATAATGAATTTAAACCAGCTGATCGTACCATTTATATTTTAAAAATTCCTTTACCTGGCGGAACTTTACTAGCTGTAAGGGTGGCAGTCACGTTTGATAGCTGTGGTTGACCGCCGTGAGATGGAGGGTTAGGTGTGAGAGTCGGTTTATGATGACCGCTCGAAGGCGGTGGCGCCTTTAGCTCGCTCGTTGGGCGCACAGTGTGGACGCCAGCAGGGGTAGAGGCGACGCCGCTAAGCTGTTTTAATGACACGCTTGTGCTCATGGTAGAATCACGAGATTCGTTCTGCATTAAACAACATGGCAAAATAAAGGGAATGCTTTAAAAATTATAATAATACTTTTAACTATAATTAAAAATGTCGCTGTTTGCAATAATTTTTAAGCAATATTCAAAAATGAATAGCTAATAATTGACCTCGGCATTAAATAAATAGATCCCAGATTAATTAAATAATTAATTCAATTTATGAATTTCTATATATAAAAAATTACTAATCAAAAACTTAATTACATGCGTCGATCGCCGAGCTAAAATAAGGTAACAGGCGGTTATTTCATCGTATTTGCGACTATTGAGCGAGTCTTCAATCTCTTTCCTATTGTACCCAAGTGAGAGAAGTTTGTCTAGAAGCATATTATAGTATAAATTAATTTCCTTTTAAAAAAAAGTTATGAGTTAAAAAAAATTTGCAATATAACATGCTCAAAAAATGATTTTCTAATCCAATCATATTATTGTCTTTGAAAAACATAATTAATTATGAGTTAATTTAAATTAAATTTATTTACAAAAGGGCGCGTTTAGAGTTTTGTTTTTTGACAATTTTTAAAATATTTTATAAATTTTCTAAAAAAAAAATGTTAGTTGAATGTTGAAAATTTGTTAAGGGTAAAAATAAGTGATTTTAAAATAATTCCGCTATTAAAGTTATTAAATAAACATAAAACAATCGCTCAGGATATAAGAAAATTTTATGAAAAACAATGGTTAATGATCTTCGACATAAAAACTCAAATTTAAAATTTTT
>CM060243.1:38024858-38526013 GCA_030555515.1 Acutogordius australiensis | reverse complement strand
TAGTAAAATGAACTCCGCATGCCTAAATTTATTATAATGGTTGTGCCAAATTATTTATAAATATTAAAAAGGAGTTTGTTATTTGTACCATTTAATATTTTGATATTTGTTTATAGGCCTTACTTAATAATTTAAAACTTAATTCAAAAAAAAAGCAAAATACCTATGATTTTTTCGTCATTAAATTCTTGAACGGGTTCGGTATAAGGTTTTAACTCATCATCTTCATAACCAATATTCATCCACCGGTCTTTCATTATAGTCTGTAATAAATAAATGATCAAATATATACATTTGAAAATCCAAAAACCCTAATAAATTTATATAGATATTACCTCAAGTGAGGCCCGTTTAGTGGGATTAAGAACCAAAAACTTTTTAAGCAAATTTTCACAATCAGTTGACATGTAAAATGGTATGCGATATTTTCCTCGCAAGACACGTTCCCTCAATTCCTAAAAACAGGATAAAAATAAAAATAAATGTAAAATTTATATTAAAAAATATACATAAACAGTCAGAAATTCGCTATTTAGGCTTTTTAGGTTAAATAAATTATCGTTAGTAGTACCTACAATAGAACAATTCTTAAGTAGCTAATATTTTCACCAAATAGTAAGGCATTATAATAGTTTTTTAATTCATTTTCGCTTGAACAATTAATTTTGGCCAAACAATTATAAATTATGAATTATTTTCTTTTGAATTAGAAAAAGGTGGTTTTATTAACTCACCAAGGTACTTAATAAAAGTTGAAAAATTTAACTAACAGGTTTTCTAGTCATCACTAAGTTTTGAATTATTAATTTTGGTAAAATTTATAGAAAAAAGTTTTTGGGGGGAGGGGAGGGGGGAAATAAAAGATATTAATTATTTTTATGAAAAATTCAATGCTAAAAAATTATAAAAAAAAACTAATTAAGCCGGATATATTACCTTTAAATTTTGTCCATCAAAGGGGAGTGAGCCACTAACAAGCGTGTAAAGAATAACACCCAAACTCCAAACATCAACTTCAGGCCCGTCATATTTCTTGCCTAGAAAATTGAATCAAATTTGTAATATGCAAAATTTTATATATTCAAATTTTAGATAAAATTCCAATATTTTTTCAAAAATTATAATTTACAAGCTAAAGTTTGTTACAAGGTTACTTATTATACCCGTATGTAAAAATACAAAACCAATATTAAAACATGGATTGGGGAAAACGGGTGCCTCAAAGTCTCATAATATGTTTTGGGATAAAAAAATGTGGTATATCTGAAAAAGGAGCATATTTAACTCTTTGGCTGAACCATTTTACAGAAAAATTATTATATTTATAAAATGAGAGATAGGATGAGTAGAAAATAATGATTTAAATTGATGAAAAAAATAAAGTTAATAAGAAGCAAAAGACCAGTTCCAAAAATGGATACTACAAAGAGCTATGCATATGACACCAGGATTAAATGAGGGTAAAAGAGGGCCAAAGGAAAGAATATGCTTGCAAGAAAAAAATCGATTCAAACATACACATTTGGATTAGAATTAAGAAGGGAAAAAGAATGTGTGTGAATTTTAGTGTTTTTGGATAATAAGACAATAAATGGATTAGTTAAAGTTTTATATTAGAAATCAAAGGGTACCAAAACATAATAATAATTAATTTCATCGTTTAAACTTGTGTATATAATTTAATTTGGCTGAGGAAAAATTTAATAAAATAGGCCATCGTATTTCCAAAGATTTAGTGTAAAAGGCATGTTTTATGATAATTTGTAGGAATGTTTTGCATTATGTTTTAACAATTACGGTAAAAACTAATTAATAGATATGCAATTACAAAAAAATTAAATTATTACAAGACACAGCCTGAGGTGTGACTGTTGAACTATGGCTTTTAAGGCCTAATCTCTAGTAAGCATGGGCTCAAACTCAATTGTTTTATTGAACGTTAAATTAAGGTAAGCTTGCACTTCTCAATTAAAAATAAAATTTTGAGCCAATTTTATTTAAAGAGTTAAATATCGTTTTAGTAACTTCAGCCTTATAAAATCTGTCACTCCATTCAAAAAATCTAAATGAATCCAGCCTTAAATTGCAATGGGTTGCTTTTAGTCCCAAATAATTAAGCTTAAGTCTCTAAGTTAAAGAAAAGGACTTCTGCTCAAAATGATAACAGTACTTTCTTGAAAATTTGTTTATTAATATTAATAATTCAAAGCAAACAATAGGAATTCTGTTATTTGCTGTGTCATATTACATATTTTTTGCAACAAACATTTCAATTATACATAATTTATGGTTAATTATAAAACTAGATATCATAAAGAAATAAAATGTGTCTCTAGTTATTTAAAAATGAGTTGTTCAATAATTAAAACAAGGTTTTATAATATTGTTCAGCCATGACTGACATTATTTTGAAAATGTGAAAAAAAAAATAAAAGCATTATTTAATGTTTATTTGTAAATTTTGATTAAGCTGTAAAAGTTTAATTGATTATTTGACAAATAAATTTTATTACAAAAATTACTTGTAAAAGACAAATTTACCAGATACTTTTCTTAAATATATAAGTAAATTTAAGGATAGCAATCTTTTACAAATGAATGATCAAAATGTCTGATATTCTAGGTTAAGTATAAAAATTTGAAAGACAAATAAGAACATGCATGTTATGCTTATAAGCAAACACAAATAAACAGTTTTTTTAAAAAACGTAAAATTTACCTTGAAACAATTCAGGTGCTGCATATGGTGGACTACCACAAAAAGTATCCAACTTACTACCAATGGTAAATTCATTACTAAACCCAAAATCTGCAATTTTAATATTCAGATCACCATCCAGCAATAAATTTTCAGCCTACAAAAAATGAGAGGTAACAATTAAAATGTTTTAGTATATAAAAAATGACTAATGCAAAATAATGTACCTTTAGATCCCTGTGAATAATGTTTTTCTGATGGCAATATTGTACAGCAGAAACAATCTAAAATTTAAAACAAGTAAATATACTTGTCTAAATTTGGCTCTTGCTTCCTTCTCCTTCATTCTTCCATGAGCAACAAGATAATCAAAAACCTCTCCTTATAAAATAAAAAACATTAGATAGTTTTATTGTAATATAAAAGAAAAGCAAAATAGAATATTAAATAAAATGAAAGTTACCTCCACTTGCATATTCCATTACAAGGTAAAGAGTTTTTTCTGTTTCCATAACCTGAAAAAGTTTAACTATACATATAGAGTAACAATAATTACCAATATTTGGGTGATCTAGAGTTTTCATAATTCTAACTTCTCTAAATAACTAAATTATAATAAAATATTAAATAAAAAACCTTTTGCAGGCTGCTTGGGTTCAATTGTGTTTTATCAATAATTTTGATTGCAACTTCTTTTCCTGTTGGAATGTGTTTAGCTAATTTGACTTTAGCAAAATTTCCTTTGCCAATAGTTTTGATGAGCCTATATTTGCCAATGTGGGGCTCTTCAGAACGATATCTAGATGAAATCCTCATTTTACAATATTCATCTTGTTTCTACAAATGCAATAATATATTCCGTAACTATGTAATATATTAGAATATATTTCGAAAAAAAATATCATTATACTGGTTGTAATGGAATTCTTGTCGACATTTTTTCAAAAAATATACTTAAATAAATGCATAACAATAAAATATTATTGACATGTCGCCTTTATAAATTTTAACAAAATCAACTGATCAAATCGAAGAATAAAAATAATCCAAATTTTAAATTTGTAAATTCCACATTTTAATTTCAATATAGAAAGGGTCATGCAGAATAAAAAATATCTGAATTATTTAACGACTATTACTTTTTATAAAACCAATTAATCGGGAAAAGACGTTAATATTATATACGTACATTTTACCCGTTTCGATGATCAATCTCGATAACCCCGCAATTTATAAAATGATAATTATCTGAAAATCATATACATTAATTTTAAATAATTTGAATAGGGAACAGCCATAAATAATAAAACAAATTAAAAGAATTTGCCCTTGCCAAAATCACGCAATACTATGTGAATTTTAAATATAAGCAAATTAAATTTAGCCCGTAGTTGGTCGGGTGAGTAAAAGTTACATTAGCTAGATTGAAGAAGACATATTATCCCAATTCTAATATATCTTTATCTGTAAGTGGATATGCCTTAAAGCGCGTTCAGACTCAGTTAGTTTTTTGAAAAATAAATTTTAAAATTTTTACCTTTTGATATTGAACGCTTTTTAACAAAAAGTCACCAATTTTAGAAGCATTAAAATAATTTTTCTGTAAGAAAAGTGTTTAAAAAATTTTGAAAAAAAAAAAAAATAAAATTTCAAAAAATTCGAAATTTTTAATATTTTTTTAATTTTTCAAAAATTTGAAATGAGTCTGAACGCGCCCTTATATGTTAAAAATTAAAATAAAATCGTATAATTAAAATGACTTTATATATTTATCTAAAATAATGAAAAATAAAATTTTAAGGCTCTTACATTAACATTTAGTATACAGAATAGGTCGCAAATATAAATGGTATTTTAAGTGTAATAAGACATTTAGCTGTTTTTAATATAAATATATTGTTATTTTTTATTTTTAACTTATTTAAACAATTTCTAATGTTTATAGCTAGCTGGCTTACAATGGTTAAAATACGGTAAACGAATTTGAAAATTCTTTGTCTGGTCTCAAGACACAGGTCAACAAATATTAATGTCAGAAACGTGAATTTTATGAAAACATAAAAGAATACATCCGATGGCCTAGCCAATCATATATATTTTTGTTTTTCTAAGTCTCTTACGTCTTTGGCTCTTTAGATCCGTCTATAACGAAAATGGCCTTTTTTGACCAAATTGACAGATCTAAATATACCCTAAAAAGAAAAATTTATAAATCTTTATTGCATATAAAAATCCCTCGTAACTTAAATTATTAATCACAAATATTAAAAAATAAATTTTATTTATATATCAAGCTCTTACATCGGCATTTAGATAATACAAAATATTTCGCGTCCAAACTTAAATACGACACAATATATTATCAGTTTTTAATGAAAATATTAAGTTTAAATTTAAGAGTTTATATTAATATGCAAAAATAAAATTTTAATTTATATGTTTTTGTATCTTTTTTGTTTTTTTTTTGACCTTTTTTCTAAAATTTTCAACGTTTATAACCAATTATCTGAGTTTGATTAGGAGAACCGGTAAACGGATTTGTTTTCCCTAAGATGGCAGGTTTGATCTTTGTTGACCTGTGAGATAACTCATAACAATGTTAAATTGTGTAGTTAAATATCGAAAATTTTAAACCGTAAAGGTAAGGGATCCGAGTTAGCAGATGCTTATCCATTATTTTAAGAGCGGGAGGAATTAAGTAGACATGGGAAATACAAATTTTGGGGAAATAATGGGGTGAAGTATGTATATAGGCCCAATTTTTTTTGCATTTTTAAATGTTTCACAAAAACGATCATTAGTATTAGCATCGATCGTAGTGATTAAATTAAATTTTTTTATTCGTTTTAAAAATGCTCAAACACTTTATGGAAAAGTCCATATTTAATAGTTGAAGATTAAAATTTATAAAAAACGATGCAAAATTTAATCAATCTTGGACAATTGTCTTTGTAAAAAAACTTAAGATCACGAGTATATTAAATTTTATCAAATGCCATTCCTAAAGCCAAGAGGTAAAACGCGCATTTGTTGTACTCATACCTGGTCAGGTAAGCGTAAGGTTAATGCGTTTGCTATACCCGTTAGTCTGACTGAATTAATGACAATATATAGTCAAGCTGGTTATTAAAATTTGTAAGCTAAAAAGCCGTAGATATTATTATTTTGTTACGTTTTAAAATTCTTGCTTTTTTATAACAAATAATTACGAGACATAAAAAGTCAAAATATAAATACCATGTCCGTATCAGTGCTGGGAAAACAGTGAGCCAAAAAACTTTGGCTCATTTTTTCCCCCAAAACATAAAGAAAGAAGCTACAAATAAACGGCCAAAATAGGAATTCAAAAAAATCCTTACTAAGAAAAGGGGCGAAAAAACCCCCAAAAAGTGGCTCTTAAATAGAGCTCCAAAAAGCTCATTTTTTGTTTTCTTTATAACAATTTCGAAAATTTTAATTTTTTCTTTATAATAATGATGGGTGGGTTATTTTTTCTTAAAGCTCCTAGGAATTTTTTTTTTAAGAAAATGGGCTGCCATGCTCACGAGTTTGTGGGCATTTGTGGAAAAAATCTCAAAAACTTGTTAAAAAAAGCCCATTTAGTTTTTTTTCGCAGCCCTGGTCCGTATTTCTTTAGCTTTTCCTTTAACGATTTAAAAACAACGTTAGAACCGAAAACCTGTTTATTAACTTTATCCTGCACAAAATTGCAAGCAGCAGGCCTGTAAAAAATGTGCCCGCCTCCCCTTTTCCTCTTCTCGCTTCCTAATCTTATTATAAGGCTTGACCAAATTCCAACTGTAAAAATGAATATAGAAGTCGCCCTTCTGTATTTTTATCCTTTCTCAAATCAAAATGATTTTTCGTTATCGAATCAAAATTTTTTCTCGGTTAAAAAATCAGCGAGGACAAAAGTAAAAAAAACCTTAATCAAGCCTACTTACTGTAAAAGGTGTATTTTATTTACGTTGTATTGTTTATATTAAAACTATTTTGACACACGTTAATGGAGTTCAGGGTAAAAGGGGGGTAGAAACGGTCGCAAGAAAACAACAAAAAATATAGAGCCGTCACCTAACTACCCGAAAATTTAAACCTCAATCTAAACGTAGGTCATTCTGGAAGTTTTTAAACATTTTAATTTATTATTACTACTTTTTATCATTAAAATTTAACAATGTTTAAAATATATGTAAAATTTTTGGAAGATAAACTAAATGGCTAGGACAAATGTTACCCTCATTGTCGTTTCGACCCTTTATATATCAATTCTTACTGAAACCGTAATTAATTTTGAAAGAGCCCATATTATAAACGCTGTTCACCACCTGATCTACAAGGCCGGTCCGTCCATAAGACAAATGTTTAGAGGCGCTGGCAAATTTTATTAAATAATAGGATATATACTAAAGAAATGAACAAATGTGTGTTTTAGGCGCTAAAAGTTTGCTTAGGGGCGCTAATGTGCCAAGGGCCGGTCTAATCCCAAAGATATTTTTCCTGAAGAGGATTATTTCAAAGGGAAAAAAACTTGCTATATAATTATATTAAAAGTATAAATAAATAAAATAAAAAATCCCCATAAGAACTTTGCCGATTCATCCAAAATTATGAATTATGGAATAAGTAATGAGGGCCAAAAACTTACAAAGTAAGTAAGATTTATCCAAAAATTTTACAGAAAAGATTTTATTAAAGGTGTGAAAAATTGCACCATATATGTAAAATTAAAATAAAAAATTTCAGGAATATTCAAGGTCACATTTTTCTTGGAGCTAATTAACATTAAAATTTTATATTGAACCAAAAATAGGTAATGACAATTAAATATGCATTTAATAGTTTAAACTTTAATGCCATAACGGTCTCCTATAATAAACTCTAAAGAATAGGACCGTTTATATTTGTTCCTTTATTTTCGAAAAACTATATAGGTTTTATCTGAAGCCAAAATGTTCAAAGGTCCGTTATTTTATAAATGTCCGAAAAATCCTCTACCTCTTGAATCGTTAAACAATCATTAAATTTTGAAGTCGCACCCAATATTGATCTTATTCCTAATCTAGCATTTCCTAACAAAATTTAAGGACATAATATAAACATAGATCTTTTTTAACAACTCTGATATAATAATTTACTGATAATCATAAAAAAACTGTGATATAAGAGTTTCCTCCAAATTTTCCCTATCAAGGAACGGCTTCCCCGTTAGGGCTTTACCCCTTTTAACTCTACAGCAGGCCCGGCAGAATTAAATCTTTCAACTCTACAGCAGGCCCAGCAGGATTAAATGAATTTAACACGCGCCGGTGACCTAGGTTTTTAGGCCTAAGTTTTCACGAACTGCTTTAGGATTCGTTGGCGGTCACCCATCCAAGTACTAACCAGGCTCAACGTTGCTTAACTTGAAGTGTCCAACACTACAAAGTTTATATGCGCTCAAGGTCGTCCGACCTACGGATAATCATAGACTAAGTTGTCATACCCAAAAGCATTGCTAATTAAATGCATGACTTTACTCTTAAAATTTTCGATCTAAAAATCACAAGTATAATTCAATTTTAAATGTTTTTTTATAATAACGTGCGTATTCTACGAGTAAAAAAACATTTTCTATAAATGAGAAAAACTTGTAGCATAATCAATATTAAACTGGAACAAAAATAATGATATAAACAGCATAATTACATTGTTAATGATAGATTAAAGTGACACGGTGTTATAAAAAAAACTTATTCCCTTTTACCTTAAGATGACAAAAAGTCAGTACAACGAAAGAATTTTGAAGTCTAATTTTTTTACTTGCATCTGAAGTAGTTTCACAAATTGACCTATTCAGGTAATTATAGTTTTTTGATTTTTCGAAAGGGAAATAACTTACCACTACGAATGACAATGACATAACTAATACAGTCCGTTAGCAGGCCAAGGTTTATTTTGGTCAGGAGAGCCGGGAGGGGCCTAAAAATTAAATGAGTCAGATAGGGCCAAATTAAAAAAAAAGTCGGGGCAAAATTTATTTTTATATAAAGTTTTTAGCCGATTTTACACTTTTTCTTCCCCTCCATCCTTATTTTTACTCAAACACATATTTTTTTATCTCATTTATTTAATTGAAACAAATAAATCAAATCGGTAAAATGGGCTAAAAATTGGACTAAGCCTGAAAATGGGGTCCCAAGCGGTAACGCATATAAGAGTCAAATCAAGCTGTAATACGGCCCGGCCCGCTAATCATATTTTCCAGTTAAGGCCCGGTCCGGCCCGAAAGCGTCTGAAATATTTTATTACAAGCTAAAAATTTTATTTAAAAATTTTCAATAAAGTGCAAAGGGTAAAACTAATACCCTTTATATCGTGTCTTAATTTATCATTTTTGGCTCAAGAGAAATAAGGGAATATGAGTTTTTACAAATCGGGCCCGGCTTGGTTCCGACTTTGTTCTCTAGTCCATATTAAAATATTGAGGAGCCAGCCAGTGAGCCAGAATTTAAAATTATTTCGTTTGTCCAAACCCCCCTACTGGCTTTTCATCCAATCTGGTGACGTTAGGTTAGTTAAGTAAAATTAATAATATAATTAGATTATGTCTAATGTAATATTTAAAGCTTTTCACATTACATTTAAGGTTAAAACAAATTACCCCGACAGGGTTTGAAATACATTTATAAGAAAATTGAAGGCCCGTCCGCCCTAGGGTTGAGGAGGGTGGCGGACCAATAAAACCTAGCAAACATTGAACTGTTTTTTAAATGTTCGGGAAACTAAATAAAAACTGAATTGTAGATGTTGGATATAATCGATAGGTCAGCTTTAAATTTTATATCAAATGTATGAGAAACACTTTATAAGGCAATTTGGAGCCAGAGCATTTTATCGCTTATGTCGCAAAGCAGAAACATAATTGCCATGGTAAAAACTATAATTATATAAGAAATTTTGATTTTTATAGGTAAATGTAATTTTTTAAATTACATATGTGCGGACGGGCTATATAGGGTTCAGATATATTTTGGTATTTTTATTTTTTACAACTAATAACATCAAATTGGCGGTCTGATTAATCAATTTTAAATTTATTTTAAAACACAAAAATTTATAAATCTGTTACACAACGACACTAATAATGACTCTGTATGATTTGATTTAACACATATATTATACTAGTTAAAGAATAACAGAAGAAGCTAAGAAAAACTATTGATTTTTTATTGGGAACTTAGTTTAAGGTGGTAATAAGTAGTACTCTCTTATAAACGGGTTCTAGGAACAGAAAAATAAATTATACAAGTGCGGACGGAAGTCATTTTCAGAAATAATTTGAAGGATGATAGAGTTATGGCGAGAGTCGAAAAAATAATTCAGAGGATTAAACGAGCTTTTTCTGAGCCATAAAAACTCATTTATCTGATTTGGGTTGTAAAAAAAATAATGTAAAAGCCCCCATAAATGTATATACGTGGGGGTGACGTAATGCAGCACTCATTTACTTAGGGCGGATTCTTAATTTTTTTGAAATTTAATTTTCAGATTATAGAGCAAAAAAAATGAGCTAAGTAGTTTTTTTTTGACAAAAAATAATATTCAAAATAGAATTATTGTAATTTACGTATATAAGTCGGCCAAAAAGGTTATTTAAACTGTGAAATTTCAATCTGAGCATATCGTACGTGGATAAATGTGAGAAACATGAATGAAATAATTTCACAGTATATATCGATTAAAAGACATTGATGTTAAGGAAAAATTAAATTCTAGAATCACAATTAATAACAACTCATTTTAAAAAGCCTAAAGCAAACTAGAGCAGCGCCTATAGAGCATGTTTTTTTATAAATTAGATAATTGCCCATCGTTCCAGGCAGTGCTTAAAAAACAATGACCCAAAATTGGCTCATTCCCCCCCCCCCCCCCCAACTTAAAAATGGGCCAAAATAAGAAATCAAAAAAAGCCGTTACTAAAAAGAGAAAAAACCCCCCAAAAGTGGCTCTTAAAAAGAACCTCAAAAGGCTCATTTTTTGTTTTCTTTATAATAATTTCGAAATATTTATTTTCCTTATAATAATTAGTGGGTTATAAACAAGAAAAGGGGCTTTTTTGCCATGCCCACAATTTTATGGGCATTTGGAGAAAAAAACACAAAAACTTGTTAAAAAAAAGCCCATTATTTTTCCCAGCCCTGTTTCAAATGGGCCAAACATTTTCACCTACCGGAATGTTTTTAGTAACAATAACTGATTTATATCTTAACTGTCGTAACAATAAATATTAAAACATATAAAAATTTACTAGTTTGCATAACTAAGCAAAAAAAATAATGTATATAATACATTATTAACATTAAAAATGTTTTTTTAATAACTATATTAATGTCAAGGTCAACTAATCAATTATTATATAAAATTACAAATTAAAGGTTGATGAATAGACAGAAATAATGATATGTATAACAATGCCGCACACTTCAATATCATCTATAAATTTGTCTCGCCCTCTAATTACGAATGTAGAAATGTCAAGCTGACAAAATTAATTGATAAATAAGTATAGCTAATAAAAAATATGAATGTTGCTGCGATACAAAACAAAATAATATTAATGAGTAGAAATTCTACAAACACGACTTCTGGTCTAAAAGTAGTAGTGAATTGTCATTAAATTGGGCTTAATTGGCCCAATGCTTAAAAATGCAACTAGTTATTACAATTAACGTGATGAAATAGCAATTTCAAAGTAATTGATATTTAAAGTTTTTCGATTAAATAAACGCAATATGTACACAGACTATTGTGGTGCGTTAGGCACTGAGGTATTTTAAGGGGCTTTTTTAATAAATTATCATAAAATAATCTTTTAAGTGTAAAAAGTTTAGGACAGTCTCCCGTATGAGAGTTGGATTCTTGAGTCTGAAAAATTTTTCGATACGGCCCTGCTACAAGTATATATCAAAGGACCGGCGACTAAGGGGTGTCGAACACTCATTCATAAACAAATTTGGGGAGGGGGGGGGGGCACCAACAAATTTGAGTAAAGGAGTGAGAGTTAAGTATTGCATAGAAGTCAGGGGCAAAATATGCCCTCAAACCTTACTAAGCGTCTTATTCCAAATACTTTATTTGTCAAACGTATTAGGGTTTAATTCATTTTTTTTTAAATTTAATGATTTAAATTTCTGAAATTAAAAAAAGGTGTTTTCAATACTGATAAAATTAATAATATTTTAAAAATAAATTGTAACTTTAAACGCATCCTTATGCCAAATTTTTTTTTAATTCAATAAATTTTGCACAAAAATTTAACTTTAAGAGCGCCAGCGCCTTAAAAAATACAAAAAGTATGAACGAAGATTGGCACTGACTGGCAACATAAGTCACAGCTTGAGTGCATGTAAACTTTATTGTGTTCTATACATCAAGTCAAGCAACGTTGAGCCTGATTAGTAGCTAGATGGGTGAGACCGCCAACGATTCCCAAAGCCGTCCAATTTTCTGAGAGCCTAGGACTAAAAACCTAGGTCACCGGTCCGTGTTGAACTCTGCGGGACCTGGTGATGAGCTAAAAGTGGCAAAGACGAGTTAGCCGTCCTCTAATAAGAAAAGTACCGATTTTTAATTTCAATGAGAAATTAGAGGATTGGGGGAGAGACATACTCTGACCTAATGGAGGTCACATCAATATCATTCTTTCTGATCTTCATAAAAAGGATTATGTAAATGTAAATATGTGCGTACCTTTTTAGCCTGCGTCGTCGAAGGTGACGAAGAACTGGGCGATAGTGGGGATAGCGGCGTGGGTGTCGGAGAATGCCGATGAGCTCCCGAACTGTTTCCGGCAGCTGGCGTCCGGTGAGAAGATCGACCGGAAGAGGTTGAATGGGCGCCATGATGATGATGCGTGGCGGGCGAAAGATGCCTTATGAAACGACTCGTTTTACTCGTGTGGTGTTTTTCGTAATCGGGCACGGCTCCACTCATGTTATTACAAGTTTTTATGTGCAATAGCCGTAATAAGGAGGTGTTTTCAGAATTTAAGGGGATAGATGAAATAATCCCTTAATTTAAGGGGCATTTTCATGTAATACAGAAGGGTGATTAATAAAAATTTTAGTAGGCTTATAAGGCAAAGGCGTTAAAAGTCTCGGGTTATATGGCACGGATTTGATATTAAGGGTGAAGGAGTCATTGAGATCACCGAAAATGATATATTTAAATACGCCATATCCCTATATATCGCCATTCAATATATTGTAAGAGGAAGACTTGAAGAGAATTGTTTTTGCAAACAAGGAATGCTGTTGTTATATAAGGTTCCATCGAGGTTTTGAATTCGGGGAAATTAGGAGGTCATCATTGTTGAACGATCAAACGTGAGCAGGATATCACAGTTTATTTCTCTTGGAAAATTTTTTTTTGATTTTTATTTCATCAAAATAACTAATTTTAATTGTCAAAAATCAAAAAATCAAAAGCACCGCGTCCAAAGTCAATGATAATTCAAGTTTTTAAATGACGTACGTGCAAAACAACCTTTTGCCATACACACATAATCCGCAAATCAAAAAATATTTATTTAATAAAAAAATCACACGAGATATTATAGTCGATCGATTAAATTTCTCTGTATATAAAATTTTAAATGTTTAAAATTTTTGTTGACGTGGACGAATGAATTGCCGAATATTGGGTTACTCTTCGATTGGGGTTGCGTTGTTATGAGCCAGGAACTTTTTTAGACAATTGGTAAATAAGCCTCAATGCATAACAAATACAAAGTTTATTGTTGTCGGCTTAACTTTCTTTAAATTTCAATAATTTTAGTGACAAAAAAAATATTAAAATTTTATGTAAAATGTTTTTTCAATGGGGAAATAAAAATATAACGATATATTTCGGCGTGGCACACACAAAAAATTGTGTCAAAATTTTTTATATTTTTTCCACATAGGAAAAGTGTCTCCGTCGGTGCTTTCTGGCATTGATTTAATAATACTTTAAGTGCGTCTCTCTTTCTTTACGTATCTCAGCTTACATTATTATTTTTCATGAATAATTCTAAAAGTGAATTGAAATTTATACGGTTATTTAGAATATATATTTGGCGACAGGGCTTGGATCTTTACATAACTTTTTAAAGTTTCGGGATATGAGGCTATGAATTTTGCAAAATTTGAACTTTTAGTGAATTTATTAACATTGAAAATGTTATTTTATAAATTGATCTAGAAAAATCTTGGTCAGAATGTTTTCAAATTAAAAATTTTTACAGAACCTTTTGACTTAAAAAAAACAAAACTTTTTTTGTACACGTGTAATAATCACAGGCACGATTCTAGACCCCTTTTTGGGGGGCAGTGCCTCACAAAGGTTAATCTGGTGTACATGGATATTTTTTGCCGGGACCAAGGTCAAAATGTTTATTAAGAGGGCTAAAAAATTTTTTCTGCCGCCCCACTAGTTTTTTTTTGCCACCCTCAATTAAAAAAGCTAGAATCGGGCCTGAATAATCATAAAACGATATGTTTTTAGTCCTACGAAAAAATCATAAACTTTAAAAATATCGCTGGAGGGCGGGAATATAGTGAACTAATCATTATTGCTTTATTATTAACGAAGCAATTCTATTACCTGTTCATCTAATTTCTATTAGATAAATATTTGTTCCCAAAAAATATGGAAGAATATAAAAAAATATTCCTTGCAATTCACGCAACGGTAAAGTTAAAAAAATATTGAATGGGGGAAGGGGGGGGGGGGGTGTGACATAAAAATTTACATCTAAAATTTTTTGCGGGAGAGACGACACAAAACATAAAAAAAATTTTTCTATAAGCTTATACAGGTGTTTAATGAAGAGAATGAAAGCTAAGGTGGAAATGCTAATAAGTTAGCAAGAGCCGTTAAAACCCAATATTTATATAAACATTTGTGTTATAGGATCGATCGCGCAGGAATTTCTTTGAGTTTTTATTTTGATTTTTAAAAAATTTTTGTAATTTTTCAAGTCCGTTTTTGACGGTTAAGGGCTCACTTCAAATATACGAAGTACAGCACTGTTTGATGGGTTTAAGGTTACTGATAAAAAATTGCCTTTTTGATATATTAAAGGTAACTGTCATTGCCAAATAGCAGATAATCGTATGTTTTAGAAAATTTTTAATCTTTTTTTAAAAAAAACTATAGGCATTTAAGTCTAGTTACCCTTTGCCTGCACAATAAGGCATGTCCTTTAACGAATGGCATATGGACACCGTATAACTAAACGACTCTCCGCCCTTTTCAGCGTATTGATAATTCTTTATCTCAAAAAATATTAATACTTTGAACCTAGACCAAAAACTTCTTTTTATACCTTAATCTTCGCAAAGAATAGCATTTTGCTTAGAGGGAAGAGGGGGAAGGGGCGGTGGAAATTTTTAATGTTAAATTGGAGATCGCCAGTATTGCAATGAAAGGAGATAGATTTGGCAATTAAAAACTATAACCTTAATTTAAACGTATGCGAGGAGTCACCCTGGGGTTTTAACATTTCCTTAACTAATTTTAAATGACCCAATTAGAACATATTTAACTGTGGTACTGAATAAATTGCCTTAAAACAGATCTGAGTTGTAATTGTCCATCCTAAAATAACAATCACACGTCTCTATAAGTTTTCTCTTCAAATATATGTTTAATCCACCAATAACTTTCAACTCCGATCCAAAATATAGCAACGGTCCAATCTTGTTGTTCAACATTGAGAAATGATTTTTAACAAAACAATTTGCTTCCGAAGGATTGTTTATTTAAGTGTTCCCATCTTATGGAATAGATTGTTTTAAATGACGCATAAGACAAATACAATAAAATTATTATTATTAACATACACATACTATAAAAACAATTTTTTTAGTTTTCGTGAAGTCACGTAATGTTAAGTGTTTGGGCAATTTATTAACGTCACAAATGTCACAGCCTTTACAGTGCCCAATAATTGAATAAATTTTTAATGAGAAATCTTCGCTTTCTTGTCACAAAATTAATGTATGACAATATAGTAAGAAAAGGAATTCTTAGAAAACATATTTTTACGTTTCTCATACAAAAGGATAGAAATATAATTTTAAAGAGCATGAATCGTTTGAGCACTCTAACAAGGATACTCGAGTACTTTAATGATTTGACATATAATTCATGAATTTTATGAAAATGACCCAATCCAACAGACAATTTTCTAATTTATTTCGTGATTGAATTTTCACATATTGTTATTGATATTTATTATCTATATGATCATCTTTAGTTTTGTTTCTGCGAAGCGATACTAATGTTAAGGGGCGAGCGTATGCTAACTTTTTAAATTTTGTTAAAGATAAAAGGTTCTAAAATAATTAGAGTAGTGGGACTGGTTAAAGTATTTCAAGTCAAACACTCATTTTTTTGAAGCTTCTTTGAGGTAGGCATCCTTACGACTGGAGCACCTAAACACTTACGCCGTCCTTAAAAAAAAAGAAAAACAAACAATTGGTTTGAGGTTTTCCCCATACCTTTCCCCGGGCTTAAACTTTTTTAACCCGAGCAAAGCAATTAATACTGCCGACGGATTAAATAGCAAGATTTGCTCGCACGCCGGCGACCTAGGTTTTTAGCCTAGGCTCTTACTTTGAATATCGTTTAAGCCCTACTGCCTAAGCAGGCCACTCAAAAGCTTTAAATCACATGTATGCTATTCCGAAGAAAAAAGCTACTGTGCACGGATTCAAACTCGAAACCTCTTGCGTCTAAGGCAGAACGTTTGTCACTGAGCCATCTGAGCCAAAAAAAAAAAATTAGGTCGTTTTAGCTTGTAAATGATTCTGGCATTCTATTTTTTTCAAGGCTAGAAACCTTAAATGCTGCATTATCAACTAATGCGACGCCATATATATGGGTATTATTACGTATACACCTAATTCTGATGAGCCCAAGGTCCAACCAAGTATGCCATATTATTAGATAACTAGTTTAGACCGTTCTTATGACAAAACTCGATCCAAAATCAAAAAGTTTTAGGAAATGTTTATATATTGGGATCAATCAATTTATTTCAATACAAAATAGTTTTCCCCAATAAGTGGCTGCAAAAATATATGTGAATTAATTTGAATATAATTATATGTTTTTGGAAATTAATGTTAGTTTATGCCGTAAACAATCATTTCCTTACTAATCACATTTAATTAAACCAATCTACCTGGAAGCGTATTTTAACACATAATTGTTGAAATTCATTTTAAAAAAGGTTATACATGGTTTCTGGGGAAACTAAAAATTGTCGAAAATATTATCATTTATTGAAAGAGGTAGTAATTATTTAGAATAACAATAAACAAATTTCAGGCTTAACCGCCCATAATCTTATATAAGACCTAGTCCAATCATTTTTAAAAGACCCTTAGTTGATTGGAAATATTCGGCTCAGCGCCCATTTGGATACTTTATATTAAGGGCGCGTTTAAAGTTTACTTGTTTTTTCAAAAAAAAAATAAATAATTTAAAATGTCTAATATTTATTAAATTTAAGTTTTTACAACGTAAATTATTAACCATTTTTTATTATAATATTTTCTAATATCCTCCTGTACAATTGCTCTAATGTTTAAAAATCTTATATTGAGGTCGGACGACCTTGAGCGCATGTAAACTTGTATGTGTTCAACACTCAAGTTAAGCAACGTTGAGCCTGGTTAGTAGTGGAATAGTTGATCGCCAACCAATTCTAAAGCCGTCCATTTTTCTGTCATAGACCCCAAAACGTAGGTTAACAGTGCGTGTTTCTCATTTAACTTTGCAGTGTTTGCTTTAGAGTTCAAAGTGGCAAAGCCCTAACAGTGCCATTTCCTAATAAGGAAAAAGTCAGGAGATTTTTCCACAGGTTCTTTTTAACTTATTAATATCTAAATTTATATAAATATATTTGATGACACAGGTCAACAAATATCAATGTCAGAAAAAATAAGTTGATTAAAACATAAAAGCATACATCCCCATTATGGCCTTTTTCCGTTTTTCGTAGTTTCTTCGGCTCCTTATCCGTCCATAGATAAGACCGAGTGACAGATTTTGCCACCTCGAAAATACCCTAAAAAGAAAAAATCGAGAATCTAGGTTTCATATAAAAATCCCTTTATATTTATCATAATTAATGAAAAATAAAATCTTTTAGTATTAATACAGAATTTTCCGGGTCCAAACTTATATACGACATGCTATATTATTGGATTATAAAAAGAATGTTATTTGTAGTTTTTTATTAGTATAGTTGAAAGGGGAAATTAGAAAATAATGATAAAATTAAAATAGGTGCAACAAAAAGGTTTTATCAAACAAAAATAGATAGAACAACAAAAAAGAGATATAGAATTATATTTATAAGTAAAAGATAAACAAATAATAATCGCTTGAGTTTATATACTCCCCTGGATCGGAATAATCTTCCAATAAATCACATTCGTCAGCTGTAGTTGGGAAGGGACATAGTTTGACCCTCTTGCAGATACCGTTAGCGCAGGTTATCGGCAACTAGTATAAGTTGATTAGTGTTAAATTGTTAGATGCCCCTTTCCATTTGTTTCGACGTTGTAGATGCGTTATTTCGCGCGACCATTGAGTCCTGAAGTGGCAACGCACTTCGATATGCTGCCACCGCGACAGGTGAGATATTGGGTTATCCGTCAGATTTGGCATTGCAGATGTTATTGGACAATTGATCAAAAAATGACCCGGTGTCAGCATGCCTAAATCGTTAGGGTCATTTGACATCGGAGTCAAGGGCCGATAATTGCTTGGATTTGGGTTAATAATGTAGCTGCTTCCTCAAGGGGTTTTAACCTATTATTCTTTTAAGATGATGTTTGGTTGACTTGAGCGGCTTTCCATAATCCGCCAAAGTGTGGTGCACGAGAAGTTATAAAGTGCCACTGGATGCCCTTGGATGCTTAAGTTTTTGCAGCAAACTCTTGTGTATGTTTTAGAAAACCTTGCAAGAGTCGCTTGAGCTCCTTGTTGGCCCCGATGAAATTGTTACCATTTTGGAATAGATGTTAATGGGTGTGCCCCTCGGGTACAAAAAGCGCTTCAAAGCATTTAAAAAACCAGAGTGGACAAGTCTGACGCCACACCAAATGCACGGCCTTTGTGGCAAAACAAATATAGCTCCGTAACCATTGATTTGCCGGAATTTTCTTCGTGTGCCCCTTTTCATTAAAAGAGAACCAAAGTAATCAACGCCGGTAGAGGCGAATGGGAGAAGAACACTTATTCGAAGTAATCAATATTATGTGCACACAGTAAGCGATCGCCTTCAGTAAACGATCAAAATTTGAGTACCGTGAAAGCAATGAATTTATCTCCAGATATAAACATGGTTAGCATTTTATGCTTAGAATAGAGTTGAAGCAATGTTATGGATCCGCTTGTCTTCTTTCTTTCGGGAATGTCATTGGGCACGCAAAAACGAATCTTGGTAAGATTTGGGTGATTAAATTAAGAATTTGGGACTGTTCCACCACAAGGTTTTATTTGCTCAGAGCAGCCTCTCGAACACTTGAACAACATATCTGCACTGTTGTCTTGGGACAATAATGCCCACTTTTATTTTTTTAAAGAGCTGCTGAATCTTAGAAACTCTATTAGATTCAAAATTCTTCAATTCCTGTGATGGGGCCACGATCCAGGCTATTGTGGAATTAGACCTAAGAAATACGCTGTCGAAATCTATTTGAAGTGCTTGTGGAGAGCAATCTTGTCAAAAGTAATGCCCTACACAATTCAAGTGTGAAAATCAAAACGGCCTTTAAAGGTGCCACACATTTTGAATAAATTTGAACCTTTCGACTAGACCATTCGATACAATTGCAGTATCATATGCTTTCTCACTGGCATCCATAAATCTGTGAATTTTCATGCATTGTGGGCTAAGGTGATTGATTATGAGCCGCAGGATTTCGATCGTGGTAAGTTGCAATAGTTAACTCATAAGTTAAGACAAGATCCTAGCAATATCGGGTATGGAATCACCCCAATCCCATTTTAAGACCCACAATTTCTTTATCTTTTTAGCTTGAACCGTGATGGGTCCTACCAATCCAAGTGAGTCGAACTCGGGCAATGGTCGATAATATATTACGTTTGGTTGCTGGAAAGATTGTATTGAAACTAGTGAATCCGAAGGTATCGTTCTGAGGATCCCAAATCAATCCCAAAGTTTAGAGACGATAGGATATTCGCTCAAAATCGAATCTTGTCAGCAACGATCACAACTTTTGCGCATAGCCGTTTATCATTGACAGCTTCTTTGCGATCCCTCGGGGATAAATTCCGAAATGTATTGCATCTGTTTACGGTATGAGTCCCCTGGAACATCGATGTTGGTTGGGATGTTGAGCAGTGGACTTTAACCTTGCGAGCGTCTACTACTCTGAGTTAATGAGTCTCAAAAATCTGGCAGCAGCGGTTGAGAAATTCGACAAATTTTTTTTAGGTGGGGATCTTATCTTTCGCTAACAATGTTTCCCACGCCTTGATGGTGATTGATTCTAGCTTCTTGGAAATTCATGTCGTCCTAGGATTCTACTGGTCACTTCATGACTTCTATCGCTATGTTTGTTTAGCCCGTCTACGATTTTTCGTAATAGGAAATCGTTTTCCTTGCATTTAGCTCTAGTATTGCATCCAGGTGTTATTGCAATATAAGTCGTTTGTCGTATCTTTCTTTGAGAGCATTCCACGCTATTTGGTAGTTTGCCTCCGAGATTTCGAGCGATTTGGAAGCTGCACTTCCCCTGACGGATGCGAGGTAATTGAACTTTTAAATACCTGTAATATTTTGTTGTTGAATAAATGAGTTGAACATATCGTTTAAGTTATACTAATCATGGTAAGATCCAGAGAATGTTAGATGTTGAATCTTAGGAAGCCGTGTTCGCTGTTCGGAATAAGATGCTACCTCGTAATAATTCATCGGCCTGAACCAGCAGAGCAAAGTAGTGGTTTTCGACCTCCTCTATTACATTATCCTCCTCCTCTTCACCTTGCGATTTCAATTTGAATTGTAATTCTTAAAATTTGGTGAACGAATTTTTGATATTTGCTCGGCGTAGCGGCTGGATTCTCAAATTAGTATCGTTTGCGTCGTTTTGACATATCGTCACGAAATTTCCGAATCGAGAGAGTGCCGCACGCTTTTGATTTGTCATCCCGTGTAAAAGGAGCACGTCAGAAGGACCAAAAAAAAGGGGAAATTAAAAAATAATTTATAAATTAAAGTTGGTGAAACAATAAGGTTTTTATTAAAAAAAAAATAATTCTTCAGAACAACAAAAAATACATAGAATTATATTTATACGTAACAGATGAACATATAATAATCGCTTGAGTTTTTCATAAACAATAGTTGCTGTGAATATGCAAAAAATTTAATTTATTTTTGTTTTTAAATCTTTTTTTTTTTTTAAATTTTTTTCTAAAATTTCAATGTTGATAGCTGACCTGCTAAGTTTGTTAAAAATCGTAAAATGATTTGATAATTCAAGATGGCAAGTTGGATCACTGTTTGTTGACAACTCCAAAAATATTGACCTTTGTAGTCATCATTTCTACATGTTTGTTATTATCTTGAAATTTTATAGAAATTAAATCATTTTTGAACGCACTCTAATGTATAAATAAAGTGATAAAAATAACTTGGTGCTCTGAATAAATGAAATAAATTGAAACAAAATAATATAAGTGAAATATTTCTATTATATATAGATATGAACAAGACTAAATTTAATATTTTACTAAAAATACTAGCATATCCTGGTGGCTTAGCTACGATATTAATTATTTATATGTTAAGATTATAAAATTAAGTTAAAAAATATCAAAATAAAAATCTATTTCTGCAAGTCATGCAAAGCCAAATTAAATACGTAAATCACTACTCAATCTTCTATTATCCATTAGTATTACAGGCTGCGACATAAGGAAAAGGTGCAAACGGTGACAATGTTGTTGTTGTTGTTGTTAGCCCCTGTTGTTTAGACGTGAGAAGTTGGATATAAGACAATGTACTTCATATGTATGGAAAATTCTAAGATGGGACTCAATTGCAAAATATTTTTAGTCCGGTATGATTTATTCTCGATTCAATAGTTGGATAATGGTTAAATTGTAATGCCATGCACTGTTTAAAATACAACATTATTTAAATTTGGAATTAATAAAATTTATTGGAACTATTTTCAAGATCATTCATTATAAGTATTTTTTGATAAATTCCACATAATATGGGTTATTAAATATCCTTTATTGAATCTATATATCAAATACTTCTACATTAAGTTTCCGGTACAAACAAATTCTTTATTCTCATTTTCACAAACAAAAAACCAAATAATTTTTTTACTTCTACTTATCCCACTCGTGCGTCCGCCTAAGGCGTGTGCGCGCGCACGATACTTCCTATTCAGTTATAATTACTCAATCATACAAAAAAGGGTTCCATAAAACATATTGCATGAACTTGGATCACAAAACTCCTTGGAAAACAATATTTTATAAATAAAAAAACGAAAATATCGTTGTAATTTTTGCTTAAAAGCACGAATAAACACAGGCGTCACTGCCAAATCCTATAATGCAAAATCCCCAAAAGCAAAATCCTATTACGCAAAAACCGGAAATATCAATCTTTTTAAGAAATGGGCGGAGATTGTATTTTTTACATTTTTATGAAATTTGTCGGTAGTTTGATTATTTCTTTGATGTTTAAAGAATTTATAAGGAATTTTGCTTTTTAGGATTATACGTTTTTTGGCCAAATTCAGTAATTTTTCAGACAATTTTTTTTCCAAATTTTGATTTTAATTGATTAATATGGTGTCCCTAAAAAGTTTTAAGGTAAATTTTTGCCTATTTTCCAGAATTTTGCGTTTTTTGGCCGAAATCATTAATTTTTCAAACAAATTTTTTTTAGATTTAGTTTTGATTAATATGGTGCCCCTTTAATGTTTTAAGGTAAAATTTTGCCGCTTTTCCGGGATTTTGCGTTTTGGCCAAATTCAGTAAAATAAAATTTTTTTAGTTGATTTTATGTATAAATATGGCCGCTTTCCGGGGATTTTGCGTTTACATAACAAAATTATAGGGATGGGTTCAAGTTTTATATAAATTAAAAAAGATATGATTTAATGATATTTATTGTGTGATTTAGGATATATTTATAGTAAAAAGCATGATATCATATAAAAATATAAATCTTCATAATACAATATAGTTGGGTATATCATCGTGTAGTTGATATCTGCAAAGGAGAGCAATTTGCATCCTAACATCACTTGTAACCTTTTGTGGTCTAATTTCCAAACTGAAGTCAATCCGGGGGATGGCGTATCAACTGCGCATGTTTACGGATTGTTTTCCATTGTCATGTACTCTATTGTAGTAGAGACCTGTTTTCTCGGCTATTTCTCAATTTCGCCCTTCCATTGTTGTTTTCTTTTTTTCCAAACTGAATTTGGAGATAATTGTTTATCGAGGACGTTGGGCTATTTATGAAATCATCAGGTTTACTTTCATCAAGGTAAGTGGATTTGGGGGGTATTTTTTTGGAAAAAGACTTGCAGGATTTTTCTGCATAGCCGAATATTTTGATGTGCGATACGCAGACATCGTTCAATTTTTCGCGTGGAGACGTTCCTCATTTTCGGGTGGCGGCATATTGTCTTTTAAGTTTCAATCACGCGTTCGACGAGACCATTTGTTCGGGAGTGAGCTTCTTCTATCTTATTCTTCCTTACCGCAAACTGTATAAGTTCTACGGCTTTCCAATTGTTGTTTCGAACGCGGATATAGCCTATTTAGTACCTCTCTTTTTGTTTTGACACGTATGATATTTTGGTTCAGCTCGAACTCGTTTAGAGTTAATATGCATGCATACTTCATCTCTTCATCATTGGAACTAAATTTGGTTTTTTTTGCCGTAAGACGGGATAGAATCAAACACGGTTTTTTTACCCGGTCGTAATCTATATCATAGTCAAATGCTAAGGCTTTTTAAATACATCTAAGTAATCGCGTACTAGTTAAAAGGTCTAAGACTCTTGTAAGGCCTTTATTCGTCGGTCGTTAAGTATTCGTTCGTCGGTCGTTATGGACCATTATTCGTCAGGTCGTTGAAGACTTTAAATCGTTCGGTCGTTGAAGATCATTATCGTCAGGTCGAGGACCATTGATCGTTCGGTGGTTGAGGACCAATTTCGTCAGGTCGTATACCATTAATAGTTCGGTCGTAGGACCATTATCGTCAGGTTGTAGAGGACCATTTGTCGTCAGGTCGTTTAGGACCATTTATCGTCAAGTCTTTTAGGACCATTTATTGATCAGGCACCGTGTTTCTTGCCATTTTTGGAAATTGGAGAACCATTTCCGGTCTATGTTTTAATATTTCTATCTGTACTTTAGACATCTCAATTCCATATGAATGAGACGATTCTTAAATAGGAGACCATTTCTACGAGTTAATCCGCATTCGTTTTAGAACGTGGTGTGCTTGTCATTAAAACAAATTCGTTGCTCAATCAATTTTTGTCTTGTTACGGTACTTCTGTCTTTCAGACGAAGCTAAGATTCGTAAAATTAGGTGCATCATTCCATGAAAACGGACCTTGTGCGTTAATCACTTGTACATGGTTCCTCCCTCAATTGGTTAAATTTAAATACTTTAAAAAAATATTAAATTTATTTACATATTACTGGTCAACAGGAAGTCCTTCTAAAAAAACCAGATCCCGCCTCGTCGCCAATTATAAAGAAATAGATTTAATGATATTTATTATATGAATTCAAGATGTATGAAGTGTCGTGATTGGATAAGAAAGAATAACATTTAAAAAATAATAATAAAAAAGAAGAGAAAAAATATTAATTTTCATAGATTTTTAATACTTGTGAAATATTTTAGTATTTCGAATTTCATCATTATTATACATTAAAGGTTACATAAATAATATTAGAAAGTGGCGCCGGACGACGGCGCCACATAAATATGAAATAAAGATGCCTCTATCTTACGATATAGTAAAAAGCATGTCATATTTGAATATAAATCTTCATAATACAATATAATTGAATATATCAACGAGTAGTTGATATATGCATAGGATAGCAACTTGCATCCTCACAATAAATAACCTTCATAACATCCTCAAAAATCAAGAGGCTTGAAAAGAATTAGAAATGAAGGGGGGTAGGGAAATTTATATTAATTTTTATTAATTTCTGTGGGGTGGGAGGGGTTGTTAGGGTTGCCCGCCCCTCGGTTGCTTTCAGCATAATTTTAAATATAAGGTATAAAGATGCTCACCGTTTAAGTAATTTTGTTTCATCTTCCGGTTATTTAATGTCCGAATATAAGCATGTAAAACTCAGAAATAAACGAACATTAAAAAATGTTGACCATAAAAAATAATTTAAATAGAAATACTAGATGGCGTATATTGTTAGGTTGCAATAAATTTTTATTTTTTTGTAGAAAAAAATTTTTTTTAACCTTTAATATGCAATATGTTTCTTATCTTTAATGTATTTGTTTATACAGGAATTAATATATATATAACAGGAGTTAACGGGAGTTCAATAAAAAATTCCTTGTGTTGTATTTTTAGGATAGCCAAAACAAGACAATTTATTCCAAGAATTGGATGTTGTAGTTTTTAAATTAATGTTACCTTCATCTTGATGGTCGACAATAATTTTCCAATTTTTTTTAAGATGTTGAGCGAACAAGCAAAAAAAGTTAATGGTAACCACGAAACAAAATAACAAACAACCAAAAAAAACTTTTAGTGAGTAGAAAAATACCAAAAAATGAATATTAATAATTAATATTCATTTATATACTTTTTTTTGTGGTTGTTATTCCCCCAGTACATGCTCTATTAACGTCGCACAGAAGCCAGCCGATATGTGCATTTATGTTTACCCGTTATTTTGTTAGACTGAAATATCATTATCACCGCACAGATGCCAGTCAACATGTGCGCTTTTTTGTGTCCTCACGTTGATTTCATTAGACGAAATTATCCTTTTATCTCTCTATATACTTTTCTTTTGTGGTTGTTATTCCCCAGTACATGCTTAACGCCGCACAGATTCCAGCCAACATGTGCGCTTTTTGTGTGTCCTCACGTTGATTTTGTTAGACGAAATTATCCTTTTACCTCTCGTTCTTTCATCTTCGCATCTGTTCTTTGCACTCACCAAAAAAAAGTTGAAACTAAAATAAGCATTAGAAAAATAATATATAAATTCTTGTAGATATTTGATCCAAACCAACAACTGGATTCATCAACTTTTACTTATCTCAACCGAAGATATAGTTGGTAAAACAAGATTTAGGTAATCTTAGCTTATGGGCTCTAGTTAGGTAAAATATTAACCAATTGGTTATTAAACTGTTACGTGTTATCTAAAAACAACAGCGATTTTGGTATCACACTCCTTAGTTCAGTCTCACGAATTACCGTATTTTTTGTATCATCACCCAACTCTGTAATGACTACCAACTGGTTCAATACGGTCCTTTTAAGCCCGATGTTGGACATCTTATCTCCCAATTTAATATCGCTCACAACTGTTTGTTCGTTCACGGTCATGGGTTCAATCTCTTTACAATCTTTACCGTCGTCTGCAACCTTGGCCTTAATTTTCTGATTTTCACCAAGGTCCAACATATGTATCCCTGAAAAACCTCGTTTTAAAATGCCCGGCTCAATTGGATTTTTATTATGATTCCCAAAATTATTGCTACTTGTGCTATAACCGCCAATACTCTGGCTACGAGCCGTAAAATTATTATTAGGATCATTTGCTATACCTGGGCCTTTGATTAAACTTTCTTTTTCTTCAAAAATACCCCAAAAATTGCATTTAGGCCCCAATAACCGTATCCAATCCCATCCTAATATATTAATATCGGTCTCATCCGACAACTACGCTTTCAAAACATAAATTTGACCCGAAATTTCAAACTTAATTTCTGTGTATTCCCTAAAGATAATATCCGGACCGTTGAATTGATTTGCTCTTAAGAAATCATTCTTAATTACCGAGTTTTTATTTATTAGTAAACACCTCCTTATTAATGAGAGTAATCGCTGCACCTGTGTCTACTAAAAAAGGTATTTCGCCCGATAAAATTTTAATCTTTACTAGTGGACGATTCCCTAAAGGTAACATATTCATGCAAATATTAGCCGGCATGTTGGACCTGTTATATGTCACTCTACCCGTACTATTACAGATTTAGTCGATATTCTGATTTTCTTGCTTACCCAATTTAATGTTTTTCGCCTCATTTCTATTACCTTCCGAACTTTTAGCATTACCACTATATGTTGTAAATGCCCTATCATGATTATAATTATAAAAATTATTATATCATCTATTATTATTTTTATGGTTTTTATAATTGTTTATAACATTTTTATTATTTTTTTTATTTTTATATTATATATGTAAAGTTCATTAATATCAAATAATTTGTATGGATAATCAATTTTATTTATATTTTTGTTATTAACCCCTATCATTGTTGGGTTTTCCCGGCGGGGTCTCTAGGATCCCGGTTTACAAAATTTCCCCTTAAACTACTTCCCTCATTGTTATATATCAACGGTGACTCCTCATTTATATTCACATTATTACTGTTATATTGCTTATTAAACCAACAAAATTGCCTTGAGTGACCGAGCTTGTTACATAATGAGCACCTCTGTATATTATTATTATACTTGTTAGGATGTCCCCACTTTGTATTATTTACAGTGTTGGTCATTAAACCTTTTTGCGGACAATATCTACTTATGTGACCTTGATCTCTACACTTGTAACACCTTATGGTATTGCCGCTGGTATTTACCTTTACACTACTCGCCTGTTCTGGACAATGCCTAGCCATTTGACCAATTTTGTCACACCTATAACATCTACCGTTATCTTTCGCCGCATTTTCTTTTTCATTTATCAATAACTTCAGTAAATACACCAGTTCCTTATCTCTTTGCCCGGTGCCATCATCGGATGGACTTAGCGTTTTGCCATCATCGGATGGACTTAACGTTTTGCCATCATCGGATGGACTTAGCATTTTGACCTGATTATTTATAATACTTCTACCTTTTCCCTTTGAGTCACCTCCATTTTCCGTCAGAATTTGAACCATCAACTGAATCAATTGCTTTTGTTGTATTGCTGATCTTCTCCCAACTAACCATCCTATAAAAAATGTAAAACTAATTAAAGTGAATCCAAAATACATCGTATAATAATTAACTTGACTTCTCGCCAATGTAGTAGCGAGAAGATTCCATACATTAACATTACTATTATGATCGTGAAATATGCCCATCCCGGCATATAAAATGTGAATTAGATTTACTTTAGGAATAAAACTGTACAAAAAAAATTTCTTGTTCGAATACACTCGCAGCGCCAATTGTTGTATTTTTAGGATAGCCAAAACAAGACAATTTATTTCGCTAAATAATAATATATCTACAAAATAATATATTTTTCAAACATAATCTTTATTAAAAACAAAAAGTGATCTATCTTCTTTTTATTATCTTTTTTTTGTTCATTTTTTTTATCCCCTTTTGGTGGTGCGAGTATCTTCTCCAGCCATTTGATTGGCGCGACATCTGCACCGTTCTTCTTGTCTTTCGTGTCAGTCCCTTGCTGTGGGAGAGTCTTTATCCTAGAAGAAAAAAAAATATATAAAGAACGTATCCCGTCCAGCACACCTTGTTGTGACAAAAACTCCTTTTCATAACGCATTATACGTGCCGCTTTTACAGTGCTGGCCACTATAAATTGGCCATTGTCAGAAGAAAAATGATCATTGTCACATATAATGTGGCCATGTGCCACTATTTTTTTAATAGCGGTCACTAATAAAATGATCACGGTCACAATTAATTGGCCAAGATGAGGATTTTATGGTAAACATCACTAAGTTGTGTGACTATCTAGCCACAACATAGGGATATTTATCATGAAAACATCATACTGGCCAATAAATTGTGATCGCGATCATTTAATTGTGATCGTGATCATTTTATTAATGACAACGATCTAAAATATAGTAGATGATGGCCACATTTTATGTGTCTATTGATCATTCTATTTCTAACATGTGCCAATTTATTGAAGCGAGCACTGTATTGTTTCATGAATTTTTGCTAGATAATCGTCACCTTCATATCTATACGGATAAACAAATTTTGTGAATGACCTTTATGATAATAAGAAATAGTGTTATAAAATCTCTAGATTAAAAATGTCCGATCGATCGAATGGTGTCTTAAAAAATATGTTTCAATAACAGAATGCTAAAATTAAAAAATTTCGGACAGATTTCACAGAAAATAAAACAAATTTTTATAAGTCGGCCATGTGAAATACTAACATTCCCAGCCCAGATGTCGAATCCTTTATTATAACGGTCCCCGCGAATAATTTCGAGGGCCATAGGGTATTGTTGGTGGCCATTGATCGGAAGTATCGGCTTTTATTGCAAATTCGAAATTATCCTAATACAAAAGCAAACAATTGTGAGGGGCACTATATCCGTTAAAGGCCTTAACTCATAGTTGGATTTGCCTAGCCGGTGACCTTGGTTTCTAGCCTTACTTTCACAGTAGACACCTCATTTAGAAACTACTGCCTTCCATTCAGCAGCTTTAAAGTGATTGCACTCCGAAAAAAAGATAAACACGGATTCGAACATTAAATTTCTGCGTGTAAGGCAGGAATTGTTGTTACTGATATATATGAGCCGATATCCTACAAGTTAAGTAAAAAATCATCAAAGGAGGAAACGACAGATTTATATGAGAGTTTGTAACTCGTTCACCCAAATTTATTTGTCAATAAGGACTCGTTAAGAATATATTTTTAATTAAGTACGTTATTTAAATGTTAGGATACAATTAAACTGTAGTTTAAATCCGTATACAAAATTTAATTATTAATAATTTTTGTTAATTTCTTCTATAGACATAATTGTTTCGATTATTATTAAGGGCACGTGCAAAGTGAGTTTTTATTTTCGTAAAATTTTCAAAATTTTGTAAAAAAATATTTTGTAATAAAACGCAAATTTTTTAAAAGTTGCCAAATTTAATATATGCACATAAAATGCTTTTTCTGGAATAAAAAATTTTTAAAAAAATTTTGAAAAAAAAAAAAATTCTTAAAATTTTTAGAATTTTCAAAATCTTAAAAAACTCAGTTTGCACGTGCTCTAAGCTATATACTATAAAATAAAAAAAAAGTTTTTTTGAATTTTTTACCTCCTAGGGTAAAATCAAAAAACAAAAATGAGTGTTAACTGATAACTATTAATTTCAAGCAATTGCTGTAGACACTTAAGGTGTTATCCCAAACCACAAATTTATATAAATTATGTCAATTGGGCGTCAAAAATATAATATTAGGGCGCTTTAAATTCTTATACAATGCCATGTTCGCGTATTCCTGCAATACATGATAAAAAAAATACTAGTAAGGGCACGTTCAATATGAAATTTTGCAAAAAAATATTGCCAAATAATCGATCGCAAGAAAATAAAACTGTGAAAGTTTTTCATACCACCAAATGTGTAGTTTTTTAATCCAGGGGAAATGAAATTTCAAATAAAATGTTATTCCTTTTTTCAAAAAATATTAATCCTGCACCTAACGTGTTTCTAATTAGTATGAATGCTGAATATAAATTTTGTCTAAAACTTTATTTACAACTTAGTCTTGCTTTAAACACCTCGGTTGGTGTCAGTACAACTTGACGACTAGGGTTTAGCTTGGGATTTAGTAAACAGGGGCATAAAAGGTAGTTTTATATGTTTAGTAATTTCATTTTAATATTTTGGGATATCCAGTATGATCTATCCTTATTATACTGTGTTTTGAGATCTCTATATATTATTCCCTTGCTATGAAGGTAATCAAGAGATGATACGATACATGTTGTATAGAATTGAATAGCCATGCTCTTCATACGTCCCTTAAAATAAAACAAAATTTTAAAAATTTATTTTTAAAGTTTTTTGTACTAATTCATCATGACTTCTTTTATTGCCAATTCCCTAGTTTAAATTAAAAATAAGTGCAGTTTTTAATAAATGTCAAAATGAGCAGCGTAAAAATTCATCCTCACAGTATATTAATATGAATTTAATATTTGAATATTTTAACAATTCAAAAGGGCGCGTTCCAAGATAATTTGTTTTTCAAATATTATCAAATTTTAAAATCCTAAATTTTCATGGAAAATTATTTATCAATGTTTATAGGAATATCTGCTTACACACAAAGCAGTTGTAAAGTATATTTTAGTCATTATAAAATTTTTGAACCTGGGCTGCAACCTATTAACAAAAATACTTTTATATTTCCAACTTACGACCTAAATCATAAATGATTTTGAAAACTTAATAAATCCATTATATGATGGTGCTTTCATTCTTATTGCCTATATGAAGACTTTAAAAGTTAAATTATCTTTTAATTTTTTTTAAAATTGTAATTTTTAATATTAAAAAATTTTATTTTCTTATAATTCTTTATTCCAACTTCAAAAGTTATTTTTTTTTTACTAACTTAGACAACATTTTGCAAAAATATTTTTACAATAAAAAGTTTCCAAAAATATTTTTAAAAGTGCTCGTTGTCAGTATTGTTCAAAATCTTGTTAAATTTTAAATTCATCACACAAGAGACAGAATAAAATTAAAAAAAAAATTGTTATTTGTGGGTGCCCTTTAATAAGTCTTAAAGAAGTTCACATATTTAATAAAAACAAGCTCTTATTCAAAAATAAGGTTGTGCAGGCAAGAGCCAAGAACAGGCTCAAGAAGGTAATAGATACGATTCTTGTCGGTAAATGTTCTGTACAGTCTAAATATTAAACTAGAATTCATTATTTATTGAATCTACCTATCTTTTATTACGCCCTCTTTAAACATTTTTAAAGGGGCTTGGGGGAAGGTTACACTTAAAATATTAGGGCGATGGTGTGTGTTTATATATGAGCCTAATTTTTTATTGCATTTTTAAACATTTTACATGGCCATGGGAGCTTTATTTATTGGCTAGGTATGTTAATTTTCAAAAATTTTATGAAACAAATATTTTCTTGATAAAAGCTAAAACCCTTAATTGTTTCTTAATAAAAGCAAAAAAATGAGTTTGGTCTATTATAAAAAGCTCAGAAAGCCCTATAAATAAGCTCCTTATTCGCTAAAAATATGTGGAGCTTTCTAAAATTTTTATGCAAAGATTGTATATTTTTTTGGCCTTTTAAGTGTGGGCATTAGTAGAATAACCCTTATATCCCCTTTTAGGGCTGGCTCTTTTATCCCAGCATAATTTAAACTACTGGTTTTGTGTGAAATGTAAATTGCACCATTACATGGGTTTGTTCAACACATTTATAAGGGCACGTTCATAATTAATTAATTTAGAATATTTAATTGAAGGCCACGTGCAAAGTGAGTTTTTATTTTCGTAAAACCTTAAAAAATTTTTTTATTTCAGAAAAAGCATTTCATGTACATAAACTAAATTTGGCAACTTAAAAATTTGCGTTTTATTAAATAATACATTTCATAAAAATAATTTTGCACGTGCCCTAAATTAAAATTTTTTTAGTTACATTTTTTTGGAGTCTTGAGATGATAATCATTTATGATTATATAGAAGATACAACTTAGATAAGATATAAGTATACTTAGAACAACTTACCAGAGTATAAGAAAAGATTTTTAAAACATAAGCTAAGTTTGAAAAAACTTATTTATAAAAATTTAAATTAACATTTTTCCAAGAAATGAATAAACTTCGCGCCCTAACTAAAAATTGTTTAAGAAAAATTATATTATTTTATATGGCAAAATCCCTTAATGTATACTCTTGCTTAAAATATAATTAAAACAAATTTTAATCCTACATTAATTATATTAAGTCAAAAATTTATTTTTAATTTTTAGTCTTAAATATTATAAATTCAGCTTTAAAATATTATCATCCAATCTGTTTTACAGTCAATTAATCATTAAAAAAACTTTAAAATTGTTATCTCTCCCGGTCCTTACTAAAGATTAAAGTCCCCAATTCGCCCGGTTCGCCCCAAAAAACGGGCTTGGTTATGCCGCGAGAATGAGATCGGGCGGGCCTGAAAATATAAAATTACGGGCCGGGCCTGACGGATGTTAAATATTTATATTAAATTTTTAAATTATTATTAACAATAACTAAAAATGATAAATATAACAAAATGTGAGTATTGTATTTTATTGATAATTTAAAAAAAAAATTACTTGTTATATATATCATTTGGGCTTTCTCTATAATTTAAAACTATAAAATCCAGACCAGTGTTTATAAAGTTTGTTGACAATTACCTTTATAGAATTAATGATTTGCTGATACGCTGTTTTCTAGCTTAAGGTAACCAAGGACCAATTTTAAATTTATTTTGTTAAAAAAATTACTGAATTCTAGCTTTTAAATGAATATGTTAAATCATCACTTTATGAAAAAAAAAATTTTCAAGCACGTTTTATGAAATTTTAAAAATTTTTAATATAGCTTTTTTGTTAAAATTTGAAAATAATTAAATATTATAAAATTAATAAAATGTTACTATCAGACAGAAAAATGTATCCTTTAATTTTAAAACAACGGCTGAAATTGATTAAACGACTCAGTTTTTTTTTCGTTTTGTTTAAATAGCAGAAAACAAAATTTTATTTTTTTTTTCCAAGTAACACAATATTTTAAACCGTACATTAAGCCTAGAGAAATTGGTAGATAATGTTAATGATAATTTTGAATACCGGTTAATAAATTGTGTAGTTCCTGAAGAATTTTCTTTTCAGAACAAGCAAGTTCGAGGGTTTCTTCCGCATTTAACTTATATTTTCTAAGCGTTTTCAAGGCAAATAGACCGAAGGGTACTCGCTTGAGTGCTGTCTACATAGTTTAAAATGCACATAAGAATGTTGAATAGATAAGGCATATTAAGATTTTGCTATATAAATAATTTAAAAACCATAAAAAATTTTCACCATCAATAAAATGTTTTAAATTATTTTTCTTAACTCTTTTTTTAAGTGTAAATGCGCTTAAGCACATTAGTAACACAGGACTCCACAAATTTAAAAAATTAAATGAAGATTTAATCACGGAGAAATCAGCCACAATATATCAATCAAAAAAGTTAAAAGTAAATTATTTTGCTATCCCATAACTTACAAATAATAATTGAAACTTATGTATTAACGCTCTACCTTAAATTTCATATAAAATAAGTTATTAAATTAATTAGATTATCTTTTGTTATAATATAGCTTTTTATTTATAATAATAATTTATATATAGTTTATTTCATAATTTTTAAATTCATTTTTTTTTAATAGACTTTTTATAAATTTTTAGTGTAGGTTTACACCTTATTAAAAACCTGAATGATATTGGATGAATTTCTCGAGCTATGTGATAAATCAAATTACCAAGTATACTTTAGAATACGAACCAGGCACGACGCTAGACCCCTCTTGGGGTGGCATTGCCACCCCAAATGATATTGATTGCCACCCCAAATGATATTGATTGCCACCCCAAAAAAAATTTGATTTGCCACCCCAAAAATACATTAAATATATTTTTTTGCCACCCCAAAAAATAAATTATTTGCCACCCCAAAAAATATTTTATTTGCCAATTAAAATTACATGAAAAATATTTATACTTTTAATAAAATATTTTAATTTTCATTTATTGTAACCGTTACAACTAATTATCTCATTCATTTCATACAAATTTAAAATATAATGTTAAAGAAAATTGACGAATACTTTATAAAAAATCCAGGTTATAATTTTTATTTATATTTTAAATTAAACCTCTTGATATACATACTAAATACAATTCTTTATTACAAACATAAGCTAAATAAAGAAAATGTATTTTATTGGTTAATTTTGATAAAAAAATATAATATAATTTTTTAAATATTAAGATAATATTAGTCTAATTTTCCTTATTTATATTTTTTTAAATTATTATTTATAATTTTTTAAATATTTAGATACTATTAAACTTTCACACAATTAATTTCTGTATCGCATATCTTTTTTATATGCAAATGATATTAGTGTGCAAATAATAATTTAATAAAAGGCAATTCTCTATAAGTACAATTAATTGATAACAATAAAAATAAATTACATGTATTTCAATATTATAATTATGCCGTGAACGAAGGTCACGGCTATTTTTGCCGCCGAAGGCGGCAAAAAATTTTTTTACTGCCACCCCAAGCGTTTTTTTTGCCACCCCAAATGGAGAAAGCTAGAATCGGGCCTGATACGAACCTTCACCCAAAATAAATTAAAATAATGTGACTAACTAAGTTTGATTAAAAAAACGGTAAACGGATTTAAAAATCCCCAAGATGGCAGGTTTAATCTCCGTAGTGAGCTAATATTAAAAATTTGTTGACCTGTGTAATATTAGGGTACCATTTCTCAAAGAAAGCTTGCATAGTTGAGAGATTATAAAAAACAATGATATGCAAGCATTATAAATATATTAAATATTTAATTTTTATTATTCAATTACCAATATTAGTTTTTAACTTGAAATATTGTTGTTTTTTAAATTCCATGAAATGTTGTTTTTTTGAAAAGTTTGGACTGATCTTGCCGTATAACCCAAATATAGGTGTTGGCCGTAAAACCTAAAACAATATCTCATTTCAAAGTAAAATTAAAAAATTTATATTTTATCATTTTGACTGACTAAAATTTGTAGTGCCAAGAGACCGAAGATAAAAAAAACTAGGTATGGCCATATTGTATTCCTCTGAAGTTTTATGGAAACTTCAAATTTAAAAGTAATCTGGCGTGGCGGTCGAGCCCTATCCCAAATTGCCTTATAATTTTTAACTATTGTTATAAGGGCGCGGTTATTCAGTCATTTATTCAAATTATTTTATGATATTATTGAAAATTTTAATTTCCAAAATTTTGTTATTATTTCAGAATATTTTCATTGTAAAAAATTAAGATCTCCGAAAGCAACCAAATTTTACCTTAAAACTTCATAGGGACACCATATTAATCAATTAAATTCAAAATCGAAAAAAAAATTTGTCTGAAAAATACTGAATTTGGCCAAAAAACGCAAAATTCTCGAAAAGCGGCATTTACCTTTAAACATCAAAGGGACACAACATTAATTAATTAGAATCACAATCTAAAAAAAAATTTTGTCTGAAAAATTACTGAATTCGGCCAAAAAACGCAAAATCCCGGAAAAGCATAATCCCTTAAAAAATACTTTATATCAAAGAAATAATTAAAATACCGACAAATGCCATGAAAATGTAAAAAAAAAAAATCCCCGCCCATTTTTATATAAAAATGATTAATTACTCCCGTTTTTTGCGTTTTAGGATATTTCTGGGATTTTGCATTTTAGGATTTTGCTTTTCAGACCCACCCCCTTAAAATTACATATTGTTAGGTGAAAAAAAGGAATTCAATTTACCTTAGAGAGTTTTACATTTCCTCGTGCCTACCTATCCTAATTAAAATTTTATGGAATTATTAATTCAGATTAAACCTCGATGTTAAATTTTTCAACTATTATCTTGGGCCGTCATTTTAGAGTGATGACAAATCTTTTTTTTTGCATCTAATTTTCTTTCATTGTTATAGATATAGCTCGTGTTTAGAAAAAGTAAAATATTAGTACAAAAATATTTTTTATTAAGTTTTAGATGGTACAATTCTGTCTATACATACTATTCCCCGTAATATTTTGCCTCGGTATCGTTATAAATTCTTTCCTGGCCTACATGCTTTTCCAACCTCGGTTCCGAAATAATCCTTCATACATGTTTTTGCGGACGGTCCTGGTCTGTTGTTTTGTAATGAATTTCTTATACATAATCTTTTACGCCGAAGTACGACGCAAGGATGCTTTTCCCTTTATCCGGAGGCTATGGAAGATCAAGGTGATCATGTACGCCTACGCCCTGTTCATTACGATCCGCAGTACGCTCATGAACACTATCATGGTGGCTAATATCGCTTACTTCTATGAAAAATTTTTGTGCGCCGTGAAACCGCTCGTAGTACAAAGAATTCGTCAAAAAACTTATTATAAAGCTATCCCGTACCTCGTGGTCCTATCATTTTTGGCCTTGCACCTTAACAATTCGATCAGGACGTTTTTCGTTATCGTGGCTTACAATGTCACGGATATTGATGGTGGAATCAAAAGCCATGCTATGAAGCGAGAACTACCACAATACGTTAAAAATGGGATAAACTTTACCGATCTCTTCTTCTACGGACCGGAGGTGTACAACTTCTTACGTAGAGATTACACCGTCGGTGAGAAATGGTTTTTACCACTTCGTGAAGTATTTCTTTTCAGTTTCGGGTGGGTGGCTCTCTCATGCATGCTAATACTACTTATCAAAGGTATGTTTGTGCTTCACAGGCAATATTCTTCAAACATCGTCCGCCAAGGACCAGTTAACGGTAGAAGGGACGGAACTATTAGTAATCAGATTGATAAATGGCAATCCAATCTCAAATGGTTGCACAAGGATTTCTTTTTCTCTACTGTTCCGGTCGGCCTTCTCCTAGTTTCATCGTGTCAACAGAGAAATTACACGCTCAGACTGCAAAGCACCAAACGTGCCCTTCAACTCTCCTGCTGGTACCTTTTAATATCGGCCCTATCTTTACTCCTAACGGGCCCTTTTTTCATATCCAAAATGCGACTTTTGCTTAACCCCTCTCTCTGCGTCTATTATTGCGCTTCGGCCAAATTTTTTGATTCTGGCACTATGCTTGCAGAATCATTGAACTACACTTTTTTACCATTATCATACGTGCTATTAGATCGAAACCTTTACAGATTTTTGAAAGAGAACTTTTTGAAGTTGACCAGGAATGCAGTCTCACCTAGAACATAAAAAGTGAAGTTAATCTTACTTGATTTGGCCTATTCATAAGAACACACTATTTCAAGCCTTAAAAATTCATGGCATATAATTGGAATATTTTTATATCTTATTAACCCGCGATTAGCACCCCGAGGTTCATATGGACCTTAGCACATCTTAAATTTTGAATATCTCCAAACATATTATATATTATTGGTCAAATTTTTGTGACTTTGTTTAAATTTATAAAATGTACAAAACTCGTAATTAAAATTTGGTCCAAGTCTGAAAACAAAATTTAATTACAAATTAGAAATTTTGTTGGGATTATTAGGGACGCCATGGTCAATTTTAGTGATGAAAACCATGATATTGCCTTAATGTAAATTTAACCTCAAAAATTGTAACCTTATATTGTAAATTTATATCAGTTTTACATATTAAGTATATTAAATGTATGTATTGTATAATAATGTTATGAATTCATTTTATCTTTATAAATATTTAGCAGTGTTTATTAATTTGGAAGTGTTGTAGTTTTAAAATAATGGAATATTTGACCCAATTCAAATCTTTACCGTTTTTAATCCCCCCCCCCTCCACCCCATATCCATTCCCTTTAATTAAAAAATTTAAAAAAGATTACTTTTCTTGCAACAATAATCTCAAAATGCATTTTTTCATAATTTCGCTCAATTGGCTCTTAAAATTGGCTTCTCCGAAAAAGGTGAGAAAAGGCTCAAATGATATGTAAAATTCTAAACTTTTTGCGTTGTTGATATATGAAACAATGCCAAATAACTAATGCGGGACTATTTAAACAGAATAAGTTAAAAAATAATTATAAATAAATAAGAAATAAAATTTGCTAATTTTTAAATTTAGCCAATTAGGTAACGTTACCAAATAAATTAAAAAACGCATTTTGAATATTTTTTATACCGAGTTTAAAGTTACCTTTGAGTCAAATTAATTTAATTTTAATTATTTCAATGAATTAAGAATTTAGCTATAAAAGCTTAGACAAGTTTTCTTGGGCATCTTAGTTAAATTAAATAAAAAACTTCAATATTGCCTGCCTTGCGTTGTAATATTTAAAAATTTGGGTGTTTATTTTTATATAATTATAGAGGTACCCTATTGGTAGTATAGCCAAAATACCATAGGGAAAATTAATTGAAACATGCAAAATGTTCAAAAGCCTGGGCGCAATTTTCTATAGACATAAAAAAACCATGGCAAATATTTTTGGGAAAATAATTTATCCATTTGGACTTCATGATTATCCAAGTTAAAGGCAATTGCTGCCAGATCAAATTAAAATTATAAAAAAATTAAATAGTTTGTTTTTAATTTTTAGAATTGCTAAAGGTGAGTGAGATTTAATTAAAAAACGGCATAGATAACTGTGTTGAAAACAAATTATTAAAATTTGAATGGTTGAGCAATTATTTGATATTATTATAATAAAATGTATGAGCTTGGCAGATGAAAAAATAAGTTTTTCAAAAGTTGCTTGGAGCACCTCCCTCCGACTCATTTATGAAACTTCTCCATTGTGAAAAAAATTTATACCATCAAAATTTTGTTTTACCAAAAAATAAAAAATTTAGCTCTCATTTATAAAAATTAAAAATTAATTTCGCATTTGCAAATTTTTTTAATTAATAATTTTCTACCCCCCGGAAAAAATTGAGTTCATATTCATTGGGTGAATCCATTTTTATTAAACACTGATATTTAGTTTTAAAAGTGGGTAATAGTCAAAAATAATTTTTTATTAATAATCTTTTTTCACATGAGTTTTTCTTAAATGTTCTACTAGACCTAAAAACACGATTCAATTAATTTATCGACAAGATTTATTTAATGTAAAAAATGTAAAATTCCATTTTCAGATTGTTATTTACATTGTGTTAAATATAATTTTATGCATTAATGGCCTAAATTAGTTTATAAATGAAACACGTATTTTTCACCAAAATAATAAAATAAAGTTAATAGCTTTGAAACTCCTGAAGTTATAATGAAATTTGGTTGGGTACGGACTCCACTGTAGCATTCGCGTTACATATTTCTCACCCTAGTATTCGCGGGCTAAACAAACGTATTTGGAGGCGTTCAGAGCTTATTCATTTTATAAAATAAAATATCAAAAATTTTGATTAAAAATTTTTAGAATTTGAGTCGAAAATGATTACCCATTATTATTGGTATTATTTACTTGCACCCAGTACAGTTGCCAAAATATTTAATATTTTATTAAATCCATTTTAAAATGTTTAATTAAAAATATTTAACGCTTAAAAAATAATTAAACATTGCAACCTTTTTTTTAGAAAAATGTCGAAAGCAAGGCGGACCTCTTATCGACTAATAACCCATGTCATCAAATTTTGGAGATTTATGAGGTAACAGAGATCAGACCTGCCATTTTAGGGATTACCGTTTGTTCTAATCAAATTTAGTAAGTCATCTATAAAAATTTATAAATTTTAAATAAAAATGTCAATAAAAAAACAAAAACAAAAACATTGAAAAATATTATGTGTTTATAATAAACTGTTAAAATAATATTTTTATTAAAAACCGATAAAAATTGTATCATATTTAGGGTGGGGTGCCAAATATATTGTACAATGTAAATGTTGAAGTAAGAGTTTGGTAAACTTAGAAATTTATTTCTCATTATTTGAGATAAAAAAAATAACAAAAAATTTTTATATGAAAATACTAAAATTTTTTTTGTTAGGGGTCTAGAGGTCGCAAAATCTGTCAATTTGGTCATAAAACGCTATTTTTGATATGGACGGACATAAATTGCCGAAGGCGGAAGATACGAAAAACGGAAAATATATATAAAGCCATCATGGGGATGTATTCATTTAAATATTTATTTCCTTTTTTTTAATATTGATATTAGTCGACCTGTGGAATTAACAATTTTCATTATTTCTGTTATAGCTGATTTTATTTATAAGCTTAATTCGATTCTTAATTGATATATTGCATAATAATTTATATGTCAAAATAATGGTTATATATGTACTATTGCGTTTTTTTTTGAATGCTAAATGTCCAAGGGCAATAGGCTGTTGCCAGATATTTTTGCCAAACGCGCAATGCCATTAGGCATTACACGAATATTCAACTTTTCTTAAATAAACCTCTTTATATTTTGTTGCTTAGCTATCTGTATATTTTAGTGTTCAATTGAATGGGAAAAATTACGTGATATAACGAAGTGTGCCAATTGTTTTTTTGCCTTAAGGTATTAAGGGATCGTCATTGCCTTAGGTTATTGGCCAATTATTTTACTTTGTACTATTTTTACATATTATTTTCCTCCTTTCCATACCAATTCGATATTTTATTTAATTATACCAGGCCCAATTCTAGCTTTTCCAATTTGGGGGGGGGGGGGGGCAAAAATACTCGTGGGGGGCAGAAAAAAAATTTTGCCGCCTTTGGCGGTACAATTAACCGTGACCTTCGGTCACGCCAAAAAATATACATGTACACTAATTGAATCCATGTTCAGTTTATTATTAAAAATACGGCCTCACAACTCGACGTTGAAGAGTCCAATAACAAAATAGAAAAAATGTTAAATAAATTGGTAAAAGCATTTTTGTAATATATACAAAATCATTAGTAACAGATTCTAATTATTATGTTTTTTTATTAAAAATTTTTTTGCTACATTAATTTCTTAAAATAAATTTTTATCAATATTACATATTTTTAAAAGGCTCTAATTTATTTATATTAAAAAAAGGATATTCAAATTTATAAAGGGAATTTAAAGATTCTAAATAAATATATAGGTAAAAAATCTATTATTAAAAGAATCAATTGATAATTCAATAATATTAAAATAAATACTTTGTAATTAATCATTAATATTTAAATTATTCTTAAACTTATGAGTAGAAAATAAATAAAAATCAGAAAAATCTTTAGGTTTAGTTTTTCTTTTATCTATAAGTAAATTATTGTCATTTAAAAAAGTATTATATATATTAAAACAGTTTTTAAATGAATTTGTAAATGTTTTTATATTTCTTAATTCCTTAATTTCTGACAAACAATGGTGTATTCAATTAAAAGTTTTATAAACATAAATCGTTTTGCATTGAAATCGATTATTATTTATTTTTTAAAAAAAAAATAATTTTCAAATGATAAATACAAAAAAATAAATTGATGATTATAAATATGGTCAAAAAACCCCGACGCTTCGGCCCTGCGACCTGAAGATACAAAATTTTTATTTTTAATTTTTAAAAGAGTATTTAATATTTTTATGTAACTTTTTTTAAAAAAACAATGGCGTCGTAGTGACCACACTACCGATGGGACAACAGCCGGGGTATGGTCCCACATTCCATTACTTCCATGATTGCATCATATTAAAAAAATTTATGAAGGGAAGAAAAAATATCAAAAAAATCTTTCCCTTCATATTCAATAAAAATCTTTTACAACAAGATGCAATCGGTTTAAAGCAGTGAATATACGGGACATGGTGTCCAGCCATTTTGCTTAGAAATACTTGAACACCACCTTTTTCCCCGGACATTACGTTCGCCCCATCGTAGCATTGTGCGATCAGGTTCTTTGGTTCTAGATTATATTCTAACAAAAGATTGTTTACCTGTGAGGAAATTTGGCATCAGATTTATGAATTGCTTTCACATATACAGCTTTTTGTAACATCATATTTATCTATATATCTAATAACAACAGAATTAATGTTTATGTTAGTTAGATCTCTTTAGCGGATGAGAAGTGTTGATATGAATGAAAACGCTTTTTAAAAAAGTAAATATTTTTAAAATAAAAATTTTTAGATATTTTTGGAGGAGCAAATTTTATTTCAAGTAGGTGGAAGGGCAAAAATAAAATTTATACGTTTTGGGGGGAGGGCAAATTTAGGGGGGGGGGGGCAAATTTAGGGGGGGGGGCAAAATTAAAATTTCTATGTATTTGGGGGGGGGGGGGAATTTAATTTTTTGGGGAGGGGGGTGGGCAATGCCCCCTAAAAGGGGTCTAGAATTGTGCCTCTGACTTTTGTCATATCTAGCTTATAATATTTTTTTCCTATGGAATTTAAAGTATTTAGCTCATTATTTTTTATCATTAATATTTTACTAGTGGTTTTGTTTTTTTATACTTCGGTGCAGACCCGATTCTAGCTTTTTTAATTTAGGGTGGCAAAAAAAACTAGTGGGGGGGGGGGCAGAAAAAATTTTTTTGCCACCTTCAGCGGCAGAATTAGCCGTGACCTTCGGTCACGGCAAAAAATATACATGTACACCATTTGAACCTTTTTGGGAGGGCACTGCCCCCCCCCCCCCAAAGGGGTCTAGAATCGTGCCTGCTTCGGTGTCAAATTGACCTTGCGCACATAAAAAACGCAACAAATAATCTATGACGGTCTTCTTTAGAATTAGTTTATCATCAGATTTAAATTGGGTTTAGCTTGAAATTAAAGTAGGTTAGGGTTAAAACTAGAGTTAAATTTGAGTTGGTTTAAGTTAGGTTAAAAAAAGCTCAATAAGTAGTTTAAAAACATTAACTGACACTTATGAAATAATTAAATATTAAAATATAGTAAGAGCGAATTTAAAGTTAATTAATTACATTATTTATACTTAGGATTGACAACTTTTCGTAAATTCGTATCATCACAAACCAATATTTATGACAATTATTAAAATTGTTTTAAAAAAATTGGTTATACCGCTCGCTTAATAAAACTAATGTGTTAAAAGTTATTACACAGCTCAACAATTTTTTTGAGAGTTATGAGTTAACTACAGAGATCAAACCTGCCATCTTAGGGAATATCAAATCCGTTTACCGTTTTTTCTAATCAAACTTAGTTAGTCAGTTATTAACATTGAAAATTTTAGAAAAAAAGGTCAAAAAACCAAAAAAGATAAAAATAAATTGAAATTATATTTTTGCATTTTTCACAATAGTTAAACTGTTAAATTCAAACTTCAAATAATATAATATATCGTGTCGTAGTTAAATTTGGACGCAAAATATTTTGTATTATCTAATTGCCGATATAACAGCTTGATATATTAATAAAATTTATTTTTCATTATTTGTGATTAAAAATATAAGTTATAAGGGATTTTTTTATGCAAAAAAGATTTTTAAATTTTTTCTTCAATTAGGTCAAAAGAGGCCATTTTTCGTTAAAGACGGATGTAAGGAGCCAAGGCCGGAAGAAACTAAGAAAAACGAAATATAGATATGAGATAAGGCCATCTTGCTGATATATTCTTTTATGTTTTCATAAATTTCACGGTTGTGCCTTTGAAATTTGTTGACCTGTGTTATTAAAAAAAATATGTGCAAAATCTAATATTTAAGAATGTATACTATTTATATAAATATACAGTTATTTTTAAAGGAAAGAGAAATTAAGTAGTAAAAGTAGGAAAAATAGGTTAAAAACAATCGCGTGGTGCCCTAGAGCATTGATAGCATTACCCTACGGCATTTGAGTTAGGGTTGAGACAAAATTGCTTAATGCCCTAGGCAATAATTGATTTCCCACAATTGCTTGATTCCCTAAAACATATATAATAATAATTATAAAATATATTAATACTGACTCCCTTTTAAACTTGATGGGTCGTGGAGGCTACCTAATGTGCATGGCCATGGCAACTGAAGGTAATATATAATTATTATTGGGATATATATAATAATTAACAATAACTTTCATTCACCCGACCAATCGCGGGTCTACGTTTTTCTAATTTCACCTATGCGCTTTTACTAGCTTTTATTAAATTACAAGGAAAATTTGTACTGGAGATATGAATGTGCCATCAAATTGCTGCCTTCAATTTTATATGAAACTATTTATCACGGAGGCATCAGATGCAAAGGTTGCAAAAGGCAGTTTGATGCTCTGCGAGGTAGATTGCTCTTATGGTTATTGCGCTTTTCAAATGGGAAGAAGGGTAGCCTCAAATATACATTTGCGACTGCATATATGTATAACTCTACCAAAAAGGTTTTTGCAATAAAATTTATTAAGGCAAATGCTTATCAATTGTTTACTATATATATAAGTGTAGCATTCCCAGATTATGTTTTTATATGTCAACAGACTTTGGTGTATTACTAAAGTTAATCGCTTGTAAGTTTAATCCACACCTTTAAAAACTTATTGAATTCTCTTACTCGACAACCGGGTGAGACGATAAAAAAGTTGACAAACCCACTTTATGACCAGCCTGACAATATACTAAAAATGGTTAGCGGTTAGTTTTAAATATGGCCGTCATCTTATTGGTATTTATAACTTCATAAAAAAATACAAGTATTTTCTATGTCACTTATACATAAGGTAGTCTACTTAAAACGTAAATGAATAGTTCTTATAAATCAAATGAGTCTTTACTAACAAAATGCCAACGAAAATCTATTTTGGGGGCCTTAAACAACCGGAACATGCCAAGGCCGTTAAACTACCGTGCCAAGATATTGGTGTAAAGGTTGGGGGAGGTCGGTAAAGCGTTGAACAGTGTTAATTTAACCTACTCTCAATTTTCTATTTATTTTGAAAGCAAACATTTCAGTCTTAGTCACTTAGATTGTTCACAATGCCAAAAATTAAAAGAGGGCGAGTCAAAAGTTTTTGAATTAGCCAACATGTCAAAGCTTAGATTGCAGGGACGACGGAAAGATTTGATAACTACGGACAAAATGAGCGGCTCCAGGGGCTGACTCAGTTGAGTTATGTGAGATTTATTACTCGCCGTATGTTTTTAGGCCTCGGATAAAAAAACGATTATGGGATTCATTGGTGGACACCCATACAACTAATCACTAGACTCAACGCTATTTAATCTTATTTGGTATACAAGCTTGCAAAAGCTCAAGGTCGGATACATTATTCATCTCATACGCAATGAATCTAAAAATAGGTTCAATCCTTATTTCAATCAAACGACTTTTGAAATTTTTTAATATTATTAATATTAAGATCAAGGTAATCCTAATTGTCATAAAGCACTTGAAATTTATACATAATAGTATAGGTTTTTTAAATTAAAATTTAAATTTAAGTAAATTTTTAAATCTGGATAATATCTTCAACTATAATGTCTAATCAGAAAAATGATAGCTCTATACTTGAACGTTTTCTTGAATTTTGGTCCTATTTGAACTAATTTAAAATTTATGGAATTATTAATTCGCCACAAAGGTGTCAATAGTAATTTTTTTGGGATTCGTTAATCTTGATGACATATCTTATTTTTAAATTTCATATATATTTTAATATTTCAATCTTAAAATTATCAAGCTTTATTGGTTAATAAAATTCTGATGTCTCAAATTAGCCTATACATATTGTTTCCTTTGATATTTTGCCTGGGGATTGTTATAAATTCCTTCTTGGCCTATGTCCTTTTCCAATTCCAGTTTCGAGTAAATCCTTCATACATGTTTCTGCGGATGGTCCTTACCTGTTGTTTGGGGATGAACATCATCTACATAATCTATTACGCCGAAGTCCGTCGCAAGGATGCTTTCCCTTTTATCCAGAGGCTATGGAAAATTAATGCACTAATGTATGCCTATGCCCTGTTTACTACAATCCGGAGCACGCTCATGAACACCATCATGGTAGCTAATATTGGTTATTTTTACGAAAAGTTTTTGTGCGCGATAAAACCACTCGTCATTCGAAGAATCCGACGAAAACCATATTACAGGGCCATCCCCTACCTCATCGTTCTATCATTTTTAGCCTTGCACCTTAATAATTCGATCAAAACAGTATTTATCATTGTAGCTTACAATAAGACAGAAATTGAAACGGGAATACAAAGCCATGCCATAAGGCAAGAACTGCCACAATACGTCAAAAATGGCATAAACATGACAGATTTGTTTTTCTATGGACCAGAGGTGTACAGTTTTCGACGAAGGAGTTACACCTTATTTGAAAAATGGTTCTTTCCACTGCGTGAGGTTTTTCTCTTTAGTTTCGGGTGGGTAGCCCTGTTAGGTATGCTAGTTCTCCTTATCAAGGAAATGTTTAAGCTCCATAGGCAATATTCTTCAAATATAGCACGATATGCACCGTTTAACAATGACGGCCTTACAAGAGTTCAGGCAACCACAAGGCATTCGGGTCTCAGTTGGTTCTACAGGGATTTTTTTTTCTCCACCGTTCCCATAGGCCTTCTTTTAGTTTCTTCCTGCCGACAGAGAAATCTTACGCTCAGGCTGAAAAGCACCAAACGGGCCATTCAGCTTTCCTGCTGGTACCTTTTGATATCGGCCGTCTCGTTACTTCTTACGGGTCCATTTTTTATATCTAAAATGCGGTTGTTATTTAACCCTTCACTTTGCGTATATTATTGCGCTTTTGCTAAATTTTTTGATTCTGGGACCATGTTAGCAGAATCGTTGAACTACACTTTTTTGCCGTTAGCATACGTGCTTTTAGAAAGTAACCTGTACAGGTATTTAAGGCAGAACTTTTTAAAGTTTACCAGGAACGTTGTATTTCCACGAGCATAATTAGTCAAGCTACATATTTTAAAGGAATTTTGGGATTACGATTGTCAATTCTTATTTTGTAAGATTGTACCTTTGTTTAAATATTTGTTGTTCTTCAAACTTTAATAAATTATGTAAACTTATCAATATGTTGGTCAAGATGGCTGTGGCTGAGGCTGAAGGCGCGGTATTACTATACGGCGGTCACCTAAAATATGTGATGCCGGTTATATCTTACAAAAGCTCTGGCTACAGTTTATTTTGGAAAAGTGTATATTGGATGTTAGTTGCGTAATTTAATAAATGGCGCCACGCGCATTTTGCCAATAAATATGTCCAAAGACAATCTCAATTAACAAAAAATATATGTACTTATTAAATTATGTAAATTCGGTCTCATCATCATTAAATGCTAAAAATATTTTATATAATTTATAGATCGTTTAAGATATTTTTAAATAAGGGGGTGCCTTGTTATATTTTTCGGAAAATTAAAAACAATGGATAACATCCATCTAAATATTTTTTTAAGCGTAATTTAATGAGGCCGAATAGGTAATGCAATGCTCTTAGAGTGCATTTCATGCTACATGAAAAAATGAATACGAAATGTAACTTGTCCATTATTAATTTTTTAATGTACCATTGTTCAAACCCTTGGTTACATGCGTTAAAAGTTACACCATTCCAAGGTGGGGTTTAATCTCTAATAATATATTGAGCAATAAAAGTTTAAGGGAAAGACGTAGTTTTTTTTATTTTGTGGGATTGAATAAAAATTTAATACACTTAACCATTGGCGTAGGAGAGGGGAGGGTTTGGGGATGAAACCCCCTCCAAGCATGCCATATCCCCACCCAAATTAAAAATTTTTACTGCATATCCCCCCCCCCCCCCCAAACTAAATACCAATTAAATATAAAATTAAATTACATTTAAAATTCCATTAATATTTAACAAATTTTTTTTTTGAACCCCCCCCCCCCCCCCCAAGCTTTACAACTTGCTACGCCCTTGCACTTAACTATAATAATATAAGTTTAAAAATTTTTAAAAATTTTATAACTATCAAAACCAATTTTCAAACAAAATTTTTTTTTTTTTTTGAAAATCGTTTACATCTTTAAATTAAACTAACTATATAAAGACAGATTTTAATAGGCATCAAATAAACCGTACCAATTTTACGTTTTTTAAATATTTTTGAAATTTTATTACAACACCATTCACCATATAATCAAAAATGTTCTACATCATTAATCTCAAGAGCATTTATATAAATTGATGTAAAATTGTTAGAAAAAGAACTGCTAAAATTTAAATAACACTGGTCGACAAATAACAACTTTATGTCGGCGACCAATTATAAACATATATATTTTGATAGTGTTTTTTGAGTACATTCCGAATATCTTTTCCGTTTTTTTTGAATAGGTCTAATTTTTTACCTAGATGGGTTTAAAAGTACCAAAAATCTCAATATGTCCTATATTTATAGGCACTTTTCGTGCCTTTAAAATAAAAATAAATAATAGAAAAATATATTTTACTATTAAAAAACTCTTATATTGTTATATAACTTTTTTAGAATTTACTTATTTCATTTACTTTTTTAAATATTTAATTTTAAAAAACTCAAAATTTACAAAAAATACGCGTCTGAAAGTCTGTGCTTCAAAAATTTTATATATTAAAAAAAGGGCTACTAAATACACTAACTACATCAAACAAGATGTGTAAAGGTGAAGGATTGGCATATAATGCCAGTATTAGTAACAGCGCAACCAGCCACATTAGTACCCTTTTTTAACATATAAGTATTTTGAAGCACAGAACTACGTATGAAAATGTATAAAGTAAGTGAAGGGCCGGCAGATAATGCCAGTATTAGTAGCAGCACGCACTACAATCTTTGAGAGTTTAGTAGCCCCTTTTTTAATATATAAAATTTTGAAGCACAGACTTTCAGACGCGTATTTTTTGGAAATTTTGAGTTTTTTAAAATCAAATATTTTAAAATGTAAATGAGATAAGTAAATTCTAAAAAGTTATATAACAATATAAGCAAAGTTTTTCAATGAAATTAAGATATATTTTTCTATTATTTAGTTTTATTTTAAAAAGGCACGAAAATTTTTACAAATATAGGACATATTGAGGTTTTTGGTACTTTTTAAACCCATCTAAGTAAAAAATTAGACCTATTCAAAAAAAAACGGAAAAGATATTTGGAATGTGCTCAAAAAACTCTTTCAAAATATATATGTTTAAAATTGGTCGCCATTTTTTGTCGACCTGTGTAATAAGACTAACTAGTTTCTAGTTACCTAGGAAATAAGATAAGTTGGGTTTGCACATAGTCACATATTAATAGCGGGTTAACAATTATAATAATTTAAAGAAATCAACTATAATTTATTTTTATAAAAGGCACTGGATTTTAATAGACCCAGATGCCTACACTTCCTAAAAAAGGAGGCATTCAATTTAGCGGATTTTGGTTGTTAATTAACGTTAGCTGAAATGGTGAAAAAGTGTTTTTTGGAATACAATTATATGCAATTGTCTATAATTAATAAAAATCCAACTAGTTAAATATTTTATATTTATAAAAAATACACTGCACAAATTATAAACTAAATTACACAGGTCAACAAATATTTATGTCAGAAACGAGATTATTATGAAAACATAAAAGAATGCATCCCCATGATGGCCTAACCTCATATATGTTTTTCGTTTTTCTTGGTTTCTTCCGTCTTTTGCTTAACCATAGAACCTGGAAATGGGCCTTTTTTGATCCCCTAAATTTACAGATCTAAATATGCCCTTAGATAGAAAAAATTTAAAATCTTTTTTGCATATTAAAATCCCTTTGTAACTTGAGATTTTTGATCCACAATAATGGAAATTTTTTTTTTTTTTGATATTCAGGCTTTCTTACCGATCGGCTTTAAATAGCATACAAAATATTTCCGCGTCCAAACTTAGTACGACACCGTATATTATCGGCTATTTAATGAAAAATGTATTTTAAATGGAATTTGAATTATTTAACAGTTTAACTATTGTAAATAGGCAAAAATAAAATTTTAAATTATTTTTATTTTTGAATCTTTTGGCTTTTTAACCTTTTTTTCTAAAATATTCAATGTTTATAACTGACTAACTAAGTTTGATTAGGAAAAACGGTAAACGGATTTGATATTCCTCTAAGATGACAGATTTGATCTCTGTAGTTAACTCATAACTCTCAAAAAATTGTTGACCTGTGATTAGCAAAAAAAATTTTTCTTAAAATACAATTCCTTAATTTTATTTAGTACTATTTAGCTCTTTTATATATATAACTTTAAAATTAAAAATTCAATAATTAATGTACTTTACATTAAACTTTTTTGCCTCACTCCTTATGGTATTTAATATAGCAGAAGCAATTAACTGGAGGCACTTGAGGGCACATTTAAAATTTATTCGTTTTTACAAACAATTTTAAAATTCTAAAAATCCAAAACTTTCAAAATTTACTTATAATATTTTAAAATATTTTATTGTATTTAAATTTATATTACTTTTACACATTGTATTGTATTCAAAATTTGTATAATAATATATTTTATTAATTTAATAGTTGTATAAAATTTTTTAAATTTATTCCCTTTTGACAATGAACGTTTTTTTGCAAAAAGTCGCCAATTGTTAATTAGCATTTAAATAATTTTTTTTAAAGAAAAGTTTTTAAAAAATTTTGAAATTTTAAAAAAGAATTTAAAAAAATTTCGGAATTTTTAAAAGATTTTAAGCCAATTTGTCTAAAAAAGGAAATGAGTCTGAACGCGCCTTAATGCGGTAATAGCGCCATTTTACCGTTTTTTGTTATTTTTATAACAATTCTGTGGTCAAGGTTAGGGTGACACTATCATGATCATATACTATACTATATTTAAATAAGTGAATTAGGTAATTTTTCAAGTTATTTAAAAAATTTATGAAATGTGTTTTTTTTAGAGCAGAGCAGGGGATTTTGAAGGGGGGGGGGGTGGGCATAATGGGGCAGTTGCACCCCCTTTTAAAATTTTTTTTAAACTTTATTATTTAACATTGGTTGAATTTTTATATCAAACATATAAAAGGGAATAGAAATCAACAAAATTGCTATTTTTTAGAAAAATATAGGCTCTATTAATTTTTGCAAATAAAACAATAATATTAAAATTTAATTTGTAGTTCCTTTTCTTTAAAAAAATTCTATGCCCCTCTTTAGAAAAATTTCTGCATACGCCCCTGGAGCAGAAACACCCTAACATAATTTTTTGTTTTTAAAATATATTTATAGGCTGAAATTTAATACATGGGTAAAACTAAAATCTTACAACATGTTAAATCGATATATTTAAACTGACAAGTCTGGTGCTTTATATTTTATTTTTAAAATTTGCGCGGTTTATCCAGCTGATTAATTGCAAAAAGCATGGAAAATATATATTGGAAACGTTCAGATATTGTGCGCCACCATATGGCTGCCCTCAGCTTTTTACGAAGGATATCTAGCACTGAGCCATCAGATGTATTAGATGCAAATGTTAAAAAGATAAAACCCCAGAACGTAACAGATACTACTATCGGGGAAATGTATGTGCATATTTAATAATTTTTTATTAGGGAGCATCTAATACTTAAATTTAGAAAAATTAATTCGACAAACGCAAATTTACTTAAATATGTAGAAAATATACAACGGAAAAAATTTTTATCAATATCTAAAGAAGCATTCTCTGATAATCTGTATCTTTTAAGGTTTAAAGCTGGTGACTTGTATGAAAATGTAATATTAAATTATTTTTTATTTAAGGAAATATCTTATCAAAATATCTTAGATAATGTTATGGCCCATAGTGAAAATGTTTTATCAAGCAAGATTGTAACACATGAAACCTTATCTTACCACAATGTTATTGATCCTCTTTTCATAGTTTCACCTAAAAAATTTTTTAAGAATGAATTATTTTTTATTGACAAAGCATTTAATTCAGAAAATTTGAAAGGTAGAATTTATAAATTTTGAATCTCCATTAATCATTTATACAATATTTTTGTCATAAATGTAAGTTTAGGTTAGCAAATTAATATAGGTTATTATCAGAAACATTCAATAATAATTATTTTTATTTTAATTTAATTTTTGTTCATCCATCTGGATCTTTTTAAATCTACTAATGTATTTTTTGGTGGCGCTTGCTAGTTACAATTTATTAATTCAATCTTTTTTAATCCTTAAATAACTTTGAAAAACTCTAGATAAAAAAATTTTATTGTTAATTTACTTATATCATAATGTAAATTTACATTGCCTTATTGCTTTTAGGGTATTTTTAAATTTAAGATAGTATTTAAAAATTGGCCTTTCAAAAATAAATTTGTTATTTTTCATAATTGCCAATAGAACTTATGTAATATATTGTGATTTTTTAGTTTTTTTACCTTATCATCTTTAAAATAGGGAATAATATCTCTTAAAATTAATTATTAAAATTAAATAACCTAAAATATTTTTGAGATATTTTTAAGTAAATAGAGATTTAATTTGATTTTGAAAATAATATCTGATTTGCCTCTAGGATTATTTTTGCCTTAAATTTTTACTTGATTAATAATAAAGAATGTAATGCCATCGGGTCATTAAAAAAGTTATAAATAAAGATTGGGGTGTTTTATGGAGGTCCATGTACTTCTACAAATTATAAAAACATAAATTGTGATTTTTTACCTCATATATATGCTGAAAATTTAAGCCCCTTTAAAAGAATTACAAAATATATTTATAATTTCTTTCAATTGTAGGCTAAAGACAGTTTTTTTGAAATGTAAAATTGGTCCTGCAAATTGCTATCTAATCATTAAGCCCCCCTCCCCTCCCCCTTTCCCCCAATTCTGCCATGCCTTGTTACATAACCATCAATTAATGTATATCGATTTGCACGTATAGTAAAAAATTTTGATTTCAAGAACAAATTATCTGTAGCTGGATTTAATTACTTATTTAATTACTCAAATTAAGACCTTATTTTACAACTTGTTTTATAATTATAATACCTTCAATTCACATAAATTATTTAGATGTAACAGAATCAATTCCTCTTACTCATTTCACCTCTGCTGATTCTAATTCAAATTTCCTGGCAAATTCAGATTTACTTACATATACAGAAGATATATATGAAAGGTATTACACTCAAACAACTAATACCACTTCTTTTCTCCTCAACTCTAACAAATTTGAAAAGGTTTGGAAACGACGAATCAATGATGAATTCAAGCAGCAGTTTCCTAACATAAACATTACCCTAACCAAATTTATTAGGTAAATAATGATAAGATTCCACGGGCATTCTAAACTTAGCTGCTCAAAGTCTGAAATTGTAGCCCCCAATCCATCTACTTAGCTTATATTAACTTTCAGTCCAGCCAACCAGTTCAGTGCTAAAAATTAACCTAAGCTGATTGGTTATTCATAGGTCAACAAATATCAATGGCACAACAATGAATTATTTAAAAACATAAAAGAATGGATCCCCATGATGGCCTAATCTCATATATGTTTTCCGTTTTTATTAGTTTCTTCCGTCTTTGGCTCCTTAAATCCCTTTATAACGAAAAATGGCCTTTTTTGACCAAATTGACAGATCTAAATATACCCTATAAAGAAAAAATTTAAATATCTTTTTTGTATTAAAATTCCTTGTAAATTATATATTTAATCACAAATAATGGAAAAAAATTTTATCAATATATCAAGCTCTTACATCGGCATTTAGATAATACAAAATATTTCGCGTCCAAACTTAAATACGACACGATATATTATCGGTTTTTAATGAAAATATTATTTGAAGTTTAAATTTAACAGTTTAACTATTGTAGATATGCAAAAATTAAATATCAATTAATTTTTGTTTTTGACTCTTTTTGGTTTTTTAACCTTTTTTTCTAAAATATTCAATGTTTATAACGGACTAACTAAGTTTGATTAGGAAAAACGGTAAAATTTGATATTCCCTAAGATGGCAGGTTTGATCCCTATAGTTGACTCATAACTCTCAAAAAATTGTTGACCTGTGTTAATATAAGGTTAAAAATATATTTTTTAGGTTACAAATTTTTGGGGAAAAGGCATGTTTGGTTAAGGGTGTGTGGCTATAAAACAAAAACAGAAAAATATTTTATATCAAGTTTTTACATTATTATATAGAAAAAATATATTTTTCCAAAATGGTGCATAGCCTTAACAAAGAATATGCATATTATTAATAATTATTTAATTTGTTAAACACATGGTTTCATGAAAAACATAGAACAACTTTAATAAATTCTTTGCTTTATTTCTAATATATATTTAAAACAAAATTATGGTATTTGAAAGTAATAAATAGTTGTAAGTTAAATTACACAATACATTTGCTTAAGGGCACGTGCAAAGTAAGTTTTTATTAGTGTAAAATTTTGAAAATTTTTTTTTTAAATTTTTGTTTCAGAAATAGCATTTTATGTGCATAAACTAAGTTTGGCAACTTTTTAAAAATTTGCGTTTTATTACAAAATAAATATTTTTAAAATCTCGAAATAAAAACTCACTTTGCACGTGCCGTGCCCTAAGGCAACATTGTAAGTTGGTCATTTAAATATTGGTAAATATATTTACATTAAATATCATCTAATGGAAAAATATAATTTAATGCTCTCATTATTCTGGTAACTAAAATATTTTTTATATGTTTATTCTAGCCTGAAACGTGAAATGAAGAAAGTTGTTATAAACGAGGTTTAATTTTTTAACTAGAGTTATTAAAGAAAAATTTGTGCAACAATAACATAATAGTTTTATTTTCAAAGAAATGAAATATGTTTTGCATTTCTATAAAAAATTTTACTTTTCTATAGAAAAATTTATTTTTATTAAACTTTAATGAATTTTGTTATACATATGTAGTGTGAATTAGATCCCATCAATTTGGCATATGCTTATTCCTATTTCGACACTTTAGTCAATGACGGATGGGTCAATAAATTCAATCGTAAAATATGTGCTGCTCTTTCCATAACCTTTGCAGCCAAGTTGCATGACATTAAAGGTGAAGGGCTTAAAGAGCTGTTTGAGGTTGGTCATTTTTATTACACCTGATATTTCTATGAGGGCAAAATTTACAATAACTGCCCTTAAAATTTTTTTTTGTGATTTTGGAAATTTTATGTGTTATGTTTAGTCAAGTTAGTTTAAATTTTTAAACTTTTATCTGACCTTAATTAAAGCTAAATCAAAGAGTACCCTCAAATTTTGATGATTATTAATGAAAAATTAATTAAGTTTTTTTTAAAATAATTATAAATTTTTGTTTTAAAGTCTATTTTACTTTATGCAAAATATTCCATTTTTGTGGTTTGAAGAAATTTGAGTTAACACTAAATGTTATTTTAATTTTTCACTTTTTGTACTTTACAAGGTGATTTCCCAAATTTAAAGCCCCTTATGCCTGTCAAATTTCGGCCCAACCCATGCCTTATTAATATTGGTTTTAATATAGCCAAATAAAGAATGTTAAAAAAACTGATAAAAATTAATAATGCTTGTAGGCATCAAACATTTAAATCTGCTTAACCAAAAAATTTGTGTTTTTATATATTTTTAAAATTCTATTGATTTTATTGTTTACAAATTTTTAATAACGGTTATATCATGTTAATCTGTATTTTTTAGGAGTTAGAAAACACATTCAGGCTCGACAAAAACGATATTATTGCCTATGAAATGCCTTGTTTTTTGGCACTCAATTTCGATTTAAATTTGCCTCGAGAAAAAATTATGCGTCATTATGATAAGATTATGACACATTTGTAAATCCAAAGAATTTTACTTACATATAGTGTTACAATTAACTGTTTACACAATCAAACTAAGTATTATATATTGAATTAATGTAACAAATTTATTTATGATTGGTTTTTTATATTTAATAAAAAACTTTGATAATGTTATTCTATGACCACAATATAATATATAATTCAAGAGAGATTTTGTAGTTAGAATGTAATGCTAATAAGTATGTTTTTTCATATAAATTTATCTAATTTGCATATTTAACAAATCTGAATTTATTAATAAACAACATTTATTTATAAAAAATAAATAAATATTCCAAAATATATAATTGTAAATAAAAGGCATTTTAATTTATTACAATAACCAAATATTTAAATAAAAATTCTAGTATGTATATCTTTTATTAACCAATCAAGCCCCTCTGTAATATTTTGTCCTGTTATAGGGCTGGAAGGAAATATTGCAAAATGGTGAGTTTTAATGGCATCCAAGTTTAAAGCCTTATATTTAAAATATAAAAAATAAATTTATCTTATTTCACTCAATAATATTTTAACAAAGAATATTAAATTATCTCATTTAAAACCAAATTTATACTTGTTGAATTTCATCACAGGTAAAAGCTGAAGGCAAGTCTTGTTTATTGGCAAATATTAACAAAGATGCACCTTCTAATCTCTAAATAACATTAAAACATAATAAATTTCACCTCTTCTAACAATAATTTATGCAATTCTTGTCTGCAATCATTTAATCTATTAATATCTGAGCTGTCTACCACCCATATTATTCCATCAGTGCTGCCATAATAATTTTGCCAATAAGATCTCAACGATTTTTGACCTCCAACATCCCATATATTTAAGGTGTAGCTATTTATAAAATTATATTTATTGAATAAAAATATAAAATAATTATGTTTAAAAAACCTTTGATAAAAAATAGTTTTTATGTTAAAACCAAATGTTGGTGAGATTGAATATATATCTTCATTTGACAACTTTTTAACTATTGTAGTTTTCCCAGCATTGTCTAAACCCCTAAAATTATAAACTATATTCTTACAGCATTAATATCCTCATTTCTTTTTCCTTTTGTTTGATTTTACGGATTATTGTATAGAGCCCCATGGATTTAAATTTTCATATGATTAGATCTAAAGTAGGCCTGTTTTTTAATAATTTCGATGTTTTACAATACGCAATTTTATGTGGCCATATGTTAATTTTATTTTAAAAAGGTATGCTCCAGCTATTGTTTTCCCATTTGCAGTTATCATTGGATTTATTGGGTATAATCTAGAACAAAAATTTAGAAATCCAATAAATAACAATCATATATTTCATGAAACTATAGATGAGAAGCGTAATAAAAGATTAGCTTACGAAAATATATTAAATGATCCTGTTGGGACAGATTTAAAATCTAACATCCCTACAACTATATTTGATCATCCTAAACCTCAAATACATCATAGATCTTATCAAGCTGCTGATGATTGACAATGTATATAAAATATATACACCCATTGCTTGTCAAAAAAACCTATTTATTTATTAGACAATATTGTACTTTAGAATCTGCAAATTTTAAAATGAATATATCAAATTTTGAATCATTCAAATCTATTCATACTCCTGAGCTTTCTGTACTAAGGGACATATTTTCTAAATATGATCATAAACTTTGTTTATCTGGTGGGCCTGTTAGAGATATTTTAATGGGTATAACCCCTGAAGATTTAGACTTTGCAACCTGTGCAACACCAGATGATATGAAAAGATTTTTTATAAAAGAGGAGATTAGGATTCTTAATAAAAATGGAGAGAAGCATGGAACAATTACTGTTAGAATCAATGATAAGTATATCTTTGTATGCATAATCTTTATTAACCTTATGGCAATTTTTAATCTTATACATTATTTGTTATAAAACATAACATTTGATATATAAATTAATGTTAGGGGACTAGGCATAACTAAATAAATAATTATATACAACCTACATTCAACTTTTTTGATGATTTGCTTTATACTTATTGATTATTAAACCATTTAGCATAAATTATGAAGTTACTACTTTAAGGATTGATAAAGTTACTGATGGAAGACATGCTGAGGTTGAATTTACAAAAAATTGGAGTCTTGATGCACATAGAAGAGATTTGACAATCAACTCTATGTTTTTAGGTAAACAAAACGTTTTTTGAGTTGTTGCATAATGAAAATTTGAATAAATGACTGCTATTTCTTAATAATTGCTGATTTTTAATTTTGGACTTAAATTTGAAATATTAATACAAAAAATTTTTAATTTGTTAACTATAGAAACATTTGGTCTACTATAAATATTAAGCGTATCAAAACTTTAATTATATTTTTTTTTTGCTTCATCAATTATTCTATCAAACTTTTTTGCCTTAATAAGTATTATTCCCTCACCTTTTAGGCTATGCTTTGTCTTTAATAATTAATTGTATGTTTTGCTTAGATTTGGAGGGAAACTTATATGATTTCGTGGGTGGTAAGGCTGATCTGGACCAACGAAAAATAAGGTTTGTAGGAGATGCAGAAACTCGAATACGGGAGGATTTTCTGCGAATATTACGTTACTTTCGATTTTATGGTAAAATTGCTCAACTGGAAAATGACCACGATCCTGACATCTTGCACATCATAAAAGCCACTGCACCTGGCCTTGCCATGATTTCAGGTTAATTTTTAATTGCTATTATAAACTTTACTACTCTTGAAAAATGCTATATATCCTATATATTACCCTAATAAAATTGTATACTTATAAACATTTGATACCATTGAGGTGATTTATTACTTACTCTAAGCAAATATTTAAGTTTGTTATTTTTTTTTATTTAGGTGAGCGCATTTGGATTGAGCTTAAAAAGATTTGCCTAGGTAACTATGCACCTTCTCTTATATCTCTACTTTTTGTAACGCAAGTTAGTGATTATATCGGGCTACCGAAAACTCTCAATGACGAACAAAAAGCGGAATTAAAACGGGTCTACCAAAGGGCCCTGCCTCTTTTACCCAACCCTATAACTATTCTAACTGCAGTCCTACGCGACTTTGACGATTTGAAACGTCTCAACCAGCGCCTAAAATTTTCTAACCTTGAACTTACCATTTCGGCATTTATCATCGATCAAAGAGGACGAATTAATACTACAAGCGAATCACATTCACCTAACCAAATTAATGGCCACACCGACACTAATGGCGATCATGATCAAGCTGAATTGCTCAAATATTTTGCCGATCTGATCGTTGATTCCAACCACAATCATAAATGCCGTGATAAAATCATTGAATACATAAAATATCGTGGTGATGCGCAGCTTCTTGAAGCTTTTACTTCCCTCCAAATTCCTAAATTTCCCATAACCGGTTACGATTTACTTAACCTTGGCCTGCCTAAAAGTCCCAAATATGCTAAAATTTTGCAGGATTTGAGAGATCGATGGAAACAATCCAATTTTACGCTTAGCAGGGACAAGCTGTTACACGAATTAGGCTTCTCTTTACCATCGGTCAGCACCCAAAAGACAATATAATTATTTTCCTATTTTTTTATATTATACAGTTTTGTAATCATTTACTAGAAAATTTAATAAAGTCCATATACAATGCTTATGCGGCTGTCTTTATATTTATTGATAGGAAAAATTTATTCAAATATGTATTGAAATCGATTATAAAGGATATAATTATAGCTCGATAGAAACATTATTTAGATCGGAATAATTTGTATCATAAGTAGGATCTGAAACCAAGTAAAAGATGATTGTATAAATTAAATACAGAGAAGGCATGGTATTATTACTTGATTTTCAGCTTGTGTGTTGTTATTAAGTCAAGCAGTGTTGTGATGAGGGTTAGGATGATACACCGCTATCAGATCCAAAAGTCGTCCGTTGTTTGGGAAGCTTATGCCTAAACACTTGGGTCGTTGGCGTGTGTTAAAACCAATACTCGTGGGGCCTAACGAGCCTTGACGGACCGCCATTAGATACCATTTAGGGAAAACAAACATGTGTATATAAAAAATTATTTTTATTTAAAATTATAATTGTGCATTGGTGCAATTGGCTCTAAAGATTATTTAAATGTAAGTGTTGAAATAGCGAATTCGTTGGTAAATATAACTTACCATTAGTACTTTTTATGAGTTGGAATCTTCAGGTTCAACCTGTCCTTGGCATCCGATACTCACACCAACTCCTTTACCACCGACTGAAATATTTAGAGTAAATTTTGGACCGTGACGGTGTGATATTTTTTTAGCACATTGTCATTTATTCCTGCATTAAAAAAACCTTTAAACTAAAAACACTTTTAGCCGACTTATAGTATATCAATATTTATAGTTGGGGTCGTTTATCTAAATAGGGTCCTGTTCCTCTTGAGACAGGTGAACTTTCTAAGTGAAGATTTATGTGAATGATACAAGGATTCGTTTAACAATGTCGTAGTAGCCTGTATTTCAAAAAGTATAAATGTCTTTTATTTAAAATAAACTTTATTTTTTTTTTGACAATTTACAATCTTTTTTTATGAGACACTAGATGGTTATATAATAGTTTTAGACACTACTTTGGATATATTAATTTATTTATTTGTTGAATGTAACAATGTAATTGGCTGGCAGGCTCAATCTGTAACCTGTTGGCGCCCTTAAGCAATACTTTCACGCACCCAAGATTTTTTCTAAATGGAAAACCTATTATGTACTATGTACACCCAACGCATTGCTTGAGCTGGTGATCCTCCTGGTTTAATAGGAATTAACCGGATAAAGTGGCTGATACGAGCATGCATCAGGAGAACGAACATAAAAACCTTTCCAGTTCAAAATCGATTAAAAAAATATTAATAATGGGATTACATTATAAAAATACATATTTGGATGAAAAAGTCTGGACCCAAAATCTTGCCCGGCCAATAGGGCCGAGCCTGAATTTGAAAGGAATTACGACTCGGGCCGAAGTTTTAAATCTCATTGCCCTATTTTTTTAAATTTTAAACTAGGACTCTAATGACACCGCGTTTACGTCGTGGAGTCAATATTCCGAATAGAATACTTTTTCTCACTCCCCTAATTTCATTGAATACAATAATTCTGGAGCAAAAACATCAACAACTTCCAAACTATGTATTTTATTGATATATCTAAAATTAATTTAAAAGTGGTACATACCTTTGGGATATAATATAATCTAAATTTCAAGTAATTTTAATATGTAAAATTCAAATTTTTTGTCTTTAGGGTAAAAGTCGCAGAATTTGCCAATCTGGTTAAAAATGGCCTTTTTTTGATAAAGACTTAAAAAAAAAGCCGAAGGCGAATAATTTGGTCGAGAGAAGGCCATCATTGGGATCAATTTCCTTTTTTCAGACATTGATATTTGTCGAGCTGTGCTTTAAAATATAACTGCTCGATTACTTCAAATGTAATAAAGGAATTGGGCAGTGATTCATTATTTTAATACATTAACCTAGATATATTCTTCAATGCAAAAACAAAAAGCCCAGATTATTTTTTGAAATTACCCTAAAATCGTACGTAACTACGTGTTAAATATTGCGACATTTCGTGCGATACCAAAACATGTGGGCAACTTTCCAAAATTACTAGTTTTTCGAATTCAAAAAATTGTTCTTTCACTATGTGCGTCCGCAAAAACATATTTAATGTTAATTTTGTTTAACTTGTAATAAAATAATTTTGGGCCTTTTCAAATTCGTGCCGGGTTGGGCCTAAAATTGAACAAGTAAATTCCAAGCCGGGCCTAATTGCAGATTCGGGCGGGCATTGTAAAATATATCGGGCGGGCCGGGCCGAAATACGGCCCGGTTTGAACTCTAGTTTGGATACCAAATTGCTAAGATTTTAGCAAGGCTTTTGGACTTGCCGCATGGCTCAGAACAGCCAAGAGAGTCGAAGGCCTGGCTTTATAAATTTATATTAAGATGAATTGACTGAAGATATTCACTGCAGAGGAGGAGCAGGGCTTGTCAATGAAAAGCACAATAATGTTTGCCCACTCTTATTTATATTAATGTAAAGTAGAGTTTTTACTTTGTTATATTAGGATAATAGAGGCTCTAAATTTTTTGGAGAATAATTGGTTTGAAGAAAAATATATATTTTAGAGGGTTTTTAGCAATAAATTTGGGGTAAATATATATGAATAGCATTCTTTTTGGTTAAATTCTCCTTAACCCCTCAATCCCTAATAAATATGCCCATAACTTAAAACATTTTCTTAGAATACATTGTTTGGCTTGAGATAAAAGGTAGGCCAAGACGTTTGGATTTGGTCATACACTTGGGAATATTAAATAACAATTATCACAAATATTGGCATATTAATTGTTATGAAAAGCTATGTCCTATTGAAAATGGTATGTCACATTTGCAATACATACACATTTAATTTGTTTGAGAAAGCATTTAAATTAGGTGGTCTTATTGTTTACTTTTATATTTTACTTATTTTGGACTTAAGCTGTATTATTTGGCTCATAAGATAAAAAATAGAAGTTAATTAATTTCACTATAAACATTTTAAAACATTTTCTATTTAAGTTACTTGACACAAAATTAATCAATACAGCCCATCTAAAACTAGTTGATTTCATGAGAAGTTCCAAAAAACTTTAAAATATTTAAGATAAAGCCATCCTGTGTCATGTAGATTATTTCACTGCAGCTTCATCAGTGATTTTTATATTTGTTATGAAAGAGATGATTTCTATTGAGCCAATTTTGGTATTAAAGCATCATTTAAGGTGCAAATTTGCAATTTTACCATAAATAATTAAAATCCCTTATGTACAAAATAACCTGTATTTTAAAACATTATAACTATTTGAATTAAAAACTAAGTCAACATTTTAAATATTGGCAAACAATTGTGTGGCCCTATATTTATTTAGTGCTGCATTATAGTAATCTGTAAAAATGTTAATTCCAACAATAAAAAATAATGTATTTATTATGACAATGGATTATTTAGTTAGGCTAAATAATAAACAATACATCCCCCATATCATTCAAAAGGAATATATTTTTAAAACCCTAATTTATGATAAAAAAATCTAATCATACTTTTCAGTATAAAATCAATAGCAAGATTAGGCTAAAAAAGTAGATAAGCCTAGGATAGAATTTTATAATTGTGCTCAAATTTATTATAAACATACCTTTATTTGCTTAATGGGATTAATAAAAAAATCACCTGACCAAATAGGCTATACATATTAAAATTGACCCAAAATTAAGCTATTGTGGCCTTTTATTTGTGATGGTGATCTATTTATTCGTGACCACAATCAAAATTGGTTGATGGCCACATTATATGTGACCATTGTACATTTTATTACTAGCATTGGAAAATTTATAGTGGCCAGTACTGTATGAGCAGGCAGACTTTAAACTGGCTATAACTTAATTTATAAACACATGTTTAAATTAGCAAAGTTAAGTTACAAAAATGAATAAATTTATTGCACCACTAATAAACATATTTGATTTAAACCAATTTATTGATTAATTTTATAGCAAAATATTTAATACAGAAAATTTATATGCTATTTACTGGATGTAAAGTTAGAATTTCATGCTTATATTTTTTAGGAGGCATTTCTTGGTATATTGGACCTGTAATAATCCTCTTCTTTTTAATACCGTTTTTATCTATATATTCAACTTCAATTTTTGGGTGCGTGACATCATACCAAAACTAAAAATATATTAAAAAAAGAATTTACCCAAAAATCATAAGCAGTTTTAGCATTAGCAATTATTGCAACAATTAAAATCCCAGGGAATATACGTTTTTGAAGAGTTGGAGACACTAATTTTTCTTTAATACTTTCATAGGTTGCCGAATATCGTATGCGGTCTAATAATAATTTATTATAAAAATACTCAAATGGATCTTTCTTGTCAATGTAAAAACCTTATTGGTATTCAAAAAATTACAGATACCCATACTTATCACATGGCTGGCTAAATTAATATCTTTTTTTATTTAAATGAGTCAATTATAACAGCTGAAAATGTTAAGATATTATGGTAAGCATGCGTTTTATTTGCTGAAATTCCCCTCACGAGGTACATCAAGTAATTAAAACACGTTTTTAGTAAATTAGTCAGCAGGAGGTTATATAGCGATAAAGGTTATGTGCGGAGTTTTAATAATTCCATGATTCCTGGTGTCTTATGTGTAGGCTCCGTTGCTGGTTTAGTATATGCTTTTTTTGAAACAGTATGAAATTATATTTAAGTTTCTTATAATTCATTATATATATATATGGTGATTATACAAGGTTACATACTGGTGGAATAATCCTTATGTTTCAGTTACTGAAATCGATGAAACAGGGAAAAAAATTACTACCATCATTAATAATATTCAAGATCTTCCTAGGGATCCACTGGTCAAAGTGAAAGATAATTCTATTTATGGCCATTTAAAGAATTTTTTTAAAGTTGAGGCTAAAGAATTGATTGAAGGTATCAATATATGTTAAACTTAATATTTTTAAATCTTAGGATTAATTTGTATAGCCAAAATTTAATATTTATTTATTCTTATATTGATAAAATAACTGCACTTAAAAAGCAAGCTAATTAGTTATAAGTATTGCAAATATATAACAATATATCTAAATGTTAATATAAATTTTTTAATTAAATTCAATTTGTGGTGCATTTATGTACCAATAATTTTATTTGATTTAGATAAACTGGAGAATAATGTTTTGACATCAGAAATTAAGTCAAACCTTGTTCCAAGTAATGTGCAATATCTTATTATTGGAGGTGGTGCTGCATCTTTTTCAGCTGCCAGAACAATCAGAATAAATGATCCAAAATCTAAGGTTAAAGGGCAAATTAAATTTTATATTTAGGTTGTCTTAATTTAATTTTCTGAAGTTTGGCTTTGTTAACTTTATTAGTATGTACAAAATATTTGTAATTGGTTATCAGGTTATGGCTTTACAGATGATATGTGCCATTTGACCAACCTTCTTGTATTTTTGTTTGTCCTGTAATGAATTTCATATATCTAATATTAACTCCTGAATATTGTTATATAAAATTATAAAGTTTTTGGTAGCTCTAAATTGTAACTGCATGGATCAAAGATCTTTCTGTGTTAGCATGTCATTTTATATAAATTTAATTTAATAGGTCTTATATGGTAAACTATCTAAAATAACTCAATCAATGTGTACTCTATACATTTAAATGGCGTTTTATGCAACCTTTAGACTTACAAATTAAGATTAGAAAATTATTTAGTTAATTTTCTATTTATTATATAAAAAGATATATAATTTTTATAATTAACTTATTATACATTTGATTTTTTTATTTTAATAATGTTAAACTTTTTGATTGTCCACATTTAGAATTATGTTTTGTATTCAAGTAGGCAAAATACTTTCTCATCTCATTAAGTATAGACATCAAACCTCTAGGTTCTAATATTTATTTTATAGTTTACTCACCAACTTTGATAGATAGCATATCAAATGATTTAAATGTTATACATATTGTAGGAAAATATCGGATTATTTGTCATAAGAAAATATGTTTTGAATAATAATAAATTACATTCAAATTTATTTATTTGAAAACGTAGTATCTTAAAATTTGAAGCTTTTCTTGTACTTTTTTTTATTTCTCTTTAAAATATTATTTTGGCATCTTACAATTGTTATTTTATAAAATATGCTGATTAGATTGCAATATAAGTAAGATTTTGATCACTTTTATATTGCCCCCCTTGATTATTCATTAAAATTTTAATGTGTTTATTGAGCTTACTAATTTTTTGTGGTCCTTTTGTTTGTTTTCCCAAATCGTTTATAACTCCGATACGTTTAATTTATAGATTCTTATAGTCACAAATGAAAATGAAATGCCATATATGAGGCCACCACTGTCAAAGGATTTATGGTACGAACCCGATCAAGCCTTAGTTAACGTTCTTAAATTTGAAACGTGGAACGGAAAGCAGAAAAGGTTAATGTTAGTGTTGTTTTTATAAGGCATATTTTTCATATATTTTAAGTTTTGTATTTTTAGTGTTTTAATGCAAGCATGCAGCATTGTTTTGAAAAAATGTTAAAAAAAGTTTAAAATTTTATATGTATTTTTTAAACGTTTTTTTTAATATTTCGATATACATTTATATTTAATTCTATAATTTTTTTTTCACATATTAAATTCTGTGATCATTCTTTCTATTTAGCGTTTACTTCGAACATACTTCATTTTATGGCAACCTGGAAGAATGGGATAAAAGTGAAACCGGTGGAATTTATGTCCTTACAAATAATAAGGTTGGTCTAACATTAATCAATAATTTTATTGGATGAAAAAACTCTTTTTTATTTTAAATATACATGTGTGGTTTATTTTTTTTTCCATTTTATAGTTGATATTTATTTATGTTATGTATAGGTGACAAGCTTAGATTCGGCAAAATCGTGCGTTAAATTAGCAACCGGTGGTGTAATAAATTTTCAAAAATGTCTTATCGCCACAGGTTTTTGAATTATTTCCATTAAATATATGTCTGATTGGGTTTTTAGGTGCTGAACGAAAATTAATTTTTTTGTTTAGAAGTAATTTTTGGCCGAGATATTGACAAAAGAATTTTCATTCTTGTCAAAAAGTGGCAACATTGTGTGCATTTATTAAAAAGCATGAAAAAATTGTATTATCAAGATAGTTTATGTTATAATTGCTAGGATTATTATTAAATTCATGTTTGTAAATTTCTTTTTTTTCCGATATTTGATTCGAATTTAAGCGAAACATACAATTGTTTTGGGCAAAATATAATTCTTATTCAGATAAGTAATTAAATAAACGAAAAATATTATAATAAAAAATTTTTATACTTGTATTTTATTTTAATTTAGGTGGCAAGCCAAAATTACTTCCCGATACTTTGGCAGTTCCGGAACGAGCTAAAGCTCATATCTCATATTTTCGTAATGTAAAATCACATTCGCTTTCTTACCTTTTTAGTTTTAGTCTGTTAAAAGTGTTTATTTGGTATGTAATATATATTATGATTAATACTTTAATTTTCTGACCAGTTTTTTATATTTTTTTCAGTTAGTAATATTTGTTATTTTATTTCTTAGATAGCAGATTTCAAAAAATTATCCAATGAATTGGAAATATTAAAGCATTCGAATCACAAGGAAAAGTCGATTACTATTTTGGGTGATGGGTTTTTGGGCACTGAGCTAGCTCATAGTATTGCCTTTAAATGTAACATATTTATTTTTGCTACTTTTTTGTTACTTATCCTGATTAATTTAAGCCAAAAATATTATAATATAGAATTTGACATATTTTTGGATATATGAGCCAATTGATCAATCCTATTATCTTGTAGATTATAAAATCCTTTATCCTATCAAAATTTATAAGTCAGCAAACCTTAGAAAATTAAAAAAAATATAAAATATTATAATATTGAAGAAAATTATAAATAAAATTAAACCATTACCTAAAATAATATTTATGCGGTAAAATATCGTATCATATTTAGGTTGGGGTGCAAAGTATTCTCTTTTACTCATAATGTTTATATATATAAAATAATACTCATTATTTTAGATAAAAAAAGAACAATTGATTACAATATAAAAACATATTTATTTAAATTTTTTTCTTCATTCAGGTCGCAAAAATATCCAATTTTGCCTAATTTGGCTATTTTTTAATGATGAGCTGATAAGCAATAGTCCTTAAATGGATCGAAAAACAGGAAATATATTTTAAATAAGGTTTAGTAATTTACTTTTTATCAAATTCATAAACCTCTAACAACTTTTATCGAATTTTATTGACTATTGTTGTTGGAGTTTTATTTGAATTAATAAATTTCGTTTACATACAAAAATCTATATTTTTGAAATTATTTTGTCATTTAAATTATAGATGCGAACGATATTTTAGTCAACCAAATTATCTCAAGTTCCGGCGTCTTGCATAAAATTCTGCCACTATACCTATCCCATTGGGCAACTCGTATTTTGGAAAAGGGTATAATATATATAAGTTTTAAAAGTTAAATTTTTTTTGTCAATCTCTTTTATTTTCACAAATTTAAGGATAAATAACATTTAATTTTTAGCTATAAATTTGGGATTTTACGAGTATTTTCTTTCAAAGCTATTTCCTTGAATTTTATCAACAAAAAGGGCTCTGTGTAAAAAATGAGCTTTAGCCTTTTCATACATAATAACTAAATTAATAATTAAATTGCGGTATTTTGTGGCAATTTTTAAGTACATTAAACAATTACAATTTCCTTTTATTTCTTAGTCCTATTCTTCACATTGATATGTTGCATTAGGAGGCGTACGCGTCTTTAGAGACTCTAAAATTACCGCTATTGAAGAGATTGACAATGATAGAATAGCTATCCAATTTTCAAATGGAAATAAGGTGTTATCTTATTTAAATTATCATAAGAGAATCATTTTGTTAATACACTGCTGTTCAAATTAAATTCATTTTTTGCACTTTTTATATAGACTTATAGATCAAATATTGCATTTTTCTATATAGACTCATAGATTAAACATATTAGTATATAATTTGATTTGCCATTTAAATGGTTATTTTTTAAATTATTTAGCTGAAAACAGACAACCTGCTTGTTGCTATAGGGATAAGGCCAAACACCGAATTTTTATGCCTCGATGGCCAAGAGAAAGAACCGGCTTACTTAGATGTCGATAAAACTTTAAAATTTAAAGATAACATATGGGCTGTAAGTTTTTCTCCGCAATTTAATTTTTTTTTTCACAAAAAAAGGATTTAATCTTTATATTTCATGGGAAGATTTTAGGCATATTTAAACTAAATAATTTGTATTATTTGATTGTTTCAAGATATGAAATATATTTTCTATAGGCCGGTGATGTTTTCCGTATTAAATCAGCCCTGGGTAATGGTAATATTCTGTTTCACGCCGAACATTACGATAACGCTATTACAACGGGCCGGGTAGCGGGATTCAATATGACTGATCAATCGAAAGAATTTAACGTTTTTGCACCTACTTTTTGGTATATTTTTTCCTACTAACTATTGCTTTGTTGCTACATTTAATTTTTTTTTTTGAAGTTTTATACTGTTAAGATTTATTTTTGGAAATGAATATTTAAAATCAATGAGGTGACTATTTTTTTGGCCTTATGTATTTATTTGATTATTTTAGGTCCGATATAGGTTCGGATTTGGCTCTTGAAGGTGCAGGTTTACTTGATTCTACGCTCAACACTAAAGCCTATTATGCTTTGGAACCCGATTCGTTAGAATTTGAAGACCCTGACAATCACCAAACACAAACAACAGCCTTGGTGTCTAAACTTACTAAAGTAATTGGTATTATTGTTTTGCAAAAAAAATTTGAATTTAATTTTTTACAGTTACATTTGTATCTGTTCTATACAAGACGACCCAATTAATTTACTTGCATACCAATTAATTGACGCTTCATTTAATTTTAATCCCACGTATAGTAATTATTTGGTTTTTAAAAGCTTATGGGTTCGTATCCAAAAATAACTTCACAAACTTTCTGACTCTTTTAACTTATAATTTTGATTTGCAGAATGAGCTCGACGATTACCGTAAATATCAAAAAGGTGTCGTTTTTTACATGAAAGATGACACCATAGTTGGTATTCTTACCGTTAATTTATTTGGACAAATGGATCTTGCTAAAAAGGTACGTTACAATACAATTTAATTGTTTTTTAGACTTTGCACTTTTATGGTTTTTGTAATATGTCCTTAAATTTAATTTGATAGTTTCTAATATTTTATAAAAGACGAAACTTGATTCTAGGGTTTTGCATAGTTAAACTTGATGTTTAAATTTTAGATTGTAAGAATGCAAACTAAGAATCTTGATGTGGATAAGCTGGCTAACATTTTCGATTTATACGACGCTGAACAGATGACGGATACATCAAAAATTGAAGCTAATCAACAATCATAAATTTCATAGCTTATATTTTAACATATTTTTTATATGCCTCCTTTCATAAAATAGAATAATTTTGCAAATTAAATTGTTATAGCTTTTACAATTCAACAAATTTTTGAATTTTTTACTTACATTTTTAATTTATATATTGTGACTTTCAGTTGAATGTTAAATAAAATTATTGGATGTCTAAGTATGGCAAACTATTATTAATATTTTTATAATTATTTCTTGAGTTTTCAATATTTTTTAGCAGAATTTTCATTATGATTGCTTTGTTAAATATAAATATATTATTTAAATCTTTAATAACATAAGAAACTAGGTGTAAGAAACAATACATTTACTTAGATATAAATTATAATATATAACATGTATTGCACAATTTAAAGTAGAAAGCTATTTTGCCTCTTTTAGAAGTAATTTATATAAAATCTTTGGCAATAATAATTTTTTAGAGAAAAATAATATTTCTCGGCTTAAGTTATATTGCAATGTTCCTTTGCATTATAATTTTTATTGGTCCAGTTTTTTTAACGCATATACGAGTGCGATCTTAATCATTTGATATTTGCATTATTGTATACTATTGCAATTTTTTTAATTGCTCATATAGGCTTCAGACACCAGCTTCTTTGACTAAATTAAGGGCAGGTACGTCAATTTTTATTATGGTTGACTGTGTACCTCCATTTGGCAATAAAATAAGATTTGATTCATTGGAATCTTCTTCTTTATTGCCATTACTCTGATCATTTTTACTATTATCTATCTTTATGTCAATTATAGTATTTTTATCTGCAGATGACTTTGTAAACGAGGACGGGGGAGGAGTGGACATTTTGTAATTTGTAGATCCCAGAGCATCCGATACATTGTTGTCCCCGATTTCAAATTTATTATTTTGCTGGTGGTGGACGGATTTTTTAAAAGATGAGGAATCTTTACTATACTCTGACTCGCTGCAAGGATGGTATGGATTATAATCAAAGCCACTATTCGCCAACGAATTCCAATATTTATCGGACTTGCTGTTATTTTGGTCATTATCGCTATCACCACTTATGTTTTCGTGGACCGTTATTTGGTGCACAAACTTATTTTCATCGTACGCATTGCTGGGACTATTTGGGGGAGTATTTGGGACTGCTGTACTAGGTGAATTATTAGGCGTTTCGTCCAGGTCTCCTTGAAACGGTTGACTAACAATCAAACATGGTTGGTTTAGTGGTATATTTTCAACATGGTCGCCTACAGACATGTCATGACTCGTTTCACCCAATCGACCATCTAAATTGACATCGTAATCTTTCCGTTTTTTCGAACTACTAAACTTTCGGAGTGACCTCCATAATTTTCCAGGCCATCGGGTTGAGGCACCATCATTATCCTTATTGTTGCGCTTTTGTGTAGAACTTCTTTTATTGTGAAATTTTTCCTCTGGACATGAGGGTTGATGTACGCTAGAACCCATACTACAAAAAGATGGATGATTTTTTCCCAACCTAAACACCTGATAGTGGTGTGATTGATGATGATTTGGGTTTAAAAATTGGTCATCGTCCTTCGGCGACGATTTATGTGGTTGATGAGCTGACAAAAGTGTTTGCTGTTGAGATTCATTCATAGGGCCTTCTTGCCCATGGTCCAACTGATGATAATGCCGACTCCCGTAATGGCCCGTAAAGGGTGAAACCGATGGGTTAAGGAACGAAGCCGAGTGTAGTCCCCGCGCGGTACTCAAACTTGACGTCCGTCGATTCATGGTTGACCCGTTGGATGAGATGGTTAGGTATGAGTTTTGCGTGCCCTTATCGGCCCCGCTTTGTTGGCCTCCCAGGCTGGCACCACTCGTGTTAGCCATCAATAAGCTAACAGCTGTGCCCCCTTCTCCTTGCTGCTTAGGGCTCAAACCCTCGCCCCTCCTTAGTGTTCCGACACAAAAGGAACCACCCACACCAGGATGCAGCCACGATTGGGAACAGGTCGCATTTGAATGTCGGTTCACCGCTGTCCCAAAGAGCGCGCTGTTGCGCCCATGGCCGTGAGATAACATGTAATTCTTGTACCTTTTAAACACGGCATGCCTTACCTATGGAATGTATACATGAATGAATATATTTTATAAAAACTCTACAGTCGGTTTGTCATGAATTGTTAAAAAATATGCGGAAATTTTTATGTCTTTAAAAGTATTTTATTTATTATTAAAAACATCAAGCCTAAGAAAACTTTTAGCCCAAAAAAATAAACTTTAAATAAGATTTTGTAAATTCTAATTACGTTATACGTTCTTGTCCCTAAACATAAAAAATTTTACTTCGCCGTTGAGGAAACAATATAATACCGATACGAATATACCCTAAGTGTATAAAGAATAAAATTAATTTATTGTGGGCATTAATTAATTATGCTCAATAAATATAATTACCTGGGAATTTTGTAATATTGCATTGACTAGGAGGTACATGTTTTCCAAAATGTATTGGTCCTTGGGATTGAAAAAGAAAAGTAAATGGGTTACGCCCAATAAAGGAAAAAGAATAATTGTAGCTTTTACCGTTTTCCTGTATAAATAAAACAAATATAATAAATTTGTGAGTTAAGGGTAGGTACAACCCTACAAACTATCTGAAGAGGTTCTTGTGATTCTAAACCTATTTTCAAATCATCTAGTAGAGTAAGTTCATATGAATAATAATAATCGCTTACACGGTACCGGTTTGTCCAAAGCAATACTTAAAGGCGCCAGGCAATTATTTACAGATATTAGAGTTTTTAAGCTACAATATAAGAAGCAGTAGGTCTTTTGGGCGCTAAAAACATTTTGCTTCAGGGCTATATGTCACGGACCCCTGATTTTACGCCATTTTCATTCTAATAATACGTAAATATTTGTTTTATTTAATGGTGATGAACTACTTGATGTTCGTAGATTCCACGTAATTCGAGGCTCGGAGCTTTAATACCAATATGTGAATTATATTGACCAAGAAGAAAAGATTCACCTGCAAAATTTATTAAAAAATATATATTCGTATAACTTGACATTGTGCCAGGTGACTTAAATATGGGGGAAATTAGGTAACATGTCAGGTTTTTAATAACTCTTTTTTTCCCATGAATCATGGATTTATCAAATATTAGAGATTCCCATTGGTTTTCAAAAAAATAAAATTACTGATAAGGCTGCTATCATGGGGACACCAATGATCCAGATAAGGACCGAAGAGCTATAATTTTTCCAGCATTCCTCCGGGTGGTATTTGTTGATAAAGAGGGCCCATAGTGACATAAAGAACATTGGCAGCCCTTTAACATTAATAAATGTTTTAATTACTACGCTAATTTCCATGTCAAAAGGTTATTTAAGGTATGATAATAAAAAGTTTAGAGGAAACTTTATGGTAAAAATAGCTCTAATTCTGTTTTGAAATACGAAATTTCAAATTAGTATTCAAAATAAATATTTTTTTTTAATAAGTTGCCCATTATTAATTACCCCATCCGACCAAGTGGAATACCCAAAACGACATATTGTCGGACGTGAATACGGCAGTCACGATTCGGCTATACAGGTAGAGTCCTTCGTTAAACATCCAGGCCACGCTGGCCAGGGCTCCATATATGTTTAGGCTTATGATCAACTTACACAGCCATTCCTAGGCGCAAATGAATTTCAATATAAATATATGTATTTATTTAATAAGATCACACGGGCAACTTCACAATAAAACCATAATTCTAACTCAACCCTACCTAAACTAAACACTAGCCAAAAACAAATGTAACCTTTAAATTGCCCAAATCTAACCAACCAAACCTAATGGGCAAATGCCGTATGTTTAATGCATTTTTGCGATCAATGGTGAAATATTCAGGTGTGTGTATCAAGTCAACAATTTTTTGAAAATTATTAGTTAACTACAGAGATTAAATCTGCCATCTTAGAGATTATCAAATCCATTTACCATTTTTCCTAATCAAACATAGTTAGTCAGTTATAAACATTTAAAATTTAAGAAAAAAAGGTCAAACCAAAAAAGAATCAAAAACAAAAATAAATTGAAATTTTATTTTTGCATATTCACAATAGTTAAACTGTTAAATTCAAACTCCAAATAATATTTTCATTAAAACCCAATAATATATCGTGTCCTATTTAAGTTTGGACGCAAAACATTTTGTATTATCTAAATGCCGATGTAAAAGCTTGATATATTAATAAAATTTATTTTTCATATTAAAAATATAAGTTACAAGAAATTTTTATATGCAAAAAAGATTTTTAAATTTTTTCTTATTAGGGTATATTTAGATCTGTCGATTTGGTCAAAAAGGCCATTTTTCGTTATAGACGGATCTAAGGAGCCAAAGACGGAAGAAACTAAGAAAAACAAAAAATATATATGAGATTAGGCCATCATAGGGATGCATTCTTTTATGTTTTCATAAATTTCACATTCCTGACATTGATGTTTGTTGACCTGTGTTATCCTATCTCATATAATATTTTTCAAAAAGAAAGCGATTACCCTAATTGTACATCACCTTAAAGATTCTCCATTGAGTGATTCTTTAATAAAATGGTGTAAGTCTAACCGAATTAGAATCATAGATAAGGGCGCGTTCAGACTCAGTTCGTTTTTTTTTTAAATTTTAAAAATTTTGAATTTTTTAAATTTTTATTTTTTTTTTCAAAATTTTTTAAAAACTTTTTTCTAAGAAAAACATTTTAAATGCTAATAACCAAAATTGGCAACTTTTTGTAAAAAAGCGTTCAATGTCAAAAGGTAAAAATTAAAAAATTTTTAAAAATTCTAAAATTTCTAAAAAAAACGAACGGAGTCTGAACGCGCCTTAAGAAAAAAACGCAAAAAAAATAACAATAAAATTTAGGTGTTACAATTTGGCGGTAAGAGGTGACACGGTGCATAATAACGGGCTCGGCTATGGCTATGGTCATCATGGATCTCAACATAAAAGCGATCACTAGGTTTTTGTGGATGGATATACGAATGCATTTGAGTGACCTATAAAGGTGGTAGATAATATTTGAGAAGCTCAAACTCAGATGTTAGACTTGGATTTGAGGTGAGCTTACATTCCCATTATATATCAATGAAATTAACACATATTTGATCAGTTTATCCTTAAAACTCACTACTCGGAGCTCAAAGGTATGGATGGACATCTTATTTAAAGGTATATTTATATAGGGATGACCATAAATAAAACGAGTTTTCTAAAGATCTCATTTTTTTGTGGAGTACTGTTCACTCACGTCTATTTGTAGGGTAAAGGCGTTAAAAGAATTTTTGGGCATTCATTTTTCTTTTGTGGTTTGAACACGCCCGCTTTTATTTTTAGACGGAGGAGCTGAAGCTTAGTATAAAATTAAGTTATTCATTTGGTATATTCCACAAATAAGGGTTCAGTTATTTACATTTTGAAAATATGTTTCCCATACCTTGTTACTAAATTATTATTCCACTTACATATCACACTTGCCTTCTTATTAATCTCAATCAATAAATACTAAAAAAATATTGAAAAAGTAATTGCAATCAACAGAGAAAAAAAGTGTCAATAAATTAGGTAATAAGGGGAAGAAGACTAATAAAGATCCCTTCTACTTGAAATAGCTGAATATGAATAACGCAGTTGACAGGAATATGAGAGAAATGATGCTCCCGAAAAAGGTGATATCCCTGATAATCCGAGTAATGTATTGATGCTAAAATAAAAAGAGCTATCTATATATGATTATAATGATCGTAGATGAAGGAATGGTCTATATTTTTATATATATCTAACCAGCCTGACAACTGATCAAAGAACCCCGAATTGGGTCTGGAGCGTTTTATTTCTGCTTATAGGGCCTTAACGTTTCTCACTAAAGAGCAGCTTAAAGCAGGCTATTTTTTTAAGTTTGATTAGGACGCGTTGAGACTCTTGTTAGTTTTCAAAAAATTTAACTATTTGACATTCAACGCATTTTAAAAAATAATAGTCAAACTTTATTATTAGCATCTAAATTAATTTTTCTAAAAATAAAAAAAAAAATAGCATAAAAAAATAAAATTTTGAAATTTCCAAATTTTTAATTAAAATTTTACAATAAAAGGAATGAAGTCTGAATGTGCTATTTAAAATAAGTCCGTTAAAATATGCATTTTCCAAGAATCTAAACCCAAAAAATTTGAAAAAAAAAAATTATTAACTATACTGTCGGCCAAAATTTTAAGAAAATTAAATTTAATCTTTAAAATGATTATAATATGTAATGCTTCTATTTAAAGGGCACTTTCAAGGTGGCCAAAATAATATTCAGCGATAAGAAAATTTATACTTGTTCCTCATTTTTGGCAACTGCGCACGTGTCAAAAATGGGAGAATGGGGATCTAGACATCCTAGACATGCGGAGTAATTGGTCCAGCCGTTTTTTGCCCAAGTGCCATCTTTCTCGCATACTCTAAATGCTTTGGCATCTGTAATAATAATGCATGTATATATAATACAGGTCAACAAATTTTTGATAGTTATGAGCCAAATACGGAGATCAAACCTGCCAGGGATCTTCTAATCCATTTACTGTTTTTTTCTAATCAAACTTAGTTAGTTAGCTATAAACATTGTAAATTTTAGAACATGCCAAAAAATATTTAAAAACAAAAATTAAATTTTTTTTTTCTCATATTCACGACAGCTAAACTGTTAAATTCAAACTTTAAATAAAACTTTTATTAAAAACCGATAATTTATCGTGTCGTATTTAAGTTTGACGCGAAATATTTTGTGTTATTTAAATGCTGATGTAAGAGCTTGATACTAAAAAAATTTATTCCTCATCATTTGAGATGTGAAATATAAGTTACAAGGAATTTTTATATGAAAAAAAGATTCTTAAATTTTTTCTTTTCTAGGGTCTCGATCTGTCATTTTGGTCAAAAAAGGCCATTTTTTCGTTATAGACAGATGTAAGGAGCCGAAGCCGGAAGAAACTTAAAAAAACGAGATATAAATGAGATAAGGCCATCATGGGGATAGATTTTTTTTTATGTTTTTATAAAATTCACGGTTGTGCATGGAAATATGTTGGCCTGTGTAATATGCTGGCTTACAAAACTAATATTCCACGAACTAAGTGCACCTAAAACGAGAGTTATGTCAAATTTATTTTCCTATCCTACTTTAAGAGGAGAATGCAACAACCATATTTTGGGTGATGTGAATACCCGAGGACAATAGGCATAGCCCATACCCTTTACAAGCGTTGTGCATTACACCCGATGAATATTCGGCCGGCGAAGTATGTGTTTAAAACGGGGTAAAATTTTCGTTATATCTTGACCAATATCCTTGCCTCAAATTTGCTTTATAAAATGGGGGCCTTAGCATAACGAATGCTGTTATTTTTTGTATCATATCATAAATGACTGGTTAGAAACTACTTAACCCATTAAAGGTGTGTATATTTCGTTTTTAAAACGGTAACTTTATAGTGGTTGGCCCATCACATAATAAATTATTTAGCCAAACGATTCACTATAGTATACCTGCTAAACTACGTAGCTAATCAATTAACTTTCATTAGCCTCTCGGCCGAAATTGTAGAGTTTTTGAAATGAGAGAAGGTAAACTGTATCTATTAACTCCTCATCAAAAAATGTTTTAATTTTCAATCGATCATTTAATGGAGTTAAACCGACACAGATTAATTTAACGTAGATAAACTATCCTAAACCAACGGTAAACTTAGACTTGAAGGATTCATATTAATTGTTCAACTTATTTTAAAGATAATATGTCCAATAAAATATCAATTTTTTAAAACTTATCAAAAATAACAGGTATGAATAGTAGCGAGCTCTTATTAAAATAAATGAAATCTATAAATCAATCGGATAACAGGCCAAGAAAATTTGCTAACTTGCGTGGTCGTAAATGTCGAATTCAAAGAATAACCTATCAAGGTAGGCGTAGATTTGATCAATAGATTTAATAAACAATAAAAGGGTGAATATAAAAACCGAATGGAGTTTTGACGATAAATGCATTTTTGGGCATGAGCTAAGACACAGGCTGAATATAATTTGACAAAAAATTTATATTCACAACTATCTCAATTAGAGAAATAAGGTGGTGAGGGGGGAAAGCTGGATGATTTGGGGTATAATAATTTTAATATATATCGTGACTTTGGGCGATAACATATATCAATTAACAGGTGAGAAAGGTGATGATATCTCCATGACGCTAAAACCAGAAAAGAAAACGATGTTATATAGATTTGAAAAATTAGCAATAATTCATTGCGTGATGGTAAAATTAATGAAGACGGAGGTTAGTTTTGCCGGAAAAAAAAAACTTAAGCCCTAATTCGATTACATATTGATTTATTTGAACAGCTTAAGTAAATTTTATCGAAATTCATTAATTTTTACTTAGCCCAAAACAACGATCCTAGGATGGCTTAATTTCCCAGGATAGACACACCTGTATTAATTAAAATTCCTTTTTCTAAAGGATATTATAATAAAATATAAATGTGGTTTTGGCCCCATTTAAAGTTGATTAATTTTTTTGAAAAATTTGAAATTTTAGAAAATTTTTCTAATTTTTAACACAACGCATATTTACAACAAGTTTCCAATCCTAATTGATAGCACTGAAAATACTATTTCTGAAATGAAAGTGTTTTTGGTGGGAAAAAATTTTTTTATAATAGTTCTAAAAAATTGAATCAACTTTAACCGCACCCCTTAATCCAAATCATTAAATACTTAATTGCTAAATACCCTAAAAAGTTGTAGAGCGTAAATATTCCAACAATTAATATTAAATTTCTGGCCAATTTATTTAAATTACCTACCTTTATGAGTGAAATGCGAAACCGGACAAGGTTTGTAAACGGTCGTTCCAGCAGGTGTTGTAGGCCAGCAGTAGAAGCTATCCCACGTGGCATTGCAATATAAACCTGGCAACAAAATAGGTCAAAAAAATTATAAAAATTATTTTAAATTAAAAAAACATTTTTTTTTTATTTATTTGGTTTTCTAATTTTCAAAAATCAAAATGAATAAACAAGCCCCCCACACCCCCCCCCCTCCCCGTAAAAATTTTTAAGTCGTAGTTAATGAGTCAGCTAGACTCAATTAACATTGAAAATGTTTTTTCTTTGGCTTTCCCTGTCCTAGGCGTTATATGTTGGAAATAAACTGGTTGACATGCATTACTAAGTAAAATAAAAATGAAAAAATTTAAGAAAATTATATAAAAAGTTAATTAATATGGGATCCGTACGTCCTGACTCACATCTTGACACGAACCGCCCGGTTTGTTTGATTTTTTTTTGGTTCTAACAAGCCTTCGAAAATGTAATCAATTTTACGCAAAATAGGTGCTATTAATTGTACCCGCCTTCTTATGGCTGATGCGGAAGGGAGGGGGTTGCTACAGTGAGTAATTGTAGAGGGTTGGGCTCTTGCCCTAAGTCAATTTTTCTCAGCTGATTTTAATTTTATCCAAGCCTGTCCAATCACAGCGGATTTTAACAATTTTGAATTTTAAGCTAATATCTTTCGGGCTTGTTGGCATCAAATAAATAAAAATTAATTTTAGAGACAAATAAAATAAGCATTTCATAAATCGATAGAGCTCACAATTTTAGCCGATGCAAATCACTAATTTAGGACTATATAAGTTAAAAGTTAGCTCAGTGAGCCAATGGACGCATTTTTAAAAAATAAGTCGATCTTTGAAAATTTTAAATACGGTTGATTTTGATCCACTAAATAAATAATTGCACCACTATGTTGACGCATTGTATTTGCTAAAAATGGGACAGGTGTTATGTGTGACCTTGGGGTTAGGATGTGCCAAATTTTTGAACAGGTAATTGTAATTTTGGTATTACATTTTTCAACTCAATTACATCAATCTTCCATGATGTCTGGTTAAAATTTTTGTTCGATTATTGCAAAATTTTGCAATTTTATTTTTAGTAACACACACCTGGTTTTCTAAATTGTTTTTTCCAAAAGTGTTTTTAAGCGTTCAGTAATTTGAGAGCAAATATTACCTACCTATTTTTAGAGCCTCAGTGCCAATCGTAGAAATTAAACTAGTGTTTTAACATTTTTTTCGGTAGTTTGAATTAAAGTAACTTCCGCAAATTCATTTGTACATTAAGTTAATTAAATGATTTTATGGTAGGTTATTTCACACATCAAGGAGGATGTGTTCGATTAAAGGTGATAAATTTGTAAGGGAAACAATCAGTAAGTAAACGATAAACTTTTTCCTGAAATTATTTTCGCTGCTCTGAAAAACTAAAATAGGTTAAAAGAAACCAGTCCCCATAGCCTTTGCCGTTATTGCGACTTTGGTCTTAGGCGTGGGACAAAACCTGAAATTAATTCCAGTTTTCAGCATTTCTATGATTATTTTTTAATTATGAGCCGTTGTTTACATTACTTAACAAGAGATATGTGCCTGATATTGTGATTAATAGGGCCAGTCCGTCCATAAGGGCAATCTAAGCATTTGCTTAGAAGCGCCAGCTTCAGGTAATAACGTAGGGTTTAATCTGAATTATTAAAAGAAATCTGGGCTAGGCACCTAGCAACAGATTGCTTGAGGGCAGGTGGCATTGAACAGTAGAAGGGATTTGTTTTAGAAAAGGTGCTCAATTTGATTGGGGCATTATCTTAATGTGAAAATCTCAACATTGTTTAAAAAAATGGAGGAGATTTAATAAAAAAAAGTTTGAGCTCACTAACATTAAAAAAATTATAATTTTTGTAATTAGTAAAAATTTAAAAAAAAAATTATAATTCAAATTTTGGTTTACTCTACACTAGTGATATCATCGAGATCCAAAGGTCCTTTTGACCCGATTGGAATTTGAACTGGGCCAGATCGAGTTGCGACTCATTTGGGGCGAACTGAATATCATTAAATTTTATTTTATTTTTTTGATTGTGCAGGGTCAGCGGACCTTGTAATTTTTACGCCCGGCTCAACACTTACTAAAAACAGTTTAAAATGATACGCATACAAGATATAATAAAATTATCCTAAATCATTTAAAGGTATGTGGCTCAATAATTATTATTACACTTAATAAGATCTTAAACTGAAATTGCTGTACTTGTATTTGTAATCAAATAAGACATTATACCTATCTTAATATAATTAATACGTAAACAAAGTTCTAAAATATAAGAAGGTGTTTATCCGCAAAGTTAAAAGAAACATGTGTTTTATTTAACTTGACGAACACGACACGACGTTAGTTATTTTAAATTATCCTTGAAAAAAATGCAAAATTTAAATTTTAAATAAGTCATAAAAATACAGCTCAGCTTATAGTTGCTAGCTTTTGAATCATCTCATAATTATTATTACATTAATTTTTATAAATACAGTCAGACATGTCAAAATTTTAAAAGATGAGTATGGAATGATATACTGTCCTTAGTTTTCTTCAAGACAAATTAAACGTTGATTCTAATTTGAGTTAAACTGCGTCAAGCTTGGTTAGCATGCTATAAACACAGTCAAAGAAACCAACTGGGAGCAGAGGTTTTATATTTCTGAGCTCGAAATTGTGCACTAATTTTGAGAGAAAATCTACTCATTGCAAATTGAGCGAGGACTCGATTGGTGAGTAAGAACAAATATCCAAAAGAAGTCTGAAGCAAATTAATTTATAACTCTTATTTATTGAGAAAAGTGAAAATTGTATTGATAATCCAGGAGTTTAAGCTCATCTCTGACGCAAGAAATCAACTGATTTTGAGCTCCTAGAGTATTGCAACATCTTGGACAGACGAGAACTAGTCTAGGGCATAGGTACCCTAATTAACTCGATAAATTAATCAAATAATGTTTCTTTTGAATAGAACCGATGCTTAAGCCGGCATCCCGTTTCCCAAATTGAAAAAGTTTAAGCTACTAATTGCGCTAACATAAATTTGTCTGTTTTTTTTATATTTAATTAGCTTATTGGCGTCTAAATATTGCCTTATCCAGGACAGATGCAAAAAAGAGGGGGCGGTACTATATTTTATATGAATTGTTGGGATTATTTTTAAAAGAAGTAGACACGTGTAACAACTGTCAGCTAATAGTCGGGCCATAGTGAAATATTTATTTTTATTTCAAGCTCCATTTGGAAGCTTTTGAAAAATAAACGACCAAATATGTGAGTTTGAATTAGTTGTATAAAAAACAAATTCCAAAAGGACAAAAAAATTAAACTAAATAACCGATCATTATGAAATTCAAAAAAATACAGCAACTCTGTCTGATAATCTTTATTCGAGAATTATAAAAACAAATTTATAAATGTGTGGTCATATCTTTACATAATAGTAATTCTAATTTACAACTGTTAAACTGACTCACTATTTAACTCACTCCAAACCTTTTGGTTTAGATATTTTACCTTCGGCAAACAATTTCGTTAAAGTGGCATTTTCTTTTAAAATTTCATGGCAGTTGACATCATCTTCACCGCTATCGATGGGGGTAGCCTTGTCCATTTTCATCATATAAAAGGCGGCAAGAATAATGTTTTAAGCACTATATTTACATTTTGCGATGGAGGTTCACTTTATGCATGAAAGGCATTATAGCTTGTTATAGCTCTGTCAAAATTCTATATTTTGCAATTTGTATCTCGGGAGAATATTCAGCCGAAACAAGGAATCAAGGGTAGGACGGACATTGTCGGTAATGTGTCAAAGAAAAAGTTTTACTCTTTTTAATTTGGGTTGATCACTTTGTGATCATCTTTTCCTTTATCAATATGTCCTATATTAATTGTAACGTCTGGATTGAAGGTGCCGAAAAAAAAATTTGGTTGTCGTTTGTTTGATACGGCCTCAAATACAGTCGAGCTAATTGATACCGCTTTCAATTTGAAATTGTAGCTGTGGGAATTAATAATTTTTTGAATACTTAACTGATACTGATCACTTTTTAAAATTTTGTTAATTTTTGGAATATTTGTTAGGAGCTCGATCAAATTTAAACATCTCTGCAAATTTTCTAATATTTACGAATTTAGGGCTGATTGTATAACGTAAAAGTCAAATATTAGATATATTTAGGAAAGTAAGATGAGTAAGATATATTTAAGACGATACAAAATGTTACAAGAAGAAGAAGAAGACTAGTAGCGAGATTAACTTTAAATGTTTGTCGATTAGGTTAGGATAGCGTGATTCACGAGTAGTACAAACAATGTTAAAAATAAAAAATCTTATAAATATTTATAAATTTTTAAGAGACGTCTCCTCCTTCATATATTCCTTTTCGTCACTATTATGCCAGAACGAATTATAAACATTTTTCAAGTATGCCTTCTTCAAAATTTAAAAAAAAAACAATGTAAAAACAAAACGAAATAACACTAATATGCTAAAATAAAAAATGCCTTTTTATTATATATTTTGTAATTATATATTTGCCAAATTTTGTATTTATTGATGAACATTTTTGTTTTTATTTTTTTTTGTACGTCGTTATAACACGAAAAACGCGGTATTTTAACAAAAGTTTCGTAAAATATTTTTTAATGTTAAAGCATTTTTGTTAGGCGACGACGTTCAAATGGTTACACTTTTTTTTGGTCTTTGATGATTTGTGCCATAAACCGGCCTATTATGTGACCCCCTTTAATTTAGCCCACTTCAAATTTGGAGCTCTTTGACTGAAAATTGATTACTAACTAATCTATCCATCCTTTAATCATTGCGTGCATATCATCACAACATACACATGGAAAAATGGCATTTGTTCTGACCTTGCATACATTTGTCATATCCTTATCAAAAAAGGCTAAACGCCTTCAAAAGGGCGAGGGAGAGAATGGGCCCTATTTAATTATGTATTACTAACTGGATAAGATCATGGAAAAAAGAATAAAATTAAAAATTCTATATTAGGGCACGTGAAAAGTGAGTTTTTATTATCATTTTGGAAATTCTGAAAATTTTATTTTTTCAAAATTTTTAAAAAATTCTTATTTCGGGAAAAGTATTTTATGTGAATAAACTAAATTTAGCAACTTTTTAATTTTTATTACAAAATAAAATTTTACAAAATTTTAAAAATTTTACGGAAATAAAAACTCACTTTGCACGTGCATTTATATAAGCTATAAAGATCCTAGTATTCATGTTTTTCAGCTGGAATCAAAAAAAAAAATTTTAAATTCTGTTTGGCGTTTGAAAGACGCAGGTCAACAAATATCAATGTCACAAAAAATAATTTTATAAAAACATAAAAAAAATGCATCCCTATGATAGCCTCTTATATATATTTTCTATTTATCTTAGTTTCTTCCGCCTTCGGCTCCTTCAGTCCAAATCGAATAATGGTCTTTTTTAACCAAATTGATAGATCTCCTAATATACCCTGAAAAAATTCAAGAATCTTATTTTCATATAAAAATCCCTTGTAACTTATATTTATTAACTCATTGAGAAATTAATTAAATTTTATTTGTGTATCAAGCTAATTCGGCTCCTAAAATCCGTCCATATCGAAAAATGGCATTTTTTGACTAAATTAATAGATTTTACGACCTCGAGAATACTTTAAGAAAAATTCATGTCTCTCCTTTGTAACTTGTATTTATCATCACTGGAGAAAATAAATTTTTTAGTAAACCAAGCTCTTGCCTCAGCATTTAGATAATACAGAATACGCGCCCAAACTTAAATACGAAACGATATACATCGGTTTAAAAAAAATTATTTGAAGATTAAATTTAACAGTTTAGCTGTTGTAAATATGAAAAAAAAATAAATTCAATTTGGTTTGGTTTTCAATACTTTTTTTTACATTTTTTTGAATTTTGAATGTTTATAGTTGACCTACTAAATTTCATTAGAAAAACGGTAAACGTGAAATTAAGATGGCAGGTTTGATCTCTGCAGTTAGCTCATAACTCTCAAAAATTTGTTGACCTGTGTTAACCAATTATTAGCCATAAGCCAATATTAATGACCAATTCTCCATTTTTATTTATATAATCAGTCGTTATGGGTCTATAACATTTAAAATGTTTGTAATTCGAAACAAAAAAATTACAGAGTCATTTAAATTTGTGATTGGGGCATTTTTATCACGCCACAACTAGATGTTACACCTTTTACCATTTTAGGCTTCAGAATTTGCACGTTTTATATGATTTTTTTTATAGACCTGTAATCTTTTTTCACCCTCACAAATCCTTTTTTCTAAATTTCTTACAGATCTCCAATACTAGTTTCTACATTAACTTATTTATGCAAATATATATTCCCAAATATTTTTTGTAACATTATCTGCAAGCTAAAACATATATCTTAAAAAGTTAAATATTATCAGGGTACGAGGTGGCGTGCTAAAACTAATAGGATTATTAACTTTTATCTCGCTCAAGAATTAGAGACTTTAGCTGAAAAAGGTATTGCAAAGGCACAAGTTTTTTGCGAATGAATATTATGCTAATACCGAAATACATAAATTTTGTTATGCAGTTATAAAATGCAATTTTGGAAAAAAAAACAATTTTACAGTATTACATATCTATTAATTAAAATTACTAAATCCGTACAAACTATAAAAGTGAAAAAAAAAATTTCGATGATTTGTTATATGGCAAAAGTTTATCACACAATCATTGCTTTAAATATGACTAAAAGCTTTTTAATAAAAAAGGTACATTCAAGCCCTTATAACTCAGGTCAACATATATCAATGTCACAAAAAACAAATTTTTGAAAACATAAAGGACCCATGATAGCCTTATTACATATATTTCCATTTTTTAGTTTATTCCGCCTTCGGCTGCTTAGATCCGTCCTTAACGAGAAATGGCCTTTACCAAATTGACAGATCTCAATACACCAGAAAAAGAAAAAATTTAAAAATCTTATTTTCATATAAAATATTCCTTAATTATATTTATCATTACAAAATGAGAAATAAATTTTGTTGTATAGCTCTTATATCAGCACAAAGATAATACAAAATATTTCGCGTCTAAACTTAATACGACACGATGTATTATTGGTTTTTAAAAAAAATATTATTTGAAGTTTGACTTTAACGGTTTAGTTGTAAATATGCAAAAAAAAATTCAATTTATTTTTGTTTTTAAATCTTTTTTGTTTTTTTTTTGACATTTTTTCTTAAATTTTTAATGTTTACAGCTGACTAACTAAGTTTGATTAGAAAAAACGGTAAACGGATTTGAAAATCTGTGAGATGGCAGGTTTGATCTCTGTAGTTAACTCATAATTCTCAAAACATTTTTGACCTGTAGAATAAAATGAAAACAAAATACATTGCTATTACATATTTTCAAAAAGAAATTATAATTTTATTTAAGAGCGCGTTCAGGCCTAATTAAGTTTTTCTCTATGACCTAAACGCATTTTAACAAAAAGTCGCATCTTTTATGTTTAGCATGAAAAAAACTTTTTCTGAAAAAAAAAATAAATAAAAGTTTCAAGATTTCCAAATTTTCCAAGTTTTTTGTAAGAATGAGAGTACACGCGATTTAAAAAAATATACCCAGCCCTTTCGCAAATTTGGCACAAAATAATACATATTTGATACTTTCTACAGAAATCTATAATAATTGTTTTGGTAAATCTCCTGGTTCAAAAAGATTTAAATCTGATATGTTTTAAGGTAATTAATTGATTGTGGACAAGAGCCTAGTTTAAATTCGAGTAAATCGACCAAAAATTTTGTGAGCCTGTTTAACTTATGCTTGTACGTAATGTAAATTATCCGATCAAAAATTTTGGTGAATTTTTTTCAGAACTCATTCAAAAATGAGTTTTAACATATTTTTATTTGATATTATATAAAAATTATACAAGTTTTACTTAAGTAGAGGTAACATTACTTTTTGATTCCAGTGATTCCTTAATCTCGCATTAAATACAGTGCTCACTTCAATAATTTGGCACATGTTAGAAATAGAATGATTAATAGACACAAAAAATGTGACCATCTAACACTATTTTTTTGTTCGCGGTCACTAATAAAATGATCACGATCACAATAAAATGATCACGATCACAATTAAATGGCCAAGATGATAATTTTATGGTAAACACCGCTAATTTGTGTCACCATTTAGCCACAACATAGTGATATTTATCATGAACATTTAATTGTGATCTTGATCATTTAATTGTGATCATTTAATTAGTGACAACGATCAAAAATATAGTAGCTGATGGCCACATTTTATGTGTCTATTGATCATTCTATTTCTAACATGTGCCACTTTATTGAAGCTAGCACTGTATAATCAGGGGACATCATCTTCAACATCTATGAAATTGTAAGTTGGCAATATGTTATTAAAACTTTTTAGACCCGACTTATAATTATAAAATTAACCGTTGGGGTTTTACAAAAAACAATAAATGTATTATTGAATATATAAATTATTTTTAATAAAAATATCATTTCGGTTAAATTTCATATGTCCTGCCAAAAATGTGCGGACTTGTATAGGGGTTTTTGAATTAAAATTAGTACATAACAAAAAAAAACAATTGTGTTTAATTTATATACGGTAAAAAGTTATTTGAAAAAAATTAAGAGGTAAAAGACAAAAGTAAAATAATTGTCTAATGCACTAAGGCACGATTGTATATCCTAGCATTGCGTTGTTGGTAAATATTCAATGTTTTAAAGCTTCTATAGCATTATGCAATCGGAATAGGAAAAGCGCGAATGAGTCCCTGAATGCACTAGAGCAATAAGTTGTTGCCCTGAACTGCTAATTGCCCTCCCACCATTATGATAAAAGATAAAATAAATGCCATCTATCGGTAGCATAATTATTATTTTCATCTTAGGTTAACTATTTTAAGGAATCAGTTGTTCGCTTTCGTTTTGTACAATGTCTTACAAATTGTTTAAGTGGGCCGAAAAAGACCGATTCATAATTTATCTTAACAATCTAGAGCTCTCACCAGCTTTTAAAAGAAATAGAAGCTAAAGAAGCTGGCGGACTGGTCAAAGTCATTTGAAATATGAGGCCTGAGCTTAATAGTATGTTTAAGAATAGTTTATTCGCTTTATAATTAACGATTTTTACAAATTAGATTTGTACTTATTCTATGCAGAATTTGTCCTTTTGTTGAAAATACATAAAATATTTTGATTTTTTTTTCAGATGCATGTCAAATTTATTTATTTATTACAATTTCGTTAATATAAAAAGTTAAAATAATTTTGCACAAATAAATTTGGCCATTTAATTTTAAAACAAAAGTTTGTGTCCCAAAACTATGTATAGAAGACCGATTAAAAAATTTGTTTTGATAATAATATTTTACTCATGATGCATCCAAAAACATAGCTAATTAACGTGGCACCTTTAGGGATTTTACTGCCGAAAATTTTTTTAAACATTAATATTTTTTTAGTTTCTTTGAAAAATTTAATGAACTCTAAATGCAAATTAATTAATTCCTTCTTCGTTTTAATTTTTTGATGAACAGTTCGATCTACAAACTGTTTAAAAACAACTAAGATTTAATGAATTGGCAAAGTCGTGCGGACAAAATGTATTCTTTTATTGTTAATTTCGTTTAAATTAATTGTTTAATTTGGACAAAGAAAACAATAATACAAAATTAAAACCAACAAAATGGAATTCCCAAGATATTGTAGATACATCAACTATTTCATGCCTCAGTTGAGTTTATAAAAAATATTTCTCAAATTTATGCAAATTTTATTATTATTTCATTTCCATCAAAGGAGAATTTAATTATCCTTGCTGGAATTGATGAAAAAAAGTTAGTTTATATTTTAAATTAGGGATGTTAGGTAAGCCTTCATGATTAGGCTTGGCACTTGTTCCCAGTAAATATTTGTGGAAAAGATCAAATTACTAAATCTTATAAGATGATTATCTTTTAAACAGATCAAAAACAATAATCCTGAAAAAACTTTGTAAACTTTAAGTTTTAAAATTAGAGGCATTTCGATGGGGTTGCTATGAAATAACGTAGTTCAAATTTGAAGGCAGCCCAACCACAATAACTACCCGGTTTAATTTTATTAAATTAAAATTAAGGTATTCAGATAACACAGGTCAACAAATTTTTTAGAGTTATTAACTACAGAGATCGAACTGCATCCTAGAAATTTTTTAATCCATATGCCTTTAATTCCTAATCACAAACTAGTAGGTTTGCTATTAACATTGAAAATTTTAAGAAAAATGTAAAACACAAAAGATTCAAAAACAAAAATAATTTGAAATTTTTTTTTTGCATATTCACAACAGCTAAACTGTCAAATTCAAACATCAAATAATATTTATTTTAAAAACCGATTATTTATCATGTCGTTAAAATTTGGACACAAAATATTCTGTATTATCTAAATGCTGTTAAGAGCTTGTTTTATTTCTAATTATTTGAGATGTTTAATATATATAAATAAAAAGATTCATTTTTTCTTTTTAGGGTATTCTCAAGGTCGCAAAATTTACTAAAATAGTCATTGATCTAAGGAGCCGAGGACGGAAGAATCTAAGAAAAACGGAAAATACATATTAGATAAGGTCATAGGGTATGCATGCTTTTATGTTTTCATAAACTTACATTTTGTAACATTGATATTTGTTAACCTGTGGTATAAAATCTAGTAATGGACCTTAAAAATTGTTTTAAGGCCTTAAAAATGTATAAGAGAAAATAGGTTATAACAATAGTTGCAAAAATACCGGCTATAATTGTGATGTCCAAAAGATTATCAAAAGCGGTAAATGTTTTGGATTATAGTACCCAATAAAAAACGAAAACCACCTAAGGAGAGTAAAAAAAAAGATTTTGAAACGAAATTTGTAAAACAGCGTTCAGAGTCTACTTATAAAGTTTATCTTTAATTTTTTTTAAGATTTCTTCAAATAAATAAATGAACGTAACGTGCCGACTTTATTAAATAATATGAAAAATTGTAAAAAAAAAGAAAAGGAGATTAATTATATAACTCAAGTATATGAGTCCGAATTTAATTTTTGAAATTCACTAATATTAATTCACAACTTCGATTGAGGGAGAGACAATAAAAAATCAAACGGCGCAACATTTATAAAAATTATGTCTGAATATTGACATAGGCTAAATGAAATAGGAAGAACCCGCACTAAATCCCTTTTCTTTGGCTATTGTAATTTTTTAGATTAACAGGTTCAAAAATAGAAGAGTCCTCTCTCTATATATTGCTTCCATTTTCCGCCTCATTAAATATTAATTTATCACACAAACTTCTTGTGCCACTGTGATATATCAAATGTATATAAAAATATGTTAATATGATATTTACTCAAATATTTGGACAAGATCGTATTACAATGATACAATTTTTTTACCACGTTTCCCAGGTGTTTTAATAAGCAATATCTGAGTTTTTTTTTGCAGATTTTAGGGTTATTTACCATTGACTGGGCTATTAGTAAACAAAAAAGATATAAGTTTATTTCCCGCTTTATAATGCTTAATTCAAACATATATTTGTGAATGCAATTAAAAAAATAAACATAATAGATGGCGTATGTTTTTACGTGACAAATCAAAAATTTTTTATATTAATATACATGCATAAATTAATTTGCAGTATTAATTCATAATTTCTAGCCATAATGGCTCTTAAATCTGAAAGGCTAACGTTCAATATAGATATGTCAAATTCGCAATATTATCTTAAACGACTATATAAATTATTAAATTTTAAGATTATATGTATACCTCGTTTCTTACTTAAAATTTAAGATCATACTTCGTCAGGATTATTTCTGAAGTGTGTTCCGTGCGAAACATCGCCTAACCTTAGCCTCGAAACAGGTCACGATGATGACTCGCATGGGACACCATCCTTAGCGTGATACTCCTCATGCTGAAGGAACTTCTTCCTATCCCTGCGCTGACCTTTCACGGAGTTTGCAGCATCATCTGCTATAACTTCTTAGTGCAGCGTACTTAGCAGAATATCCTTCGCACCTGAAGAACGTTCCTCTTGTGAGGCAGTTGCTAACTCTCCTCTTCGCCTTTTTGGAGAGTTGCTTTAGCCTCACTTAACCCGTTCTTTACGGACGGGAGAGGAGGGATGGTGTGTGTTCTGAGTGACTAACCCCAATAGAATTTAATTTAGAAAGTATAATACCTTAACAATGTTTTATGCTGAAAATTGAAAGCCGGGCATAAATTAAAATAATTGTCAGGCGGGCCGGGCCGAAAATTTTTGATGCTTAAATTTGCCTTTTTTTGCGCTATAATGATAAAAATAGTTAGATAAGTAGATAATGTACGTCTGACCAGAAAAATGAAAATGATTCGTGAGTATGCAAATCCGGTATCAGCTTAATTTGACAAATATAAACTCTTCAACTTATCAAGGAGGAAGATCTCGGACATAGACCGAGGACAAAATTAATACTTACACAGGTCAACAATTTTTTGAGAGTTATGAGTTAACAACAGAGATGCTCTTGATATTAATAATTCCAATAAAGCTATCTTTGATGTTTAATTGTTAGGAATATTCACAATAATATAATGGGCCAATATTTATAAATTCGGGCCTGGCAGGGTCGGTCCGGGTCTCTTACAAAAAAAACGTCGGGCCGGGCCGGGCTGAAAATAAAAATATTTATTTCGGACGGGCCGGGCCTTAAAAATACGGCCCGTTGAAAACACTAGTTTAGACCTAATTAAAAGTTTCACAAAAATTATCATTCAAGAGGGCTGGTGTGCAACATATTCACCCCCCTCTTCGGCACGCTAATGAAGTGGAAAAATTTATTCTCCATAGTTTTTTAACATTTAGAAACAATCTCCGTAGAAGACCCTTTATATAAAATGAGGCTTTTAGGAAATCCCACCATTTTACGAGCTAAATCATGTATCCTTTTTATTGGCCTATTGAGCGTGGTATTCAAAATAGAAGCCTTTAAAAAACCTCTTTAGGGGTTGGCCCCCTGTTTTAACAAGTCTTCGTACAAAAAATGTTTGAACTTTAAATTTAAAGCCGTAGAGGTTGTGGATTTCTATATTTGCTCAAGCGAAGAAAAACATACATGTATATATTTTTTAATTAGGGCACGTGCAAAATAAGTTTTTACTTTCGTAAAATTTTCAAAATTTTGAAAAAAAATATTTTTGTAATAAAACGCAAATTTTTAAAAAGTTGCCAAATTTAATATATGCACATAAAATGCTTTTTCTGAAATAAAAAATTTTTAAAAAAATTTTTAAAAAAAATAAATTTTAAAATTTTCAGAATTTTTAAAATTTTACGAAAATTAAACTCACTTTGCACGTGCCCTTATACACAGGTCAACAAATGTCAATGACACAACCGTATATTTTGTGAAAACATAAAACAATATATCCTTATGATGGTCTGATCTCATATCTTAGTTTCTTCCCATAGCCTTTTTTGACCGAATTGACAGATCGAGAATACCCTAAAAAGAAAAAATTTAAGAATCTTTTTTTCATATAAAAATCTTCTGTAACTTATATTTATCATCTCAAATTGAAAAATAAAAATTTTTAGTATATCAAGCTCTTACATCAGCATTTATATATACGAAATAATTCGCGTCCAAACTCAAATACGACACGATAAATTATCGGTTTTTAATAAAAGTTCTAGAAGTTCAACAACAGTTTAGCTGTAGTAAATATGCAAAAAAATTTCAATTTTTTTTTTCATTTTGAATCTTTTTTGTTTTTGGCATTTTTTTCTAAAATTTGTTAGGTTTATAGCTGACAAAATAAGGATTTAAAATCCCTAAGATGGAAGGTTGATTTCCATAGTTAGTCATAACTCTCAAAAATTTGTTGACCTGTGTAATGTTAATTAATGGCTAAAAAATACACAAACTAATTAAGTTAATATTTTCCATATTAATCTAAAATAAATAGTAAAGATTTAACAAAAAAATTTTAAAATAACGCGATATAAAAATAAACAAAAAAAAAACACTATGTTAGAATCAATTTTAAATTGAAGGCATACCATAATGTGTTAATTTGTATCTGTCATTTGTTATAAAATATATTCCATGTTTTAAAATATAACAAAAATATATTCGACGTTTATTGTTATAAAATATCTTGTTCAATATTATAATAAAATTTTTATATATAAGGATATTAATCTATCGATATTTAGCAATAAAAATTTTAAAAAAATAATAAATACATTTAACAATAAACAACATTTGCCATAATCGACTAATTTTAAAATTTAAAATGCCATTATTTTATTTGGCACTGCTTGTTATACAAATAAATTATCAAAATTAATTTTAGGAAAATATAGCTAATTAAAAATGAAAGTTTTTTTAAAACAAAATAAAATTCTTCATTAGAGATGGCGGACATAATATTTAAACAATTAAAGAAGTTTTAAATATTAATAGTAAATTTGTAAAAGATAACTCGTATACTTTTAGCTTTATTGCCATGTGAGTTTTTTAGAAAGCAACCTAATATTAAATGTTATGGCCTCTTCAATAATTTGTGATTAACTATAGCTACCGATATTTTGTCTGATTTGTGTTTATTAAACACTCATTCTAATGTAATGAGAAAAAATTTTTGGAAAAACCTTACAAAGATTCAAAACTTTCATATTATTTTTAAGCAAATATAAAACGTTTTTGTTATTATTAAATTATATAAAGCATGATAATTATATTAATAACAATAATTTACATTAGAATAATATTGAAATTTTTTTTTTGTTTTGGGTCTTAAAAGCATAAATATGTTATAATATTTGTTTTGGGCTTGAAAGCATTCAATTTAGGGCGTCAGGCTAAGGGCCGAGTCAGGATACTATTGCTATAAAATATTTTAATTTTAATAGATCTATTTATAGCAGAAAAATTTCAATTTTAATATATAAAGCTTGCAATTTAAAAATCATTTTTTGATTGCAAGCCCCTTTTTAAATCCTGGCTAGCTCTGCTAAGGATCTTAACAAATGTTTTTTAAAATCTTTGCACTTTTAAATAATAGAAAACAATTTTTCTCACAATGAAAACCTGTAATTACGGGCTTTATTTATCATTTTAGATTTTTTTTTCATATTTTATGAAGAGGTAACCTAAATGAACTTAATAAAGAATGGTTTTTGACAGAAAGATTTGTCATGTAAATTCAAAATAATCAACACTTAAATTCCTGTGCTCATTTATTTAAGTTGTCAAACTACTATCTATCATCTTTTCCAATCTTTTATAAGTGTTTTTGCCAACTTAGATAAAAATAATTTGGTTTTTTAAGCTTGAGATCAAAAATAATCTTTTATATAATTATTTAATCGGCCATTTTTTTGCTATAAGCTTAAGCCTGAACTCTTGTGATTTCATATTTTTGGGTATGTAAGAACATTTGTTTAATTGCCCGATTACGCGTTATCTGATAAAAATTTATTTAAATTTTTGCAAGATCTTTAATTCTTAAATAGCATTGTATTGGTCATAGCAATATATATTGACAATACTTTACATTAACAAGCCTTTATTTCCAATTCAGTAGATGCAATTATACATGTGCCGTAAATCTTTCAGTTTTTCCGCTTCCCAAACTTTTTCGGTACCAAGTAGTCGCAAAAATGAAAAAGGTTACACCTTTATCAACCTCGAGCTTGAAAAACTAAATAATAATGTCTAATGTCAAAAACTTTTTTTCACCCCGAAAACTAAAAAACTTAGGTATTAGCTGAAATTCTATTTTCAGCACACAATTTTGACCGAGACCGAATCGTTCTTTAAGGTCGTTTAAATTTTGTATGCGGTACAAAACTTGTCATTGTATTCTTCTCAAAATTGCTGGTTATAGTAACATTGTTTTGTTGTTATTAACCTTGTAAATGCATAGAATTTGTCAAAACTCACTAGGTGCCTATGTATATAATTTTATTCCAATCAATGATTTTTCATTTTTTTTTCTTTTAAAAATATCTATTGATGTTAAAAATATTATTTTTAGTATTCTATAAACTTAACTTTTAAAAGTTGGCGTTCATTCTAAAGTTGATTAAACTCCTCTATGTTTATAAAGATCAAATTCTTTAGAAACTTGTGGTAAGTATAATTGGTTTACGCTCAAGCTCTATAATGTATAAATATTCTTAATGTTTTTTATTTTATTTTTTTTTTAATTTTTAGATTTTTTTGTAATTCGCGATAGGTGGTATTTCACAGCCTCCAACACATTTTATATTTTAAATATATCCTTAATATCAGGACTTTTATTTAAGGTAGCGGATTGAACTGAAAAATAGTAATAAAACTTTTTAAAATACCATAATTAACGAGAAAATTATAAGAAGCGCATCTCGGCAATTTCGATGTTTAATATATCAATTAAATTCATGATTGGAAAATAAAAAACAAATTTTTAAAATTTCAATAATTATTTATTAATTTTTTTTTAATAATTGAATGTATTCTGCTGTGTTAAGGCTACGAATTTATTCTTTTATTTATATATAACTAAAATATTTTATTATAAAGGGGGTGGAGTCGTTTTAAGGGGATCAAAAAGTGGTAAAATTTCCTGAAAATGGGGGGGGGGGGGGGGGGAGGCATGATGGTTACGGCTCTGAGGAGCGTACGCCAAAATAAATTTTAAATGAATATTGTCTTAGGGATCTTTTAGAATGTATTACTAAGCCTAATCACATGGTGGAATTAAAAAAAGAGCAAGTAATTTTTACAGGTCTACAATATATTTTTTTTCCCTGTACTGTCTAAAATTCGCTATTATAAATAAAAACAAATTAGCAAAGTGATAATTATGGCTACGTTTTGTAAATTAACTTTAAAAAATTTCACAATTTGATAATTAACATCGATATAACGTTAAATTCACAGAAAATGTCGCTTTTGGCATTACCGCTACTTGAATGTATTTAGCAAATTTCAAAGTTGCCAAATCAAAGAAAAAGGAAAAAAAAAATGGAAATCAAGAGGCAGCATCAGATATATAATTTTGTCAACCTATTTTATATATATATATAAATATATAAAATATTTATAAATTATTATTTAAACAATGCTCTGGAATTTGAAACAAAAAAAACTATACTTGGCTGCTAGTGGAAAAAAATTGACGAAAACAAATCGCAAGCATTTGATTAACATTGAGGCGGCTAGTGTGAAAAAAAATTAAAAAAATAACAAAATTTTAAAATTTTTAACCTAAAACGACCAAAAAACCTAAATTCTCATTTTTTGTTATTAGCCGCTAAAATTTTTTTTATATTAGAAATATTTTTTTTACAATTTTGAAAAAAGTATTAGCCGCAGCCCTTGATAGGATTGCTTTATGCACTTATTTATCTTCAATACCAAATACATCTTTTAGAATTAAAAACTTCCATAGGTAGAAGATACATAAGAATGGATGTGTACCCGTTTAGCACTTTTAAAACTATTACTACTTCTGACCCTACAAGTTGCAAGTTTAACTTACACTTTTTTTGACAATGTTTGCTTATTCTCAATTTTAATTTTTAATAGGACATAAAAGATTTACTATGCTCTTTCTTGAGTTTTAATACATCTTTATAAATTTAAGCTATTTTTACTGTAGTAGTAAATCACACTATTTCGGGCGCCTCATTTCATTTTTTTGCAAAATTTTAAAACTAAATTTTAAAATTTTTACCTTTTGACATTGAACGCATTTTAACAAAAAATCGCCAATTTTCGTTATTAGCATTTATAGTTTTTTGAAAATTTTTTTTTTAGAATTTTTAATACAAAAATAAAATGAGTCTGAATGCGCCTTAAATATAATATTTTTTATTTAAATATATCTCAACTAAAATGCGTTTTTGGGCGGGGGACAAAAGTATTCTTAATCTCTAAATTTAATATAAAAAAAGTGTATCAAAATTTAAAAAAATAAAAATTATTGCTGCCCCCCTCCCTGTCAAATTTTCCAGCTTACGGTGATAGATTATGGGTAGAGGAATACAAGGAAATTAATAAAAATTATCAAATCAATTTAAATAATATATTCCGTAGTAATAATTAAGTTTTGACCAAAAGATTAAACTGGAGCGTGAAGCTAGGAGAAAAAAATGCAAATGAGATTCTTGCTATAGAATAAACCACTGAAAAAACGTTATTCATTGGTTGACATAGTTTGAGAGCTCCCAGCCATCATTGTTTTATATTCTAACTATATGTTCATTTTATTTTGTTAATTCTATACAATTGTATTTTATGTGCATTTTAAAAATCCAGTGATAAATCTTACCAGAGATATCTGTTTTCTTCCAAAATTGACATAGTTGTATAAAAGTATGAGATCACCTATTACATTGCGCTATATTAATAATTCGTGTGGCTGATTTTTACAAAATAGCCCTCTAAGAGTCCTGTAATATTAATATTTGACAATGTTGAGATTAAACTATACTAAGGGCGCGTACAAAGTTTTTATGGTAAAATATTTAAAAAAAATGTGGGTTCAATATTTGAAAAATGTGTAAAGTGCTATAATTATTAAAGCAATCATATTGAAAAGATTGTCAGCTATGTTCAAATGAAATTAGACAGAAATTTAATAAAATTTTTAAATATACTCAGATCATTTGCTCCTGGTGGTTAACAAACAATTGTAGAAAACAATGGTTAACAATTTTTTGATATAAACCCAAACTTTAAAAATTTTGGAATTTTTGTCGGACGAACTTGGGCGCATGTAAACTTGGTTGTTTTCAATCAAGTTAAGCAACGTTGAGCCTGGTTAGTAGTTAAAATGGGTGACCGCCAACGTTCAAAGCCGTCCATATTTCTGAGAGCCTAGACTTAGGTCACGGGCACGTGTTAAATCTCATTTAACTCTGCGGGATCTGCTGTAGAGTTAAAAGTGGCAAAGCCATAACGAGTAAGCAGTTCTCAAATGGAAAAAAGATCTGGAGGAAACACCTTTGTCACACGTTTTGTTATAAATCAATTCGCAAAGCTATACCAAGGGTTGTAGTCAGCGTCTCCTACTCCGAAAATTCCAATGACGAGCTACCCCCCATGGGTAAAAAATATACACCGGGGTAACACCCCCCCCCCCCCATTGCTTTCTTAATTATAAACAAGGTGCTCTTTTTTTATCAACTGACGATAAATAAAGAAAATATTTATTTAATAAAAAAATATTAAAAATTGTACGAAAACAATGGATAAAATGTAAAATTATTATGACTAAAATTAATTAAAATGATTTTTTAATGTGCTACCACGTAAATATTTAAAAGTTAATAAAAATAATTGATTGCAACAATGAATCTTGATTTAGATTACAACAGGACTAGTTAAAGTAAATTATTGAAATTTGGATATAAATATTCAAAATTATCTATAATTGTATCATTATCTAATTCTAACAAAATATCCTCTTCGGACTTTAACAATATTGAATTTTGTAAAAACTTATCTCCCATTTTGTTGCGAAGATAAGTTTTAGTTAATTTAATCTTGCTCATGGAACGTTTAGCGCTGCAGCTCGTGATAGTTAATGAAAGCAAAGATATTATAAATTTTTTTTAAGTTATCAAAATTGTTAAGTATTTTATTGAGCGCTCTATAAGGTAGCAAGAAATGTCCTCTGAGCTATTAAACACTGTTTCAGCATCATACTCATCATCGTTTTCCACGTCTTCATCGGAGGAGATCTAACCTTATTCTTTGTCCTGTGCATAGTTTAGTCACACGACATGAAATAATCAATTGAAGTTTATTTGATGGCATTATAAAACATATGTTAAATGAATGTAAAAAAATAATCAAAATATTTAATTTAATTTAAGCTTAGAAAGCATTGAGTAAATAAAACATATGTAAAATAAATTTGAAAAATAGAAATATTAAAATAAATTTGAGCTTATTGTAAAGCATTGAATTAAATATATATATGTAATATAAATTTTAAAAATAAAAACATATGTAAAATAAATAAGAAAAATAACAAAATATTTATATTAATTGAAGTTTATTGGACGGCAATAAATCAATAAAACATATATTAAATAAATTTTAAAAATAACAAAAAAATTATATATATATTGCTGGTCAAGGGGGTCTTTTTCCTCATTTAACCCCCCCTATTGTTACACCTACACCCCATGAACAACCTACCCCCCACGGCCAATTTTTATGAGCCACGCTCGTCATACCCCCCCCCCCCCCCGGAGTAGGAGACGCTGGTTGTAGTGTAAGATAGGCAAAATTTAAAAATATTTTATCCAACTATTCTGTATAAAATCCTTATATCGTACCATTATTTACAAATGCAATTGAATAATATGGTCAAATTAAAATTTTCAACCGGACACTAAAATTTGAGGGGGTTGCTTGAGTTCTTAGAAATTAAGATTGAATACTGATATACACAATTATGGTAGCGGTTATCATTTATAAACGCAAGAGCCAATTTTAGAATTTTTAAAATTTATTATAAAAAAAAGAGATCTAACTAATTGCCCAATATTGATGTGAACACACGAAATCTAAGACCCATCACCGTTTAAGTCCTTGGGGTAAATATACCCTAACCGCGTTTTATTTTAACAAACTATTATAAAAAATAAAAAAAATTCGACTATTCAGTGAATACTAATACAAGGCATTTTACAGCTCAACGAAATTAAAAACGCGGAGAGTTTAAAAAATTCTGACACATATTAACACACTCAATGTTAGTGAGTTGTCTTGTTTAGTTTTAAATATGAAATATAAGTCCTATTTTTTTTTCTTCGCTAAATTTTTAAAAATTTGTCCCCTTGGATAGCCTGGTGTATGAATATGATCAATTTGACAACATGTGTGTGCTAGCCAATATTGTCAAAATAAATTGTGCCTTTTTTCGTTTCACTCAACGTCTGAATCAATAAAATTTTTAAATTGAGAGAAAAATGGAAAAAGTTTGAATGATACCATAAATGTTAGTGAAATGTATAAAATTTGATAAAATACAAGCCATATATGAATTTTTTGAAACATATAATTCCATATCCTTTTGTGCTAATGCGACATTAATATGGACGTGGGCCCTTATTTTCAAACTCTACCCCGCCTATAAATTATAATCTATAAGCGGGGTATAAATTTTAATGTATTTATAACATTAATTACATTTCACTGGTATTCTACGAATTCAAACCTAGTGCCTCATAAAACCAGGCAATTCATACCTCTAATCGGTTGTATGATGACTCTTTTTTGTTTTTCCGCCAAAAACTTTTTTTTTCTTTAAACACATCGAAAAATTTTGAAAAAATGCCAAAACACTTTTGTAAATTCGGGACTAAATTTAAAAAAAACGTGTAAGCTAACTACAAACATATACTTTTGTATTTAAATAACTAGATTGGTGTTTTATTTGATAGCTTAGGCTCAACTTTGTATAATTAAGCTAATATTTTGTTATAAATATAATGTAAAAAAACTAAAAATTTTGATTTTTAGAGAATTCTGACTTATTGTTAATTTGTAAAAAAAAATTCAAAAATATTTTTGAGTTTCTGAGTCTTGAAATCGCTAGATGAGTTACTTTTTTCATTTTTTATGACATATTCCTATGTGTATTGGAGTGAAAACTTGGCTTACGATGAAACGGTCAAAAGAACTATATTTAGGTCTTAGATTTGTGCTTAATTTGAAGCCAATCAGTCGATATAGGTTTAAAATATTTAAAATGTGTAATTTGATATTTTCTAATTCTTAAATTATACTCCTGATATTTTTTGTTCGAGTCTTTAAGTCGCGAAAAGTTTCACTTTTGATAATTATACTAAGTTTATGTCTATATGGGTAGACCTAAGCTTTAAGCCTTTAGTTTAATTTGGAATATAAAATTGACTTCACAATAACAAGTTTTATCTAAACAATACAAAATAGGGAAAAAGTAAATATCTATATGTAATTTGTAAATTTCTAAATTTAAAAAAAAATTTATGCATATGAAAGCAGGTATCCTCTTTTTATTACAATAATCATAAATAAAAAATTGGGTCAGCTGGGGTGCAAATTTTTGGGTTCTCAATTAACATTTAATAAGAAATATACAACAATGTTATTATAACTATGTATCTTAAATTCTAAGGGAAGCTATTTCAAAAATTTAGGCCGTGCTGGGTTGAAAATCACACAATTTCGTTAGGGGGTAGAAAAAATTTTAAATTAATTTATCTTCGAAGAATATGCTTAATTAGAGTGCCTTAAAAGACATTAAACCTTAGTTAAATAAAATATTTATTTCTGATAAAGTACATGGCTTTTATAGAAGGCCCCATCCCAACCAATATTTAACTTGGTTAAACCCAAAGGGGTTGAAGCAAACCATAGAAATTTTTAATTAACGGTCGGGCCTATAAAATTAGTAAAATTTTTTATTTACGATTCAACCGAGCACTCAAACTTCGGCTTAGTGACATGGCCACGAACCATATAAAACTATGTCAGATGCGCGGAATAACTTAAAACTGACCACTAATACACCAGGGACTTCAATTTATTCACTGGTAAATTAAAAATTATTCTTCTCTTTTTAAATCATCGTTTAAAATTTTTCATACTTTCAATTCTCCCGGGAATTTCCTGAATGACCAATATCGTCCTTGCATTAGCGTTTTGCTTAAACTTTTTAGATTATTATCGAATTAGTCTGAGTATCAAGGGCTATGGCATTTTGACTAGACGGTAAAGTTTAGCTCTTTAAATTAACAATGTGCATTCATTTTTCTCAACATAATATTGAAATTAATCGAGAAAAGAAAAAAATTATATTGCTTTATATTTTCTTTTAGAAAAGAAGTCTTACTAAAAATTCTAATGAACCTGTATTAATTGACAAGGCATCAAAATGCGTATATTAAACATAAATTAATGCAGGAAAATTTGCCATAATGTTTAATATGTGCTGCCAAATTATTATATTCCAATACATCCCGTATAAATAGACAACCTTGAGAGCATGGGAACTTGATATGTTACTTTCTACATTTCAATAAAGAGGCGTTGAGCCTAATTAGTATGGATAAATAAGAGTTAACTAATTCCAAAGCCATCCATTTTATTTGAGAGCCCAAGCCTAAAAAATCTCATTTGATTCTGACGGGCCACTTGCTGGAGTTGCAAACCCACTACAAGTAAGTTGGCTTTGGATAAGAATTTGTAAAGGAAGTCTTATACCACAAATTTTTTTTCTAGTGGTACCCTTAGATTCGCTATATGTGCTGACTTAGAAACATATTGGACAAATTTCGCAAAATATTTTTCTATTTAAGTGAATATAACAACAACTTTTTTTTCCATAATTAATATTTGAAGGTGTATTAATTTGGTCCAATATCACTTGTTTTGTGACCTCATGTTTATGGTTAAAATATAAAATTATAAAATAATTGACCTTTAGGGCCGAAAATATTTTGCTACAAGGTGGTTTTTAGATCTGTATGAATCTCTTTTAATAAAATCCCGGATGTAAAAAGTCAAAAATTAGTGTTTTTGAAATGTTGCCAATTAATAAATGCACCCGGTTTTTCCTAGTAGAAGAAAAACATAAAACCAATCAGTGTGATAAAATGAGCGGATCGCTTCAAAGTAATTATTAAATTTACATCAATTCGTTTACATGCTACTATATAGGTCAGGTTTCTTTGATTGACAATAATTACAAAATATTTATTACATTTGAAAATTATAAAAAAAAAAATTACTCGTGAAACATTAAGGTTGAACACATAAGATAAGTATGAGTATTTGTCAAAATCTAAGGTTAAACTTAATTCTCCCAAAAATATATATTAAAAAAAAATGTGAAAACGAGGTAAGCTAATCGTCGTGGCTTAGTCAGTTTTTCTTATTAACATTCAATTTTATATGCGTATTCTTGCCTTCCTTCATCTCCACTTGTGGGCTCAGTGGTCAAAACTATAGTCCATGCAGGAAGTTTTGTCTTTGAGGTTGCATCAATGATCGCTAAGTGGCAAACCTTCTTCCTTAGACGCAGGAGGTTGCGAGTTCGAATCCGTGCACAGTAGCTTTTTTCTTCGGAAAAATAGTATACATGTGCAACCACTTTTAAGCTTCTGAGTGGCCTGCTTAGGCAGTAGGTCTTAAACAATATGTCTAAAAGTAAGAGCTTAGGCTAAAAACCTAGGTCGCCGGCGTGCGTGCAAATCTTACTATTTAACCCGTCGGCAATATTAATTGCTTTGCTCGGGTTAAAGAGTCAAAGCTCTAACGGGTATGGCACCCCTAAGTGGGGAAGGTATGGGGAAAACCTCAAACCAATTGTTTGTTTTTTCAATTAAAATGAATGCCATGTATAAACCCCAAAAAATAAAATGTATGCCAAATGTGTAATAACTGACATAAAATTTTAGGATGCCAACTTGTGGAAAAATCTCATTATTTGAATCGGTATCAATGTAAGTAGCCTTGCTAGGGTCACAGAGATTTTAAGCCCCCACCGTTTGTTCCTTAATTTGTATAAATGTGGGGAAAAGGCCAGTTGCAACCAATTTTTTTTCCTTCAATACAACTGGTAACAATATATTACCCTTTAACCTAACAAATTGACCTATTTATTTTTCAAAAATAACTTGAAACTATCAAGCCGCCATTATATTTGATGGAGATAACTCTCCAAACATATGACCATCATAAAATATGTCTTAAACATTTTTTATACTTCATCAATTTTTTTTAAAGATTTTAAGATTTAGATCATTCCTTTAAATTAACCTATCAGGTTTTGAGACAAAGTTCCAATTAATTCTATGTACACCATGTCTTTTTTACTTTCTTTTTATTTAACAAATTTGAAAATAGGGCATGTGATTGTATTTATGCATATTAATATTTAAAATAAATATTGTGAATTAATGAGTTACCTTTAAGCGGGTATTGGCTAGTCCAAAAGGTCAAGATACATTGGATCCCGTAGATGTTAAATTTGAGTAAATAGGAGATTTGGTCTCGAGTAAGATTCATGCTATCAATCAGCTGGTGCAATCGTGTGTATTGATAATCCTCTGATTGATATTCCTCATTTGAACTGTTATTATTATTATTATTACTATTAATTAAGTTATTATTATTATTATTATCATTATTATTATTATTTTGGTTGGTTAAAGCGGCATTTAGATTATTTATTCGTTCGACCGTGATTTGTGTCTCAGCTGATCCAGGGCCCATCAGTTGAGCCACGGGATTGACGGCCAGAGGACTTATAGGAAGCAAAGGGGACAGTTCCATGGCAGAGTAATTTTCAAGATTCGAAGAGTCGGGATTTAAATTTACTGCAACGGGCTGTAGTAGGGCAGCATCGTTTAGAGGTGGTCTAATATGGGAGTTTATTTGAAGACCTATAGCCCTTGCCGGGAAAGTTTTTGAATTTAGCTCAGCTGTTATATTTTGTTTTTCCAGTTTAGACGTTTTATTGAATTGCAATGGCCCTGATCGACTCCGGATGCTTTGGGCCCTCTTTATCGGGAAGGATAGGTCCCACTGTCCTTCAAGAGCATGTGATAGTGGTGATATGTTTAGTGACTTTGCAGCCTTGTTAAGTATTGACCAATTTTGATTATCTGGATCGTAAATTGATGTAGCCATGATTTGTCTTAGCTTTCGTTCCTCGTCCGAAATTTTGAACTGAGCCCGCATTTGTGAGAATGCAAAAGGGTCAAAGTTGGAACGATTAAATAGGCTTAATTGGCTCAAAAATTGGCTATTATATTTATCCTTCGATTGGATTATGTTCCACCCAGACGTTATTAGTAAAGCTAAGAGCACAAAATTGGATCTATAAGTGGATTTCATAATTATCAATAATAATACTTCATAGTGTGTTTGCTAATGACGGAATTGGGCCTGTCTCTCATTTTTGAGTTTCAGAGAGTTAATTATTTTTAAATATGAAAAAACGATTTTGTATTTGGATTCCCCACGAGTGAATTTAAATTGAATTAAAAACATATTTTTTTTGTGTGTAAAACAAGAGATAGGTGAATGCGACATGGTTTGACATATTTCAACTAAAATAAAATATTTTTTTCAGGTTACATTATTATTATAATTATTATTATTATTCGTGCTGTTCCAGTGTTATATTCAAAATCAATTTTTTTTTCACCTCTTCCACTCCCTTTATACATAGTGACATATAACAGTTATATAATATTAATTTATAATATCTTTGACTTTGCATCTTCTTAAATAAAATTTTTTTCCACAGTTTTTTCCCATAATTCCGCTGCCCGGAGGCTAATTTGAGGAAACGGGTGGTCTTTTTTCAACGGAGATTAATATGATAAAAAATGTAAAAAGTAAGACAAAATTGGGTTATATAACAAGAATACAGGTTTATTTGCACAAGTAATTTATTTATTTGTGGATTGGAAGATCAAAGCAAATTCCTGGGAGTCAATAAACACTGCAGATATTTAAATGAGAATTCGTTATTATTAGAAAACAGTAAGATCAAAAAGCCAAAGAGAGAAAACGAGCAATATTATCATTATCATAATAAATTCCTACTTTAAAAAGAAACCTAGAGCCGCAAAAAGGGAAAAAACCTCCGTCAAAAAAAGAAGATCCTACTTATTGGCATAATAATCAAGTGAAGTGAGACTCGGTTAGTTCGATAAAATAAAGGACCTTTTCCTCCTAACTCAAAAAAAAACGTGGACATTTGGAATAAGAAATTGCAAGATTGCAAGTTTTAGTAGGTATGAATACAGATGGACTTCTCCTACTTTTCCCTAAAGAATGCTGTGCCGGGTAAGTCCGGCGGCAAATTTTTATTAGAGGTCCTCATGATCCTCTTTTCTTTTGCCGATATTACAAAGATGCTTATTTATAAATTTTTGTTTATGACAATAATGCCGGACTGTAAAATGTAGGAGGGTTAGGTCAAATAAACCACTAATATTCATTATCATCATTTTTTGTGCATTTGTCTATTTTTTTTTAATTTTCGTTTTTGTTTTTCTTTTTTAGCTCTAGTTTTTATTTTTTAGTGCGTTTCATTTGCCATTTATGGATTTATATTTCAATTTTTCTTATAAACAATGGCAGCGTCGTAGGATATTTTGTTTCTTAAACTTATGCGTAGGTGGGATTGCTATATATCATATTTCAAGAGTTGTATTGACGTAACAGAAATGATATTGCAAATTTTGATTATTGGTGTCCTATTACAGGTGAATCAATAGTTATTTGCAAGGGGAACCTTTTTTTCAAATAGTTGAAACACAAATGTTATATAGGGAAAAATGACAGCAATTTTCCTGAAAATTTTTCCCCAAAAATTACACTTAGTTAAATGAGAAATGTTCAAATTTTGACCTATACAAATTTTTTTAAATACCTAAAAACAAAATTTTACAATTACTGCTAGGTATTGTTAAAAAAATCAAAATTAAAAAAAAATATATTTTTATTCCGAAATTCAAGTTCAAACGCGCCCGATGAAAATTTTTTAGCATAAGGAAAAATATTTGAAAAAAGGTCAAGCAGGCTACATTTTTTGAAATCAGGTATAAAGTCGGGCGGAGCTAGAAATTTGAGATCAACTGACCTATCAGGGCCCAAGAATTTTGGAGCACGGCTTGGCTGAACCTATTCCAAACGTTCTCTCATTTTATAAAAAAATATTTAGCCTATATTATGTGTTAAAAACCTGAAATTTTAAATTTATGGCAAATTTTTACTTGCATTTGAGTCAAGGGCAATATGCCCCCCCCCCCTTTCGCCCTCTCATCACATTTAAAAATAGGCCTGTTTGACATTTTAATTTAATAAATTTTAAAAGTGAGTTTAATGGATTATAACACGGTTACAGGTATCAATGGAATGGAAAAAGGTATTAGTTGTTAAAATTTTTGGCACCTCAGATTATATTTATATATTTACATAAAGACGCGATACAATAATAATAACGGAATAATGTAACCCTAACCTCATATGGCAAGTTTAAAAATGTTTATACGGAAATTAAATAAAATTTATTTAATTATTTAACTATTCCCCCAAAAAAAATTAATTAAATCTTGATTCATAGTAGGCTGGTAAAACTCAAAAATGGGTGACCCTATTTACGTCCAAATTTCAAATCCACAAGGTCACACACATAAGCCAATTATCAAAATTTTCAATTACTAATATCTCAAATCTCTCGGTCTAATATTTATCATTATTATAAATAAATTGCAAGATAATAGAATGTAATGCAACAACCAAGTGAACCGTGGATATAAAAATAACTTTAATTTAACTATATCACGGAAATTGGATTCGCTATATAAGACTTTTTTTTAGAGCTAAAAACTCAATATGCGTTTTGACAATCTAAATTATTATTCTCTCTATTTTGAAAAAGAAACAGATCCAAAAAAATTTTTCAGGACCAATATTTCCTATAATTTCACTGTGGATATTAAATTGTTATAGTGATAAATTACTGATAAAGGTGACAATTTTGATCAATTAGGCGGGGCTGGTAGCACATGGTTATAACAAAATATTTTGTTAAATTATTTCAAAAATGTGAAAGGCGGGGCATATGGGTAGAAATTTGTTACTGCTTTTATGTTAGCTAGTAGGGCTCTATGTATTTTGGTATTCGATGAACCATAAATTCGTTGCGACTTTATAAACTAGCCCAACAAGCTATTATATGACAATACCAATAATACCAAATTATATAAAAATATTGAAACTTTAACAAAATTACGGTATCCCGAAAATTGGTGGACCATGACACCAATAACGGTGCAATTACATATAAATGTGTCATTTATCAAACATCAATTAAGTTAACTAAAGAACAGTATTTCAATTTAGTTTTCAGCGCGAGGTTAAATTTGTCGCCACCCAGAAGTAGGGTCTTATATTGAAAAAGAGGTTTTCTAAAAATAATTTTTGATGCATGGACGCGTTAAAAATCATTGGCTTTTTGGTTTGCCTACTAAGGTCCAGAACAAATAACCGTTAGGTTAATTTATGAAATTTGCCTTCAGAAAATAAGGTTTTTGTCCGAAATTTTCACTTAAGATATATAGTAGCAAACCCTTACTACATAAACAGCTTAAACATGAATGTACAAAATATTATATTTAAAAGAAAAAAAATATAAAATACCGCCTTGGTGCGACTTCGAACACTAGACTTTAAGTATGGAAAGTCTCACTATTACCGAGTGAGCGCTACGCCGCCTCGAATGTCCTAATATAAGTTATAATTGTAACCTAGATATAAAATTGTTAAACCCTTTTCCCAATTGTCTTTACCCCTATAGCACAGGTCAATAAATTATTGAGAGTAATGAGTTAGCTATAAATATCAAACCTGCCATCGTAGAGATTTTCAAATCCGTTTACCGTTTTTTCTAATCTAACTTAGTTAGTCAGCTATAAACATTGAAAATTTAAATAAAAAGTCAAAAAAAGATACAAAAATAAAAATAAATTGATATTTATTTTTGCATATTCACAACAGCTAAACTGTTAAATTTAAACTTCAAATAATATTTTAATTAAAACTCCATAGTTTGTTGTGGACGCGAAATATTTTGTTATCTAAATGCTGATGTAAGAGCTTAATTTGATTATGAAAAAAGGTTTCTTAAATTTTTTCTTTTTAGGGTATATTTAGATCTGTCAATTCGGTCAAAAATGGCCATTTTTCGTAATGGATGGATCTAAGGAGCCGAAGGCAGAAGAAACTAAGAAAAACTGAAATTATATATAAAATAAGGCTATCATGGGGATGCATTTTTTTATATTTTCATACTCTTTTTTTTGACATTGTCTTGTGTCATATTATAAAGCTGTTTTAGTAATAATTATTTTAATATTTTTCAGATCACTTGCCCACCCAGTGCTCGGCTAAGGGGCCCGTTTTATAGATATTGGGTCTTTGGGATTAGCTCAAGAAGGCCAAATTTTTATTTTCTAATATCGACGAGTTTTTTCTGTTTTTATTTATTTTTTGACAATTTATTAAATTTAAATCAGGTTTAAACTTAGCCTGGAATAAAAAAAAAAATTTTCACAGTTTTTTGGGTTTGCATCTTTAGTTAGCATCTAGCATAATTTTGGAATAATTAATAAACTGGGCTTGAATCTAAGCTTTTTTATGTTTTATAAGCCTTACCATTTGCGTTCCAACAACAGGTGTGTTTTTTCAAACCACGAAAACTTAAAATGTAACTAAATCAAAATTTTTAGAACCGACAAATACAACTTTTTCACTTTTTTAAGCCTCAAAATGTTTCACTTTTATATTACAGTTAAAAAGAGAAACTAACAATCATAACAAAATTTCAATATTAGGCTTGTATAAACTTAGAATATGTCATATGGCATATTGCAAATAGCATGGTAGATTTTGATAATAACCATGCATCAAATTATTATAAGGTGTTAGAACTTAGGACAGGTCTGTTTTAAGGATAGGTAAGCTCTCCAAATACAATTTTTGCTAAAACTTCTAACCCTAGTCACAAAATTGCAAATTTATGTTTATATAAAAATTACATTTTTTTTTGTAAATGTGCAAAATATTTTGTATATTAAGAAGCAATAAGAGAGGCCGGGGCTATTGCAACTTTCAAAAGTCAAGTAGTTATAAGAGATGGAGTCCGGGCAGGCCGAAGCCGAAATTAGAAGCAAAAAATTCCAAGCCGGGCCAATTTTTTAAATCTCATCTATTTTAATTTTTTATTGTTAATTAAAATTAAAAATGAAAAAATTGTTATCATAATAAATGAATGATAACATTATTACACTTTGTATTTTTAAAACGCTAGCAATAAAATATTTTGGGGCCGATTCAAATTCGGGTCAGGCCCAAAGAATCATTTTTCCGCCGAGCTGGGCCGAATCGTAAATTCGGGCGGGGGAAGAGAGACCGTACTCTGCCAATTAAAAAATATGTCTGGGGCCGGTTCGAAATATTACCATCGGTTAAAGCTTTAATAAGAATAGGCCCGAATATAGTTTTGAGACTCGAGGTAAGCGATTCGATTGAGTAAAATTGAGGTTTAAATTTAAAAAATGCCTGCCTTAGCATAGGCCCTATGGGCTGTGAAAAGGTCCTATATCGATATCGCTGAATATTACTTTTTGCAGCATTGCTTATTTCCGTGGTTAATTTAGATAATTTTAGAAAAAATCGAAATCTTAACAGTTGCTTTTTTTAATTTAATTTTTTGGCAGACAAGTGCAATAGTACTGTGATTTGTTAAGGAAAGACGACTACAGATATCAACACATTTTTTGTCAACATTTACAGCAATTTTATGTTATTAAAAATTCATTTTATAATTTAAAACATACAGAAAATATAAATTAAATGTGTCTTATTTCCAGTAATTCTAAAACAAAATTAATTATTGGTGTAATAGTCACGATGAATTTAAATTTGCTGTATGTTTAAAAACTTTTATAAATGAATAAAAAACTGAATTTTTAAGAAAATAACATTGCGTTGTAAAATGTTTTTTGTATTTTTTTGCCCAATTATAATAAAATTTTCACGCATGGTAAAGCTTTGTGCAAACGAAAGAATTTAAGAAAATAAAATAATAATAATAATAATAATAATAATAATAATAATAATAATAATAATAATAATAATAATAATAATAATAATAATAATAATAATAATAATAATAATAATAATAATAATAATAATAATGGGTAATATATTGACACTAGTATTTTTAGCAATAATAAATTTAAAGTTATATTTAAAAATAGTTAATAAAATTTAAACTTATTCGATTTACATTTTAACCCTAAATGGCTGGGAAAAGGCTCAAATAGAAAGAGAATATTGCTTCATTTCATTTTAAGTGGCTAAATTTGTCATGTGTCTTGAGTGATGGAGGTTTGGTGAAAGTGAAAATGATCTTATCTTGAATTTTAATTCCAAAACTTAAAAAGTGGCACGCTCGCGAACTGACTTGAGATCTTTTTTATGAAAATATGGAATAAATAAATATATTTATTGATAGATTGGATAGCACAAATCTTTTTTAAAGAAATTTTTATTTATAAAAATTTAGTTGTTTGACCACACCGACTACAAAAGGGAGAAATGCTATTTTCTTTACTAAAATAATCTTTACGATATGCCGACTCGTATGCAATATCTATATGATGATTAGATTTATTGGCATACTACGTTTTTTAAAATGGGTTTTTTTAACCGAAATAGGGACTATTAATTCATAAATTTTTTAATTGTGTGTAGCCCAATTTTTTAATCCTGTTAAAGTTTTCGACCTACAAATTCCTTTTTAAAAATACATAACTACCTAAAATTTAGATACTAATCACGTTAAAATATTATAATGACAATAGTCACATTTTAAAAGAAAAGCTTTTTTTATTTTTTTAATTAAGGTAATATTGAAGCTTAGATTGGAAAGATATTTAACTAAAGATTGGACCCAAGATTTATCTAATAATTTCTAAATTATTTATATTTAAATTCTTTTAACACTGGACAACAACAAAAAACAAAATAAACCATTTTTGAGGATTTTGTAAAAAATTTTCTTGCTATAACGATCCCGTGTTTAGTTTTTTTCAACCATTTTTTTTTTAAATCGCGTCCTTCAGAAAAAAAATTCACAAAATTTCTTTAACTGTTAGTTTTCCAAAAAATCTCTTGGCATATTCAGATTCCTTATAAAAAACATATCTAAAAAAAGTAATATCTTAAAATTATTTGCAATTTACTTTCAAGTTATTTAGGATCAAAAACGGATTTTAGGAAGGAAACCACGAATTTTATAAAGATAAAAAAATAAAAAAAATTAAATTAAAAAAAAATTAAATTGCCTTACTAATGAATGTTTCCGTAATTTAAATATATTTTTAAACTTTTGTTACTACCCATAAGTTTTATGATATAGAGGCCCAAAATACCCCAAAAAAAAATCTCAACTTTGACACCGAATATCTAAAAATCTGAGGCATTGGCTAAATTCTGATTTCATATTCGTTATTAGCACAAACAACTTGATCAAAAACGATAGTTGCCATAAATGATGCTTAAGGTCGTCCTAATTTTATTGTCTAGTGTAATTTAAACTTCTAATTAAATCAATTAAAAAACTTTCATAAACATTATTAGCAAACTGACACCCAGGGCCGGTCCGTCCATCAAGCAGTGCATGGGGGCATCAGGCGATTGTTTATCTATAATAGGTTTTATAAGCAAATATTTTGAAAAATTAGGTGTTTACTTATAGCTATAGCTTAGGTAAACGTTTTGAGCGATTAACTCTATGATAGCAAATATAATTGTAAAATAAATTTAGTTGCTTTAAAATTTGAAATAAATTCCCCTCGATTTAATTATAATAATTTTTGCGATTTCGTTAATAAATGGTGGGCCAATTTCATGATTGTTTATCATTGCAAAAATACATAATTTTATTCTTTCCTTAATTGACTTAACTATTTAGTTAGATAATTAATTTCACAGATGTTATCAAACGAATAAACTTGAGCCCGTCAGCTTAATTGTTCGCTGAATTCTAAATCCGATCTACTTGGTTTTATCAAATCCGCTTAGCTGATCATAAATTAGCCTTAGTTAGCGGATTTTAAAAATCTTTGGGTGATTTCAGGCCAATCCGGGTAAATTAAAAACATTAAAAACAAAGTTTGGGTGAGGGATTGGTGGCGCGATATTATATAACCGATAGCCAAGATAAAAATCAAATAATATTCTTCCAAACGAGCCTGGCCTAACACCCGATTTGAACTCTAAAAAAGCTTACCCAACTTATCTTCCAAATTTAATTTGGTCCATATGCCATTTGAGTTTTCACAAAAAATATTTTTCAGTTTGTTCAAGATTTATAAATTGTTGACCATTTAAAGCACAGGGTGTACTATTTTTTAAGAGCAAATTAGAGTTACACATAAAAAATTAGTTATAAATAAAGGAAAGACATCAAAAAATGACATAAATTTAAATTTTGTTACTTTCGTTGACAGGAAAATGATATTTAATTCGATGGTGGCAGCTTAACAAACCGCCCATAAATCAGGCATCCAGTGCCAGAGGATATTGCTGGCATTATTTTAATTTTAGAGAAATTACAGGAAAAAAACAATTGTATGAATAGCAATACGTTTAACTACTTATTATTTTTATCAAATAAAAAAATTTCGACATTGTGGGGCGCTCAGTGTTTTCGTATCATTTGTAAAATTTGAATTTATGCGTATTAACCTATATGCAATATTTTCTTACACATGGAGCAATTATTCTAATTATGTTTGAATTATTTAATTTATGAAATCCATCTAAACATGATAATTATTTGAAAAATTCAAATCCTCAAATTTTTTTTAACCGAGTCCAATATTTTTTAAAATTATAAAATTTAAAAAAAATTTCCAAAAATTAAATGAACTTTGAACTCGCCCTGAATTAAAAATTGTCTAGTCATACATTTTATTAAACAAATAGTCGATTTACTATTTAATTATAAAAACAATGTTTTAATGTTTGTTAAGTCACATGATGAAGCGAAATTACCATCTAATTTTACATAACTGATATTAATTACGGTGTATTATTTATTAAATTTTCTATATAAAAATAGAGTTTTTATTGACTTCTTATTTTTAGATGTATCAGAACGTCCCTATTTTAACAAGTACACAATAATAATCCTCCGGTAAAATGTTTTTTTTTCTAAGGAAATTATAGAAGAAGGTTTGTTCGATACTAAAATAAGTAGTCGTTAGGCTAAAAACATGTTTATGAAAATTTTCAAGGCTTTTTAGGCCTTACGAAAAAGAAGGGAGGGAAAACGTTGAATAGATGCTCCCCGTGATTTATCTCATATATGTCCTCCGTTTTCCGAAATTTCTTTCGCCTTCGGCTATTTTGCTATGTTCATATTATAAAACCATTGCCAAATTGTCAGATTTTGCGACCTCGAGAATACCCTATAAAAAAATTCAAATTTTTTTTATACTAAAATCCCTTGTAGCATTTTTTTTATCTCAAATTATAAAAAAACAAATTTGTTTAGATCAAGCTCATTTATCAACTTTTAAATAGTTCTGAATATTTGGCATTTCAACCTAAATTGAACACGATATTTTATGTTTTTAATAAAAATATTATCAAAAGTTTTAATCTCACAGTTTAGCTGTTGTATATAATAAAAATTTTAATCTATTTTTGTTTTAATCTTTTATGATTTTATAAACATTTTTTCAAACTAGCGACTTACAAAGTTTGATTAGAAAAAACAGTAAACGAATAATATCAAAATGGCAAATTTAGTCTCTGTAGTGAGCTCATTACTCTAGAATATTGTTGACCTGTGTAATTTATGGCAACTTGTAACAAAAGGCCTACAGTGGGGTCTATACGGAACCCAATAAACTTCTATAATTTTTCGAGTTTTTAAGCTACTTTGTTGTTTTATTTATTTAAAGAAAAATACTGTACAATTACAAATTTTATTGTACACAAAGTAAAAAAAAATCTAAAAAATGGGAATTTTTGATTTCTCTATATTTCATTAGATAAATCTTGTCAATAAACTTAATGTATCCATTTTATTTATTAAATAGTGATTTTAGGTCTAGTAGAATCTTTTTAGAAGAATTTAGGAAAAAATATTTTAACCCGCAAACGGTTTGTTGAGATTTTTGTAACACGAATGGTGCAGGGGTCCTTTACACCTCTATAAATTTAAGAGTTTTAGAACTATGATCTTTATTTTTTTTTTTATTATTTTGAAAAAAAATACGTGCTCTTTAATTATACACTATTATAAGTTATTAATAAATATTGTAATTTTTATTTGACACAAAGTAGAAAAAAAATCTGAAAAATTGAAATTTTTTATTTTTACATATTTAAGTAAATCATATCAATAAATTAAATATATCAATATCATTGATTAAATCGTGTTTTTAGGTCGGGTAGAACTTTTATGAAAAATTCATGGAAAAAAAATATTATGAAATTAAAAATTAATTTTGGCTATTATTCACCTTAAAAACTATATTACAAAGAAAAAATAATAATTTTTATCATTATAATACAATCTAAACATTTTATATACTTAATAGGTAAAAATATTTGGAAAAAATTACTAATAAATAAGATTACATTTAAGTTTGAATTTATAATAAGGCAATATAATGTTTTCAACAATGAAATTTACCATGTAAAGTCCTTACGGACCCCAATTCAATTTATAAATTCTAAACAAATTTTGTTATTAGACTTAGACCAATTTTAATTACTGGTTTTGTTTATTATCTTTTAAGAAAAATGTTACAGAGTTTTGGCCAATAATATATATTATAAAAATTTTAATATAAAAAGTGCCGGGGTCAATATGGACCGCACAGTGCTAATCGCGGGTAAAAATTAAAAATTATTTTTGGCTATAATTCACCTTTAAAATTAGATATTTTTTAAAGAAAAAAAAATAATTCTCATTATTATTATACAATATAAACATGGTTGCAATATTTTAGTTTAAATAAACAATGAGGTATCATGGTTTTTAAGAATTTCAAATTTCTAAACGAATTTTTTTATGAGACTTATACCAAATTTTATTTACTAGTTTTGTTTATTTTATTTTTAAGAAATAACTCACAAAAAATTTAGCATCATGTATAATGTTTTTGAAGAAATTTAAAATTTAAAATGTGCTGCCCTACAGTGCTAATCGCGGGTTAAAATAAAATTAAATAAAATTTTCATGAGAATTTAAATCTTGCTATATATATATTATATAGAATTTATAAAGCGCCCTAAACATAAACCCGGTTTTATAGTTTTTTTATACAAATAAATAAATGAGATATGGCTAATGCAATATAATATAATTAATTGCAAAAATTCAACCTTTTAATTTTGCTAATTTGCAATTATTTATTAGGTTTGTGTTGGCTATTTGTTACATTTTAATAAGATATTAGTTGAGAATTATTTGAGAATAAAGTTTAATTAAGTTTGGGATAGTGCTATATCAGGTCAAATTGAATAATATTACCTTATAGTCGTAACCTAAAACAATTATACAGGCAAACTAAATTAAATAGGATGGCTGCTCTTCATAACCCATCCAATAAGAAGGAATTTTAGTGGAAAGTTTCTTAAATAGATCAGAGTGTATCTTTAACTCAGAACTTTAAAGTTTTTACTTAACCTGCGATTAGCACTGTGGGGTCCATATGAACATTGTGAATTTTTTCTTAAATATATGAATAAAACTATTAATTAAAATTTGGTCTAGGTCTAACAAAATTTGTTGAGAAATTAGAAATTCTATTGGCCATATGTACCCACACTCTGAATTTTATTGTTGAAAGCCATATTGTCTCTATGTAAATTTTTAAAATATTGCAACTTATAGTGCTGGCCACTATAAATTGGCCAGTGTCAGAAAAAAATGAATTGTCACGTTTCATGTGGCCATCCACCACTATTTTTTTGATCACGGTCATTAATAAAATGATCATGATCACAATTGAATGATCACAATTAAATGACACGATTACAATTAAATGGTCATGATGAAGATTTTATGGTAAACATCACTAAGTTGTGTGAATAGCCACAACATAGTGATATTTATCATGAAAACATCCTCTTGGCCATTTAATTGTGACAGAGATCATTTAATCGTGATCGTGATATTTTTATTAGTGACAACAATCAAAAATATAGTGGTCGATGGCCACATTTTATGTGGCTATTGATCATTCTTTTTCTAACATGTGCCAATTTATTGTAACCAGTACTATATTCTAGGTATACTTTCATAATAGTTTTACGTATGTTATAAATCCAATTCCAATCACAGTGGTTGAGGGCAGGGATTGGTACCGCGGAAATTTTTAGTATCGGTACCGGTTCCGGTACCAGCCTATCTCAAGTACCGGTACTGGGTACTGGTTCCGGTACCAGAGGGTACAATAATTACTGCACTTATAATAACACATATATGTCAGGTTATATATATTTATTTTTATATATAATAAATGCAATATATACATATATACACGTATAATAGACAAAACTTTATTTCAAATCTTTATTTAAACGAAGTAAAATAATTGAATTTAGTAAATTGTTTTTTTAAAGCGCTTTTAGTTGAACACACTAAAAATAACTATATATTATTACTTGAATATAGAAGAAGCACGTGGATAAATTTAAAAAAGTCGGCAAATATGAAATAATGAACTGAAGTGAAAATGAGTTAAATACACCTCTTGATATGTTTTTTTTAAGGCAGCTATTTAAATTTTAAAATCATTATAAAAAATTTAGTTGCATCCGTTTTGAAATATATAATTAAATAATATTAAACAAATAATTTTTTACAAATCAAAATTTATGTCAAGTTTTTGAATTTTTCTTAACACTATAAAATTTCCGGAATATTAAAAATAGTTTTTTATAACAAATGAAACATCTAAAATATCAAAAATAATAAAATAAAATTATTTTAGTTCATATGTTACAAAATATTAAAACTTTTTAAAGGTTTGACTTAAATATTCTTTTGCATATTTTGATATAAATTTTTTATATTATACATATTGTGCATCTTCATGCTAAATTTTAAGATAATATCTATATTACTGAGCTAAAAATTATATCGCCATTTAGGTGATTTAGGGAACAAAGCAACTATCAGACCAATTAGTGTAAATTTCTAGCCATTATATTTTAAATAAAGTATTTTTAAGCTAATAATGTATTTTGGTACCGCGGAACCGCTTTTTTCAATTTTAGGAACCGGTACCGGTTCCGGTACCGAGCAACCCTCCAAGTACCGCGGTTTTCGGTTCCGGTACCGGTACCGGTACCAATCCCTGGTTGAGGGCGTTCAATTTATTACAATACGGATTTATAATCACAACAACAAAAGAACAGCTGATTCCAATGTCATCTGATTATCTCTCGTACTAGACATAAAGTTATTCGACAACATATTAATATAAAATGTTTGTATTATTAAAATTATCTTATTTCCTTTATAAGATATCTAGTTTTAGGCGAATAATAGCCTAATTTTTAATTTTACAATATTTTTTTTTATTAACCTTTCATAAAATGTTCTACCCACCCTAAAAACATAATTTTATTAATAAAATTAATATGAAATTAATCATAATATATTTGTAAGGGCGCGCTCAGACTTAGTTCATTTTAAAAAAATTTAAAAATTTTTAAAAATTATAAAATGTTTACCTTTTGACATTAAGCGTTTATTTACAAAAAGTCGCTAGCTTTCTATATTAGAATTAAAACAGTTTTTCTGCAAGAAAATTCTTAAAAATTTTGAAAAAAAAAAATAAATAAAATTTCAAAAAATTTAAAATTTTTAAAGTTTTACATAAATTTAAAAAGCCTAAACGCGCCCAAATAAAGAAAATTTAAAAATTCTCCTTTATATATCTACATTGTGTCTAATAAAATTTGTAATATTTATTAATATTAACTTCTATTTGTTATTAAAGAGCATGTATTTCTCTTCAAAATAATCAAAAAAAATGAAGTTATAGAAGTTTAAAATTGGGATTCGTATAAATCTTATTACACAGATCAACAATTTTTTGAGAATTATAAGTTAAATACAGAGATCAAACCTGTCATCTTAGGGAATATCAAATCCGGTTACCCTTTTTCCTGATCAAACTTAGTTTGTCAGTTTTAAACATTGAAAATTTAAAAAAAAAGGTCAAAAAAAAAAGATTCAAAAACAAAAATAAACTGAAATTTTATTTTTGCATATTCACAATAGGTAAACTGTTAAATTTAAACTCCAAATAATATTTTCATCGAAAACCGATAATATATCGTGTCGTATTTAAGTTTGGATGCGAAGTATTTTGTATTATCTAAATGCCGATGTAAGAGCTTGATATATTAATAATATTTATTTTCCATTATTTGTGATTAAAAATATAAGTTACAAGAAATTTTTATATGCAAAAAGAATTTTTAAATTTTTTCTTTTTAGGGTATATCTATTACTGTCAATTTGGTCAAAAAAGGCTTTTTTTGTCATAGACGGATTTAAGGAGCCAAAGACGGAAGAAACTAATAACAAAAAGTAAATATGAGATTAGGTCATCATGGGATGCATTCTTTTATTTTTTTATAAAATTCACGTTTCTGTCATTCATATTTGTTGACCTGTGTTATAGTTGCTTTACTAATTTCTTACCCTACTGTTTGCGGGTTAATATATTTATATATTTTTTAGTAAAAAACAATTTTTTTTAAACCATTATATTTTTTCAAAAATTAAATTTTTCTAAATATGCAAAATTTAAAAACTAAGTTATAGCAAAAATTAGTATTATTTAGGCTATTTTTTTATAAATATTGAAATAAGTAGAATAAATTTTCTAAAAACTAATATTAATTAATATTCTGCAATTTTGCCTTCAAATCATTTATGCCACTTTCCTAGTATTGTTAAATATTTTGGTAGCCATCTATTTATTGAACCTATTACAGGCACTTAAATACAGAAGGTGTTTGTGAAATTGGTAATGAGTTGGCGAAGTATGATCTTGTTACTTTCGAACCCGGTTAGACATATGATAAGCAGCTGCTTTTTCGGCAAGAATTAGATAGATGGCTTTATATCAAGGTATACTGTTTTAAATTATGTCATGATATATTATTAAATTTGAGCCTATTTTATATAAGTTTTTCTAAATTTAACGTTTCTAAATGACAGTTTATTAATGTTTTGATGCATCTTTAGCATTAATATCATTTTTTAAAGTTATTTTTATTTTTGTAATTTGAAAAAAGTGATGGCATATACTGTATAATTTGATAAAGTATGTTGTATTAATATCTTTTTTATTTATATAATTATAAACCTTAGTGTTTATCTTACGCACAATATCATATAATATCTCAGTTTTTGTTTAAGTAATTAGTATAGCTAAAAATTATTTTACCTTTTATATTTATATCATAAATACATTAGTTTAATTTATTAAATATTCTCTTATTTAATATCAAGGAGATTTTAATTCTGATATTTATGTCAAGATTTAGTCTTGAACTAAAGATTTAAATATAAACTTTGAAACAGGTGTTTAACTAAGATAAGAATATTTATATTCTAAAAATTAATCTTTTATTTGAGTACTAAAATACATTTATTTATGTTTTAACATCCTACATCTTATCTATGTCACAAAAATCTTTTTATTTCCTTATTGTAAGCATATAATTCTCTAGGGACAAGTGACATATGCAGTAAAAGATTGAAATTTTGGAAATGCTATATAAGGGTATGATTTAAGCACTAATGCTTGAGTTATCTCATATTTTAACATTTAGTCTTTTCATATAAACCTTTTATGTGTTTCAGGCATTAATTTATACTAGATAAACATTTCACAGAAATAGTTATGATATTTGAGGTTGCTGTTAATCAAAATAGTATATATTTTTTTGGAACTTTAGGTATTTTGTTTAATTCTATACATCTATTTCAATTTTTATGTAAACATAGTTTATTTTTTAATCTAAAAATTTTGTAATATTTAAAAATGGCAATTTTTTGCAACTTACGTCTTTATTTCTTTAGGAGCACAAATTATTTGTTCTTAATTCTCCTTGTATGCTCTGTGACATTTTTTTATAATCCATAACTTGTTTAAATATTTGGTATTTTTGTGTGTCAAATTATTTTAATTAAGATAATATTAAAAAAAGCTAAGGCTACTATTAATTTTGCCCCCTAGCAGCAAATCATTTTTGACGTTTTAAGTTGTATGAAGTTTGAAATAGAGTTCAAACCGGGCCGTGTTTGGCCTGACCAACATATTTTTTTTAGGCCTGGCCCGAAATTTGGTTTTTTATATTAGGCCTTAACCGAATTCACTAATAAGTCCCGAAACTTTTATATTACAAGCAAAACATGTTTTCCTAAAATTCTTAATAAAACACAAAGTTAGAAGTAACACCCTTCAATGGTTGATAATTTTATCAATATTGGTTATTGTTAATAATAGTCAAAAAAATTTGAGGCAAAATGAAATACTAAAAATCAAGATGGCCCGGCCCAGTTAATCTTCTCTTTTAATTCAGGCCCGGCCCGTTTTTTGGGCGGGCTAGCACCGGGCAGGGTGGGCATTCAGGTCTTGATTTGATCCTTAGTTCATTCATAAAAATGACTTTTTTGCATAAAACTAAATTATTAGAGGGGACACTTGAAATTAAATAAATTTTTGTTTTTGGTATTATTATCATCCCAATGTAATATAAAATCGATTTTTAACCCAACTATAATTGAGGGAAAAACATGGAAAAATAAACTACAAAAAATAATAATAATAATTGCTCTATATAATAATAAATTGTCATAATTACAATGTAATGTTACATTATATAAATGTAAATTATGTGAATGTGAAAAAATGTGGTTCCGCTAAAAAAATTAATATGTCAGAATTGGCGCTATATGTGTGGCCTGGTAGATTTGTCAGTGTGGAAACCAGCGCGCGGCTTTTTTTTGATGTTTTGGAAGGGAAAAAAGCAATTATGTACGATAATATTTTGTACGAAAAAAAAAATTAATTCAAACTACTACTATTTTCCCGTAAAACATTTATTCAAAGCTACTTATTATGTCACAAAGTCAATTCATTGTTGTTATTTTATCCTCATTACATTTATTTTTATGAAAACACCTTTATTATCATTATTTATATGACTTTTGCACCTTATTGTCACCTTTGCCTAGGTGAGAAAGGTACTTTTAACGATGTGTCGTTGACGTTAAAAAAATTCATATTACATGCCATAGCAATGATGATATAATGGAAATTGTATTTATTAACATTAAGATATAATTAAACATGTCTCTAAATTATATTCAATAACAATAATTAAGATTTTAAGGTATTGAATTTTAATTTGAGCATTACATGCTTTTTTACTTTAATTATTATATTGCTAAATTTGTAAATTTAACTTCTTATGTTATTTTATGTTAAATACTTATCGAAACAGCCTATTGCGTCTTTTAGGCAGTTGCATCACTTTTGAGTCACTTTTTTTCTTAAGTCTATAATTTCAATTATTCCTTTTTTCTTTATATCTGAATAAAATAGCTGCCCCCCCTCTCTTTCAGTCAATATCCTTTTCAAAATTTTCTAACTCAGGTTCTTACCCTGTTTTATATAGCATCAACATTAATGTAAGTTTTAAACATTGGATAAATGCTGTCTTCAGCCAATTTATATCAACATCAATTTTTACGACCCTTCCTTTTTTACATGGGTATGACAAACAAATTTATAAATAAGCTTTGATAGTTTATATTTTCAATATTTACTTAAGATAGTATCTGAGGAGCTTAACAAGCGTTTTCTAATTTAGAAGCAATAGCTAACTAGCTATCGCAAACCACCAAAAATATATAAAACTTCCCAAAATCAATAACTTCCTCTTACTCTCATTCACTTAAGTTTTACTCATATATTTATTCAAATGTTACAAAATATGGGTTACCGGATAGGAATACTGAAATAAATATTGAGCCCCAATATTACTGGGTTAATAGAGCATATTATTAGGTATTACTCAGCCTATATATAGGTTGTTTCTGTTTAAATATACTAACCTGGCCATTTTTTGAGTATAATGACCTGTTGAAGGGTTATTTTAAGTATTTAGCAATCATAAAAATTGATTTTAATTTTCTATTACCTTTTTCAAGTACCAATTGGCGCAATTACACACAAAAAAATAGGGAAAACTTGTTGGATAATATAGCTAAAATAGGTATAGTTTTTTTAAGACTAATTAAATGAAAGAAAAGTCTGATCTACGCCCCCAAAACAAACAATAATATTTGCAAATGTATCAATTAAAATACACAAAATAGATGGCGTATTAAATTTAAAGGTGCACAAAATATTTATTATAAAAATTCATTACATGATTTAATTATTCTCCTATCACTGTTTTATAACCAAAGAGGTTTTTAAGTTCTACCGAGCTAATGTGCGGTATAAATTTGTCAATTTTGCAAAAATAAACTTAAACGACTACACAAATAACAAAAATGGCAGTTTATTTGTAGACCTCGATGTATACCTAAAATTTAAGATCATACTTCGTCAGGATTATTTCTGAAGTGTGTTCCGTGCGAAACATCGCCTAACCTTAGCCTCGAAACAAGTCACGATGATGACTTGCATGGCACACCGTCCTTAGCGTGATACTCCTCATGCGAAAGGAACTTCTGCCTATCCTTGCGCTGACTTTTCTCGGAGTTTGCAGCATCGTCTGCTATAACTCCTTAGTGCAGAGTACTTAGCAGAAGATTCTTCGTACCTGAAGAACGTTCCTCTCTGTGAGGCAGTCGCTAACTCTTCACTCCGTCTTTTCGGAGAGTTGCTTCAGCCTCACTTAACTCGTTCTTTACGGACGGGAGAGGAGGGATGGTGTGTGTTCTGAGTGACTAATTTTTTCATAAAATTTAATTTAAAACTGAGCTGGGCCTATTTAATCATAAGTTCCTAAAAGAACTAAAAATCATATCATATTTACATCATAGATACACTGTATCAATAAAAATTTTCAAACAAAAAATGGCTTGGGCCGACATATTACGACTCGGTTTGAATTCCTCTAATATTTAAAACTATAGCAGAAATTCAACAATTAATATTTTTTAAAATTTAAATGAACCCTAAACAGGCCCTAATGTTTAATAATTTATTAGGCACAAGAATATTTTTTAAATTAATCTATTAGGCATTTATGAATCCCGACTTAGACTATTTCTAACCATTGATTTATTTCCAAAACCTTGCCTAATATTAGGAGATAGATAACTGTGTTAAATGAGAAAAACGTTTTACTTCCTAGTTTCCGTAAATAAAATAAATGTTTATAATACATATATTAACATTTCCCCCTCCATCTAATTAAGTTGGCTTACAAAGTTTACTAGACAATTTATTCCCATACAAAACATCAATTATATAGTTCTACTTGAGATTAGACAGCTCTCGGGTTGTCAAATATTTTCATTCATAATTAAATTTTCGCAAGCTTTGGTGAAAAACATTACTTTTACTATTGATTTTCTTGTTTTCTCGAGACTGAACAAATATTTTTTTTGTTTCATTATTGTTTCAACATTGTTACTATGCCTTCCGGCTTTGTTTTTTTGTAAAAATGTGAATTACTCTGAAATTTATTGTCATGAAAAGCGACTTATATATGAACATCCTTCTTATAAACACTTTAAGCGAAGTGTCAAAAATTTAATTTTGTTCCCATCAAATACTACTTTATATTCAGAGAGTTTGACAGTTTACACATACATTTTTTTCTCTTCAATTTCGACACCTTTGGCTTTTAATCATTTTGTAAAAGTAAAAGCATTTGTTCCTAAAAATTGTAATTACAATAATGATTGTTTTAACTATCTTTAAAAACATATTATAGGAGGAGATATACAACATACTTTCGCAAAGTTTAATTAACTCGATTAATGATTGTTTAAAAAAAAAAATTAAAATATAAAAATTTTATAATCCTTTTTTACTTATTAAAGGATTATGTGCAAAAAATAATTTTAAAAAAGTTGGTAGTGATTTAAATCTAGAGAAGGAAAAAAATGGTCAATTTTTAACCCCAAAATTTTTTTTTTTCATACACAGTTCAACAAATATCAATGTCACAAAACATAAAAGAATGCATCCCCATGTTAGCCTATCTCATATATATTTTCCGTTTCCTTAGTTTAATCTAACTTCGGCTCCTTATCCGTCCAACCAAACATGGCCATTTCTGACAAAATTGATAGATCTACTAAAAAAGAAAAAATTTTAGAATCTTTTTCTTCATATAAAATCCCTTGTGACTTATAATTATCATCTCAAACAATGAGGAATAATATTTCAAGCTCTTACATTCATCAGCATTTTACAAAGTATTTTGCGTCCAAACTTAAATACAACACAATATATCATTGGTTTTTAATAAAAATATTATTAGAACCTTAAATTTAGCAGTTTAGCTGTAGTGAATATGCAAAAAAATTTCATATTTTTGAATCTTTTTTGTTTTTAGAGATCTTTAAAATTAGCTGAGTCACTAAGTTTAATTAGAATAAACGTAAACGGATTTGAAAATCCTTAAGGTGGCAGCTTTGATCTCTTTAGATAACTCATAACCCAAATTAGTTGACCTGTGTCATAATAATAAAAATTAAAGAAATTGTTGCAAAATGTTGTTTTACTAGGTCTTTCATTAAATATTTTTATTTTTTTTAATATTTGTCCCGATTTGCAAAGATGTAAAAAATGGTTAATTATTTAGCTTTAATATCAAACAATAAGCCCTAATGTTTTATCCCTATCAAAATTTTCCTTTTTAAATATTTTTAAATGGCAATTTAACAAAAAGTTAGATTTTATGACAGCTCTTTCTTTTCACATTTTTTTTATATGCGTTTTAGGGCGATTTTTTTTAAATATTTTTTTATCCTATGAATTTTTAAATTTTTTTTATAATTTTGTTATATTTTGCAAAAACGCTTTTAAACGCTCTCACTAAAAACATCGTAACTTAAAATTTTTAAGACATATTTTTTTAAAAAGGTATATAAAAAAATTTATTGGATTTAGTTTAAAAGTTTTTTTTTGACTAAATCTTTAATGTTTTCTCATTAATTTTATATTTATTTTATAACCCTTGCATTCTGTTGGGTTAGATTTATATATCAAGAATTTCATATAAGGTTTGAGATTGTTAAAATTCACAATTAACCTATTATATATTAATATGATTTAGATTCGATAAACGTCGTTAACTTGTTACATTCCCTAAAGCAGCAACAGGAACTCAAGAGTCAAGATAGAGGTTTAGGGTCGGTCGGCGATGAAACCGGTATGACCGAGTTGGACGATTTGATTGGATTACTTGAAGACCCGGTTTTTCAGAAAATACTCACCATAAATGTAAAGCTTCATATATTATTGACTGCAAAAGAAGATAATACAGATTTTTTAACTTAACGAAAATACATTAAAAATTGAAAAATGTTATTTTTAAATTGATATATTTTTAATGTGTTATCTCATTGAACATACATTAAAACCAAAGATTTATAAAATGTAAGCAAAAATGTTAAACATGAATATGAGGTAATATAAAAAGATAAATTAAAAAAAACCAAATGAATAATATAAATAAAAGAAAAAAAAAATTTTAAAAAAGGGGGAAAAAAATAAATAACAAAAAAACGAAAATAAAAAATGTGCAAATTTATTTTTTAAGCAAAAAATACTGATTTTTAAGTTTTTAGAAATCAAATTATTTTATTTTAAATACTACCCAATTATTTAATTTACATTGATTATATATTTTTATTTTTAGTTAAAAATATTTTTGTTAATAACTGAATAACATTTTATTTAGTTTAAAAAAATAAAAGAAATTCTTTTAATAATTGTTAAAAAAATGCGTAAAAACTAATTTTTATTAAAATAAATTTAAGACCATAATTATGCGAATTTAAAATATAGTTTTACTGATCAATTTCGTTAATGTAAAATAATATAAGCCATTCATTAGATTCATATTTTAAGATCATATGGTTATGGAATTTAGCATTATATATGTTCCCATTTAGGACGCGATAAAATTTTATATCTTTTTTTATTTTGAAAAAATTATTTTTTGTAGTAAAAAGCATAATTAAAAACAGTTGTTATTAATTATTTGCAAAAAAAAAAATTTTTTTTAAATAAAATTTAACAAAAAATTAACTCAAAACGCCCTAAATTAATATACAAAAAATAATTTGTGTTTGACACCTTATATTTTTATCAAAAGGTTTATGCCTAAAATTGATTGAAATTTTACTGGTTTATTCTAGGATTCGTTGCAAAACCTTAAATATTACGTTGAGAATTACGATTTAAGCGGCTCGCTAAAGCCCAATGATTATGACATATCTCCAAGCGAAGGCCTAATTCTCTCACCCCAAATAGCTAAGCAAATTGAAATGACACAGATCAAGGAAGAAAAGGTGAAAATTTGGGCAGCCTAAAAAGCTGATTATAATAATTTTAAAATTTATAGTAGAAAAAAAGGTGTTATTTGTCTTTTTTCATAATGTACTTGTTAAAGTTAAGAATCCATATTTTTATATTTATTTATTAGGGCACATGCAAAGTTAGTTTTTATTTTCGTGAAATTTTGGAAATTTTGAAAATTTTATTTTTTTTTTCAAAATTTTTTAAAGAAAATTTTAATTTTAGAAAAAGCATTTTATGCGCATATACTAAATTTGGCAACTTTGTAAAAATTTGCGTTTTATTTTAAAATAAATTTTTTCAAAATTTTGAAAATTTTATGAAAATAAAAACTCACTTTACACGTGCCCTTATTTAAATTATTTAAAAAATATACCTCTTTATATCACAATATATGTCTACATATATCGAAAAATGTAGATTCATGAACGTCACAATTATTATAATAATTAAATTCTAATATATATTAATAAATATTATAAAAATTGCGAATATTTGAAATTATAACAAAAATATATTTTTTATGTCAATTTAAATATTTTTTAGCCATCAATTCACACGCCAAAGGGCGAACCTATACGGAGAGAATCCTTGAATAAATCTGAGCCTCAAAGTCCTGAAGTATGCATCTTCCTACTCTTCAATAAAATTATTTAAATCTATTAAATTAAATTAAACAATGGCCTTTAAAATTCAGTTTTTTTTAAGAAAATTATGTATTGGTGCTATAAAAATTGGCAACTTTTTGTAATAATGTAATTTGTAATAGAAAACTTTTTTTTAAATAGATTAACTTTGAACGCGCCCTATAATATAAAATGAAACTTTTTAGCGTTTGATATACATATGTAAAACCAATTAAAGGTAAAATTATTTCATCGATTTAGGCCATTTATTTGATTTAAAGAATCATTATTTGTATATGAATCAAGTTTATTAATGTTTGCAAACACTAAAGGCATTTTTTAATTAAGCTCTTGTTTGGGATATTTGTGACAAAAATTATCATTTCGTTTTTAAAATTAGGGAATTTAAGTAGTTTTAATAATTTTTATTTGCACGGCTCTAGTTACAAAAATATTACACAACTTTCAAATTTATACTAAATAATCATATATGAGATTATAAACCATGTTTTTTTAAATACTATTTTTCATAACTTTAAATAGTGATTAAAATATAAATACGATGCTATATTATCATTTTAATGTAGAACAAGATGTATCTTATATGGAAAATTGTATTAAATACGTTAGAAACATTGGTTTTTAAATTTTTTATTAAATCAAGCTTTAAATATACATAGTATGTGTTTATTGTTGTTATTTTCCATTCATAAAAAAGTTTAATTGCGCAATAAATTTATTTTTCATATTGTTTGTTAGAAAACATTGTTTTCAAAAAATTTATTTTTATCTCCTAGGGTGCCCCATCCTCGGATGCTAGTAGCGGAGTCGAGCAAGCAACAGTTGATCTCTTCCGGCCCGAGGGCACGAGTCTTGGAATCAGCATTCTCGGGCTACAAAATGAGGCGAATGACAGCGTCGGTGTATTTGTCAAAGATATCGATGCCAATGGAATTGCCGGGAGGTTTGATATCAGTTTCTTTTGCCTTGCTGCCTTGTTAAACTTTTTTTATTATATTTTGATTAATCCTTTTTTATTTTTCTAAATAAAAACACATTTTTCGTTGCCATATAAATTAAATAATATTTGGGCAATGAGTGAGATGTGGGAAATGCTATCAGATTATTGCATTAGTGTCGAAAAGTATACAGGGGTATTTAGGGGTTGTCAAAAGGGGGAAATTGCCCCCCTTTAGAAATTGTTTTTGATGTATTTCGCGGGTGAATTTAAATATTAAACATATAAAAGGGAATAAAAATCAATAAAATTGCTATTATTTGGAAAATATACAGCCTTATAAATTAATTTTGCAAATAAAATATCAACATTAAAATTAAATTTGTAGTTCCTTTCCTCCAAAAATTTTTTTTGCCCCTAGAAAAGTTTCTGCATACGCTCCTAATAGTATATACCTATGTAATAATTTTTTTATTTTTTTTTTAGTTTTATTTTGGATTTTAAATGTATATAAATAATAATTTTCACAGCTGAAAAATTATTGTTTAAAAAGTGTTTTTTTTGGTTTTTAAAAAATTTTACTATTGTATATAGCATCTAATAACCTGTTTAAATTTTAGAATATTAGGCTGAGATTGTTACAACTTTATTTTAAGTTTGCTGATTAAATATTTCTGCTATAAGTTTTTCACATATGCGCTTGCCAAAACAAAATTTCTATTGACTACAAACTTGACATTATAAAAATTTGTATTTTTTTAGCTAGTTTGTGGATTATATCCGCATTTTTTGAAGGATATTTTTCGTTTTAAAAAAAATCAAATATTTTTGTTGATATCGGTCACAACCTAATGCATATACTTATGTGTTTTAATACCTAACTTATAAATATGTGGTGTGTACTGCATTTAATTTCGATTTCTCAAAAAAATAAATTTAGATAATGTGACTTTACTTGGTGGAAGGCATATTTAATTGATAACATTTTAAAATTTTTTAAATTATTACACAGGTCAACAAATTTTTGAGATTATGAGTTAACTACAGTGATCAAACCTGCCATCTTAAGGATTTTCAAATCCGTTTACCGTTTTTTATAATCGAAATAATTTAGTCAGCTTTAATCAAAAATTTTAGAAAAAATCTAAATAAAAATCAAAAACAAAAGTAAATTAAATTTTTTTGCATATTCACAACAGCTAAACTGTTGAATTTGAATTTCAAATAATATTTTATTAAAAACCGATAATATATCATGTCGTATTTAAATTTGTACGCGAATTATTTTGTATTATCTAAATGCTAATGTAAGAGCTTAATTTCCTAATAAAAATAATTTCTCATTATTTGTGATGATAAATATAGGTTACTAGGGATTCTTATATGAAAAAAAGATTCTTAAATTTTTTCTTTTTAGAATATATTATGATCTATCAATTTGGTCAAAAAAAGGCCATTTTTTAAGACGGATCTAAGGAGCCGAAGGCGGAAGTAACGAATAAAAGCCGAAAATATATAGATAAGGCTATCATGGCATGCTTTTATATTTTCATAAACTTATTTTATGACATTTATATTTGTTAACCTGTGATATACAAATTTCTTAATTTATTGTATTTTTTATCTATATTGATACCAAAGATAAGTTTTATATTTTTAAAAAGCTACCCTTCAATTAAAACAGATTAATTTATTTTTTAAAATTTTCTGCTTGTAAAATATTTTAATTTATTTTGTTTTTATGTAATTAAACAATAATTATGCAGGCTTGCCTACCAGTTTTGAAACAAGTAATTTCATTACTGCAATAAAAAAAATCAAAAGATAAAAAATTTGTTTCAATCTACTCTTGAAAGCTATTTTGAAAAAGTTTATATAAAAAATTTCGATAATAGGAGATTTTGCTGCAGTAGTTTAATGGCCAAAAACAGTTTGAAATAAATGTAAATTATATGTTTTTATGAGAAAATTATATATTTTTGTATACAAGAGAATATGTAAATGTGACATTTTATTAAAAGTATAATTATGAATGTTATCAATATTATTTTTGGATATTTTACGTATATGTTAATAATTCATAAACAGTCAATATTGGTCCTTAATCCAAACCAAATCAATGTATAAAGGTCTATAAGGTTTTTAAAGAAAAGGGTCTGGACTAAGTAAATATTGGCGTTTTTAAACTAAATTACTAGGGTGTGATTTTGTCCCGTTGTAATTGCGCCACCGATCCAGTAAAAAGTTAATTGCGTAAAACTGTGTCCATTACGCCAAATCTTTTTAGAGCATCAATTCTATGGATATCGAATGGATGTCATTAACATTCTCTTTTTTTTAGTTTTAACCACACAATTGATAAATATTTGGTTACTTTCCCTCGAGGATGTTTACGCCACCCCTTATATATTTCCAATAGATGGCACTTATAAAATATATTTACCCATATTTTTGGTTTTAGTGTCAGGGCGGGCGCATCATTAATTTTAATTAATTCCCCCGCCACACTCCTAATTATTTATTCTTGTATGTTCCCTGCCTTATTTCAAGAGTCTCACCGCTGTCTCTTTGCCAAAACACATGTATTATCTACAGTGCCAGAACCCCTTTATTTATTCCACATGGTCACATTAATAATAATATTTATAATGAAAAATATACATAAACCATATCTAATACTACTTGTGGTGGTTATTTTTATGGGTTTGGGCATTAATTAAGTGAGGTGGGGAAGGCAGAATTAATTTTTTGGGGGTTTAAAGTGTTTTACTCTTCAAAGTACATCCAGATAGAAGGTTACAATTTTTGGCCAAGAGACTTACATTTTCGTATAGTTTTTGGGTTAAATGATATTTTGCTACCAAACCCCCCCCCCCCCCCCCTTCTTCAAAAACTTGTCTCATTTATTACTTACTTTTTATATAAACATGACATGTCCTAAACGGGCCCCAAAATATGTGCCATCATAAAAATCGATAGATGCTGGGGGACAAAAAAAACATATATAGCACACATATATAGTTAGTAGTCATATACAACTATTTCACCGTCATTCGGTTTAAGAGAGCCAATGCTTTTTTTTCTCTGTAACTACTACAACTATGTATTGGAGGAAGAAGAAAACATCATTCGTGTCGTGTTATTATTATGTTTGTCCTAGGAATTCATCCAAGTTTGTTAGTTAGTAAAACTATTTAAGTGTGTACCAACTAGTCCTATTAAACAGTTTCCCTACAAATTTTACCAACAAACCACTTTAAAGATCTGGGGCTTTTAAAACTTCTTTTTTGGGGTTTTTAAATACTTTGCGATTTAAATATCAATGGACCGAAATTATTTTTTGACGCTTGGTAGGGCCATAAGACCAGTGCAAACGGGCCCCAATTTTTATACTTAGGCTATAAATTGGTCCATTAAATAAAAAAATAACATTAAAAATCTTAAGCAAAAGGTTAGGGCAAGTGTCTATTCAGTCCGAATTTCAAGACCCTGGCTCATTGGAATGGACATAAGCGGAGTCTTATGATTTTCTCCCATTTTAGGTGACCATTTTCAAGTTTTACCTGAATAACATAATATCTCCTTATCCTTACCTTTAGGCGAGGCTATTGCCCGTGAGGACAGGTCGTTATATTGGTCACTTTATGTATTGAATTTCTCCTAACGCATAAATAAGCAATATTGATTAACTCGATGAAAATGCGCGAGGGTGCTCTAATTAGTTTTAGTCTCGGTAATTCTTTTTTGTAGTGTGCGTTACCTCTTAAAGGGACTCTAAGCCTGAAAATATTTATCTTTTATGATTTCTAAAAAAAAAATTAATTATTGAATTTTAATATTGCATCTCGATATTGTAAAAAGTTTGACTAACTTTCCCTAGTTAATTTTTTTATAATAAGTGCACCCCCTTCTGAAATTCTCCTTACATAAAAAGTCATGTTATAGACCTAATCTTGCGGTACAAAATATATGGTTTCACTTATATTCCCTTATTATCAGCAACAATAAAATGCTTATTTATGTGTCTTGCGAGTCATCGCGGCCTTTTGCTCTGTGCATTGCCACAAACCTGTCCATTTTGTGATTAAGCTCAAGCCAAGGATTTACGTTTGCATTGACACTACATAAGGCGCTTCATGCTTGCTTTTGCACTAATGTTAAGCCGACCTGAGCTAGGTTAGTTAATGGATGGGTACCCGCTAGGTAATTACCAAGTTGGTTTTTGATCGGAAAGCCCTATGAAACCCGCGTCGCTGGAGTGAGATTTTATTTAATCTTGGGGTGGAATATTAAAGGTATTGAAGGATTTAAAAGTAGCAAAGCCCATACAGGTATGCTGCTATCATAGAATAAAAAAAGGTTTGGGTTCTCATAACTAGGTTTACACGTTATGCTTTTTCTAGGGCAAACTAGGGTTAGAAAATTCTAAGAACTTCACCGCCCATTGATGATTTAGATTTTGTTATGCCTTATCACTTAATTCAGCAGCATCAAATAACTCTTTGGGATTGAAAATTTTTCAAGGAAAGGCTAAAATGTTGACCAATAAATTACTAAGCCCATGTAAAAATTTCGAACTTCGAATATCATGTATCGTTAATTAATTATTAAACAAATATCTAATAACATTTAAACGTGGTAATGGATTTGCAGTCTTGACTAACGAGTTTTTGCTTAATAAATATGGTATTAACTTAAAAGGTTTTTATTCCAACCGGGCTGTAGACCCAAATCCATGGTATGGCGCTATTTTTCTCCTGACATTCTATATCGACTTACTTTCGCAACTTTTCACCGATCATATTACTTAGCGAGAAGACATTTGTATCACAATTTACAAAAGTGTAAATAACTGATAAAATTTTTTAATATTTAATTTTTTAGTTGAAAAATTCATAAATTTTTTTCATCAACACAGTTAAAAATATTAAAAATTTAATTTTTGAAATTTTACTGTTTCCGTAGTTTTACTTTCTGTGTTTTTTTTTGTATTTTTCACTTGTCGTACAAAAAATGTTATAAATATTTAGAGATTACACATTCCTACAGCTATTATTAACATTGTTATTCAGTCTCCCCGTTTCATTTATGAAAAAATATTTCATATTGCTGGTTTATCTTACGCTAACTAAGCCGCTCTCCTTAAATTAGCTTAGCGATCAACGTTAGGTCTTTTTTCTTTCTCCTTCCTTGAAGCACAAAACACACACTGAGACTGTGCCTACTTATTTTTTTATTGGTTGAACCGATAAAAAGCAGAGGGGGCTTTTTGGTGGCGTTCAGTGCTGGAGAAGAAATACATAAAAAATATTTTTTTTTGTATTAAAAATAGAAAAGAAAGGAATCGTGAAGAATCTTTCCGCCACACCGCCAAAAATAATGGTTTTATTATTCCCGGGCGCGCGCGGTCGTTTAAGGGTTATTTTTCCCAACAACTCTTTTTTTAACGCTTCCATCTCCCGTTTTCAGTGATCTTTCTTCCTTCCTTATCTGTCTGACACCCTATAAAACCTCTTTGTACAAACACAAAAATATTGTTTTCTTGTGAATGATGATTTTTCGAAACAATATTCAATATTTCGACGAAATACTTTTATATTAATTGACCCAATTGTATATTCGGCTCAAAATTCTCGTCAGCCACGCAAGAGTGTGTGATTCCTACCCTGGCACGCGGTTAAAAATTCAAAAATTCGATGATGAGTGGATTTATCTCAAATGTTAATTTGTCAACTATAGGATCGTTTCATTATGAAGTAGATATTTGCTGACCCATTCATTTAATTTTTCAATAATTTGCTAATATCAATATTTTTCATCCTACTACATCTCTTAATCCTTTATATATCCCAATAACCTTTCTCAACATTCAAAATTTATTTTATTTTACTCAACTCACTTCGTTTGACACCCGTCCACTCATTTTTCGATATCATTTTCAGTGTGATGATAATTTTTAGAGAAACTTGCACAAAATGGTCTCCTAATAATATTCCTTTGCATCTCAAACTTTAATAACCTTTTGAAAATTTTATACTAAACGATATTAATTAAACCATTCGTACTTTTTTCCGCACCAAGAGGAATTATCCTAATTTTATCCATAATCAACACCTTATATAAACTAATCCTAAATATAACAATTCTACCAAATTGTTATTGAATCAAACCCTACAAATCAAAGTAAATTGGCAAAAAATAATTTTGAAAACTATGCATTGGTTTTTTTAGCACACCTTACTCTAGCCTAATCACTTAATGATGCTTTAATGACCATAATTATTCTATATATAGTAATAATAGTTTTTCATATACCTGAGTAGGTCTAATTAGTTCTTACGTTTCAAATCAAATTTTTATTAAATCCTCTATACCTTAATTTAATTACCACGACATTTTATGTTGCTCGAGGCATACCTATGATGTTAACAAGGATTCGGACATGAAAAGTTTTTTACGGGGTATTAACCTCAACTAGGGAGAAAAGATCGGCTTAAGCTCACTGAAAAATATTTCCGTCTTACAATTTGGTGGTTGAGGGTTCGAATTCGTGTATAGGCCTCTTTTTTCGGAAGATAGAACACATGTTTAGCCACTTTGAAGCTGCAGTGTAGCCTACCAAGGCATTAGACCCTAAACGATGTGCCTAAAGTGAGAGCCTAGGCCTCCGGCGTGCGAGCAAATTTTACTACGAGACAAAGCCCAAAACGGGCAAGGCGCCCCTCTGTATCAAACTATTGTTGCAACTAGAGAGGGCAGCAAAAAGTTACAAAAATCAAATTTTTTTATAGAATTTAGAAATAAATACACGCTATATCATTTCGGCGTGCCCTATGTCGGGCGACCTTGAGATCTTGCAGGCTTTTGTTATGTGCATTTATAAGCAACGACGATAAGCCTGATTAGTTGTTGAATGAGTGATCGGCAATCTCGCTTAGCCTAGGCCCAAATTCTAGGCCCTTAGCGTGTGTTAAATCTTATTAAACCCTGCGGGGCCACCAGGTGAATTAAAAAAAATCAACGTTCTGACGGGTAAGCCTTCACATAATGGAGAAAAAGATTTCACAGAAAAAACCATCGGGTTTGCCCCTCTGGATGCACGGCTTTCACCTCGATTTATGAATCGGTAACAATGAAAAAATGGTTAAGGCTGTCAACCTATTTTTGCATCTAAAATATAAATTATTTTTTCATAAATTGGTGCCTGCCTCTTTTACATTTTATTTTAGAACGCGTTCGGACTCATTTTAATTTTTTTTTAAATTTATAATTTTTATTTTTTTTTCCAAAATATTTTAAAAACTTTTTTTTTCAAAATGTTTTAAAATTTAATAAAGATTGGCAACTTTTTGTTATAATGCGTTCAATGTCAAAAAGTAAAAATTTTACAATTTTTTGTTAAAAACTGAACATACTTTAAACTCGCCCTTATTTAGCTCGTAAAATTTTTATGTCCCATATAAATTTTGATTGTTATCCCGGTCCAAATTTAATGCTTACTTCCCCCGTTCTCCTTTTATGCAAAATACATTTCAAAATTTCCCACTGGTCTCTTCTATATATGTGTGTTGCCTTTATGACACATGTATTAACAACGTTCATCATCCTCTTACGTAAGCGTAAGCCTTGTATCATTGGCTCCACTCTACGTTGTCCATTTTATTCTGGGCCCTGCTCTTCCAAAAACACAATATCATATAAATCTGTCTAGGTTTAACATAAAATTTTGTTTTTCTTTAAAGCGAATATAATTAATTAAATGTAAAATTGCTCGGGTCCTTTGAACTTTCCATGTAAATAGATTAATTTACTAACTGCTCTTGGGAGGTCAAGCGTCGAAATTTATCTACTGCTGCCAAATAAATCGGTTATTTAGAATTTGGGCCAACAAATACTCTTTGGATCCTTTTATGAGATAAATTTAAAAGGCTTTTTTCATTTTTACCACCATCAAATTTTTTTTTTTACGGTAATCGCTATTTTTTTCCCCCTATTTAGGCATCAATTAACAAATGTCGATAACTAAAAACAAGGCTATACTGGTTAATTGTCACCGTGTCTTAATGATTCCCTCTTGTCTATTTAGTCCTATCGAATATATCCATTGACTGATCGTTATTAGGATATATAATAGTTGTTAAATTATTACAATTAGCTAAAATTTACCTTTTCAAAATTTTCAAGAAATTTTAATTGAGAATTTTTGTTTGATTAATCAAGATTCATTTCCTTTAGAGAGCTTGTTAGTGGCATAAATTGTGGCTAAGGTCAAAAACTCTATCATTTACTAAAAATTCCACAAAGCCCCCAAGCCTTGCTTGGATTGCTTTTATGGATAAACCGGCCCTGCTTATTACTCTGCTGTATAGGGCCAAATAAAAGGGGCAAAACGTCTAACCTTAAATGCATAATAATTACTGAAAATAATTATATATTACAGACCTAGAAGCCCGTTTTATTTTCTTAATCCTGTAGTTGTTAAAGGGTCATCTTGGGCATAAAGCAACAATTATGAGTATACCATTGGCTGTGAATTACCATAATCAAGGATGATTGAGCTTAATCTAATGAACTCTGCAGACTTAGAGCTTACAGGCAAGTACAACCTACCTTCAGTGAGATCAAATCAATCGCCGGAGTTTTAAATTTTTGGGATTAGTCTCTATGATTAAATAATTTGGGGCTTGCTGCCTAAACCGAGCTCATAACTAGTCAGTCATAACTACTTCGCAATTTTAACATTCCATGGCCGACATTAGTGTTTGCACAGGTCATTTTTTCTCAGCCAAAATTTTTATACCCATTGATGTGTGTTCCTTTAATTAAAAATCGCTGGGTTCCATCAGATAGCCCTTATGTGTGCAACTATGATAACCTATACACAGGCGTTCTCTGACAATTTAATTACATCATTATTTGTTAGCTTTACTGTCGCCGTATTTGCAGTAGGAATATTATAAAATTCAATTATCCTTTGGATTCCATATATTCCTTGCCTGATGATATTCTCCGCCCCCTTAAGGGAATATAGCCATTTCTATCTAGCTATAACTGCGCCATATATTTTTTGCTCTTTTCCTTTTTTTCTTCTAAGACATATATAATTTTAGAGATTGTAAAGCTCAGTTCTGTCTCTGCACCTCCCTCGAGTAACCAACCATCTTCCAGTCTCGCTAATTGCATTAAACTTGAGCCGTTAGCGGAATTGAAAACGATAAGTTGATATGCTACATGCGCGCAGAAAATGTATGGAAAAAAACACCAATTACAGGCTAATGGACTTTTAAGGCTAAAATTGGTATTTTTGCCAGAAAAGTGAGAATTCGCAAAAGACATAAAGGCTGGTTGTGTGCATGATAATTTATATATCCTCATTTTTGCCGTGTTTTGGAATTAATCAGATCTATCAAGCTTTCTGATCGATATTTGAATGACATTGTTTAGTTATTCGGCTCAGTTAGCTCAATGGGAACATCCTTTATTTACACATAGGCGGTGTGTTTGATTCCGTGCGTAAGCGACTTTTTTTGGAAAAAAGTATTTATGAAGAACCACTTTGAAGCTACCGAGTGACTTAATTAGGCTTTGGATTCTAAACGATATATTTAAGGTTTCGCCGACATACGAGCATTTCTAACTATTACACCCAAAGGCAAAACTAATATTTTGGCTCGGTGTACAATTATGACGAGCAGGGATCGGCCAAATAATTATAATCAACCTACGGGCCGGGCTCAAAATATTCACTAAAAGCGAAGACTTAACATTTTAGTTCCTCAAACCTTTTTAGTCTTTCTCTACTTTTTATAAAAACATATATAAAATAAAGTATTTATGTCACATGTCTATAGTTGATCACATAAGACCCCAATTTGTGAACTCTTTATTTTTTGGACTTGCGAGTGCGTCGATTCAATAATTTTTCTTTTTCTCTTGAATTACTACAATATTTTTTTAGTTATTTTTTTGTTTGTTTTACATTTTTATCCATCGTGTATTTTGTAAAACTAATTTCTTTTTAGCTCTGTTATTCCTTTTTTTCTGATTTTGACAACAAACTTGATCTTTTTTTTCTTAAATTTTTTTTTCGTTTCATCTCAAACATTTTTATTCTGAGCACATAAATGGAGAAACAGTCTCATAAACGTGCTCACAATAAATACCAAACAATTACTGTCAACCACTTTAAGTTTTTTTTATATATTCCGTCTTTTCGAGAAATAAACTTTGTTATCAGTGGATTTTTTATGCAGGTCTTCCTGCTATTCTAAGATTTTTTTTTAAGAACCCATATAATTTTGCATACTTTACCCTTTCAATGCTTAAGGAGCTTATACTCATTGTCTTATTTTGTCCCCGTATTGATAATAGCTCACATATTAATATTCAATTTTTAACCAATTTTATTTACTGTAAATTAATTTGGTTTTTTAAACCCCATCAAAACAAGTAAACTCATAACTCTATGGTCCTCTGCATTCTATCCAAATCTTTTCATTCATATTTATGGATAACATAGAGTAGTTACCAGATTTTTTGAGTTTTTTTTTCTATTAATTTTCTCCCACAATTAAATGGCACTTTAGAATGGTAAAAAGATGCGACTTTATTATATATAGCGTATAAAAAAAAACTTAATTAGACCTGTACTTTTTCTTAAAATTTTTTTTGGTGTCTTCACCCCATTTAATTTCGAATCCCTTCTTTTTTTGAGTGCTCTACACCTACAGCTTGTTAATTAGTTTTAGTGAAAAGGACATTGTTGCAAGGAACTGAAAAAAATTATATTTTTTATAAAAGTACACATTACAGCTTGTTTCATTTTCAATTAAATTTATTGATTTTTAAGTAGGGCCGGAAGCTAGAGAGGTAAATGCCCCCCCCCTTCTCTAGTTAGTCACACCTCTATATTTTTAATTATGAAGGAAACATAGTTTTGCCGTACAATTTTTTATTATTGTTGCGGCCCTATAACACATTTTTTTTCATATATTTTTACATCAGTGAAATTAGTATCCTATAGACAAAGCAATGCCCTATATTTTCACCCGCTAACGGTATGGTAAAGTTCGTACAGATCCCAAACACATTTTAAAATTTTTGAATATCTTTACATGTAATTTATCTTTCAAATGAATTTTTATAAACACCTATCAAAATGAATTAATTGAGATCAGCTTTAAACGCAGTAAAAAATTTGATTAGAAATGCTAAATTATTGTGGGGACCTTATTGGCACCCACATGGTCGATTTTGAAGAAAATTATAATACATACTTTAAAATTAAAATTTAACAATATAACGTTAATTTTATATATTTTTTTTAAGATTAAAAAAAAATTATAAAATTTTTTAACCAATTTTAATATTCAAGGGTGAATATATAGGGGCGCGTTCAGACTTTGTTCTTTTTTTTTAAAAAAGTCGCCATTCTTTGTTGTCAGCATTTAAAATAGTTTTTCTGAAAAAAATTTAAAAACAGAATAAAAATGTTAGAATTTTTTAAAATTTTGAATTTTTAATATTTTTCAAAAAAATGAAATGAGTCTGGCGCTCGGGCCAGATAACTTTTATATCCCTTTTAAAATCTATAGACTTAAACACTTGGCGATATCAAAATTGCCGTTTAATAATATCTTTGCTTTGTTTAAACTAAAATGATAAGTTTGTGTTGTAGATAAATAAATAGAAGATTTAATAAATTAGCACTAATTATTTAGTAAAACAACAAAATAACTATCTCCTTTAAATGAAATATCTTCCCTTTCTCTAAAATTGAAAAACTTATACGGATAAAATTTTATAAACGTTTGTTTTTATTTAGATTTTTTGGTAGACCTATCGTATTAAACGGGCTATTATGTTTATTTAATTTTTATAATAAGCCGTTAATTTTTTTATACATTTTTTTGATAATTGTAAGGCATCAACCAATTGTAAAGAACGACACATTCGCTGTTTTAATTTTTTTTTGTTTAAGCAGAGACAAGATTATCACTCGAGGAATAAATAATATTCATTTTCAAGCCTGTGCTCAGAAATGGTCTAAGCTCTTGACCAGTCAGACATTTAACCCGCGATTAGTTGAGGGGTGGGGCGTCTAAGTACCCCAGCCTTTTTTAAAATCATTTAAATAACGTAATATCATATCATGATTACTGACAATAAGCATTTTTTTAAATCAAATTATAAACTAATATAATAAAAGCAAGTTTTATGGATAGATTTTATCTAGTAAACTCATTTTTCCCTTTTTAACCGCGGTTTACAGTAAATCCTTGCTTATAAAGTTGGCTTCAATCGATCAAGCCACCTGTGTGAGTTTAAAATTGGTAAACACTTCGTTATCTATCGTTTTAATACATCAATAATGATTTTTATAGACTTATCTAATAACCTTTTCAATAATAGTAATATCCCATAAATTTGGTGATAAGCAGCTCCATTACTAGTTTATCAAATTGTCATATTCAGATATATATTTCTGTCTTTTTTTCAATTCCAATTTTCTGTTTTGTCTTCTTTATTTGACAAAAAAAATGGATTGGATATAGGAAAGCCAAATTTTTAATCAATCACGCAACGGTTCTTTCAATCTCGTCTCTCATACTTTGCATAAATAGGGTATGATTTAGATGGACCTTGCCTGGCAAGTTAATAATATACGTTTCACGGGTTTTGATATAAAATCATTTATTTATTATATGAGGTTGATCATTTTTAGGGGACATTTCAATATGCTACGTTATTTATTGCATTAATAAAATTTTTTAAAAATTTATAGAATTTTTTTTAAATTAAAATTTTTAAAAACTGAGAAAGTATTTTTAGTGCTAATAATTATTGATTGGCAATCTTTATTAAAATAGCTTCTATTAAAAACAAATTTTTTTATTAAATTAATTCAACTTTGAAGGCTCTTTAAAATTCGCTTTTGCATTTTTGGATTATGTAAAAGTTGCCATATAACGCCTATTACAGAATGTTTATTTGGAACAATTAGTCTTTAACTTGATCCGGTGTTATCTTATTGATTTAAATGGTTCGAATAATTAAATTGTCCGAACTCCACCATATGGACGGGCTCGAATAAATAAAATTTGATTTTAATATCATACTACGTGCCCACCCGTATTTAATCTACACAAATATGTTATTTTATCTAAAATTTAATTATCTATTTTGAGCTTTATTCCAGAATAATTATAATGGCTAACTTGTTGATTTGGCTAGTTTGAAAGCCCAATATTATCTGAATTTTATAAAATCAATAAATCAAGAAATTTTTACAGTTTTTTTTTTGAAATTTTAAAAAAAATTATTTTTAATTTGACCCCGCGATCAATGATCACCCTTAATTACATACGGTAACCATTTCTCCTTCCATACTTTTAATTTTGGCATTCAAATTCATTGTTTTTTGTGACCCTTACAATAATTATTCTGTTCGTCCCCCCAGAGGGATTAAAATTCATAAATATTGTGGATCTTGCTCTATTTGTAATTTTTTTATACCCTATTCACGTCCCTTTCTTACTCCTCCTCCTTTTTTGGATTTAAATTTGTGAAAACGACACCATACACAAAATAGAATAATAACTATGCATAATTATAACCTTGACATATTTGTTTTCCCCGAACTATATTGTGATGAATAAATGTCTAACCCTTTTAGGCTAATTGGAAATTTGAAAGATTTTCACTCCCTATTAAAAAATTTTATATACATGTTATATACTTGTAAATACTTTTAAGAGTTGCTTTCTTTTTTTGACATAGGTATTTAAAATTCAAATAAAATCTTATTTTAAAATAATAGAACTAAAGCCTTTTTATAATCAGTCAAAGTTTTTGATCAAATTATTAATTTGGACCCAATTCATGGGTTAAAGTCAGCCCTGTGTGAGCAAAAATTGGCTGTTTTCTTTTGAGTCTCGGAATTATCACACTTTTGTTAAATGATAAAAATTAATTCAAAAATTAATCAATTAATAATTTCGAAATTTTATTTTATTTTTTTTAAATAGTTGGATTTTTATTAAAAATTAGTTATTTAGGGCGCTTGCAAATGACTTATTTTTTAAAAAAAAAATGTTAATTTAATTTCATTTGTTATTTTAAATGTTTAAAAACCTTTATTTCAGAAAAAGTGTGTACTCAATAATTAGGGTAGACAACTTTAATTTTTCTTTATTTTTTTTAAATCAACTTTAAACGCGCCCTTGGAGAAGTTTTTTGAAATATCTTAACTTACTCCTTGAACCCGTCCGTGACATATCTTCGCTCCTAATCTATCCGCTGCTAAGCGCCTAAAATATTCCTGTAATTATGTAGTTCAAAAATTCTATCAATTACTTTAAAATTGCCTGATTGTTCTTATGGACCAACCGGTCCTGCTATTCCTATCGAAAGCTTTCAATATTAATAGCGATAAATCTAAGGTTTTAAAAGTCCATTTATCAATAATTATTGTCACCATAGTTTGTTGCCAATTTCAAGTTTCTACAAATTATAGAAGAAACTAAACCCTTCTATATTAATTATGGGACCCTTAATCCTTCCTGACAAAATCAAAAATATTTACGCTAATTGAAAAATGCACTTTTATTTTGTTATCTAAATGAACTCTGCTACCACCTTTATATTGACCGTTTTTATCTGGATAGCTTAATTTTTGTGCTAGATATGACCTACTTAGCAAAATATTTTAAGCCGCCAAGTATAATATTTTAAAGTAATATCCTTTCTATTGCATTACATCTTATCAATTATTTATTGATTTTCTTTTTATGGCATAAAGGCTACGTACTCCTATGCCGCCATAAATTCTTTAATGGGGCATATCTTAAATCTTTTTTGGTACTTAAATCGCTTTGAGCTTTAAAGTGCTGTTGTTAAGTACTCGTGCGCGTGGGAAACACAATAGTTTTGTGATACCCTACTAAATCAGCGATAGGTGCTAATTATGGAAAAATTTACTAACTTTTTAGGGTTATAGTTAAATTTAGCTTAGCTAAAAATTTTCAACGTTTAACTATTAACTATATAATCGAAATCTTTTATTTTGATTAACTTACCCACCCCTGCCCTAAATCTTTAAACTCCAAGTTGTCATTTTGTGTATAATATTTTTATTATATTATAATTTAACATTTTACAATATCTTTTTTTGCGACAGGAATGGCCAACTCCACGAGGGAGATCAAATTGTAGCCATTAACGGCGTTCGACTCCGTAATGTGCCCCACAAGGAAGCCATCTCCCTCTTACAAAACTCCAAAGGCCGGCTCGAATTACTCGTCGAACGTAGTAAGACGCGCCGTAAATCTTCCGCATCGTCTTTGGGCCCCTTAGCTTCACCCCTTCCACCGCCGGCTGATGTTCCGAAAAGTGTACCTACTACAGGCACGACTCACCCGCAAACCGCCCTGGGCGCCTCACTCATTCAGCCCACCACCACTACCACCAAAAGGGATTCTACGACTCCTGCTTCAACTTCTTCTAAAGTAGTATCTTCAGATGAAGGAGATCGGAATACCACGCCTTACGATTTGAGGCATCAACGCCTCTCGATAGACGCTCGCGTCCGACCCCAAGAAACAAGCTCCCTTCCTAAAGTTCCAGGAACTGAATTAACCGAGTCCCGAAAATCAATAACACACCTTCCCCCCTTACCTCAAGCCATAGTAACTTCTCCCTCATCTTCGCAGGACATGGTGGTATATTTTATAATAATGTTTTTCGATAAAGTCCGCTTGGCCCGTTAGCGGGCTAGGTATAAATGGTCCGGCCAAAATAAGAAAAAGAATTTTGGACCGAGTCGGGAAATATAAAAATTACTTAGTTTCCTTTTAATAGTAAAGTACTTTGGCTTAAAACCATCACATTTACTATCTTTTTGTTGTTTTGACCTTTGTTTTATTTCTAATTAAATAAAATCACATTTTTCTAAACCTCATTTAATTTTTAAACATAATAGCTGAGCACTCGGCAAACCAAAGACCTTAAAATCAGCTAAAATCAATGAGTAATTAAACAAAAAAACCTGGGCTATAAGAGTTTACTCAGACCGAAGAATTCTTGAACAAGAATAGGCTGGGCAAAAAAATTTTGACGTGTGTATATCACTGCATATTTATTTTTTTTATTTTTTTAAAGAGCTATCATTATTCCGTAACATTTTATTATATATTGCATAAGTTATCATTATATCATATAATGATATCTTATGCAATATATAATAAAATGTTGTGCCCCTTTTTATCTCCGTTTGTGCCTTTATTACATTAAATGCAAAAATTCTAAGAATTTTTTTAAAATGCTTAAATTTTTTTTTACAAAACTAAAATATTATGAAAAATTATAGGATCGCATAAGGTACAATTTTTATTTATTATAAAAGTAATATGGAGTTTTAACCTTGTATACAAAGCCGTCAACTTATCTCAAAAGAGGGTACAAGTACTATTGGTATTTTTGTGAATTTTTTTGTCAATATACTATATCTAAATTATTATATAGTCTCTGAGAGTCCTTCTCATTATTTTCAAATTAAGCTAATTTATGTTGTTACAAACCCTATGAATTATTTTGCATTTTATTATTCCTATACCTTGTTAATCTTATTTTCATATAATTTACACAATCCGCGTAGCTCGATACAGAATGGGCCGAAATGGAAATGATAGAGCTCAAGAACGAGGGTTCGGGCCTTGGATTTGGCATAGTCGGGGGCAAAAGTACCGGCGTTGTGGTCAAATCTATCCTGACGGGTAGCGTGGCATATATGGTATTTATTTTACAAAAAAAAATTATGAGAAGTTTAAATACAAACTTTTGTTTATTCACAGATATAAACTGAAATTTTGTTTTTCATATTATATAATTTCGTTTTGAAATAAAGTAAAATTCCAAAAATGACTATAATTTATTAATTGTTATGATAAGTAGATGCAATTTCACATTTTGCAATTTCACATTTTTGGCTAGTTAGGTGATTTTTTTTAATTTAACAAAATAGAAATTTTTTTTTATCATTTCAAAATATGACTTTGACCCTAAGGGTTTTATTAAATTAACCTTAGATGCTATTTTCTCTAGAAGGATAAGAAATTAAATCTGAGTTTACCAATTTATTTTTTACGGTTTTATTTCTTTTCTTCCAAATCCGATTTATTAACTTTGTCAAAGCCTGTATTCTTATCTTGAGATAGAATAACAGGTGTTTAATTTGTAAGATTATCAACTAATTTATCAATGTTTTTTGTATGAACATTATTTCTATTTTTAGCTTTAAACTATTATTATTTGTCGATTTAGTGCAATCTTTTTTCAAATTTATACACGCTGCATCTATGAGTTAAAATAAAATTTAAAAAAATATTAACTCAAATTAAAAAATTAAATATTAATAAAAATATGTAGGATGTAAAACAGGCTACTTTAGCGTTAATTCATTATGTTCAATTTTTTTTACAATATATTGATAAAAGGCCACAGCCATATGAACAATTTATTTGGAATAAAGTTTTTTTGATGAAATTGATTGTTAAAGTATTTTATTTTATTATGTCTTTAATTCTTTCCTAAAGCTTATTTACGCAATCATAGCCTCATTTCAACTGTCAACGTACGATATAAAATGAATCACTTTGATGTCATTAAATTTAAAATTGTATTAGTTTTTGGCCATTGAACCTATGTCCATAAATTGTTATTTTGCGTGTTCAAATTTAGTTTCTTTCGTTTTTAAGTTTAATGGACATTCTGACTTAATTTTATAACGTGGTGCTCTTAAAATTTGTCTCATTGCTTATATCTTTTTTATTCTTTTATCGTTTCTTTTATGTTTTTTTATTTGATAAGCATTGTTTCAGATCTCCTTTTGTTTTTCTTCTCTAATAAGGTTGAAATTTTTGCAATTTTTGCGTTACATCTTTTCCTTTCCTCTCTTTCAATATGTATAAGAACCACTTTATTAAATACTTTTTATACGTTTTTTTAGGGTTTGAATTTTTTTATATTGTAATTGTATTTTTGTGGTTTAATCATTTGTAATTTGGTTAGGAGCGCGTTCAGATTTTTTCATTTTTTTGAATTATTTTATTTTTCAACATAAAAATTTTGGTTCATCGTTATAAAAATTTTTAGGCTTTAGAACTATTTTTTGAAATGATCACCCGTTATGTTATGAATTTAGATATTATTAATCAAAATTATTTAAAATATTAAGCAATTGAACCTGTAACAAAATATTATAAAAACAATGGATAAAAAGCCAAATTTCAAAATGAAATTTTTTAATTTTTTTTTAAATATTTAAACAAATTAAATGAACTCCCTCAAGACCCGTGTTTTAATTTTTAATGAGAAAGGTTGTGTGTATAACCTAAATGAAACTTTTGTTCCATTCCTAAATTGTCCATCTACAAAAAATATTTAAATGCACTTTATTTTAACCAAAATAAAAATTACGAAATTTGAACAGTGTTTTACATCTAAAGTTTAATAAGTACATTGAAAAATTGTCATTGTTTTTTCTTTAAGTTGTGTATCGATTTTTTATATTGTACTGCCTTTACTATGAGGTTTTGAATTTACGAGGATTTTTGTCCTATTTATCATACGTTATTTCTCGGGTACATTAATCTGGCTTGAAAGAATCAGGTTTTATCCCAAAAAAATTTGTGTATATGGCATTTTTTGTTTCACCTTTAGCAATACCACAAACACTTGTTCAATAACATCCTTTTTGGGGCAAATTTTTCAAATGAGTTTTAAGGGGCCAATAATCTTGAAATTTAAATTCCGAGGACATTCATAATCTTAGCTCTATTAATCTACTTAACTTCTTTTAACTTTATTCTAAATTTATTTTTTCGAAGTCATTTTTTTTCTTCTTTGCTTGATCCTTTTTATATACAGATTGAAATTTTCAGGACATTAATAGGATTGATGTAAGATATTTCGGGTATCATAATTACAATATACCGAAGGACGCTGTAAATAAACAAGCTTCGTAAAAGAATTTTTGCGCCACCAACCGCCTGAACTCGCTTTTAATTATGTTCGTTTGCTAACTTAAGTTTTAAAGCCCTCGTTCTACTAAAACATAAAAAGGGGGCGGGGGCATTTTAGCCTTCCCCAATGAAAAGGATTACTATGCACTTGAGATAATTACCCTAAGCGCACTTATTAAGTCCATATAATTGCTTCAATTTTCATAGGCTTGGAGAATCTCACCATCCATAAGTCCAAATATGTTAAAGTCCAATAATTTTATGGTTGTTTTACATAATCACGGGAAAAAAATAGGGGAAAAAAATTCTATATTTTTTGACCTACCTACCTATATTTTTGATAATTTTCCCCGTTATTGTTTTAAAATTTAAAAATATGGTTTTTATCTTTTTCCTATCACACATAGCTTAAGTCGCTTTTGCAATGACTTTTTAATGCACCTTTTCGGATCTTATCATATTTTTATTAACGATTCAACTTATTTTTCGATTTTAAAAATCCAAATCTTAAAAAAGCTTTGTCAAGTATATAATATGTTTATATCTAGCCTAACTTCATCATTTATCCTTTAAAATTCAGTTTTTTTATTTTTGATGTGAAGTGCTAATTCGTTAATTAATTCAAGTAACATTATATATTATCTCGCAATTATTTAAAAAAAAAATTTATTTTTTCAATTTATAAATAATTTTATTCATTATGCACTTAACGTGATTTAAACTTATTATTTTTTCGAATTCTTAAATATTTGACCATTATGTACGATTTTTACTCCTTCTATCTATTCTTTTTTAATGCAAAACCATATGATATTGTACACATAAAATTAAATAATATTTGGCTAATTAAGTTTTTTTCTATTGAATTTTACAAATGGGAAATATTATATTAACATCTATATGTTTTAAAAATTCAAAATTTTATATTCTTTTCTAAAAATGTTATAAAAAGAATTAATAATGCCATTAGGATTGGCAACCTTTTGTAAAAATGCATTTTTATAAGTAAAAATTTTTATTTAATTTTGAAATTCTGCTATAATTGCATTTATGTTATGAGATTGACACATAAGCTTTATTTTTTTTTGCACTAGTTTTATTAAAGGTATAAAAAGACCTAATGTTAGGTCAATAATGTCACTTGGTTATTCACTAAACTAGTTAATAGATTTGTAATTCCATTTAAAATATCATATAACGACAATACATCAGTAAATTTAGGTTAATAATAAAGCCTTAATTGTGTGATTCTTAAAATAAAAAAATTTGTGAAACTAGGAACAAATAACGGTAATAGTTAAACAATATCGTACATTAATATTTTTGAAATTTAAAAATAAATCTCGTAAGGTTTTTGAAAATATCACATATATGCAACCACGATGCTGAGTGCCTATTTAGGGGTTGTAGGCCCTAAACGATATGCCCTAAAGTGACTTAGGTAACCTAGGTCACCGTCATCGAGCAAATCTCACAATTTATATGACAATATTATTTGCTTTGTTCGGGTAAAATTAGTCACAGCCTTAAACAGGTAACGGAATACCTTTAGGGAAAGGAAAGGTTTAAAGAAGCCCCAAATTTAATCATTTTTTAGTTGAGGTTCTTTTGATACCTTTTTTGTTAGTTTTAGGCTCCAGTCTTTTTTATATTTCATTTTAATTTATTATTTTTCCTTTTTATTAAATGTTTACAATTTTTTTTTATTTTTACCAATGACTATAGGATGGAAGGCTTAAAAATAACGATCACATACTCCAAATTGGCGATATTAATTTACGCGGGATGAGTTCTGATCAAGTAATCCAGACCATTTATCAATACTCTATTTCATAATACTTATAAACCATATATAATTATTTTAAGAAATTATTTCTAAAATTAATCTTTATCTTAAAAATTATTGTGCCTTGATCGATATATGCAGGATTAAAAAATTGATAAGATAAATTATTGTATGGATTTTTGTTTGATTATTCATGCTCTTTCCAATTATTTTTAGAGTTTTTTCTTATATTAAGCAGGATTTATCTTGTGGTATGTCTCATGTAAACGTAAATGCCAAAAAAAAATTTTTTAGTTAATATTTGCATAAATTTACGTTAGGCTGTCTTGTTAAATTTTGGTTTTATTGAAAGCGAGGGCTTCAATTAATATGTTTTTAAACGAATAAATGACCCCGAGACGAATTTTATCCAACCAATATTCATGTGTTTTTGTTCATTTTTCCAAGTGAAAACGAAAGAGACATGGCCATAGTCAGAGCTTTACATATTTTATCATGTATTGCTCTAAATAACAAGTGATCAATAAACCTAGCCGTACCCAGTAGAATTTTTCCTAACTTCTCTAAAGTCCTACCTACCAAACTATTGTTGCTATCATTATTTATAAGAGTCTATTCCCCTACCTTATTTGCATTTAAATTTAAAAAACTCTAATTTATTATCCGTTACTCCCGTTCTCTCCCAACAAAAAGTTTGTCATTACAACTGTAAAATAACGGGATTTTTTGTCATTTATTTCATACAAGTGTAACAATTTTTATATGGTTTATTGGTAGAGCGCGGGCATTAGAAGCAAATCTCTAATTTGTTTTTTTTTGGAAGGAAAAAAATTAGTACAAAGTATTTTTATATAGCCAAGTTTTATAACGAATTTTAAGCTATAGTACTTATACATAAGCCACCGAATCCATATGTCTCACCGACTCTTTTTAAGAAATATTATTTTGGGCTAAGTTACCTTTTTTTTAATGGGGACCACTCTTATTGCCATCAGACTCTGCTATTTTCGAACATGAAAATCAGTATCTTATATGTAATAAATATTCAATTTATTTAGAAGTAAGAAAGCTTTAGATGTTTAATTTGTGATTTGTTTCACGTAATAAGACATATAATATATTTTCGCTTTAATGAGTTGTTCATTATGTTTTTAAAATTTTACAAAATATTACCAACATTAATCATAAGTTAAAAATATTCTTAAATAAAACTTGAAAAATTATATTAAGAGCACCTCAACATTTACCACCGACCCCCCCCCCCCCCCAACCTCCTTCAAAAAATATTAACAATTATAATAAGTGTTTTTAACCTAAATTAATTCTTCTTTTTTCTGAAGTTTTTAAAACTTAGATACCCAAATAATAATTAAGTTTTTTAAAAGGGGCGTATAAGAGGTGGGCAATGGGCAAAAGGGGGCGATTGCCCCCCTTTAGAATTTTTTTTAATTTTTATGATTCGACCAGCGGCTGAATTTATATATCAAACATATGAAAGGGAGAAGAAATCATTAAAATTGCTTTTTTTTGGAATACAGCCAATTATTTTTGCAAATAAAGTATCAATATTAAAATTAAATTTGTAGTTTTTTTCCTACAAAAAAATTTCTTGCCCCCCATAGAAAAGGTTTCTGCATACGTCCCTATTTTTTAATGAATAGTTTATGTATAAATGTTTGATTTAAACTAACTTTTAAGGTGGCAAGCGTTCTCCGAAATTCGGGACCCCTGGTTAAACTGGTCGTTGCCCGAGAAATCACTGATATACCGTCACCCAGTTCTTCCCCCAACACACTTCTCCTTCCGACCAAATTGCTAAACGAGCAGTTAGGAATGGACATTCTGCCCAGCCAAATCATTGCAAATGTTACCTTTTAGTTTTTTGTTAACATGTTGAATGTTTATATAGAATCCATTTTTCACAATAACAATATTATATTTTTTTGTTCTTTTTGTTGTTCTGATTTTTTAAAACCATTTTTCCTTTTAGTGCAAGTTAAACGAATCGAGGTTATACAAATTTAATGTGTTATTATTTTAAGCTCTGTAATTTTAGACCCTTTTTTTTTTATCTTTTTTTGAATATTTAATTTGGTAAAAGACATTACAAATACTCATTATATTTAAAATATATTTTTTTTTGTTCCAGAAAAATAGTCTACCCGAGGAGCCTGAAAATTTGACAGAATCGTCAACTGAATCAATCGAAGAAAGTCTAACTTTTGAAAGAGAACTTTCCAAAGGTGATCATGGGCTAGGAATGACTATTGCCGGATACATTGGAGGTCGATCAATGCTTTTAAAACATTTACTTATTTATAATAAGTATTGTGAGCTAATAAGTTGTCTAGTTTTTTTTCTAAAATTTTATTATTTTAGTTCTTTTGCGGGTTGTTTTATGACACTCAGTGCTGGGGAAAACATTTTTTCCCCCAAAACATAAAGAAGGAAAGGGAGCTACAAATAAAGGGCCAAAATAAGAATTTAAAAAAAGCCCTTACTAAAAAATGGGGCAAAAAAAACCCAAAAAGTGGCTCTGAAAAAGAGCCTCATAAAGCCCATTTTTTGTTTTCTTTATAATATTTTCGAAAAATTTTGATTTTTTCTTATAATAATGATGGGTTGGTTATTTTTTCTTAAAGCTCTTAGGAGTTTTTTTTTTTAAGAAAAGGGGCTTTTAACATGCCCTCGAGTTTGTGGGCATTTGGGGAAAAAAACTCAAAAACTTGTTAAAAAAACCCATTTATTTTTTTTTCCCAAGCCCTGATGACACTTTTGAATTTAAATATTGCAAAAAGGTCTACAAAATTAATCTTACATCGCTTGTCCGAAATTAAACTAGTATACTACTTTAAGTCTTGAATCACTCTCTTTTCCATTTAATCAACAGACAAAGTTTACAACTTTTGTAAAATGCCACAAAAGCAACACTTTTCTCGGCTTAAAAACATGAGTTTAAAATGTAAATAAAAACCTTGGACGCAAATTCTCATCTCAAGTCAAAGTGGGGAGAACTTAAAATACATGAAATTTAATATGAATTGATTATTTCAATGAATACAATTATTTGACTGCTTTTATTAATTCTTATTTAAATTTTATGGCAAATTCAACAATAGCTCTAATTAAAAAAAATACCGCAAAATTAAAATTTATGCGTTGGCATATTTTTATAATAAGTTTAGGCAATTTTTTATTAACAATCAAAATAAAAATTTTAAAAGTTTTTTGACATTTTTATCAATGAATAATTTTGGTTGATAAATCATTTTATCAAAAATGAAAAAAGATTGGATATTTGTAGATAAAACTAAAATTCAAATTTTTATATAATTTTTCGTAGACCTGTGTAATCGTTTTTTATTATACATACCAAAACATTTTAGCTGCTAATACCTTAATTTAATTGTAGTTTTAAATGACTTTTTTGATGAATATGGGATTTTAATTTTTTTAAAAATTCACATATATTTAAAGATTCAATTTGAATTACTTGTCTTGTTTAAAAATATCTGCTAAATATTGTAAAGTTTTATTTATAATTTTTTATATATTTGTCATAAATTAGTAGGCCATCAAGAATTTTTAAAAAATAAAAATACTGGGTACGCCTCTGCATGTTTGGTTCTTATATATTAAATGATGTATATTTTATTTTTAGAAGAAATATCAGGCATATTTGTTAAAAGTATCGCTGCAGGCAGTCCAGCCGACCTGGATGGTAACATAAAGATTAATGACCAAATCATCGAGGTTATATATATAAATCATTTTTAATAAAAGTTACTATTGGGATCAAGACTACGATTTTTTACCTCGTTTTGTCTTATTAATTTTTAAGTTTTTTATAAACATTAAATGTTTAAAAAAGTTAATACTAAATAAGTCTTTTATAAACATTAAATGTTTAAAAAAGATAATATTAAAAATTATTTGTTAGCAAACTTAGATTTTCTTTATATCTCAATTAAATTTCTAACTTGTTTTTTGTTATTTTCAAGCTTCAATGCTTAAAACTTAATTGTTGGTATTTACAAAACTTTGTAGCATAATATTTGTTGATTTCATTCTATTTATGGGGAAAAAAGTACAATTATTTTATTTTATAAATCTTGAGATTGCAAAAAACGTCCAACATTTTATTTTTTTTATTGTTTGAACTGTTTTTTGGTAACTTTTATTAAGATTTGTCAGTATTTTTATTTTCAAAACCCTTAAAACTAATTAATCAGTTATATATTTGTATAAATACAAATTTAGGGAGGCGGGGTTGTATTAATTTCGAAATTGAGGAGGGGTGGTGTTAAACGGATGGGGGGAGGAGGTTAACTTATATAGCCTAGACATCTCATAATAATTGATACAAAAACAGTTGTCTATTGCTATTAAAAATTAATTTTTAAATCCATTTATTTTGCCAAATATTGTAGGTCGACGGGCAATCCCTTATCGGCATGAGCAATCAAGATTCGGTCGAAGTTCTGAAAAACACATCGAGTAGCGTTCATCTTAAATTTGTTCGATACCTCAAAGGATCGAAACACGATCAATTAGAACACCATACCGGTAGTATTCATCACTTTATGTATGCCAATAGAGCTGAATGCTCAATTTTCAATTAGGGCGCGTTCAAGGTGGATTAATTTTTTAAACATTTTAAAGATTATACATATTTTAATTTATTTTTGTTAAATATTTTTTATTAGCTTTTTAGAAAAATGAGTTAACTTTGAATGCGCCTAAATACGAATAAGAGCTATGAATTAAGATGGTTTTGACCACTGTGTATTATTTTTATCTCTAAAAAAATATATTTATTATTGTTTGACACTATTTTAAGAAAAGGTTTAAGTTATAACAGATTTAAATTTGCTTCCAAATTTTACGGGAATAAGAGCCTATGTAATATAAGGGGGTTGTCTTGTAAACCACAAAAAAATGTGTTCCTTTATATTGTCAAATTATTTAATAAAAAGCCAAGTTGATGTAAAATAAATGTGGTATTTTATATTTATAGATCTAACCAAATTATAATAATAATTTTATTCTACACCTTCCAACGGCATTTTGTAGAAACAACATAAAACGTATTTTCTCCTCGCATTTGAATATCATAGAAAAATATTTTTTAATTTTAAGAAGAAGGGAACTAATTTTTTTGTAACCGGCCGTTGCTTTGGTCTATCAACAAAGTTAAATATTTTTTTCCTTTATACTAGTCGAATTATTTACCATCATCCGTAAGATTTTGTAAAGTATATGAGGGTTTACTTTTTTACCGTATGCGAGCAAATGTCACTTTAACCCGACAGCAATATAAACTGCTTTGCTTAGCTTAAACTAGTCAAAGTCCTATACGTGAATGGCATACTTCAATTGCATAACTGAAACTCAGTCATTTTTTTACAATCATTGACGATCTTTAAATATAAATATAGAACACGAAGAACCGGAGCCAGTCCCCGAAACTCTTTCCCGCGTCCTGACGCCCGATATGAAGGAATTTCAAGACAGCGTTGCACTGCCCATGATGGTGAACGGGTATGATAAAGATGTCCAACCACAACATTTTGAAGCAATGGGTGCAGATACATTGCGGGAGAAAGAAGACGAGGAAGAAAGGGCGAGGCTTCTTATATCTTCACCAGGTTTGTGTGGTTAAAATGTTTATTGCCTGAATATTAAATTGATTAATTTGATGAAATAGATTGTTACAATCATTCTTAAATTTAAATGTGTTGAAACACTAACTTGCATCAAAGGCTGCCGTTTTCAAAGTTACATTTTGAACCCATGCATGTTTTAATTGGAAGAAAAAATTGGTTTTTTATTAAAGATTGTAAACTTAGGATACATTAGTACTTTTTCATTAAACAATCTAATAATGGCTGCTTTTTTACATGGTTAAAATTAATTAGTCAAGTTTCCTTCTTTTTGTTAAATTAATTAATAAATTTGTAAAAAATTGTAAATTGTTTATAACTTAATTTTTTTGTTTTAAAATAATATAATAAATTTGTCATAAAATTTGTCACAAAATGGGTAAATGTAAATTAGTTTTTTAGCGTTTTACAAAATTATTTATATCTCTCATTACAAGTAATTAAATTAAAATTGTTGAACTTAACAAAAATGTTTGATGCCAATTTTTTTAGAACCACCCGTACCCGTTGTTTATCGGAATGGACACTACCATGATGAGCCTACTCCTACCTTAAAACCTTCGATTCCGACGCCGCAGCAAGAAATGCCCCTAGAAAAATTTAAGGGCGAAAGAGGCGAACCAGAAGAAAAACGGAAATTGTTAGATGAAGAAAGTAAAGGAAAAAAAAATTTATTTTATTTTTTGTAATTTTTAGTAAAACATGTGAAAAAGAAACATATAAAATTGTAGAATAATAGCCTTAAGGTCAATTTTTTTCATATCTTCTCGAATTGCGTAATGACCAAATAAATAAATTTAAATTTAAGGTTTAAAAATGTAAAAAAAACATATTGGCAAAACACTGTTGCAAATATCTTAACCTTTGACCTTTTGTGGCTTACATATAGAATGAGTGAACAATTTAATTTTGAAGATAAGAGAGAATTTTCCGATTAACAATACCTTATTTTTACAAATTTATATGCGCCCTTAATAAATATAAACGATACTAGTAGTAACACATTATAAAAAACAATTGGTTTGAAGTTTCCCTCATACCTTTCCCTGTAAAGGAGCGCCATACCTGTCAGGGCTTTCTCTTTTAACCCGATTAAAGCAATTAGTATTGCCGACGGGTTAAATAGTAAGATTTGCTCGCACGCCAGCGACCTTGGTTAGCCTAAGCTCTCACTTTAGGCCCATCGTTTAAGGCTTACTGCTTAAGCAAGCCACTCAGAAGATTCAACGTGGTTGCATATGTGTACTATTTTACCGAGAAAAGCCTCTTGAGCACGGATTCGAACTCCCAACCTCCTGCGTGTAAGACAGGATTCTACCGAGCTATCTGAGCCGACACTAACACATTATAAATCCAACTTTTTTAAAACTAGCTCCCACAAGTAAGCCAGCCCCACCTTTCAAAATGGGTGCCGTTGGCATGCCTTCTGGCACCGGAAGCAAACCAATACCCCTGCCCCGTCCGCCTATCACATCGTCAAAGGCTATCGTGTCAAAACTCCCGACTTCAACCTTTGCTGCTGCTGCATTACAAAAAGAAGAACCGACTGCCTCCCTTTACGATAAATCCTTTTACGAACGTGCATTTTCACCGAGCGCCTTTGTCGGTCAACAAACTACCCTGCCCCCGCCTCCTACCCTTGAAGAAGCCCCAGTTTCGCAATATGACCAAGGTTTTTAATCATTTAGAATCATCTTATGACATTATTTTATAAATGTATATTAAGCATACGCGGAATATTCTTTGACCTTAGTATGCTTGATATATGACAACTGGTTCTGCCATACCTGATTCCGGTTGGATTTTATGTGAAAAAAGGCTTTTTTGGGGTAATGAAAATACCGTATTTATATGGTAAAGTTAGGTATAGCGGGACTTTACTTATAAACGTTGTGCTACAAGTAATTTTGCTTAACGAAACTCTTTACTTTCATTGTTTTAAGTGATTACCTCATAGACCTTATCTTTTTTTAATATAAGGGCGCGTTATAGACGAAGTTGTATTTTTTTTAAATTTTAAAAATTCTGAACCTTTAAAAAAAAACTTTTCGAATTTTAATATTATTGGGTAGGTGCCTCAATAACTAACTCTGAACTTTTAACATTTAAAAAATACAACTTTTAAATTTTTAAAAAACCAAGAATTTACTTTAAAACGTGCCTCCTTTAACTCCTCTTGTCATTTTTTCAATTATTATTATTATGTTACAGAATCGCTCGAATACGCCCGCAAATGGTTACCCATATTAACGGGCATCGGTCCCGAGCTGTACGCTAACACGGCGCAACAAATCGAAGATAGCGCCATCGAAATTATCGTCTCCGAGTTTGACAAATTCAAAAAGGGTGGCGGGCTGGGCATTAGTCTTGAAGGGACTGTCGACGTCCAAGAGGATGGGACCGAGACCAGACCTCATCATTATATTCGGTCCATCTTGCCGGACGGGCCGCTCGGTCTTAATGGGAAACTCCGGAGCGGGGATGAGCTACTTGAAGTTTGTGTTTTTTTTATATTAATTATATTTTATTTTTTTATGGGGCGAAGTTGTTAAAACTATGTTTTGATATTTTTACATTGACACAAATTTATTATAAATTACGATAGTTTCATATTGATATTGCATAAATCGTGCAATTTCTTACTTATTTTTATATAGTTTGGTTAGGTTAGGTTTAAGTTAGTTAAGGTCCAAGTTAGTTCAAGATTGGCTTTTAGGTAGTCTCTTTATATAATAGTTAATTCCTGCCTCTGAGCTTATAGCATACTGTTAGCGAATAATTGATGGCGTATTTAAATAGTGGTGAAAAATTTTAATGTTTTTTGACTTCTAAACTACAGAAAGACACTTTTTTTATGCTAGTCAAACATTTTGAAAAGATACTCATTTTAAGTGTTTTTTTCGACCAAAAATTTATTATTCCTTAGCTCTGAATGATTATATTAAATAAATATATGGAAATGATTTTTATTATAACAATTTTCTTATCCCAGGTCAATGGCCAGGTCCTGTACGGGAAAAATCACCGTGAAGTCGTCAAGGTTCTCAAAGAAACACCGCTGCACATCAAGATAGTTTGCGCCCGTGTGTCCGATTTCTCGGCCCTCATAGCCGGTGGCCCGAACGCCATGACGGAAAACGTGGCCGGAGCTTACATGTTAGATGGGAGTGGTGGGGGTGGAACCACGGTTGGGAGTAGCAGTCGACCCCAATCTTACGATTTAGGGGCCCGGCCCGCTTCTCAAACCCCACCTCCACCCGCCCCTTTCAATGTCGCTCCCTCGGCCCACCTTCCGCCCATCCCGGGCATGCCTGTTTTAGATCGGAAGGATTCAGGTATTTATTTCAATTATGAATTGCTGGGTAAAATACCAAAAATGGCTTTTTTTTGATGGCGTTATTTTTATTTTTATTAGTTTTTTTGACGAAAATGTTTTCGTTTTTATTTGTTTCCATTTGTTTTTGTTTTTGTTTTTTGACCGAAACATAATTTAGTGACAAGCAACAATTTTTTGTTTTAAAGTTTATATTTGTTGTTTTTTTTTGCATACTATCTCACTATTATTTTTAAATCAATATTATATAATTGGGTATACCCTTTGTATTTTTTATTATATTTTATGCCTTGCCAACAGGTGATCGTTTATTTAAAGCCAAATCGGATGGTGCCCTTTCTGTAGGCCTTGAAAGTCGCGACACCTTACTCGATGTCAGGCCAGGTGCTACCGAATTTGGAGGTAACTTTAGAATATGTAATAATGCCAATCACAATAAAATAATTTTCTTAGGGGATGTCCAAAAATGCAATTGGTTTTTTTTTCAAATTTTTCAAGCATATATAGAATCTTGTTGACCTTTAATAAATAAATTTAGTTTACATGATGTTTTTCATAAATAAATTAATTCCTTTAATTCATGTTGGTAGATAATCTTACACGATCTAAATCTCTCGAACCCCTTCATGGTCTAGCCATGTGGAGTCCCGATATTATGTCGGTTGAACTTACCAAAGGTGACAAGGGCCTAGGATTTAGCATTTTGGACTATCAGGTAATAATTTCATATGTGCCTAAAACGATGTCAAATTTATCTTCCCTTTTGATTTGTCCAATCGTTGTAAATTTTTTTTCATTTAAATTAACTTTTGCAATTAAAAAAATACTCTTTATAAAAATTTTATTTGTTATTTTTAGCAATATTCAATAGATAGATTAAATTTTTTAAATATGCATTTTTAAATAAACATAGTTTTGCAATTTAATTGACTCGTGAAATGTAAAATCTTTGCTTTTTTTGACTTATGAGAAAAAGGAAGTTTGCAAAGCATGTCCACAACGGTAATTTGGTTTCAAAGATGAGATGCAAAACCTTGTTAAAATTAGATAACATTTTGTTTTAATATTTTTGCCGATATGTCTTGCTTTATAGGATCCTTCCAACCCGGTCCATAACGTTATAGTTATTCGTAGCCTAGTTCCAGGCGGTCAAGCCGCCATTAATGGGAATATCGTACCTGGTGATCGCCTCGTATACGTTAACGATATATCCCTTACGGGAATGAGCTTAGACGCGGCCGTCTTGGCGCTCAAACAAGCGCCTCGGGGTTCGGTACGCCTGGGGATAGCTAAACCCGTCCCGCTCGATCAAGGCGGTCTAGCCATGATTGACAAAGTTTGTGTTGTTTTATTTGAATTATATTAATAATGACTTAATTATTATTGTGATTAGTTTATTTGGAATTCGCTTATTTTTGAAAATTCAATGAATTAAATTTTTTTGCGATGTTTTGAAGTTAAATTTGTGTTTTTTACGATAATGTTCATTATTAAAATATAATACTAGAAATGTGCATTTTTATAAGTATAAATAAACAATTCAAATCGGTAATTTTTTTTAAAAAAATGAATCATTCATTTTGCCTATCCTAAATTTCTCATTAATTTAATTGCTTAGACAATCCTTGGTAAGGGTGGCCCTTCTGCGGGATTGCAACCCAAACATGCAACTCTACCCCCTGGGATGCATTACCCAGATTTTTCTGTTACCACCGAAATGAAGGAAACCAAACACATCCAGGAACCATCTTTGCTCTTTAGGGCCGAACCTGCAATTGATTACGTAAATATTTTTGAATAAAATTTATGTTTAGTAAATAATTATAATATAGTATTTATTTTATTTTATAAGGTGTCAAATCAATATTTCATTATATTATTAAATTATGTTATTGATACTCTAATAAATAAAAATTATAATATTTCAATTATTAAAAAATTTTATTAATTTTGAAAAAATAACAAAGTTTTCATATTATATAAGTTGTTTTGTTTTGACTATTAATATTTGAATTATTATTTATCAAAGTTTAATAAAATCATGTTTACTTTATGGATAACATATCAATATTATCCTAAAAATGACATTTCAATCTAGATTAAATTATGGGCTCACTCAAAATTATATTTAAAAATATGTCGGATGTATGTATATGATTAAGGTTTTTTTTTCTTTCTCAAAACGAAATGTTTGATAAAATATTGTAGCGACCTGTTTTAAAAAAAACTGCACATATAGGTTTTCTTTACTTTTTTTCGATTTCTTTTTTTATATTTAATCTTCCTAGTCACTATTTGTTATTATTAATCGGATTAAAACATTTGAGCTTAAAAACTAATTACTTTTATGCCTGTTTTATAGTTTTTTTTGGGTGAGGAGCATTAAAATTGCTATGCGGCGACGTTCATAACCCCTAAAGTCAATAGGATTAAGCGCGTCTTTCCGCCACTACCACATTGAAATGACGCCGCACTCTCCGAAATATTATAGCATGCAGGCTTTACTATGGCAAAAGTCGAATACCAGAGTCATTCACCTGCTAAAACAATGGCCCTCTTGCCCTACATCTTTGAAAGAGACGGCATACCCGTCAGGGCATAGCTCCCCCCCCTCCCCCTGTTTTATAGTAAAAATGATTTCTTTGTATGATTCCCTTTTGTAATTTTATAAAATTTTGTTTAGAAACCCGAATTAGCGATAATGGATAGGCCTCAAGAGCTTTCAATTGAGGATTACAAGGTTATTATTATGTAATTCTTTATAGCGATTTTATTGAAATATGCATATTCGTAAAGCCTACATTTTACAAACAGTTACCAATTTTATTTAGTTTTTAAATTACCTGACTTTTTTATATCTAAATTTTATTATAAATTGTTTCAGCCAACAGATGGTGTTTTACAAACCGATCTAAGTGGCCTTTCACACGGGGAATCTCCGTCACCTTTGCTTTCAACTATCATTCCGCCTCTTCCACATGCTCTTGAACGCAAAATCAAGATTAAGAAAACCCTTGTGCCATTAGGTTTTTTTCCATTATCCATATGAAGGCATTAAACCCTTTCACAATGTTTTTTGCAGATTTTATTTGTTGTTTTATAATTTTACCCCTAACGTAGCCGTTGTTTGGAAAAAAATTTTATCCGTTCGGAGAGCTGAATAGGAAAAACTTTGTTAGGACACATGTTTGTTAAAATTTGTTAACAATGTTATGGAAATCTGGTTTAAAAAAAAACATATGTTTATTTATAAAGTTGTTCTTAAATCCAAAATTTCATACTTTTACTGATATTCGATAAAAAACGTAACGGGCAAAAATTATTTTTTTTAAATTTATTTTTATATGGGCCCCCTTTTCAATCACGTTTCAGATTTTTAAAGATTGTTCTACACTAGTTTTTTTTAATTTTTTTCTTTATCCATTACATGATAGGCATAAACCTTGAAACGGAAGAAGTAGGTGCTAATGGTTGCATCGTAACTGCTATAACACCCGACGGGGCCATCAAAAAGGATGGCCGGATTAAGGTGGGTGATTATATTACCTCAATCAACAACGAAAGTTTGCGCTACGTGACCCCCTCTCAAGCCAAATCTATACTCGCCCGGATTGCGCTTATAAGCGGCGAAATTAGGTTTTACATACCTTATTTTCACATGTGATATTTAGAAATGGGCAAGAATTCAACTATGTATTTCAAACGACAATAAACAAATAATATTTATTTAAAGATTATATTAGGTATTACCTATCCCCAATGCCATAAACATTAAGGGGAAAATTTGCAATACAGTTCGACAAATTGTTGAGATATTTATAAAATCAAACCTACTACCTTGTAAATTTTCTTTTTTTTAATCAAACTTTATACGCCAGCTATAAACATTTAAAACTAAACAAAAATTCATTTTAAAACATTTATTTATCTTATTTCAGACGAAAAATAGAAGTTACCGTAATTTTAATATGAAATTTTTATTAATTTTTCCTCTTTTGAGAAATCTTGAGGTCGCTAACTGTCTGTTGCCTGTTGGCCATTTTTTTGATGGTGCTCGAACTAAAATAGAAAAAATATCTGATACAAGGCTATCATTTAAATTGTGTTCTTCTAACAAATTCATAAACCTCCAAAAACATTGAAGAATTTGGTTGACCTGTGTTATTAATTATTAATAATTCTTTTATTGTTTACTCTATATTGGGTGTTAAATGTTTATATGTTATATTTTAGCGTAAATTACATTCCATCAGACGATGCAGCTATTCACAATCAATCAGCAATCCTGGCTATGCAGCAAGATGAATCTTCCAAACAACATTCCATTCAGTAAAAAACATTCGTCCACTTGTTATTTAATAGCATCGTCTCGCTATGAATTGAAACATTTCAGTTTTTGTGCGTTATCTATATATACCTGCATGTTGCATCCATTTTTTGCATTATTTTCTATTTTGTGAATATTTTTTGATTTATTTAGATTGGGCACAATGACCTAAATCGTTTAATGTTATAAAACATATAAATTGATTTGCTTGCTTCGTAGAATATATTTGATATTTCTATTAAATTAACAATTCTATTCATGCATGATAAAGTTATTTTTCATGATTAATTGAGTGAGATTTCCTGATTTTTATGACCTTTTGCTAGATTTTATTGTATTTGTGTGCCATTAATTTTCATTAATATATCGGATTTTTATGCATGTTGACTGTATCATTTTCGATATAATATTTTATTTATTGATATTATTGCCTTCTCTTTTGTGACCATAATTATTAATTAAGTGCCCTATGGTTTTATGTGATATAAATAATTAATTAATTGGTATATACATTTTTTATTAATTATTTTTTTCTCCACTTTTACCCAAGGTCGCATAACTAATACACACACAATACAATTGTCATATTTGCGATTTTTTTGTTGTCCGCAGGTCCACAATAAAAAATTTTCAATTTTGGGTTTTTTTGACAATTGTTTTTATTGAGCAAAGTAATTTATAGGCGTCCACCAAATAAAACGACATACGAAAAGATTTTTACTTTGATTTTCCGTAAACTTTTACCATGCTCTCTTACCATATTTATCTTGCATGTCGTAATTGCATGGTCGATTTATTTGTTTTTAAATATTTAAAAATGTTAAGCATACTAAATCTAAACTTCTAGTTTAGGAAAGATATATTCAGGGCTAATAACTAGGATTGGCAACTTTTATTAAAATGCGTTTTGTTACAAATAATTTAAATTAAAAAAAAATAACTGCGCCCGTAAGCAAGAAGTTACAGTTTTAATTGGGAATATTTTGGAACCGACCCGTTCGTATTTTATATCCCTGTCAGCTTATATTCATAACCGGCGAACATTAAAATTAATTTAAATGAAATTAAAATAATATTGACCCTTTTAATTTTTAATATACAATTTGAGTTTTCCGATTATATATTTAGGGGTCAACAAATTTTTGAGAGTTATAAGCTAACTCTAGAGATCCCTGCCATCTTAGGTAATTTTAAATTCGTTTACCTTCTTTTAATCAAAATTAAAAAGTCAGCTCATTGAAAATTTTTAAAAAAAATGCCAAATAAACAAAGATTCAAAAACAAAAATGATTTAAAAAATTTAATTGCGTTTTAAAAATTGAAATCGAATAACTTAATTAACAAAATTAGCTGTTTTAATTTTTTATAAATATGTTAAAGATTATTAAATTAGTAATCGAGATATCATCATAAGATTTAATCTATTAAAAAAAATAAGGACGGTAAGATAGGATTAAACATTTTATAGCCAGTTTAAAATATTTAAGTTTATATTACTGGAGTTTTGCAAAAAAAACGCAAGCTGTTACAGAGAAGACACATAACATTGTTCGACAAATTTTTCTGACAATTTAATCAAGGCAATTTTATTAAAATTATAATTATTGAAAACCGTTTTTTCCGGTCAAATTTTATAAGCCTGCTGTAAATATTTAAAATTTATAGATGCTAATGCCAACATTGAATTTAAAATTTTGACTAAGAGTTTAATTTCAAATTTAAAAGAAAATTGTTTTTTCTACCTGGTTAAGAATCGTGCCATGGGCACAGTTCTGTATCCAAATGTGATGTTAGCTTGATATGTTACAACATTTTGTAATTTTTTTAAAAGATTGATGAGGTTACGTTTAGTATTAATATAAAAAGGTGTTTTTGTCGTATTTTTACAATTAGGAGGTCCCGCTAAACGTGATATTTTTTATACTAATATTTGAACGCGGTCATATATTTTTATAAACTTATTGCTTTGCTTCATTGATACCATGCTTGTGCGCCTGTATAAGTTGAGGATTTTTGTGATACCTATCATATGAAAAACAAAAAAAATTAAATATGTGGCCATAATGTAGATTAGCTCGCTGCAGTTTCATTCGACTGTGTAATTTTAGGCTTATAGTTCAGATTTAAAGATTGGAAAATCGTAAACTTTTTATCCGATAACAATATGTCCTTATCGCCTTTGTACGAGGTTTAATAAAAATCATGTATTATTTCTATAAAATTTGATAACTCGACTTGTGATAATGGGCCGTATTGTTTTTAATTCAAAAATCCGAGATTTGTCTCATTTGTAAACGTTATATTGCTATTTTTATTCCTTATCAAACTTGTTCTTTATGTTGTTATCTAACTTACAAATCCAAAAAAATTATGAATTTATATTATTTTCCGTTTGTCAAGAATCAAACCTAAAATGGGGAAAAAAGATAAATAGCGTGTGATATTTGACCTTTTTACATTTCAAATTTCTTTTTGTATGCTCACTTTCAGCGAGAGAGGCCATTTTAGGGCGGGGTCACTATTGATTTCTCTAATATAAAGCTCGTGATAGCTATTTTTTTATGAAAATATGTGAAAAATACTCGCTTAATAAAATATTTCATACCGCAAGAAATCGCACAAAATATGGAGCATATAAATAGGCCAACAAAAAGCGCAATTTCTTGGTAAATTGTCCAGTAAAATTGTATATTCCCAATAGGCTCACAAATTTTGTTTTGGTCAGACACGCGCATACATATTCTCTTTTCTGTGCGTATACCAATATAGATAGACGTCTAATCTAATTTACGTTGGGTTTTCTTCTCCTACATTAGTGGTTCTATGTCATCTTTTCTTCATTTTTTTTCAGTTCCTCTTAACCGATTTGCTCATATTGCAAATTTTTTTCCAGGATTTTTAAGATCCAAAAAATACACAGTCCCATACTCTAGGTGTAATGGTCTACATCGACGCTATTAACGTCACAAAGGAATAAATTGCGGCCTATATATTATTAAGACGACTGCTAGGCGACCTGCAATGAAAATTCCTAACTACTTTCTCAAAATAGTTTTCCTATGATTATTAATAATAAAGATTAGAAAATTGTTTTGAAATGCATTTGCTTGACCATATAGATATGTTAATTTAGCAATTATATTCTATTAATTTCCTACAACCGAACATTTTTTGACAAAATTCCTGCCTATACTTCCATGTAAAGTAAATATTTTTACCATACCAACCATCTTTTAAATGGTATTAAGTTTCATTAGAAAGATTTGGTGTAATTGTATGAAAAAAACCCGAGCCCAATATATTTTGCGTTTAATCAGACTATTTTTGTTTTTATAATTAAATTCGGAATTAATTACAATTACCAGATTTACTCGCCTCTGTCCCTCCCACTAAAAAAATTGTGCCTTAGTCGACAAAGGACATTGCACAATTGTTATGTGGGACATTAGTTAGTGGCACGAATGGCAATTTGTTGCAGTTTACCTAATTTTGTTCGCATGATTTAATAGCTCTCCTCTATCTATCCAACCGTGCATCACATTCATGTAAGAATCGAAGGTCCAGTTTTTTCTCCTTTACTAGATAAATTGATTCAATGCCAAATCTATTAGCCAATTAGAGTATTTTACCAAACAAAACAGCTTTTTTTGCCATTTACTTATTAGATTTAATCATGGTCTTTTTCATGGATTTCGCGCACACTAACCCCTTATTTTTAGCTACTTTTTTAAATTTGTGTCCATTTATATAAAACTATTTTTTGATCGCCACCTAAAAAGTTTAACAACAAAATTTGATTACAAAAATTTTCCAATAAATTCTGTTTCCTTTATTTTTACAGCATTCACTATTACACTGTCCATTTTTTGAGAATGCAAGATTAATAAACAATAACACGAAATATTACTTTGCATGTAAAAGTCTAATTTTGTCGCAAAATTTTCAATTTTCTCAAGTGAATAGTAGTCTCCTAATCTTGGTTTGCACCTGTCATAACGCTTGTAATAATAACATAATGATTGATAAAAAAATTCAATTTATATTTATGGACTTCCTGTAAAACTTTATCCGAGGATCACTTATAACTTTACAACATTTTACTAAACCTTGACAATAAATATTAATTTATTCTCACCATAAAATAATTTTTCGTTTTGTTTTATTTGTACTATTTCCTTCATATTTTGGCAAATTATAAATTAAAAACCACTTTTTTGAGCTTTCTTTCACATTCTATCACGCTTTTAAAGAACGTTTTTTAATTACAAAACCTATTTTGCACTTTTCATTTCACACTGGCAAATATTCAATTTTTTTCTCGATTCATGAAATAGCATCCATGCAAAAAGGTTGTCACAGCAACCATCTATGCAAGAATACCCTGCTTCACCGGTACCTGACAGGTATGAAACGTTTGTTGATACCATAATGGATCAGCTAGTAACCGATGTGACCCAAGCCCTGACCCATGAAATCGAAAACGAACCCATTCCACCTACCCTACCTATATTGTCGCCATCGTCAGGAACAGGTAAATATCATACAAACACACCTGACATTTTTTGAGATGATTTGGCGGGAGATGATATTGAAAGTGTAGCAGTTTGTGGCGCGAATTGACATCCCAGCTTTAGTCTGTAGTTAAAGAGTCACGTGCCCATCGAATAACCTAGCCGTTTAAGTAATCAAACTTTTCAAGTGCAAATGTTTTAGACCACAAATTAGGAAATGGGCGGTTAATGTATATATTATAGGTACAAATGATTTGCTACATAGTATAGTCTCCAAAAAAATTGAGCTTGGAGCTTTTAAACACTGTCTAGATTCCTCTTACGAATTTCTCTGGCTCTGTCATGTTGATCTTTTAATTTCGTTTAATCTTGTTGGTAATAGGTATATAACTTTTTTGAAATCATTTAAAAAAGTTGCTAAACTTATAATAACAACTGGACCAGTTTTGATCATTGCGCCATAAAGTATTTTTTTTTGTTTTACGTAACCAGTGACAGATGAAACACAATTTCCAACCCCTATAGTCTCACCCCCCGAAGAGGAGATAGGCGGCCCCCTTGAAGGTGTAACCAAGATGCGGTTATCAGATCATCATCATCATCACCCAGTTATAACTGCCGGACCCATCGATCGAGTTAGTAGTGACAGCCTCGAAATCCAAGAGGTCATAACGAACGACGGGGGTGGCTCGACGCCTTCACCTCAGGCTCCGGCTCTTTCGGTGCCTCCCATACCTGCGGAATTCCAAAAATCACCTGTGAGTGAATTGCCTGCGATTGAAGGACCTACAGAGCAAAGTGCGGGAGATTACATGGAAGATAACCGTTGGAGCTCTCCGCGATTCGTTGAGTTGACCAAAAACGAAAATCAAAGCTACGGTAAAAGATTATTATTTTTATAATAATTTTTTTTCGTTATTAAAGTAACTACGTTTTGCGCCCCTTTAATTTTAAATAATTTATATAACATTCGAATATAAAATATTGCACTGGGTGGCAAATAATAAACAAGAAACAATTTTTACAGGATTTTTTTAGTAAATTTTCTTTTTTGATCCTTAGTTTTTTTTCCTAATGTCTCTTTTTTTATTTTAGCCAAATTGAGAAGAAAAATCATAAACTGTATGATACCAATTAGTTTCCAAATTAGGATATTTAGATTGCTTGTATAAACTAATCTGAAACTTTTTTTAAAGATATTACAATTTTATAATTCTGTAGGGTCAAAATAACGAACGAAAAGGGAAAAAGGATAAATACGCTTGAATATAGTATATATTTCCCTTAAAACCCAATCTGAGGGCCTGTGTATAATGTTGACTTAGAACTTTGTATGTATCTTATATAAATTCCAAATTTTAATCGAAACATATATTGTCGTTAAAATAACCATTAGAAATAACTTACTTTATTTTTTTAATATAATTTATAAAAAGCTTTAACTCACTTTGTTTAAAAAATTTATTAAGATTAAACTATATATTAAACAAATATATTGACATAAAAATAAAATTTATTGTAAATATGCGCGTGTCCTAGGTCTTAGCATCGTAGGAGGGACGATTGAAAGTGACCTCAACCCTGACTTCGATGTCCCTGTCGCAGGAATCTTTATTAAAAATGTGTTCCCAAACGGGCCCGCATTCAAAAATGGTCAACTCAAAACAGGCGATCGAATATTGGAAGTATTTAATTTATTTATGCCTTAAAAAATCTGTTTTAGTTAAAATAAATGAATACCATGCCATTTAAGTAGGAATTTTTATTATTTTGTTGTTTTGTTTATGTGCTATATTTTATTGTTAAATATATAGATAAATCATTATAAAGTCAATAATTCGAGCCTCGACGAAGCCGTTAAAATTATTCGTGAATCGAAGAACCGCGTCCAATTTCTAGTTCAAAGCCTTATGGGATCCAATTTGGTTTAAATATTATTTGGACAAGTTTTAAATAAGGTTCATGAACCATGAATATAACATTTAATCCTACCATTTCTTCCATTCCCCTTTTCAACTCTTATTTCCGTTTTTTTCCTGGCTATTAAATATCGTGAAATTTTTGTATGTTAGAAATAAAGATATTACAAATAAGTCTTCAAAAATTAGTAGCTTTACTTAAAATCCTGTGTACTTTTTTATTGTTCTAGCATTAAAAGTGTTTCCGCCAGTTTCTTTGTAATATCTTAAGCCCATGATAAAATAAAATATTGTGTTTTTTTAAAGCTTATGAAAATATTCGAAAAAACGGAAATAAAATCTGGAGAAGGATAGAAGTAATCTTAAAATCCAATGCAAGAAAAAAATATAGTGTAAATGGCGACCATTGGTATTTAAATTGTTTTTTTTTACTATTTTTAGTTAAATTAAAAAAACTGGACATTATGAAAAGATAAATAAATGGGCGTTTCGGCATGCTGGCTTATTCATAATTTATTACTTTTTTGCCAATCTTACTTTTAATTTAACAGTAAAACTAAAGACTTAAAAGACTGTTAAGGTTGTCGTACACATTTTAATTAAATTACATTCCTAAAAATTGTGTTAAATTTTTTATTTTTAAAAAGTACTTCTAAAAAAATCTTTCAGTTAAAAGATTGAAAAATATATTTTGCATAAACTGTTAGAAGTATACAAGTTATAGTCTGAGTTTTTTATTAATTTATTAACTAATTAGCAGAAAATCATTCATGTACAGCCAGAAACAGCATATGGCCTTATTTTATAAAACATTGAACGGCTTGTTAATTAATGATTAATTTATTTTACTATATGCTTCGTATAAATTAAAAAAAATAAATTTTTCTAAATAAATATTTGACACACACGCCACTTTTTCGTTAATCATTTTCTATTTTTTTACAAGATTTTTTTATAAACAGGTCACAGCCACTACATAACAATTCTGCTAAAATTTAAGTAATAATTTGCAACCCTTCGAATTTTAAATACCTTTTCCCTTTTTTTTGATTTGTTGTAAGCTTGCTATAAACACGAATAATAAAACACATTTTAGATAAAATAAAATAAATATTTCATATTTTTCCACTTGAGTAATTCTGGTTAACATGAATTAATCTTAAAAACGGGGAAAATTTGAAATACAGATTGAAAATCTTACTCTTGATTATTTGCAAAGCATTTTCAGGTCGGCAAATTTTAGTGGAAACTAAATTAATCAATTATATCAAGAATCCTATCATTTTAAAATTTTGATTAGCCCTTTTTTGCAAATTACACTTTGTAAGCTTGCAGTAAACATGTTTGTAAGAGCCAAAATATATGTTGAAAAAATTGTTATTTGCTAATTAGCTAAAACGTAACACATAGTCATGGTAATACTTTGCAAGTTGAAAAATTTTGCCATTTAAAGGTTGGACGCAAAACACTTATCATTCAAATGATCCTGAAGCTTAATTATTTATAAAAAAAAATGAATTTTTCTGAATATTTTTTTTTGAAAGATAAAATTTGATAATTTAATTTATTATATAACAAATCTTTCCAACATTAGATTTTAGAACTTGTTTGTCATTTTTTCTACACTATATAAGACTGTCCAACAAAACGTAGTTCAAAAAATGGGAACAAATTTAAAAATCAATTACAGGAATATTCCTACTTTCTTTTTTAAATGATTTTGGCAACTTTCATTAAAAACCTAACACCTATTCAATTTGAGGGAAAAAAAAGTCCATAAAACAATTTTAAATATGTTCATTTTAGTTAAATCATTCGTTCCAAAAACTCTAATAAACAATTTCAAATTTCATATTTTAATATATAACATTATTATGCGTGACTGTACACAACAGATCCCTTACACATTCACGTTCACCCCTAAAAAGAGTGACATATCAAATTATTCCGCTACGGCACCACCTCCCGGTCCTCCACCAACTCATCCTCCTTTCAAATCTTCCGCCCAAGAAACCACGCCAAAATCTCAGGTCTCGGTCAATCCTCCGGCGACTATCACTAATACAACGCCACCCTCGATTGGGCAACCCATTATACCCGCCCAACATGGTGATCAAAATCTCGTTTTAGCTGCTGCCACAACTGTTTCCGCCACTCCTCCTCAATGCGTTATAGCGGTTGATGGTAAAACCTCACTCACGTCTCCCATCGTATCTACCCCGAGTGCCCCTTCTCGAAGACCTAGCGATTCTTCCGTCACGCAAACGACCCCTGCGTCCATGCAACCAACAATTATGTCACCCGTGCCCCCAATAACTCCCTCACAACAAAGCCGGGAAAATGGCCCGGAAATTTTAGGACTTAATGGTGCTATTACAAGTCCTTCGACTGATTACCAAATAATATCACCGCCGCCTGTAATACCCCTAGAGCATGATCAACATCTAACAGAAGAGATCCAAGCTAAAATTATGTCAACAACCGGTAAGACATTAGTGAACGGGCATCATATCTTGTCGTCCACTTCTTCAACTGTAAGCACAACAATTAATAAACCCAAGGAGATAATTTATCCACCCACATCGCTATTGTTTTCTACTACCAACACGCCTGTTTCATTCGTCGACAGCAGCGCTATCCTCCCTGCTACGCTGTATCAAATCACGGCGGGTGGTGTTGATGGTCAACCAACTTCCGCCAAAGTCAAATACAAAACAGTCGATCAGCTAAAGAAAGAATTTTTCGACGCCCACCAATTACCATTAATGTCATCATCACCCCTATCTGTTGGGTCATTGTCACCACATCAACAAGCAATTGGAACACCTTCCGGACCGCCAGGTCAGCAGCCTGCTTCGATGGCAACGGCTAGGATTAGTCAATACTACCGTATGCAGCTTCCCCCTCCTATGCCAGCCAATTTCACTGCGGGAAACGTGCTTCAAAAACCTCAGGTCGAACTTCTTTTGGGCCACTCACGAGCCGGTGTTGGCTCGGTAACACCTCAGTATTCACCATCCTTTGCCGTTGCGTCGTCATCCATCATATCTAGTCCACACGTGTTTCCCCAACCTGCCAAACATGCCATGTATTACCCTCAACAACAGCTGTTTGCTCGCAAGGTGTCCTCATCACCTGTTCCGCCTATCACTGCTAGTAGGTTTCCTCCATCTCCCATTCCTCCTTTCGCTCGTACACTGCCTACCTCTATGACAGGAATTGCCACCACAGTACCAGCTGTAGTCACGGCAGCATCGGATCTATCTGAGCAACAACAAAGGCATTTCCCTTCCCTCCAAAAACAACCGACCCTTTCGACTTCCTATTTGCCTTCCCCACCAACCTCGACGGCCCCTTTTATGGGCGGGACCGTTAGTATCCCTACCACGACTTACATCGTGCCCCTCTCCCCTTCACCACTGCCAGCCATCTCACAGCTGACCATGAATACCATAGCAGCCACTATTCCCGAGGAGTTGCCGCCCTCACTTAGCAACAACCTGGAAAGGTACGAGATAACGGGTGAGGGTGACGAACAAAGCGTCATCAAAATATCCGATCAGCTGGAAAGGGTAACCCTAGTACCACGTAAAACTTCGACCGCCAGCAATCATCGCCCGAGTCTTACCACTCCCACCTCTATTACTAAATACCCTGGGTACCATGAAGCAGAAGCACCAACATTCACAGAGACTACGCCATCAAGCTTAATAACTAGTCCTCCACATTCAACATCCTCCGCTAGTACGACATCCTATCCATCGGGTCAACTCCCTTCTTCACAAATGAGACGCGAATCATTGGGAAAATATGATAAAAAACAGGACGAAAATGGTGCACGTATCAATACGGAAACGGTGACTGAAACACCCATTGAAGACGATGACATTGTACTAACCAAACAGAAATACACCGATAAGTATAACATGATTTTTTTACATTTTGCGAGAAAAATTAGATTTTAGTAGCAATCTTTTACTATTTAATATTATAATGTTTCTTATTTAAAAAAAAAAATCGTTGAAATTTTGTTTTTTTTTAGTTATCTTAAATATTAAATGCATAAGACACCTTAGAAAATAAATTTTAATTTGACTTTGAAATCCTACGTGCAAGTGTCATTTACTTGCATATTAGGTTTTTCAATTATTTTATTCCTTTTTTTTTATAAAATTTAAATTGTTTATATAGCGACGGAACCAAGAAGACATACATTATAGAAGATGAAACTGTAAGTTCATAATTTCAAGTCTATATTGAACAATAAAAATACTTTGTTGTATTAACATTGTTTTGTATTTTGATCTATAAACATAAGACCAAGTCTTTTAGGTTAAAATAATCGCATGCATTTTTTTAGGTCCGTCAAATATCTCCGGAAGTTGATAAAACTCTTCTATCGTCCACACCCTCAAGCATTCCTAGCTCACCACGAAGTGGTAGGTCCCAATTATTTGTAAAAGATTTTTGAGCTAATAGTAATTTATTGTATGACCTTATGATTGTAGTTATTAAGCCTTTGGTCGGTCGATTAACATTGGCTTAATTGGAAATGTTCGTTTTGGCAATGGCTTATAGGCTTAGAGCTTCTAAATCATTTTTTTTTCCATTTTAATTATGATAATGCATTGTTCTTCAAATAATATTAATTATTTTTGCAAACATATATGTGGTATCCAACAGATTAAAAAATAATAGGTTGGACAGAATGTAGATTATTCAGCGTTATTTATAAAACGCGTTGAATAACACGTGTTTTGACTGATGTGCTTATTGCTTTTAATGTTTCAAAATCAAAATATAATAAGACACGGCCAAGCATATAAAAATTAAACGGTTATTGCAAAAATTTATTTTGTCCACACTAACTCGGTCCATCGAAATTTTTATACATCTAAGTTCCATTACAAAGTATAGTTAAGATTGTTTTGAAAAGCTTATGGCTTTTTACAGGTTTGTATTAGCTTTTACCAATGTGTCCTAATTCACAATTAATTAATTTTATATGATAAGGAATAAACATAAACTAAATTATGAATTTACTAACAACACATATGTAGGGTTGATGTGACAAGGACGACAAAAATTTCGGTGGGCCGGGTGTGTGTTAATAGTGAGATTAGGATAATTGAAGAGGGAAACTTATATCCCGAATTAGCTACCACGAGGAGGGCCAAATAGTCAATTCATTCCACTATGTTCATTCCGAATTTTGTGGGAAGCAAGATAAAATGCATATGCTGATCAAAGGACCATACAAAACTTATCACAACGCAGACATTTAAAAAATTTATCAATTTGCCCTTTTGACAAATTTCTTTAAAAGAACCAATTATACAAAAAAAAGTGAAAAAAATACATTTAACAAAATGATTAAACTGTTTTTCCCATTTATTTTTACACAAAAATATGTTATACTTATTTTACACATCTTTCTATACCGAAAATTTTAACTGTCGTCTTTGTCCCACTACTTTCACATATGTTATAGAATATTGGTCAGCAAAATATTTCCCAAAGGTATCTGTCACATAGATATATTTTTAAAGCGATAGGGTAGGAATTGCATTAGACTTTATCAAGAAAAAACAGCAGAGCCGGGAAGGAATTGTATAAGCCTATTGCACTGAATGCATACAACTGCGTATTTTTTTAAAGTTTTTGAAGCCTTTATCCATCACATATAAGATTTTTATAATACAAAATGCCCTAGCTAAAAAATGATGCCCATTAGGCCCTCCTTAAAATAATTGATGCAGGTCAGTTGTTGCCAGGGCTCCATGGTCTATTGCCATCTCAAAGCAAAATTGTCAGGCGACAACATTACTTGTATATTTTTAAATAATATGGACTTAAAAATCCCTACCATCTTATTTTTGTTTAATGATCAAACGCAGGGATCTTTATTTTAATTTTAGAACAAAACAAAATATTTTTTAATTATTTTTTCTACATTTTGTCAAAAAAGATATTTAAAATAACGCGTGGGTAATGAATTTCATAAACGCTAAAAAATTAATATTAAAGACTTTAAAAAATTGAATTAAACAAAAAAATCGCATTGTAGGATAATTAAAAAAGGTTGTTTTTATAAATAATTTGCTTCAAGGGCGGTCAATGTTAGGCTATTTTTTTAATAAAACTTTTAAACTTATTTTCTTGCAAATTATTCACCAACTTATTTACATATTATTTTGCTATAAAAAATTAAAAAAAAATAAATAAAAAAAATAGCATTTTCAGAAATTTAAAAAAAAAAACATCCTGTTGTAATGCAACCTGTCTTTGCCAAATAGTCGAAAACTAGGTGACAATAACATTCATGTTTTTTTATATTATTGTAAAGAAAATGTTGGAATTATATGAAATAAAATTATAAAATAGAAAAACTATATTCTTTAAGACGTCTTTTACACTTTTGCGGGATTCAACATTAAGGACGCTAATTTAATTTAATAATTGATTTCAGTTGCCTTTTTGAGATGATATTTTGTTGACCGGTGCATTTTAAATATATTTATATATGAATTAATTATATTTTATTTATTTATTGAAGCGGTAAATATTATTTGAATTATTATTGAAATGTAGTAATAAATGCAATTCGCTATTTCGACAATGTTTGTGATATTAAATTTTTTCAAGAATTTAGTCTATGCCATATAAACACAAGTGGTCTGGCTATTAATTAATGAAAGCGGAGGATTAGTTAAGTGGCTTAGATACATAAATCTTTTTTGCTATTGCAAAAAATTTTTAAGGTTTAATAAAGTTTATAAAACTGCAGTGAAATAATTCAACAATATGGCCTTATCCCTAAATCTTTTTCCCATATTTAAATCAACGTCGCAACTAGGCCCTAGGCCTCGGGGGATTTTAAGATTGGTAAACTTATCTGATTTGCTTTAACTTATAAAATTCTAAAAAATCAAATTTTAATTTTAAATCTTATAATAATGATTTTTTTGCCAAGCTCCAATAGATAGAGCTGGGGCCCATTTTTGGGCTTAACTCATATTTTCATTTTTTGAAATTAATAAAAAATAAAGGGTTTTAGGTTTAAACAAAAAAATATTTTTAAGAATTAATATTTTCTGTATATTTTGTATCTATTTATAGTTAAAAATTTTTATCTGTTAAATCTTAAAAAAAATTTGGAAAAAAGGGCCCCCCCCCCACCCTTTTTTATATGATTTTTAAAAAATTTAATAATTTTTTAAGAGGGAAGTTTTTCCAAAAAGGGGCGAAAAAGCTTCATTATTTTGCTAAACTCTTATTGTATTTTTCAACAATTTTATGCAAGTTTAGAAAAGTTAACCATAAATAGATACAAAACTTAAGCAGAATATCTTCTTGCATTTAACTAATATATTTTTGACTAAAGCTAAACCCCTTTATTCTTTCTTAATAACAAAATAAGGATTTTGGTCTAATTTATAGAGCCCAAAAAGCCCTTTAGTAAAAGCCCCTTATATGCTTAAAAAAGTGGGCTCCTTTTCATGCAAACAATTGTAAATTTTTTATTTTTTGGCCCTTTAAGTGTGGTTTTTTAAAAGCTGTTAAAAAATTTCCTTTAATGGCTGACTCTTTATTTTCCTCAAACTTGGTTTATAGCAGACTTAAAAAGTTCGACCAGGAATCGGTACTTAATATATAGTATGTCAAGTATGATTGATTAATGAGTTTACATATTTGTTAAATTTTGGCAAGCTGCAAAAACTTAAATTGTTCTTAAAAGTTTCCCTGAACCTTTCCCCTATCAAGGGCGGCCAATGGCCATTTGCTAGAATTTTGTGATATTCTCCGCATGGTTTAATGAAATTAAGCGCACAACGGCGACCTAAAATTTTAAGTTTGATTTATAAGGCAAACTTTTGGTATTCCTTATCGGTCACCCATCTAAAAATCAGTTTTTACGTAAATTAAACAAAACTAGTTTATTGATTGTTAAAGAGGGCATTGGAAACTTAAACAGTTATAGATAGTGTACTGGCCCGTCCCGTATAAAATAAAATTTGTTTTCAAAAAAAAGAATTGAAATAAACTTTAAATCTTTTGTTTTCCTTCTTCAAAAAGTTATATATTTTTGAAACAATGGGGGTTAAAACGAATTATGTATACAGATCTATCGATACAAAAAATCACATTTATTTTAGTTTGACAAAATAGAATAAAAAAAACGAAATAAAATAATTTGTTTGAAACTATTTGTACGGGCCTTTATTTTAGCTTGGTTAAATTTTTCAGCTTTCCTTTTGGCTTTATATTTAATTAAAATCAATATTAAAAATAGCAAGAACAATAAATTCAAAAAAAACGGATCTGTTGCCTGCAAAGTCGTTATTAATCTACAAATTTCAATTAGTGCACCTAATTTTTTAACAAGTTTTTTGTGCTCTTTTTGAATTCAGGATGTAACAGGTATCTTAAATGCTCAAAAAACTCTTCGTGGCGTTTTATTTAGAAATTCTAACTTGCTAGAAAGATGATTAAATGACTAAAATTATTTTTAATTACCCCATAGGGACAATATTGCTTTATGGTAAAACTTTTAACCTTTTTTAAGATGGTTTTTACACTTGAATTAACTCATTCATTCTTTACATATATAAATTTACGCCCCTAATATTCACGTTGAATCATTTTTTAACCAGGCCAAATAATTTTGACGCAGGGAGATGAAACTTTTTTAATAATTTTCAAGGCGTTTGATGCCTCTTTTATAAAATATAGTCATTTTCCCTCAAATTATGCCTGTATTAACATGTGCCTCCATATTTAACAGATTACCCACACTCTTATTTCACGAGGTTTTTTGTTATTATTACCATTTCATATTCCTCCAGGATTTGAGGTTACCAGGTGATCCATCAAATATTTTTTTCGTTATTGAAAGTGAGACCATATAAATCCATTTCCATATTGATTCATAAAAAACTTTTTTTTAGCATATCTTCCCTTTAATGAAACTAGTTTTATATTCTTTAAGTAGAAAAACATTTTATACTCTCGATAGATGGCGCTTCTCAATATTCATATTCTATTTAAGGGAATTTAGATTATAATGGTATTATTAAGTTATAATATTACAAGAGGCATATTTCTAATTTATAAGAGTTAAAACTTAGTTATGTCACTACCTACACAAATAAATCTTTTATTTACATTTATAAATTGTAAAAATTATCAGAAATTAGCTTTTAAATTGCAGTAATAATATTTACTTTGTAATCTGAATTTTTAAATAAAAATGTATAAATTACTATACAATACTAGCAATATTTAATTTTTTTAGTTAGCGTTCTCATGTCAGTTTTTTTTTTTGCTCTTTGCCCTCGAAATATTTTAGGGTACTAATTACATTTTAAAGATAGTGTGTGGGTTAAACCTAATATTGAGGAAATTATTGTTAAAAATATAAGTTAAATTTTCGCCTATTAACTAATAATCATAGTTTTAGTTAAAAAAATCATTAATTATAGCTAAGGCAGACATTTTATAACAACATGCTGGATATTGATATAATTATAAAATGGCATAATTGGCGCTGCAAGGCCTACTTTTTAATTTCATACAAATGGCCAGCTATAATGTCAATTTATTTGATAATGTTTTTACAACCCAACTTTCCCATTTTTTATGGTCTTTTTTATTTTAAATCTTCTATACTGTATTTGCGTTTAATAAATATGTGCAAGATTAAATCTAAATTAGTCCCAGTGGATGGTATGAATTTGTCGAAGATCTAGACTTGGGACAGCCGCTTAATTTTGTCTAAACTTTTATTTGTTGGACTTATATATTTTCTGGTGTTTCATTTTGTTAAAAATAATTTTAGAGTGAGATTAACTTTGAAATAATAATTATTAAATAGTAATATGAAAATTTGATATTATTATTCTATTTTTTGATTATTTCAAAGTCACCCTTTCCCTCAAATTCATCAAATTTTTTTAACATTCAAACTCCTATTATTTTCAGGAATTTATAACTGACTTAGATATATTGTTTTAACACCTTAAACCAGCTTCTTTTACAACTGATAAATGAATTTTTGCCTTAATTAGTAGCGTATGAAGGCGGAAAATGCATATCATAAAAAACCAAGATTTGCTTTAGAGATTAAAAACGGTGCTCTAAAAGTGGTAAATTTCTCACATTTTTTCGCAAATTCTCTGTAATTTTGAGGATGAGATGGCTATTACGATAATTCTGGCTATGATCCAAAACACACGGCGGTTCCTCTTGCGCAGATTAATTTATTACCGTAAAATCAAAAATTACAGCACTGGATTTCTAAGTTAACTGGATAATCGTGGTTTTCCTTTGGCGCCTTTTAGCAATTTTTATAGCGCCAGTTTAACAAGATTCCTTAAATCCTAATTTTCGACCAATAATGCTTGCTTCCGGTTAATTAATTACAACTCTGCAAGTCAGAATTTTAAAAAAATGTGGCAACCAGCCTCACCAATTAATTTAAATAAAATCGGTGCAGATGGAATCCAATTCCCTGTAGATATTTCTTCGCAAAAATTCAATTTATCATCCTGGGATTTGTAAATGTGTCGTCAACACCTAGACCACACAGAATAATTAGCGGATGATCAATTTTTTACTTCGAAATTTTGAATGCATCGATTAATTGAGCTGTGCCGTTCTATATTTAGACATTATTGAATCGTTAAAAAAGATCTAATATAATAGTTTAAAAAATTCTGATTTAAAAACTTTATTTATTTGTTCCTATATTGTTAAGTGTGCTTGATAAGTTTTTAGCACTATGAATTTTGAATATGAGACCAATCCAATTTGCACACGCAATCTTTAAGAATCACATGTAATTATCGGGATAGTCACAATCCTTCTCTATCGTTTCAAAAATTATTATATAAGACATAGGCAAAAATATTTGAAGGTCTCGCTCGTTCATATGTAATGTAATAAACTTAACGGACCAACTCTAAAATACAAATGTCCAACCAGTCCTATCTCCTATCACAATTTTCGTCGCCGTCTTTCCTTGCATTATTATTGTTCGTGGTATCCAATCAACATCGTAATTATCTATCCCATTATTATCATCACGAAAAAGAGCCATGGCGCCGCAATATTGTTGCTGTGGTTGTTCCCCGTATTCTTTCAACGCTAACTATCGCCCGATAAATGACAAAAAGTTTAAGACTAATATGTGCTGTCCCGCTTATGAAACGGACGATATAGGTAACCTTGACATTCTATACTAGCTCAGTGAATCCCAATCTTACACGCAAAAGGTCTTGTGTTCCATTTCTAACGCAGGCGGGTTATTTCTTCTTAGGACTATTACACATGTAACTACTTTGGCTATTGAGTATCCTACGCAATAGGCCCTACATTGAAAGCCTAGGTTTGAAACTTGAGTCTGCGTTCGAGCAAATCTCAGTATTTAACCCATATATACGTTGTTCGGGTTAACCATTAACATGCCTCTTGAAAAAAAGGCAGGTGAAAAGCCCCCCTTCCCCGCGTCCCCATAAATATCATTCTAATATAGTAGACTTGTAAGAAATGTGGTGAGCTCATCATACCTCGTAATTGTAAGCAGTTTTATCGTCCGGCTAGGTCCGTCGGAGGATATTAAAATTTTCGACCATGCCCAAATTTATCTATAATTATAAATTGAGTGATATTTTAAAAAAAAATATATATTAATTTCCTAAAACAAGAAAAAATTGTGGTACACGTGGGTTTATTTTGATAAATTAAATTCAACCAGACCCATACTTATTATCATAGTGACCGCCCCTTCTATTTATTTATTGGTGAGTTTTACCCTGCCTACGAGGTATAGGAATTGCAATCTAAGGGTAGTCCAACACAACTTAGAAAATTTACTAAGCCACCTGCTTAATTGTTAAAAACAATTAGAATGGGATTTGTATATAGGTGGTGCCCTCATATAGGTTTATTTTCCTAAAATCAATATGGAAGAAGCTATAGATTCTATAGGATAAAACATGACAATATTAGCCATAACAACGCTCGATGTCCAATATTTTTTAGCACTATGTTTGTATGTGTTTTACCAGTTATAATAATTTTTAATTAACTAAATGGCTGATTTTTTATACTTTGTTACCTTGAAAAAAATAGCTAAAAAAATTGAATAAAATGTATTCACTCACGACTGTTATTTTAGTCATCGATTTTTTTAATAACCAAAATGTCCAGTTTTATATAAATTGTACTAGAAAAAGATAATTATGGTATTCCGAACCAAAGTAAGTCCTTTAAAACACGATGGAAAGGGAAATAATTAGAATTAGTTTTCTATCGCATTATATAAGTTTTAGGCTACCAGACAACTGCCGTTATCAGAGGATGGGGCAGACCTGGAATCACTTCCCTTTTTGATATTTTCATTCTCATGATATCTAAAAAATTGCATTTTAGCCCCCCCCCCCCCCCTCTCTTATCACACTGGTTTCAGTTTTGCATAGCACATAATAGAATCTATTTCAATTAACTCAGTGGGAATCTCCGATCTTTTACATGCAAGTCTAGTTTTCGATTCCATGCATAAGCGCCTTTATCCCTTGAGAATGCTTGTACAACCACTTTGAAGCGCCTGGGTGGCCTATATAGGCTATAGACCCAAATTGATATGTCTAAAATGAAAGTTTAGGATTTAAGTTCTGTAACCAGACTGTTATATTAATTGCCTTGTTCGGGTTAATAAACTTAATTTTCTATGTATGGTACCCCAATTTGGCGTACCTTTTTTCGTTTTTTCATTTCTCAGCCTGTCACAAAAATTAAAAATAAGCAAAATTCAAAATTTATATTTTTGGGTCCTTATGACTTAAAAATTAAAAAAGTCATAAGTTCGACATATTTCATGCTCGGCTTTTTAATATTAAATTTATTTAATCAAATAATATAGATTAAAGTAAGATTTAAAGCATAATCATATTTTAATAAATTTGTAAAAATAAACAATGTTAAAAATAAATTATAAGAATATAATTTACTCTTCAATTTTTGAAGGCGGGAGAGTTTCCTTTTTCTGGTATTTATATTGTATATTCCGATGTGTAGAGAATAAAAACAATGTTTTAATAAATCTGGCGGAAAAACGAGAAGAACGACAAATAGATTTTGCAGTAGTCTTAATAATGCTTAGTTACAACCCAAACTAAGGACTTGATTTTAATTTTGTTGCTTTGCAAAGTATTATTACTCAATAGCCCTTAATTTTGAAGCCTTATTAGTTAAAAAGCATAAAACCTTAAACATTATTTTGTGCTGCATCTGATATACATGGGAAACAAATTTTGAATCGACTCCTTTGTATTATTGTGAAAGAGCGTGTGGCATATTTTAAGAGGATTTTTTTTTTATCTTGTTGCTTTATTATTTGTTTCCAGAGAGACTTCAAAACAAATACAATGATTTACCCGGCCAGGTTCAAATCGTTATCTTACACAGGCACCAAGGTCGACTCGGTCTAAGTCTCGCCGGAAATAAGGATCGGAACAAACTGAGCGTCTTTATCGTCGGTATCACGTCTGAGGATGCCAAAAAGGAGGTCATGGTAGGAGACGAAATCTTAGAAGTAAGTTTTTGATTCGTATAAAATTTTATATTTTAGGGTGCGTCTAAAATGAGTTGTTTTTTTTTTTTCAAAAAATTTTGATATAAAAAATCCTCTCTACTCATGAAGATTTTGTAACTTAAAATATAACTAAACACTTTCAAAGCGCCCCTGTCTTTATATATGTTTAATTAAGAGTTTATCTCCAAAATTATGGAAGTTGTTGTAGTACACTCTTAGGGCCTGTCCGAGACTTAATAACGCCCCTAAGCTACCTGTTTAGAGGCGTCAAAAACATGACTGTTTTAATATATCGCTTAAAAACAATAGCGATAATCAAGTATGGCTTGCCATCAGGCATTGCTTGGATTGATTGACCTGCCCTGTACACAACTAAACCATTTTTTTTTCAAATTCTTTATTTCAATCCTCAAGCTTGCCCAATTATATTAATCCTCTCAAAATTATCTTTAGTAATGGGTGTTCCCTAAAATATACTCGTTATATATCTAAAATATATTTTAGTGTTACATATATTATTAATGAATGGTACAATGCGTTATTAATGGATGGTATAATGCGTTATTAAAAACTAGTCAACGCATGTCAGCCTAAGATGGGCATTTAGATATAAAATAAGCAAGTGTTAGGGGAGTATTAACCATTTCCTGACTTTCGGGTCGTTGTTGGCGTAAATTTCTCACACGCACGCTTAAGGGATGACAAAAATCAATAAAAGGGATAAGGCTATAACGGTCTCTCTATGTCCGTTCGTGTAATGTTAGACCGCCACATTCTTTTGACACACTGTCAAACATATGAAAAAAACATAAAACTCCCTTTTATTTTGTGGTTATATCCGCTAACAGTTTTATCAATAAAATTAAATGTGCTTTTTGTTAACTAAATAATTTTACATACACTACTATTAAAAATGTATCACCAAAATTAAATTAAATCGCCCCCCCCCCTTCACCAATTCTCTATGAAACTAATGAGATATACACCTTTTAAGGATTAAAAAGACCTTATGTAATTGTCGCTACAAGCCCTAAATTATAATTTTAACCAATCTGGCTTTTCTATATAAACTCCATCCTATTATTTTGTATTATTATCCTTGTGTCGTGAGAATTCCAAAATTAATAATAAACAGTACACCCCACACACGTGTGCGGGCTCTTATAAAGCTTTTATTTTTGAAATACGCCACCTAATCGAGATCGATAAAATTTCTAAATTTAGAGTTTACCTGGTGACATAACACACCTGTGCATCACACCTATTGTAATAAGTTAAATTTCAGTCTTGTGTTTCTCATCCATATTAATATTTTATCAGATTTTCGATACATTTGCTTACAATTTGAAGGCCTTAGTCAACCCAGATTAAAAGTTTTTTAAGTTTTATTCATAGACTACACTGACAAAATTATTATTATTGTTTATGGACTTTTCCCACAGGTTGACAATCACGTACTATTCGGAAGGAGTCATCTCAACGCTTCTTCTATCCTCAAAAATTTGACGTCGAACGAAGTCAAGCTCATTATTCTCAGGTATTATTGTTAATTTTTTTTGCTACTTAGTATATTCGTTTGGATTTTTTAGACTTTTACTCAGTCTTGGAAACGTAGAATGCCTATGTTTAGTAGTAATGGTCAACACTTTATTGCATAGCCCCTGAATTGGATATACTAGGGAAACCCGGGGAAAAATTTTAAACCGGGTTTTTTTTTAATATTTTTTATTTTTTTTTTTTCTAAAAAAAAAAAATAAAAAAAAAAAAAATAAAAAAAAAGGCGAGATTTGATGCCTTAGTATACATCGTTAAGGTAATCCAGGAGGTATTTTGAATTTTCAAGAACTAATTTAAATTTCAGGCGCTCAGAACTCTCCTAACTTGGTTAGAGTCTCCTACGCATGTCCTTGTACAAATTCTTATAAATGTTTCTTGTGATCAATGTTCATATTTTATCTTGAACGGCCCGTCAAAAATTAATGTCTAGTGGGGCGCCGGTATGCCTCGGACCAATCCTTAGTCTATTAAGATGATATTTTCACGTTAGGAAAAGGGCTCATGGACTTTTCTTTTTCTAGCGTCGTTTTCCTTATAGACACGTTTTTGAGATTTATTTAAATACCCATGCTTGGCTCTGCGTCTTTTGTGCCAATACCAATTAGATAAGTACACTTTCTAAAAATTAAGACTTAGTTAAATAACCCTATGAGGTCTGTCTGTTAAAAGGCGGCTGTATGTATGACCTTTAAAGCACTGCCCCTCATTTAAACTGAAACCTTAGCTGTTTGGGGGGAGGGGGGGATGATTTCTGACGTAAGGTCTGGAGTCTACTATAGGTGACGTCGTACGTGATATTAATCAATAATTAATTAGGTTGTTGAGCCCGGGTATCTATCATAAATGGCTTCGGTAATTCAATTAAGAATGGATAGATCAACACCTCAACCGTCGCATTCATCATTAAAAATTTCACTAAAAGCATTTTTTTATAAGAATTTTATTTTTTCACCTGTAAAATTTAGGCTTGATCATCATCAGGCAGAATATTGATTTTTATCGTACATGTTGTTATTTTTGTACCCAATTCCACGTAAATGCCCATTCGTTTTTTTACATAGAAAGATGACTCTTTAAGGTATCTTCATCATTCATTACAACACAAAATATTACAGCAGATATCTTTTTTACAAAAATAGAAGGCAGAATTCACAAATTCCCAATATCTGTCATATTCAAGTCTCGTTAAATTTCTCGCCACATTTTCAATTATTAAAAAGTGTTTATAACCTCGTCATCCACTTTATTATTAATTTACTTTCTATATTCCTAATCCTATCCCCTTTAAAAAATTTATTTTCGTCACTCTCATTAATTGGAATATTATTAGGTCCCAATTTTTTTTTGTGTGGAATCTTCATAGATAAAACTCCCTGCTAAAATTTATCATTCTTCTATCCACCGTTCGAATGCCTCAAGTATTCGTCTCAATTAAGGGCAATTATATATAATAATGTGCTAATAAAGCTATTTTATTAAAGCTACTCTTCAAGACTCTCATTTAATTTGTCATATCACCAAACTTATATTATCTCAAGCTTCTAAATTGTCATTAATACAAATTAACAAGCTCGTATTCTTAAATTAAATCGAAAAAAATAGAAAAGTCTAAGAGTCCGCCAGGGTTGAATGTCTTCGACAGTCAACCAAATTAGGAGTAAATTAAAGGGTTCCCTTTTCCCTACTACCGGAAATTTTAATCTAAATCACGCATCGTCCCCTAACTTTAGCAATCTCACTGCAAACTGTAATAACAGCAGCTTGTCAAATTCTGCGAATGGTGCAGCACATAACTCATTAAATAATATTAGTAACATTGTTGTTAGTCATAATGGTTGGCAAGTTAATAGGAATAAAAGTAATTTTGCTATGAAAGTTCTCGACAAATATTTCAATTATTACCCTTCATTTTTGCTATGTCTCTCTCCCGCCCCCGTCATCTCACGATCGACCAGACGTGACAATGGTGGCATCGAGGACATGGCCATTAAACCGCTAAGCTCAAACGAACTCTTACACGTAATGCATTTTCAAATTACATTATAATTTTTTTTTCATTTTAAAACCACAACCCATAAAAGATCCGTTTAGATTTGCCAAAAACTTTGTGTTTTTTTGTAAATTTTTGGATAAAACGATCTTCTATGACAACGTTAAACAGATTTAAAAAGAGGCCTGGTTAGTCTTTTATTTTCAGGTATGCCTCAATTATTATTATTACTTTGTACTATTACATTAAAGCCACAGCATACGAATTTTAGGCCATGTCATTATATCAAAATGAACTTTTTTGGTTCAAAATTTTTGAAAATTCTATAAATGAACTCATTTTTAAAAAATGCCAAATTGTTGTAAGAACATAGATGCTTTAATCAAAATAAATCATTTTTAATAAAAAATTAAAAAATTAAAATAATATTTTTTTGAAAATTACTTTTTTTAAATTTGGCCCTAAAAATTTATTTTCGACTTAAAAATCTACAAGTGACAAAAAAATTGTTTAAATTGTAACGATTACTGCGTATGAAGCAAACTAGAATTGATATTAACAAATCTTGTTGCAGCGAGGCTAGGGAATAACAACAGTGAAATTTAACAAATACGTATACGTTGATAAATGGTGGTTTGACAGTTGTGTGTCCTTTTTTCCAATTATAAAAAATTGGTTCCGTGATTTGGTCCCCCATACTCCACCCTTTTTTGTTAAAAAATGAAAAATTTGACACGAATTTAATGAAAATTCACAGACATTTTTGCTTTATTTTTGGGGCAATTCATGCTTTAACTCTTGCCTTTCAGTGACTAATTAGGAAAGATGCTGTGACTCTGTATGTGTTATTGGTAGATAACGTTTTTTATAAGATTTTTTTCCAAATTGTTTGTCAGGTTTTTGAGTCCTCCTTGCTGGACAAGTGTCTACAAATTATTAACTTTTTAGACAATGTTTTGCACACCTCTAGCTTTTGGAAATGGATTAAAGTTGTCTCAAATCTGGGGATTGAATTATGACAAAATTGGTTTTCTTTCGAGCTAGACGTTTTATTTTTATTTTTTCAATTTTTTCCCCACAGATTTTGATTTTTTTTAGTCTCTTTCAGTAATTTTACGCTCCATTGCATCCCACTGCTATAATTCAATTATGGTCAATCAGGCTTCTTCTTCCAAGAATAGAAATTGTTAGTTTGTAAGATCGTGATTTTGCAATTCCAGCCAAATTCACTTGTGTAGATAGAGAAGATACACCACTATATTTAGTTCTGTATTTTCATTGTTAAAATATCCTTTTTGTTCCAAAGTAATTTTTGTGTCGTCGTTTTCTCCAAATTTGTGTATGAAACCTTTTTAAAAATTCCAAAATTATGCAGACCATCGAACAATACGACGAATTTGCTACAAGTACCGGCGAAGAAAATCTCGAAAAAGGACAGGTAAATTAAATATTTTTTTTGGGTGCATTAAAATTGCTATGCGGCGACGCTCATAACCGCTAGGGTCAATAGGATTAAGCGCGTCTCTCCGCCAATACCATAATATCCATCGAAATGACGCCGCACTCTCCGAAATATTATAGCGCAGGCTTTACAACTCTGGCAAAAGTCGAAGGCCAGAGTCATTCACCTGCTAAAACAATGCCCCCCTTGCCCTACATTTCTTGAAAGAGACGGCTTAGCCCCTTTAAATTAATCCTTAAAGTAAATAAACATATTTTAATTTTGCATCTAAATTCGCAGTTGAGTCTTGATTTAATGTCGCGATAAAAACAAATTTGTTGGCAGGGCCTGTCGGTAGCTTATTTTACCAATAGTTTTCAGGCACCTAAATTTTTCAATATTTTAGCAAAACCTTAGTATCAATTAAAAATCTGGCTCTCCCTAAGCATTGCTTGGGTTGCTCTTATGGACTGACCGGTCCTGATTGTTTGAATTAAAATTTCTGCAATTATTTTAGATATTTAAATATGTTTTCATTTTAATAATTCTTTTAACAGATGATGATAACGTCACAGGGGCAAATAATTTCAGCTAGTCCAAGTATATTAATATATATATTTTACAAATATTTTACCGCTATCTTAAGCCATTTTATTAAAAAAAATTTTTGAAAATCTTGATGTTGTTGTTGTTGTTTATTGCCCCATTCGTTGGAAGTTGGTAGTAAGATTGAACTTGAGGGCAGCTAGGGATGGATTGATTCAAAGATCTATAGGAGAGATAGGAAGCCCGCGGTTGGGGCATATGAGCCAGTGTTGTATATCGTCAGATGCTGATTTGCAGTCGTAGCAGATATTATTTAAAGATGGGTCCAGACGTGCTCTAAAATTTGCAAGTAGATGGCAGTGTCCAGACCGGAGATGAGCCAGGTGGGAACGGATGTTTCGGGGTAAGGTGTTTTCTAAAGGGGATACCGGAGGAGGTCGGCCGTTTAAAATTATGTTGAGCGGATAGTTAGCTATGGTATTGTTGACTGCAGAGGTAAGAATACGTTTGATTATCGTTTTAGTGGGAATAATTTTGTCAATAAAAGGCTGTATTTAGGTAAAGCATTGAGAATAGAGGGTTCCTTTTATTTATCTAGCTGGGGTAGGATGGTGCGTAAGCTCATCTTGAATTGTTAAAAACCACTTTAGAAAATTTTGCTAATTATTAGAACAATATACGTTAATTGCTGAACGAAATATATTTATGATAAATTTAAAATTTTTAAAATTAATATTTTAAAAAATAAAAAATTATTATAGTTTGTAAAAATGGATTTCATAATTAGCAACATTTTTACAAATGTATTTTCACCTTGTCAAGAGCGCGTAATCGATTTTTTGCTAAACGTAAAATTAATTATTTTTATTTGTAAATTATAGAAAAATTAATAACGACGCCCCCAAAATTAGAGGAAAAATATGACCTTTTGACATGTCCTATTGTTCCTGACACACCTACCATGATCCATATCGAGAAAAAGGAGCAGCCGCTTGGTCTTAGCCTAACCGGTGGCAAGGATACATTATTGGTAATATTTGAAATTTTTATATACGTTTTAACGTTTTAACATTTATTTATAGATCTTGGCATTTTGGATGAATTGTTTTTTTTTTTGTGAGAGCACCTTTAAAGTCATATTTAAAAATAACAATATATTTTTCGTTTTTATTGTTTGGTTTAGAAAAACCTTAGCTAAAAAGGAAGATAAATCTGATAATTTACGTTTATAGATTTTATAACAAACAAGTATTATTTTGTTTAATAACCTTTAGTTCCAAAATGGCATATCGAAATTTTACGACTTTGAATGTGTTTTTTCCTTGCATCTGAATAACATAGTAAAACCTATTTTTTTGGCAAAAACAAAAATTCGTTTGAACGTGTCCTATACCCAATCCTAGAATTTTTCTAAAAAAGATATTTTATCAAGATATTGATTAATTTACGAGGTGTATTGCGTTGCTTTTTTTCAGCCTTTTATCTATCGATTAGGGCTCAATCATGATCGAAGAAGTCCATAGAAAAGGAGCCGCAGAACGGGACGGGAGGCTTAAAGTTGATGATTTGCTTCTCGAAGTACTTTTTAACATTTTTTTATTATTAATCATTTGACATCAGGAGAATTGGAGAACATTTTATATCACATCGATAGCTCAATGGCAAATATTCCTGTCTTACACCCAAGAGGTTTGGGTTCAAATCTCTGCAAGGACGTCTCTTTTTTCTTATAATAGTACAATTTTCAAGCTGCTGAGTGGCCTGTTATGGCCATAGGCCCTAAACCATATGCCTAAAGTGAGATAAAACCTTGGGTTGTCGGCATGCGAGCAAATTTTACTATTTAATCAGTCAGCAATTCTAAAAGCTTCGCTCGGGCTAAAAGAGTCCTAACCCTTAACGGGTCTGGCGCTTGGGAGAAAAACCTCAAAATCAATTGTTTTTTAAGTATCTGGCATTTCCATCACGCCCGTCAAACTTAAATTCCAGCAAAATTATTTTATATGGGAGCCTATATAAATTGCTGTGCACTAAAAATCTGCGAAATACCATTAATTTATTTGTTTTATATAAGGTTAATGGTGAAAATTTGCGAAAAGCATCACTGAATTTTGCCAAAGAATGCATTTACCAACCACAATCACACGTTACCTTCTTGGTTCTCCGTAATAGCAATGTCGAACAATTCATTCAAGATTATTACGATTTTCTGACCGTTGACATGAACAAAAAACAAGGAAAATCGCTCGGGATCAGTATTAAGGATCGGTCAGTTGAACCAAGGGTCATAGTTACGCACATCGTAATGAAATTACCAATTAAATGATATTAATTCGTTTATTGAATATATATGGTTTATCCGGTATGATAATATGAACAAAAAAAAATTTTCCGTATAAACCATATATAATATTCAATAAACAATCTTATTCCGGACTTGAATTTATGATATTAATTTGTGACATTATTATTTAAAACCCTAAAATATTTACATTTTCTTTTTTGCAAGGCATAATATATTTGACACTAGTAGATTAGGGTTCTTTAGAAAAAGATATTTAGAAATTTCATGTTCTGTCTTTAATAAAAACAATTTAAATTTATAAAATAAGTTTTTATTATTTCCAACATGACTTAGCTCAAATAAATTATTTTCGAAGGCATATTCAATAAATTAGGTCAAAGGATCTCCCGCCGAATTAGATGGACGCGTCAAACCTGGTGACCAAATTCTCGAAATCAATCACAAAGACGTTACCGAGTATGGACAAGAAGATGTTGCCCTATTACTTAAAGTATATTACCAACATTTTTTTTTGAGAATTAAAAAATTTTATTATTGGCTGCGACCTGTTATATTTATCTTTAAAAATAAAGATTTATTCATGATTATATAATATATATCGGCAACAACGAAGAAAATGAGATTTTTTATAATAAAATTTAAAAAAAAAATAAATTTTTTTTATATATTTCATATTTTCTTAAATTCACTTGATGTTACTTTTTGTTATTAGAGCTTAGTCGGTAAAATTACCTTTAAATTACGACGGTTGAAGCCGGCAACCGGGGAAGCACAACCCTCCTCAAAAACTCCGCTGACCGAAAAGCTAATGAAACTCAAGCTGAGCTCAGATTCCCTCCAAGATATGATGTCGCATCACGGGAAATTTGTATTAAGTAAATCTATCAAAATTCATTATTATACATTTAGGAGTTCAGAGTTCTTCTAATTTCTATAAATTATTAATATTCAAAAAAAGAATATTTTTTCATTAAAACACTTTTATTTCAAAATTGTATTTTAAGTGCTAAAATTTGTAAAAGTGCAATTTATTGTAGCGAGATAAAAAATTATTTAACGCTTTAAAAAAATTGACCTAAAATACGCCTTATTGAAAAACATATTATGGTAAAATACCTCCCACAATTATATTTTGTAGCACTATAGTTTTGAATTTCAACACCTTTCTTTAGGACGCCGTTTAAAGAAGTGATAAAATATATTAGGACCGCCCAAAAATTATTCATTATTTCAAACTAATGTTATAACTTAAATTTTTTTTTGAAAAAATGCACTTTTGCCAAAAATATCCAATCTAAATTATCAGCAAAATACAATTGAAAAATGCTAAAAAATGAACAAAATTTTTAAAATTTTTAAAAATATCAAAAGAATTCAATCGAAAAATTAATAAACTCTGAACGCCCCTAAATAAAAAAAAATTTTAAATTAAATTAGAAAATTTAAAAATAGCATGATTTTTTCTTTTTCTATTTTTTTATAACATTTATAATATATTTTGCTCAAGAACTGATATAACATAACAAATAATTTCGAGAAAATAAAAAAAAAATTTATAAAAAATTAAATCAATATGTATAGGTAAACCACACGCACAGCAACCTCCAGGCTCACAAGTGGCACCGGTCAAAGATATTGGCAATATATCGCTCGTTAACATAACGAGACACGGCGAAGAAGTCTGGGGCATTCGATTTTCCGGGACGGGTGGCGGCATATCTAGTCAAACCGAAGTTCACGAACCGGTCTCGGTTGGTGATATCGTCCCCGGCGGATTAGTCGAAGGCCGACTCAAAGTTTATATTTAAAGGCCCTAAAATGTTTGCTATATTTGGATTGTCGGCAATATACATACAATGGAGCATTCTAATTGGGGAAGAAGGCGTGATAGGGCATTATAATTTGATAGATTTGTTTTCGAAACTTTGATTTCATTTTTTTTGGATTCGTCCTACTTTTGCAGCCCCTAGCCTAATGTCACATTGTTTAAGCATTTTAAATAGACGATTTTACACTCTAATAAGCTGGTCTTTGTTTAATATTTATAAATGTCTCTGGTTTTTTTTTATAAACACTGCCGGTCAAAAGTCTTTGCTAACCCTTAGTTTTTAAACATAACTTTTTATTAAAAAGCTATTAGGGTAATTTTAAGATTAGAATAATTATTTATACTACATATGCATACAAATTTTATTAGGATCTGGTGAATTATCAAATAAGAAAATTTAAAATAAAATTTCTACTTGCTAACCAAAAATATTTGTTTTTGTAAATGTTTAGAAAGGCGATCGCATTTTAAGCATAAACGGGCAATCACTGGAAAACATGTCCCTCAATCAAGCCAACACATACTTAAACAGTCTCAAAGGAAGCGTATCTTTTGAGATCGTTAAGGCATCACAACCTAGCCAATCTTCGGCAAGCAGTGCCGCCCCGAGTCCAGGAACATGAGAAACACTGATTTGTTATTTTGTTTCCACGAGTAAATAATTTACAAGTCAAAAATGGCTAAATTAGGCAACAAGATTGAATTTTATTTTTTGGATAAATTAAATTCACTTTTTCGGGCCTTTATGTTGCCATTTATGAATAAATCCAATGCCATTTTAATTATTTAAAATAGTGCAATATTATACAAATATTTAGCAGATTTAATACTCAATATTGTATAACCAACTTGCTTGCAAAAACCCCTTAATCAGCACTACTCATAATCACAATGCATTTTGTATTCCATACATAACAATTTTTTAAAATGATAGTTTTCAAACGGCATATTTGCAAATTTTTCCCAGCTTATCCAAAACTCGCTATTTTGCTAAACTATAATCACCCTAATAATTTTTTAATTCGGGCCTGTGCTAATCACTGCGTTACCAAATCTGTAACTTAATGTACACCCATTCATTCCAAAGATTTAATAGTTGGTGCTTATCTCCATAAGGGTTATGTTTGAAAAATACTCAAAACATTTTTGATATTTAACGACATGATATAAATTAAAATACATAATCCAGAATAGGATTCCCGAAAAAAAAAACCTTTACAATGTCAAACTCAAAATCTGTAATATTTGAACATTGTCTATTTTAATTAGTTGCTAGACAGGACTTATCTAATTTACATTATTTATATTATGTTATCCACTACATGTAAATTTTTAATCATTTGAACATAAAGTTAATAACATATTTAATAAATACTTCATTCATTATTTACTTTCAAGGAGTTTTAAATATATAAAAACTTGAAATTTTGGACAATAGAAACAAATTTTGTTATCACTATAGTTTAGTTAATCACAACCAATCAGTCATACAAACAATATTATCTAATTTTGATTCGATTTAAACAAACTTTTTAGATAAATAAAAAAGTGCAAAAAAAATGAAAAAAAAACTTTTGTTAACTTGGGGCACAAAAAAATAAAATATTTTTATTAGTTAAAATTTTAATAGAAACATTTTGTGATTACTTAAAATTATTCAAAAATTAGAATACATTAAGGTTAATTAAGCATTTTAAAATATAATGTATAATAAATATATTTCTTAATTTAGTCATTTTGTCATACAATTCGTTTTAAAATCGAATTCAGTTGGAACGCTGATAGTATTGGTTGTTAATTCAGTTTTCTAGACTAGTTTAAAAAAAATTAATTCCATTATTAAAAAAATGTTTTTTATTAACTTTTTAAACAGGAAAATTAAAGGCACAACTTCTTCGTAATTGCAAGAAAATCTAAATTATGTAAAATCCTGTGCTATTTTTGTTGCACTTGTCGAAATCCACCGCAATTCCTGCAATCAAGTTATTTTTTCTTCAATGCAAATTGTTTAATCCTATTTATATTTGTAAGGTAAAAATACAAAAATGGAACGAAATTAAATTATAATAAAATAATTGATAATTATATAAAAAATTCAGATAATTTCAAATTATCAAATATCATACAAATAAATATATAATTACACAATTCGATCAAAGAGAAATGTTAATAATAATTTTCACTTGAAAAGGCTATAAAAAATATATATATACAAAAAATAATAATTACAATGAATTTGAAAATCAAAAAATATTTTGGAATTAGCAATTTCAAATTTAGAATGCATTTTTTTTTCAAAATACATCACCTAAAATACATTTAAAAAAATTCCAAAAAAATTATTTTATTCACTAAACTCATCGTAAACAATCAAATAATTTATATGTAAATATTAGAATAAAATTTGTTGCAAAAAAATAACTCCAATAAATATTCATTTTAAAAATAATTAACATGTGATTGGCTTTTTTGATTATTATTATTATATTTTAAATAATAAGGTTATGCAGGGGCGAGTTATTATATATTCATTATTATTGGGCAGGTGTAGTAATAATCTAATAATAATGACTTATTATAATAAAGAAAATTATTATGCAGAATTATGGCCGTAAATTCTCAAATAGGGACTAGCTTAGAGCCAAAGGTTAATTTAGATAGACATAACGTTGGCGCTAATGAAAGGTGAATATCAAATATAAAAAAATAATAAAGTTTTTATATTTCAAAATCCGTTTTGAAATAACTTGTTCTCAAATTTAAAGATGCCTTTTTGAAAAAAAAAAAACTAAAAAACAATTTGATAGAGAATTAGTAAAATGAGACAATAAAATTTAATTTAGAATAATTAAAAATGCTAATCATTTAAGAGTAGAGGCTTGTTGGAATGACAATGGTTGGGGAAATACAAATATTAAAAACTGAAATAACATTTTTGCGAAAAGTTGTAAAAAATGTAAAAAAAAAAATCTAATCTGTTCTCAAAACACCTTTTCTAAAAACAACGAAGATCGCTGTAAATAAAAAATTTAAGTTGGAACAATATTTTAAAAAAATGAAAAATATTTAGAAAAAATAAAATTAAAATTTAATTTGGTGGCTGATTGGAAGTTAAAAATACATTGTGATTAATTAAAATTAAATTCATGATTTGAGTATACGTAATGTAATAATTTGCAGCTGGTAAAACCTGAAATATATTAATATAGAGATTGTAAAACCTAATTACATAAGTTTGGCTAACCCTACAATCCTACGCAAAAATAAATAATATAATGGAATTTTAGAAAAACCGCCGTGATCCTTAATGAATCGATACAAATAATAGATGTGCACATGAAAAACTTTAATTAAATGATTAATACAAAGAGGTTTGAAAGGATTCAGGGTTCAGAAAAAATGAGATTCCAGGTTTTGGCTATGGGCTGTTGGATCAACAAAATTGGGTTTAAAGATAAGCCGATAATTTTATTTATAATCTAAAACACTTAAATAGCGATCTAATTTTTTGTAAAACTAAGATAGTTTTGACGGGATATGTAGTAAGGGTAGGTAATAAAAATAAGACGTGTGACATTTTCAAGCTCAAAGGTTTTGATGAGAGCCCAAAACAAACAATTGTCCGGTTAAAAATAATAATAAAAAAAACCTGAAAAAAAGGTTAAAATTATATTGCTGTTTATGCACACATTTAATTACAAATAATTTAATTATGATATCGAAATATTATTATTATTATCCGACGGGCCCAATTTCCTAACATGGTGGTTAGTTAGCTTATGACCCTTGGGGAGGGGCGGGCCTTTCATCGTCAAAAAAGGGGGCCGAGTCGTCCTGACCCCCGTCATCGTCTCGGTATTGCGTGAGGGGTTGGTCGAGCCGGGCCTCGCTCGAAGGGTAATAATCTGCGCCAGGTTCGGTCCCGAGGATATTGTAACCGGCCCCGTTGGGCATCATTTTAAGTTTGCTGGCCGCCAAGGCTAGAGGCGATGTGGTAGAGAGCAGCGGGTTATAATTTCGCGAAATATTATTGCTACTATGATTATTGTGGGGAGAGCTTTGCGATAGGCTCCTATTACCAAAGGCCGATGGGCTGGCAAGTGGGTTATTATGCGTTGCATTAGGCGTGAGACTGCTGTATGGTGGTAATCGGCTTGAAGAGGAATTAGATGCCATTTGGTAAGAGTTATTATTACCACTAGTGTTGTGGTGATTCGAATGATTTGAGGTGGAAAGCGGTGAGAAGCGGAGTTTGCTATTGAAGGCCGAGCCGAGACCGGTCAGGGCACCTCCTATGATACTACCACCGATTCCGCCATTCCCGTTACCGACAAAATCAACACCGCTGGCTATGCTCTTGTTATCGAGACTAATGTGGTCTTCCGTCGTTTTACGGTACACGGGGTTATCGAAGTTTAGGCTTTTGACCGTTTGGTTGGTATAATTTTTCCATAGCAAAAAGATTACCTAGGGGGAATAACGAACGTATTTAAATAAAAAAACTGAATAGAAATTTTAAAAAATAATTATTTTCTTTTTAAATATACATGGCCAAAGGATTCAAAAAATTAGCTAAAAAATATTTTATTTTAATTACTTCTTTACTACATTAATAAATTATATTTCCTGTTTTTAATTTATTGATATATTTAACATTGGTAATTATTATTATTATATTTTAATGCTGGTTTTCTTTTAAATAAAGTTTTTTTAATATAAAAAACAATTATATATAAATGGATTATATATAATTTGAAAATGAGATTGCATTACTGATTTACAAATTTTTTTAAACAACTAAATAGATCACAAGGCCGTAGCTAATTATTTATCCTTTTTCGTATATTTAAAATATTAAGGAAAGACAAATATAAGCCATAAAGTGTTAAACTAAGATATAATCACTTTCATGCTAAAAATAACATATTCTTTAGGGGCAATATACAACATAATCCAATTAATAAAAGAAGGTAAAAAACAATAAAAAGCACGTACCAAGCATGATATAGCGATAGTTATAAATACGCCAGACACTATTCCCATATTAGATTTGTGTTTGTTAGCGCCCGGTTTTTGTTCGTTCCTGAGAGAAAGTGGTTCGTTTCCAGCTGGGCTCTGGCCTGCAATCATGGTAGGGTCGTCGGATCCATCGACGCTGCTAAGAATTTTTTGGTGCGTTTCTTTGTAATTATCTAACATCAGAGGAAAGGTGTATATATTAATTATATAAAAAAAAGCTAACAAAAATAGTTAAAGGCCTATTAACCAATCTAACTTTAAAAATGTTTTTAATCTAAACTTGAAACTATAATGTGGGTTAAAAACCTAACAGTTAAGTTAATATCTAATAAGATCGGACAAAGAGATGTTTTAAGCTAGCAAATCGAGCCCTTTTAAAAAATATATAATCCTAATGAGAACTAGAGTGGGTTTATTGATCCATGCTGTTATTTTTATATATAGCAAAGAATGTATTTGGCTCAGTAATCTCAAAACTTCGTAATTAACCCTAGCATTAAAAATTAAAAGAGCCATATACCCTTGCTTTCTCAATAAATGATTGATGTCCGACAATAAAAAATTAAATCAATAAATGTAAAATATTTACCATAACGCGAAAAAACGTCGTCAGATCGGACCGTGCTATAACTCCGGCCAGGACTTGCACCACCTTTGCGAGTGTTCCCACCTATCATATCCTTATTATTAAAAACTTTGGTAAACCCTGATTGAGAGGAATCTCCCTTTGAATTTTTGCCAGATGTTGATGAAATACCAGAGGTTGAAGCTTGAACACTTTTCGTTTTGTCGTTTACCGTTCCGCTACCCTGAGATGGCGTTATTATAGACACCTAAAAAAGATATGGTATTATTTGCAATCTTTAAATTGAAAAAATATAATACAAGGACTGGTAGACAAATATTTAAGATATGTATAATAAATTAAATCAAGGCTACTGTCTCTTTAATGCCATACTGGTTTTTTATAATGTGTCCCGTTACAAGTCAAACTTTGTAAGCATACTATATAAAATTAAATAATTTAAAATAATATTTTTATTTATAACCGCTATATATTCGCATTATAAAGTTGGGGGAATATTTATTAATTTGATAATTAGAAGTTTGTCATAAAAAAACTTATTAAAAAATTTATAATTTTATTTTTTTATATAAAAAATTACGGTTATATAGGATTTTAATATAGATATTTTTTTTTACTTTTTACTAAAGGAATTTCGAGGCCACAAAATCTATTTTATAGCAGTTTCAGAATTTTAAACCTTCATAATTTTTTGAAGACCGGTGAATTTGACCCTACACGATGTCATTAAAAGCTAAAATGATGTTCTTACTTAAAAAAATATATAAAAAGAGCTCTAATGGGTCATATCCTTTTTGTAAAATTAAAATGGCATAGAGAAATAACAATATTCAAAAAAAAATAAACGTTTTGGAATATGCATTTTCTGGGATCCTGGGAGTCAATTTTGTAGCCAGTTGAGCAGGCGCAAATGTACATGGCGGATTGACCCTAAATAAATACACATATTTTATGTACAATATAGTTGAAGAATAAATCTATTTTGTTTACTATAATACATGTGTGAGATTTAAAAATTAGAAAAACCTCATGAAAAAAACATTGTATAAAACCTTTCCTTTCCCAGTGTTTTTGCGTTCGGGGCCAGGGAGGCATAATTGTTCACAACCACCGTTATAAACGTAGGTACCACAAACGTTTATAATCTGTGTAATAAAATAGTTTAAACAAACTTCAAACTAAAGATGATAAAAGACAAAATTTAAGGATTAAAACATAATAGTATTTTAGAAACACATTTGCGCATTATTAATTTACATTTTTTCTTTGTTTAATACACATTCTTCTCCTATTTATACTTACAATTTACAATTCACTTCTCTTGTATGCCTTTATAATTTTACCTTTTTTATTTTGTGACAAATTTATGTTATATATCTTTTTGGTTATTATTTAAATGTCATTATTTTATTGTTGCCAATATGTATTAATATTAAATATTTATCGATAAAAAACATTAATAGTTTAAAATTGTTTGTTAATTTTAAAAGCAATTTAAAAATCTATAAATAAAACTGTGGATTCGTTCAATCCCAAAATGATTGATAATACATATTAGCCACTATTTTTATATATTATTTTTCAAACAAATGCCATAAATTTCTTAATAAAATACAGTCTAGAAATTAAAAGCGTTGCATCTGGTAAAAGATCTCTTAACCATTTGTAAATATCTTGTTTTTTGAAAAGAGTTAATGTGATTAAGTTAGAATTTACACGTACCTTTGTACCATCGTGATGATACATGGGCTGCTTTAGCGGATGGTACACTCGAACGTCCATAGGGCTGTAAAGATCGCGTGCTAGGGGTTTTAAATCTTCACCGGTAAATTTGTTGGCAGAAAATAAGGTTTCGTTTTCCCAGTCGGTCCAATACATCCAATCCTATACACAAATGTTAAATTTGAGAGTAAATTTATTTTTGAAAAGCCAATAAAATTTAAAAATTTTATATTAGTAAAAAAAAGTGTATTAAGCCATCATATAAATTAAATATAAATTCAAAAAAACCAATATAAAGCGCAAAATTTGAATGGTTCATATCATAAATGTAATAACAGAGGATAAATAAATAGTGGGAGAAAATAATAATTTAAAAACTTGGATATTTTTTAAACAAATAGGATTTTACATCTGTGTGTAACACTTTTAAACTTATATAAATTCATACCTCAAAAACGGTTATAGCAAAAGGGTGTCGAATGTTTTGTTTCGAATCGATAACAATTAACCGATTTTGGCCTTCGAGATCTGAGCTTATTATTTGATCAAGTTTGGCATCGGCCCAAAAGAGGCGATCATTGGCGAAATCTAGAACCAAGACAAATTTTATAAAAATTAGACTTTCAAATTAATAACAAATCAAAAGAAAAAATAACTAAATATTTAACACAAAATACTGTATTCTAATAAAACAAACATTGTTCTAGATCTTAGATATATGAAATAAGTAATTAAAAAAAAATATTTATTACCAATAGCAAGTCCATTAGGCCAGACAATGTTACGAGTAACGATGGCCCGTCTACCAACCCCATTTCCACCGGCCTTTTCAATGCGCGGGCGAGATCCCCAGTCTGTCCAGTAGATGTACCTGTCATATATAAATAAACATATTAAAAATATACCAACAGATCAAAAATATACCAACACAAAAATCTGAAAAATTAGTGAAAAAAATTTCCATAAGATAAGGCATAAAAAATCGCTCAATAATTTACCTAAGAATTTGGGTCGTTCAGGTTGTATAACTATGAATATGAGGCAATTTAAACTAACTATTAAAAAAAATATCTGATGTATATGTATATGTACATACCGAAAAGCTATATCTGTATTAAATTAAAATAAGAGTAACCTGTGCCTTGGATCGACAATAATGGCTCGTGGTTCGTCCAAATCCTTGTCGATTAAAACTTTTCGAGCTAAGATGGTGCCCCCGCCGTATGTAGTTGCATTGGCTTGTTTTGACGGCGGCTTAATAAGTTAAATTTGGAAGTCAAAAATATTTAAATTAACCTACAAATTCCAAATCTCATATCTGAGTCTATTTTCGTAAAAAAAGATCAAAAAAGATGCGTGTCGTACAATATATATATAAGTTTCTTCATATGATATAAAGCCCTTCACATTATGATGATCAATAAAAAATAGATTAAATATGTTGCCTATAGCATATTTTCCCACCTCTTTATAACTTACACTGAAAAACTATAGAAAAAAAAAGTTGAAATTTAAATTAAAATATCGCCGTCATTCAAAAACAAAGCGCCAATAGGGAGAAGGCAAAATTAATGTATCATATGATGTAAAGCCCCACATCATAATCAATAAAAATAGCCTTAAAAAATGTTGCCAATATTTAAAGTAAAATAATTTTTCACCTATTCGTGCCTTACACTAAAAAATTATATGAAAAAAAAGTTGTTTTCATCAAAATATCGCCGTCATTCAAAAACAAAACGCAAATAGGGGGGCAAAAAACCTTAATTTGCGTGCCATTAGCAGCGAGGACTGTGTAAGCCGAGGCATCAGGGAGTCGGGCAACTTCAATCGTATTCTTACCCGTATCGGTCCAATAGATGAGCCGGTAGACCCAATCAACGCTAATCCCATCGGGCATATTAATGTCGCCTTCAACTACCGTTTCGATGTTGGCGTTAGCGTTGTAGCCCTCGTTCTCTTTGCTTTCGACCAGCGGTGTGCTATGCCATGAAACAAAATTAAATTCCAAAAATTAATGAAAAAATATGGCAAATGAAAAAGGAATAGATAACAATTTAACCACCACGACCTAAGTATTTAGTCTTCAAAACATAATAAATATCAAATTATGCAACGCCTGTCTACAAACAGTTTTAAAGACCAACTAGGACAAATGCAATTTCGGCCTTAAATCATTATTATGTCACTCATGTGGATTCTAAAAAAATTATATTTAAGATATGCCCCTTTACCAAATTCACATAAGGTTAAAAATTCTAAAAGCCAAAAAAGTAGCTTTTCTAAACAAACATGTTACATTTTTGAAAACATGAATATGGGCTCATATAATAAAAGCACAAACCCCTAGTTTAAAAAATAATGTCACGTGATTTTGTTATCTGTTTGGGCAAAAGTAAATCATTTTCTCTGTTAATGTCATTATCATTTTATCAACTTCAAAGTTAATAACACATGTCGACAAAATATCAATGAAAAAGGAAAAATATAACCTATAAACAATCCGCATAATGGTCTTATCTCGTTTATTTTTTCGTTTACCGAAATTTTATCAGATTGGCCATTTTATTAGAATTAGAATGAAGGCCAAATTCGGCTAAATTGATAAATTTTGCGACCTCGAAGATACCTCAAAAAAATTATAAAAGTACTTATATTTATATTTCTTCAAATAATGAGAAATAAAATTATTAAGCAAGTTGTTACATCAAAATTTTGATTATTTGGCGCCCAACTATAGGACATGATTTAACATATATAATTTGACACTTAAATTTAGTTTAGCTGTTTTAAAATATAAAAATAATTTTTAAACAGATTTAAAAATTTCAAAATTATGGCAGGACTGTAAAGTTAGTGTAATAGAGCATAGTGAATTAGCTAGTAAAGTTTTAGTGGAAGCTTACTTTTAAATATATCTAAGAAGGCAATAAGTGCTAATGGAATAACAGTTTATTTGTTATCCTAAATATTATTCATGACTAGGTAATTATTGTCATTTATTTAAAAAATATCCAATTCATTTTATTTTTAAATATTTCAAAAAGCTATCAACATGCATTTTGTGCTATAAAAATGTAATAGGCTCATTTTTTGCTCCTTAAATATTTAAATAAAAATAAATTAGTTTTAAAACAATTAGAATAAAAAATTAAATGATATAATAATGTAGGGTATAAAATAAAACAGGGATATAAGCTAAAAAATGACAATTAAAACATTACGAATGGGAACTTTTTTACATGAATGTTACAGTGCGGTTCGAACGGCATCTATTTTTAAACCTCTTTAACTCCAAGAATTACAAGGATTTGATTTTTTAAATATTTTAAATAATAATACATGCAAACTGATATAGAGTATCATTAATAGTGCAAATGTTATTACACATAAAAAAGAAAAAAACTTTTTTAATAACATAAATATCTTGACAATTACCTAATATCCATATTATTAATTAAAATGTCTTTTTATGTCTATTAATTTTAAAATTATTTGATAAAAACATAAAATAAAAAATTATTTTTGGCTAATACTGGCCTTAAAAACTAGTTATTTATATAAAAAATTAATTTATAACACTATAAAATACAAACATATTGTACATTTAATATAATTACTATAAAAGAATGTCTAGAGAAAAAAAGCTACAATTATTTCAGCTTAAATTTAAATTGAGGGAATATCCTAACTATTGAGATTGACCATGTGAGGTACATACTGACCTATATAGCTATTTGCTGAAAGATTTTGGTTATTAGATTTAAACCAAATTTTAATTGATAATTTTGTTAATCATATATTTAAGAAAATAAGTCATAAAATTTTCCAATAATATATCATTATTTATAGATATTTAAAATTTAAGATGTGCTGGAGTCCTGGACCCCACAGTGCTAATCGCGGGTTTGGTATAAAAATAAGTTAATAAATAATAAAGGGGGTTGGACAAAAAACAGGGCGTTATTTTTAGGCCTAATATTCTAAAGAATGACGTTATCAGACAAACACATTTTTGTAATCTTTAAGGTGAAAATCTTAGTTCTGGTTGGATAACATTGGTACCACATATTGCTGAGACAAAAGAAATTGACTGTGTCCAATATTTAATTTTGTTAAATAATTTCATATTCTAAGCATCTCTATTTAATTATAAATTTGTGCGGTGGCGCTGACGTCCGGCGCTACCTAAAACTAGTATAATAAATTACAATTTTTTTGAGGTTTCCCCCTTACTCTCCATTTATGGGCGCCATACACGTTAGGGCTGTGACTCTTTTAACCCGAGCCAAGCAATTAATATCGCCGACGGGTTAAATAATAAAATTTGCTCGAACGCCAGCGACCAAGGTTTTTAGCCTAGGCTCTTACTTCTAGACATATCGTTTAGGACCTATTGCCTAAGCAGGCCACTTAAAAGCTTCAGAGTGGTTGCACAAGTATAATATTTTTCCGAAAAAAAAGCTACTGTGCACGGATTTAAACGCGCAACCTCCTTCGTCTGAGACAGAAGATTTGTTACTAAGCTATCTGGGCAGAATGAAAATAATAATTAATTCACAAAAATTAAATAATAAAAAAATCAATATCTTTTTCTTTCTTTTATTATTTTTTTAGCAAATAAAACATTTCTTGTCATCGTGATGAAATCACGACAGATATAACTGATTTATCTTAAGAACAAAGATTTTAATGTCAGTAAATACTTAATAGGTATCTCAGAATAAACCACATGCATTTACCATTTAAATGTACGATGATTATCATTGCCGGATTATTATATCATATACAGTGTTTAATAATTTGTAAGAGTTACAGTTCAAAATTTTTGGCAAAATTAGCCATATTTTGAACTCAACTCTTTACCATTTTTTACCCCCCCCCTTATTTGAAAAAATTTAAATGAAAAAAAAAAAATTCCTTTCTCTTGCAACTCACCTCAAAAAAATTCCTAATTTTAAAATTGAATGATCCTCAAAAAAATGCATTTTGTTTCTTTTCTCCTCAAATGAGCTCAAATGGCTTCTCCGAACAAGCTGAATAGCCAAGTGAACTCAATTGAAAAGTAAAAATCTGGAATTTCTGCGTTGTTAATGTTAATAGATACAAAAAAGCCATGATGCTAATGTTGGGCTTTTTAAAGTTAAAAAAAGTCTTAATATATACTCTTGTTACTATATTTGCAAAAATATGCGATAATTCAGGGTCTATATGCATTTAACTCCCTTTATAATTTATTCTTTTGTAATTTTTTTGAGTATAATAAATTCTCATTTTTTTATTTAAAATTAGGATCATATACTGACCATTTATCCCAGGGTGTGTCCATCAGAAAGTAAGGCTGTGACTTCTTTGCCACCGACAAATGAAGAAGCAGAATTTTTGCTTAGAAAATTAAACGAGTTTCTAGTAACTATACCTTAACCGGTTTAAAAAAAAGCTGCGATTGGAGTTTGCGTTCCCTGAAAACGACTTTAACATTCTCAAATATTGAAAGAGTCATCCCGACAGGACCTTAAAAAAACTTACTTTCGCAATATATTGTAATATTCAATTTAGTAATAAAAAAATTATATTGGGAATTGTTAATTAATTATATGAATAGATCATTTATCTTGCGTGACCACACAAAATTTATTTTATCTCTTTGCAAGGCCTATAATGCAGACAAGTGTGGAACGAAGCTTATTATAAATCCAATAAGCAGAAGTTTCAATTATACAATATCTATATAAATTCAGATAAACGGCTATATATATGATTCATATATATAGCCGTTATAAAACTAAATAATTTTATTTTACATTATGCCATCTATCGAATAATATTTTATTTAACACGATGCGGCTAAAAAAGCAGGCTAATAATTATGTCTCATTTTTCCACCATGGTCAATAATGAATTGTTTTTAAAATTCAGTTCTAATGTGCATTTTCCTAGTAAATAGCCAAAACTAAAATATAATAATTGCTATAATTACAAAGGTCTCTTTATAAATGTTAGACAAGATTAATTGCAGCAAAATAATACGATGGCCATATCTCTAAAATTTTTTCCCTTTTTTGAATCATCACTGAAACAGGGCACAAAGTTATAACCACCAGAAAAAAAGCCAACTTTGTCGAAATGACTAACCTCGAGATTTTATCGAAAAAATATATTAATTTTTTTATATTAAAATTTATTGTAAATTCAATTTTTATTTAAAATAATAAGATATAAGATTTTTAATTATTCAGACCTCCAACATCTATATTTTGGTTATACCGAATACTTTGCATTACAACTTATAAGACGACACTTTTTTTAAAAGGTTTAAATAAAAATATTATTTTAAGTTTAAATTAAACAGTTCAGCTATTTTCTATAGTACGATTAATCTAAATAATTACCTTTTGACCTAAAACTTTAATAAACATGTGTTGTAATAAATATTATATGATATTGTTAACAAAACCGATTTTAAACGTAGTAAGCCAATGTAATTACATATAAATATCATACCTATAAATCTTTTCGCTAGAAACGTCACTCCAAAAAATACGCTCGGTCTGAATGTCGAAATCGATGGCGACCGAACTGTAAAGTTCAGACACGAGTAGCCGGTATTTGGAATGTTCAGCGAGGGGGACGGCATCAATCATTCGAATGTCTCGACGATTTGCAAAAATGAGTTTGGCGTGCCCACCAGATGCAGCTTTGCAAAAGGTTGATTTCTTGCTGGGAGGCGATAGGGTGTAATCTTTGTGTGTGGGTAAAGCAAAAAAGATTTAAACAATTTTTATTGTTGGCCACGTCTAAAATAAACATGAAAAAACGCATTTGTACAAAAAGTTGCCAATTTTTATTTTTTTTTAAACATCAAAATTTTCGAAGATATATACTCATTTTAAACTTGCTCGTAAAAACAATTTATTTAGATTTATCTTAAATTCAACTAAGACATAATCTACAAAACTAAAAGATTATTTATATATCTTACCAGAAACCTTTAACTTAAAGTAAAAAGTCAGAAAATTAAAAGGTTTCTCAATTGGATGAAACAACTGTTGTAAAACTTAATTTTTGACGTTTCGAGTCAAACCTTAATAATTTTTTCGGCAATTTTTTTTATTGTTTAGCCTTAGATATTTTTCGAGATAAATGAAAAAAAAAAGATTTAAAAACATTAGTTTTACTTGTTCGACATTCACAACGGAAGCTACCTTCAGTGTTGACGCACACCTGAGAGCATGTGCCGGGTTTGAGGCATTCATTCACGTCAACACATGTCTTGTTGTCTCCAGGGCCGCCTGTTTTTGGATTGGTGGTTTGAAGGGTCCACCCCGGTTTACATTGACACATGTAACCGATTTTTAGGTCCGTGCAAATTTGGGAACAGCCCCCGTTAGATTTTAAGCATTCGTTAACACCTGTTTATTAAATGACATAAATAAAGTCAAAATTAAGTGAAATTCTGTTTTAATATAATGTAGGAGAATATAATTTTAAAATTAATACATTCAGCTTGATTATTATATAAGAAGGCATTTAAAGTGGAAGTTTTTTAAATATTTTCAAAAACTTATATTTCAAAAAAAAATATAGTTTTGGTGCTATTAATAAAAATTGGCCGCAGATATATGCAACTTTTTAAAAATTATAAATACCGCATGATTTTTGTTCGTCTTGGCCTTCACCGCAATCATTTTTACCGTTACAGACTTTGGACAGGGGTATACAGGTATCGCCACAATCAAATTCCGTTTTAGGATCACAATCCTTTCGTTTTTTAGCTATTTAAAAAAATTAAATACTTTAAAATAAGTATTTATAACAACGTAATATTTTTTAATTATTATACAATTAGAGAGGTACTTAAATAATACCTTTGTATTTAATGAATTTAAAGACTTAAATAAACTACAAAATGAGAATAAACCGCGATATTAAATTATTTTTTAAAAGTTAAAAGCATTTTTGAAAACATCTTTGCATAACTATAATTATATTAATGGAGGTGGGCAAGGTCATAAAAAAATTATAATTTGGCACTAGCAAAATGTTCCTCACGCTAAAAAGCTTTTTTTTCCCCAATATTAACGGCTAAACTTAAATGTATTATCAAAAACATTAAACAATTGATTTAGCTACCGCAATCAACTTCGTCCGAATTGTCGCCACAATCGTCAGCCCCGTTGCATTCGAGGATACCCATGATGCATTTGTTGTTCTTACATTTGAACTCGTAGGTGTGACAAGATATGGCAGAGCCTATAAAACGACAAATGCACACAAATCAAATCGTAAATTCAAAAAATCAAACAAATATCATTCATCTAAGTATAAACTATAAATAATTTAAAAATTTTCGTTGGCAAAATTTAAATTAAACCAATATATATATTTAAATAAATAACAGTCCATAGATAAACTGAGTCCTGGGATTATAAAGTTTGCCCATAACTTTACAGAAGCACAGAAAGATTAGTGGTGAGCTCAACTTAAGTTAAAAAACCTTACAACTAAATCTTATGTTTTCAAAACTAGTAGAGCAGGCTCGGCATGAAAAAAAACTTCTGCCTCCGGCTAAAATTAACCACAACTAACCAATAGGGTCTGGTCAACTTAACAATATGGTTATAACGGTTTTTTGAGTGAAATTAACCGCTCATTCGAAGGATTTAATTCAATTTATTGGATAGGAGTTAATCTATCGATATGTAAATGAATAGAATTAACTATATTCGCTTAGAAGGTAATAATCCTACCAATTGCAAATATATACAACAACCCTACATTAAAACTTTGTATAAACATAGTCTTGTGTGAATGTACATTGTATGCAAATTGAATTTGGGTATAACATTCCACCATATAAATAAAAATTAATCCCGTAATTGGGGTTTACAAAAGTTAATACCGAAGAAACGGTGTATTTTAATATTTTTACTTGATTTTTAAAAATTCCTTATTAAAAATATCATAATCATAAATGATTCTAGCAACTGAGTTTAAACATATATGCCAAGAACTTTAAAAGCTAAATGGGGTGCCCTAAAATAAACGTGATTATCAGAACAAAGTTATTAAAATGGGGATAAATGCATTAGCATAATAGTCTAGAAAAGGTTTTGGCGCAAAGAGAGATTAAGAAAATAATTTCGACGCAAAAAAAATCAATAATTTATCCAAAACCACATAAGGTGATGATGGCACATACGCGCGTCAGTACAGGAAAGAAATGGGAAAGAAGCGACAAAAAAAGACCACAACGTCTTTCAAGTGGCTTATTTAGCTTAGTGTCATATAGGGTCGAGTCTAATTAAGGTCTTAATTCCATTTTTGTTGACATTAGCGGACTTATTAAGTTAGACGTTGCTCTTTCGAGTAAAATTTGAGATTCGATCAATAAAACAAAATACCTTATATATTTGCGTCTAAAATAATTAATTTGCAGGTAAACAATTTTTCAATACTTTTAATAATGCAACAATTTTGCTTTAGGACTCCTTTTAAACATACAAAAAAATGGCATGGCAATAGCATTAAAATGATCAATTTTATTCGAGACAGCATCCCGATTTAAATTTCCACGAAATTAGGGCGCGTTCTTGTATATATTATGTGAATGTCACAAAAACGCATGTATCAGCAACAACGGACTGTATTGGGTCAGGGCTCCGTCCATATGCTTAGGGGCACAAAGCAAGTTTTAACAGTTAGTAAGGTTTTTAAATAAGTTTTTCGAAGGATTGTATGCACTAGGTGCAATGTAATACATTGCTGCTAAAATGCCAAAGACCGGTCCTTTATTGAGCGGCGAACCGGTTAAAATGAAAATAAAATCCACTGCAGAAATTTGATACGGGCCAGACACAAAAGATGAGTAATAAATGATCTAAAAAGCCGGAAAGCTGTATAAAAATGTAAATGTTATAATTGCACATCTTTCAGCCTACAGATCAGCATACAGATACAAAAAAAATTGTATGTGTAGGGTTTAATTTACATCAAAAAATTTGTCCTAAATACTAAAATATGGCATTTTGGGTTAGGTCACGGATTTACTTAATGTTTTACAAGTTCTTATAGTAAAAGGCGATTTAGGTTAAATTTTATAAAATCTAACTAGGCGTAACATAAAATTAAGAAACATCTAAGGGGCTATGCCCTGACGGGTATGCCGTCTCTTTCAAGAGATGTAGGGCAAGGGGGGCATTGTTTTAGCAGGTGAATGATTCTGGCCTTTGACTTTTGCTAGAGTTGTAAAGCCTGCATGCTATAATATTCCGGAGAGTGCGGCGTCATTTCGATGGATATTATGGTATTGGCGGAGAGACGCGCTTAATCCTATTGACCCTAGGGGTTATGAACGTCGCCGCATAGCAATTTCAATGCTCCTCACCCAAAAAAAAAAGAAAAAAAAAACATCTATATGACTTGTTCTTTCATATAAAGAATCAAATCTGCAACAACACAGGTTTATAAATCAATGTATGTTCGGCGAAGTTTATAAAAATCCACCGTAATGACCTTCTCTCAAACACTATTTCCGTTTTATGAATCATTATACCGGATAATGTGATAGATGACAAAGAAAAAGTGACCAAATCTGGCCAAACTAATTGTGATGCATCCAGAATATCTAATGAAAAAAATTTAAAAAAAAATTTCATAAATCAACTGTCCATCTGAAATAATAAAAAAAAATTAAAATATATCAAACTATTACATTAGTATTTAAAGGTTATATAAATTAAACCCCAACCTAAATATAACATATTATTTTAGCGGTTAAAATTAAAAATATCTTAAATTTGAATTCTATATAAATAATTTCTGTCAAAAATATTATTTATTCTTTTGTTTTTTTAACATTTCTCAAAAGTCTGATTAGAAAAAACATTAAACGGAATATAAAATTCATAGGCAATTGTCTTTAAAGTTAACTCATATGTCTCAAAAATTTGTGGAGCTAACTATCCTCAATACATGCATTTTGATATATCAATAAAGGGTTGCTTAAATTTATAACATGTGTCCTATTGTTAAAATTAAAAAAGCAATAAATTATTTTTTAAATAAAACAATGTTTTTCAAGATGATTTACTATCTAGATATAAGTAAAGCTAAATATTCCTTTAAATATATATTTCACCTTTACAAAACAGGGTTTAGGATAAAGTTGGCATATTTTTAGCAGTGGCAAGAAAAGACACAATAATAGGAGTTGCATATGATTAAAATGCCAACTAACAAATTTACAAAAATAATAAATGGTTTAAATTACTTTCCATGTCAGTTTTATAAGGCACAAATTAAAAAAAAATAAGAATAAATTTTAATGCTGGAAAAATTTATTAGTTAGTTGGTAGTTGAATGCACCAACGCAAATATGGTATTAGTTTTCGTAGCCAAGATGGGGGATTCTAGCTTAAGAAATTCCAGTTTAAATGAATTTATTTAGGGAAACAAACCAAGATTTTAAATGCTACAAATCGTGAAAATTTAAATTTTAATGAATTAAGAAAAAAGAAGAAATTCCCACAACTGGCTTCCATAAGAATTTAAGTACCGCCATAAAAGAAAAAAACAAAATAATTTATTTAGGCTCGAATTAAAGAGGATAATGACCGGAAATAAGGGGTATTATACAGCTTGGCTAATGTAATTAAATCATTTAAAATCAAAAAAAAAGACAAATAGGGAAATTAAATAGTTGTGGAAAAGGAAAAATATGCTCTATAACTTATAATGTATATAATATTTGGGCTAAAACTTAATTTATCTAATCTCCTATATATTTGGTCATAAAAGAATCATTTTTTCAAGTATGGGGACCAATCTAGGAAAATTGTGAAACAAGTTAAAAATGCAAGATAGCCTAAAAAGGGTAATTAAATGTGCTTTTTAAAAATATATAGCATATAATATAATTGAGAAATATCGATCAAAATAAAAAAATATGTTAATAAACAGACCTAACTTTTCTTGTATCACTCTATTAATTATTTTTTAAGACGTGCCGAGAATTTTAATCATTTGTGGGTACAGTCATATTTGAGCTAACAGTCGATGTTAATTAAACTTCAGAGAAACCATAAAATTAATAAAAACATACGACGGATCCAAATGTTATGACTTTTACTTATGAATAAAACCCTACTCGATTTTTTCGCTGGTAATTTAAGGCCCGGCCCACCAGATGGTCACGATTTTGTTGGTTAGGCCCCAGAGATAATTTTAAACTTTCAAAAAAATCCTGATTTTTGATCCAGACTCCAATATCCATTTTTAAGGTAGGCGGAAAGACGTAGCGAAAAACAATGAGAAGATGAACAAAAAACGTTTCAAAACAAAAATCAAACACAATTTAAGTCTAACCTTATTGTAAAACTGTAAAAATTTAATTTTACAGGGCATCTACCAAATGATATTTAAAATTACTATCTAGGTACATTCAAAACGCCTATAGATTAACGTAAAACCACATGTTTTTAATATTTGCTAAAAAAATGTAATAGGACATGGCCATAGATATAAACTTACAATTTTTTTCGTCCGACCCATCGAGACAATCCGTGTCGCCGTCACAACGCCAAGATTTCATGATACAGTGACCGTTGTCGCATTGGTACTCGTGTTCGTTGCAGCGGTAAGCGTTCACGTTGAACGGGCGGAGCAAGGCGATGCGCCAGGCGTCAGGGAGACCGCCTCGGGCGCTATTCTTTCCGTCCAAGCTGCCGCCTAATTGTTTCTTGTTTGTGCTCGTTCCGCTATTAGATCGACTGCTGCTACTGCTAGAAGAGCTGCCTCCTGGCGGCCAAGAAGCCGAAAACCGGGGTCTTTGGGCTACGTTTTGACATCCAATTTCGTCCGAATTGTCGTGACAATCAATGTCACCGTCACAGCGCCATCTATTTTGTAAATAATTATTTTTTTTATATTTTGTAGGCCACGAATATAATTAAATCATAAATTTTCGCCCAAAATATTGTTCGAAAAAAAAACTTAATTATGTACAAGTTCTTAACATTTTCATATTGTTCATAAAATAAATGACAGTCTTAAAATAAAACTTAGAATTAAGGCAAAAGGCCTCAAATTATAGATGCCCTACCTAGTAAATCTAACCCTACATGGATCATATCGTATCTTTGAAAAATTTAACCTTTTGTTAAAGGTTTTCAAGGTTTCAAATAAAGTCACATAAATAAACGATTGATGATTGTAAAAAATTGCCCAAATAACACAATTATCCAAATAGGTGCGCCATAAGAGCTATGTTAGCGCCGATTAGAGGCACCGAGCATTGGTAAATATTAATGTTTTTGAACTTCTCAAAAGAAATGTATATGCAGGGCTGAGAAAAAAAACTAAATGAGCTTTTTTTTTAAAAGTTTTAGAGTTTTTTTCCCCAAATGCCCACAAACTCGTGGGCATGGCAAAAGAAAAGCCCCTTTTTGCTTAAAGAAAAGGGGCATGTTTAAAAAAAGCCCTTTTTCAAAAAAAAAAACTCCTAGGAGCTTTAAGAAAAAATAACCCACCCATCATTATTATAAAGAAAAAATCAAAATTTTTCGAAATTATTATAAAGAAAACAAAAAATGGGTTTTTGGAAGCTTTTTTTAAGAGCCACTTTTTATGGGGTATTTTGCCCCTTTTCTTAGTAAGGGCTTTTTTAAATTCTTATTTTGGCCCTTTATTTGTAGCTCCCTTTCTTTCTTTATGTTTTGGGGGAAAAAATGAGCCAAAATTTTTTGGCTCATTGTTTTCCCAGCACTGTGTAAATGTTATAGGCGTTTGCAGCAGTTTGCTAAAAATGTGTCACAGACCGCCCCTGTTTCTACTAGTGCTGCGGTATTTCTTTAAGGTATGTAATAAATTGATTTGTATTGTGCCATTTCAAAGCGAGAAAAACACAGAGGCCTTTGACATTAAATGGCATCGATAAACAGCACACGTCAAAACATGATTAATATGTTGTTTCATGAGCAAGCAAAAAGTGACCTTTAAAAAATCACCTATAACCACCATATATAATGCAATGTAATAAACGTCAACCAACACAAACATATCGAGAAATGCGACAACGAGATTGATTTGATTACAGTAAAAATGATAATTTTATAAAGCCAATTGTAAGAGGAGTTAAAAATATTCGAGAGATCCTCGTTAATTTGATTATTACGAGATAAAAGATTTAAAAGAATATTTGACTAAAGTGCCTTAAATAAAATAGACATGGATAATTTAGAGGGTTTTAGTGGCCGACAAGAGCGCCCAAGATTATGCAAATAGATAAGGACTTGTGATAAAAAAAGAAAAGTCTTCCTCACATAGATTTTTCAGCACAGTAAAGAATCGATAAAATTGGCCCGTAAGGAAAGATGGTATAAGATAGGGAGGAGGAAAAAATTAAAACCAAAAAATTTTCTTCAATTCTGTCCCCTTAGAAAGGGACAAACGACACGACAAAAACTGTCGCGTGCATAAATTATTATATTAATAACCCAATAATAAAAAAATACAATACTAATACAATACAATACAATGGTACACAATGTTTCCTTAATTAGGCTGCATATAAACCTGCCAAAAAAAACATTCAAAACTCGAAAAAAAAAATTATGGCAAAATTTCCAAAAATAAATTTAAAAAATAAATTACACAATCAAAATTAATACAAGTTTGACCGCACCTTTATTATTTTAATAAATAACAATAATAATGCATATGTTAATAAGTTGAGCCGACCCAATCCATATATAAAGATGTTATATGGAGGGAAGGGTAGACCCTACAAAACCCCAAACCATAAAAATATATAATTATAATAAACATAATAATAATAGTAATACTAACTGTCACCATGCAATGTACAAAGGAATGACGAAAACAAACCCAAAATGGGAGGAAGGAAACAATGAAAAAGCGACAATTTCAATCTTTATATGGGCTATAAAAGCGTGGTGGGGTAGAGAAAAATAAAGTTAGCTGGTAGAAAATTTTTAATTTTTTTCTGGAGGATATTGATAAATTATTATAATCGACTCGGACGCCTCCAGAAAAACAATTGGTGCTATGGGGAATTATGTGGGGAATTAATTGCCAGTCAGAGCTTTTAAAAAATTAAAGTCCCTAAACAAATGTCTGTCAAACGATTAAAAACACGTCCCAATTATTTTGAAAAATACTTAAAATAGTTTGGCGCTTGCTCTCAGACGGAGCTGAGCCATTAGTTATTTACAAAAAATAGGGTACCCTAAAAAAATATGGGGAAAAAATCCCGTTTGGGCTAAACTCACTTTTTATTTTTATGTTTTTACAAAAAAAAATGTAAATTGAGGAAACATAATTTTAACAAAAAATTTGTGACTCTTAAATATAAATAACTTAAAACTTAGCCCAAAAAGGGTTATTTCTCTGCCACAAATCATTGCATGGATAGTTCTTCAAGGTAGAAGCCTTATGATCAATTGATATAGAGCTTTAGAATATAAGGGCATAGAATTTCACACTTAGTCTAAAAGATAGGACAAGGTGCCGCAACCATATTTTGGATTTATTTTAATTCCAATAATTAAGTCAAAACTTCCTACTATAAACTGTTCCAAATTTTATAAAATATGCATAAAAATTAGATAAAGATTAAAACTATTTATATATATAATTCCATTTTCTCAAATATAGGCTTTATAGTTTTATATTTATTAAACTTAAAATTTGCAAATAGATAAAATTTATTCAAACAAATTTTTAAAATAGAAAGGCTGAATTCCAATTAGATTGGCATAAAAAATATGGTTTTTGGATTTATTTAGTAAGAAAGATATGAATAAAATATGAAAGAGTTTTGTGCTAGAATGATATAGAGAGATACTATGTCAACAAACAAAACATGATGAAACACAACCATTTGGCTAAAGAATACAGCAGTATCAAAAAAAGTAATACATCTATTTCAACAAGATAAATATGGATATTAGCTAAGAAAAACAGTCACATAATGACAAAATGAAAAAAAGCCCCAAATTTTGTTAAAACAATATAGTTAGGTATTATTAAAGAACAAAAAACTTTCAGTATTCCACATATTATATGTTCAAGCCATATTTTGATAAAGATAATCTCATCTCTACCTCAAAAATTAAGGAATTATTATTTATGCAATTAAAATTTAATCAGATATTGATTATAACAAAAAAAATAGTTAATGGCTAAGTTTACAACCAATAATCATTAAATTAAAACTCAAGACAAGACACATGTTTAAAATAATAGAATTGAACACCATATTTAAACTATGAAGCAAATTAAACCTGAATTCAAAGATGCAAGCTTTTATTAATCATCTTGAAAAAAAAACAAATTGCATAGCTAAATAAAATTTTTAATACTTGTCTGGAATGCAAAGAGAATTTGCACACATGAATTCATTTTTGGAGCAGTTGAATGGGAGGTAAGAACAATTTACTTCATCAGAATTGTCACCACAGTCATTTTCATGATTGCATTTAAACTTTTTTGATATACATCTACCATTTTCACATGTTAATTCAAATGGAGAGCATGGTTTATCTAGCAAAATTTAAATTTCAATGCACATAGTGATAAAATATGACCTAAGTAAAAACATACCACAATCATTTTCATCAGATTTGTCTTGGCAATCATACTTACCATCGCATTTATTAATCAAAGGTATGCATATGTTTTTTGCACTTTCACAAGCAAACTGCTGTGAATTACAGACTTTAGCTATATCAATAATTTAAGATAATTTTGAATTTGATGTAATACAAATAAAAATAATTTTTACAGCATATCTGTTCATCTGAGTTATCTCCACAAGTATTAATGCCATCACATAAAGAATTTTTCAATATGCAATTGCCGTTGGCACATAAAAACTGATCAGTGCTTGTACATTTGTCACCCTCATCTAAATCTATTTTAGATTATTACATTGCAAAGTTTAGATAAAGTATATATATTATTAACAACTTACTTTTAGATAAAGAGGCCCAGGGATTTATTAAAATAATAAGGTAACAAATTAAAAACATAGCTAATAAAACGAGTAAATAAAATATAATATTATGTCTATTAGCATAACCATTTTTTAACTCTCGCTATAAAAACATCTGATTTTTACAACTTATTCAAATGAATGAGATTTCCATAGTATATAGTAAATAAATTTGAATGACAATTTTTTATATTTTTTACTAAACATTCACCAAAGTGATTAGACGTTTTGGCAACTAACTAAAAAAATTTGCATGTTTATATACAATGTTTTATAAAAAATAATTCAAATTATACTAGTTTTCCTGCGTCTAGTTTATATGACCTATTACAATTAAAAATAAATATCCCTTTGTGTAACCTAATTAAATATATAATTTTAAATTTTTAAATAGGAATGCTAATAAAAAACATTACTTAAAAGATAGAAAACTAAAATAATTTGATATCAACCCGCAATTAGCACACTGGGTTCTAATGACCTCATCACATTTTAAATTTTAAATCAAAAATATTATATATTAAATTATTGCAATTTTGTCTTAAATATATATAAAACTAACATTTAAAATTTGGTCTAGGTTTGTCTTAATATTTATTTAAACACTAAATCTTTAGGGGTGCGTATGTACCCCACACTGTCAACTTCAATGGTTAAAATTATAAAATTGCCTAAATGCAACGAACTTAAAAAATTGCAACTTATTTTTTAGGTATTTTTTATAATAGTTTTTTATATTAAGTATATGAAAGATTTGCATTATATAATAATTATAGGAATTTTTATTTCTACTTAATAAATCTAGTTAGTAAGGTGAATAATAGCTAAAATTCATTTTTTATTTTATAATATTTTTTTATGTTTTTAAAATAATCTACCAGACCTAAAATCACTAAATAACTTGCGACATTTGGACCCCAGCAATATAATTGTGAATATCTTTAAATATATCATACACTTTGCTCAAATTTTTGTGACTTTTTTCTTAATTCTATAATAAACATAACTATTATAAAATTTAGTCAAAGTCTATTAACAAATGTTTAAAAATTAGAAATTCTTTGGGTCCGCTTGGACCCCACATGGTCTATTTCAAAGATAAAAACCTTGATATTGCCCAAAAATTTAAACAAAAAATTGCAGTCTTATTTATTAAATATTCTTTTATATTATACATATTAAGTATATACATTACAATTCTATATACAATATGTAAATAAATATCCTTAATATCATATATATTAATTAATATTTTTTAATTTTTTTTAAATAACAAAATTTGTAATTAAAATTTTGGCTAAGTCTAATAACAAATTTGTTTAGAATTTAGAAATTCTTGGGGTTATTATGGACCCTACAAAATAAATTTAAATGAAAACTATTATATTGCTTAAATGTAAATTAAAATTTAAATATTTACAACTTTATTTTTTAGTATTTTTTTTAACCCGCGATTAGCATGGGGTCCATAAGCCCCCTAGGACCTTAAATTTTGATTATCATATATTTATATTATGAGCTGTTTAATATTGGGGTACGTACGGACCCCATTGTATCATTCGCGTTATAGGTTTCTCATTCTAACTTTTGCTGGTCGCGGTTGGGCAGGTGAAAAAAATTACATGAAGTGCATGGGGAAAGATTACGCCATTAGATTTTCAATATTTTAATAATAGGGATTAAATACTTTAAATTAAATTTTTAATTGAATAAAATGTTCTTTAATTTATTTTTTATTTGCAATATTTTCTAATTTATACTTTTTTGTTTATACAGCAAAATAGACAAACAAAATGACAAAAAAAAGATTATTTATTTGAATTTATAATAAATAAAGAGCACGCATTCTCGAAATAATTGAAAAATACATTTTAGATAAAACTCTGGAAGTTATAGAAGTTTAATCTAGGATCCGTACAGACCCCACAGTATCATTCGCGTTACAAGTTTTTTACCTTAGAAACGGGTTATTCCGCGGTTGGCTAGGTAGAAAGAGTTATTAAAAATGCCAAGTGATAGGTAGGCACACCCCAATTTTAAACTGTTTTTTATTAAGTATATGTATGAATTTTATAGAATTAGGCGTTCTTTACCCCGCCGTCGGGTAGGTGAAACAATACATTAAGTGCATGGTAGGGTACGAGTATGCCTTTAGATTTTTGTATTTCAAGATATTTTATAATTTAATATGTTTTAAATTTAAATTTATAGAGAATTAAATATTCATTAACCCTTGATTAGCACTGTGGGGTCCATAGAACCCCAGCACATTTTGAATTTTGAATAGCTTTAAAAATTTATATATTATGGGCTAAATTTTTGTGACTTTTTTCTTTAATATATAATAAAAAAAACTAGTAATTAAAATTTGGTTTAAGATTAATAACAAAATATGTTTAGAATTAAGAAATTAAATTGAGTATATGAACCCCACCCTTAGAATTTCAATGTTGAAAACAATGTTATTGCCTCTGTTTAAAATAAAACTTAAATAATTGCTGCCTTAAATTTTAGTTTTTTTTTTAATAATTTTGATTATTAAGTATACAAAATGTTTGTATTTAATAATAATGATATAAAATATATTTTTTTCTCTTTATATCTAGTATTATAGTCAGAGCCAAAAATAATTTTTTAGATCAAAATATTTTTTTTTATGAAACTCTCTAAATATTTTCTACTAGACGTAAAATAACGATTTGATCAATAATATTAACATTTAATTTTTTGACATAAGTTATTTAATGTTTTCTGATAAAATAAAAAATTTTAATATTCCAGATTTTTTTCTCCTTTGTGTCAAACAAAATTTGCAATATTCATTAATAATAATTTACATTAGTCCTTAAATAAAGATCATGTGTTTTTTTCTAAATAATAAAAAAATAAAGATTATAGCTATATAACTCTTGAAGTTATAAAGGTTTAATTGGGGTCCGTATAGACCCCACCATAGCATTAGCGTTACAAATTTCTCACCCTACCATTTGCGGGTTACTTTGCATTTCTAATTCATACCTTTTTGTTCATACCGCAAAATTTAGGAACAAATGGCAAATAAAAAAGATTTTTAATTTATTTAAATATAAAATAAAGTCTACAAATTAACACAAAATGTTATGACATGCGCATAAAATTGTGCCTTTATATATGGTTCAAAATTTTTACTTAATTTGGGCGCGTTTAAACCTTACCTAATTACTTTATTCATGATTTTAAAATTTAAAAAAAAAATTGTTTTATAGTTAAGGTTTGGAATTTTTCTTAAAGTTTTGTTGAAATGATTATCATATTTTAAAATATAATTAGAGCAACTGGAGTGTTAATATAAAAACAATGATCAATAATTTTTGAATTAAAACACAGGTATTTAAAAAAAATTTAAATTTTTCAAATTTGTAAATGGTCAATTCCTCGTAAAATTGACATAAGTCTTTTTAAGCGCCCTATGAAGTCTACTAAAGTTTTGGTGAAAAATGGCTCACTAGTATGGGTTTTAGGATGAGTTTGATAAAAACCTAAATGGATTTTTTGAACGTAAGTCATTTTCGACCGAGATATAAACATAAATTTTTTTATTTTATTCAAAAATAAATTGCCAAAATTATTTCGGTTAGTGTCTTTATATAATATTGTACCTTGTAGTCATAATTTTTTTTTTGAAGACTTGTAAATAATAGGCTACATTAAAGTCGTGCAATATATATTTAAAAAAAAATTTTTAAGTTCTAAAAACCCTAAAGTCAAATTCTAGACACTTATGAGCTCAAAAAACTTAAATTGACTTTAGAAAAATTTATATATGGCCCTTAATAATGTTAATAGATATATGATTTAAATAGTTTTGGACCGGCATGACTTTTTACAAAATTTAAAAAAGAACAATTTTTTGCCCTAATTTTGTGACATATTTAGGCCCATTGCACTATATTAGAATATGTCAATGAAGCAGAAATTTGACAGTAATCGCGGAAATGTAAGTCATATGGTCAATTATGTTAGACCATAATAGTTTGATTTTAAATGATTACATACTATTATTACATTTACAATGAAAAAGTGAACCTTAAAACCTAAAAATGTGAAAATTTTGCGTTTCAAAATGTAGGCTCTGTTTACCAACCCCTCTTAGTATATAACATATCATTTGAGAGTTTAAAATATTGCTTAGTTAAAATATAATAACCCTAGCCCTTTTATCATTTGCGAGTTTGAAAAGTCTAGTCTACAAAATAAAAATACCTAAATTCTGCCAAAAAATCCAGCAAATATTAAAAATGTGTCAAAAAACTAATTCAGACTGCTATTCGTCTGTGCAAGCAATTGTTTTTAGTTAATTTTGGGAATAATTATCTAATAATATCTAGAACCTATATAATCAGTCTTAGATTTGCCTCCTTATTTTGTTAACAAATGCGCTCAATTTTTCAAAAGTATATATGCTTTGTATAGAAAATTTTGAAAGCAACAGGAAATATGTTTTGTCAAAAAATAGAGATTCTAAGAAATGATTCATTTTTTAATTGAATTTGTAATTTGTTATATATTTACAGATCTTGTGTTAGAAATTTGTTAGGAACGCATTTAGTTATAAAAAACTTTTAATCAATGCCCAAATCCATATGCTAGAATCATGTAACAGTGATATTCTCTTTCTTTAAATGGTCTAGTGCGTCTATATTATGAAACTAAGATATAATTGGAACTAAAAGTGTTGGTTTTTAAACTTGGTTAAGGTTGGTTAAATATATATTGTATGCCTTGTTCTAAATAGCCTTTCAAAAACATATTTGGCATTTGTAAAAATTAGTAAAATAGACTGAATGTCTATATTTTATTTATATTAAATTGGGTCTTATATTTAGTCTTTAAATTCATCATTGAAGCTAATTCTGCCCGTTATCAAGGGCGTAGCAAGTTGTAAAAAGCTTAGGGGGGGTTTCAAAAAAAAAATTTTTGCCAAATAATAATGGAATTTTGTAATTTAATTTTATATTTAATTGGTATTTAGTTTAAGGGGGGGGGGGGGGCTATGCAGTAAAAATTTTTAATTTGGGTGGGGATATGGCATGCTTGGAGGGGGTTTCATCCCCAAAACCCCCCCCCCTCTCATACGCCAATGCCCGTTATAATCATTTAAAGTTGTTTAACCCTATAACTGACTTCTTTTATGAATAATATCAAAAAACCATAAAACTATGTTTTAAAAAATAATTGACTTTTTACGTTTATTTTAAGTTTGTTGATAATTATAAAAAAAGACATCTGTTAAAACGTATTAATTTAAATAGGCCAAATATATTCTGTTTTACCTTTTTTTATCAGACTTAACGTTGTTGAGGCTGTTTTATTTAAAAACTATAATTAATTTTTACAAATTTTTATCCTCCCAAAATTTTTTTTATACAATAAATTTAACAAATTTTTTGAATTTTGCCGAGGATAAATATTGAATATTATGTACAATTTCTAATATTGTTCATTAAACTAAAAAGAACTAGTAAAAGTTAACAAATATAAGCATACAAATTTTAAGTTTTTATTTTTAAACCTTAAAATTTAAAAATTCTTGGCAAACTTTTGTTTTTATTTCATAAAAAGCTATGGGTACGTTGTAAAATGTTGAGGGAAATTTATGTTATTTAGCGATGTTTTATGTATAAATGCAATTTTAAATCTTCAAATTGGTTCGGTAGTGACCAGTCGGCTTTGAAGATAGGAGTAAAATACTGAAAATTACTAGTTTTTTTAATTTGAAGTTCCCTTTTTCTTTCCAAAATTGACAATAGTATGAATCAAATTTATAAAACTGTTATGGCTTAACATAATTGCCGTCTAACTTCTTATATATAAACCAATTTGGCACATTTAAATATAATATAGTGCAGGGAGCATTTTTGTCTAAAAATCAAAAAAAAATTATTTTTTTGAATTTTTAAAAAAAAGTCATATCGGTCCCAGACTTTTGAGTTCGAGTATTTAAAAAGAATTTATCTTAGCAATTTTTCAAGAAATTAAAAAAAATGCTTTTTTAGTTATTTTAAACTAAATCTTTATAAAATTATAAAATTTTAAAATTTTTTTAAGATAATAAACATTTGCAAAATAACCCTTATTGTCCTCTTCAAATTAAAAAAAAATTAAGTCTCTAGCTATAATACTCTTTGACTTATAACCTCTCAAAGTTGCATCAAAAGTGAAAATTTACTTGCAATTTTTTTTTCTTTTGCCCCTATCTTCGTCAAAAATCACTTCCGGTCAAAAAAATTCCAGATTATGAGATACTCTTAGATACTACCTCCATGCAAAATTTCAGCCAAATCAAAAGGGGCACCCCTCCCGGACTTGATGGATTGAGGTGGACCAAATATATTATGTAAAAACGAATGAAGTCTGAACGCGCCGTAAAAAAGTGTAATAAAGTTTTTAATGTCATAGTATTGCTTTTAGAATGAGTTTTAAAATATTAGATAAAATTTAGTAATTTTTAGAACAATTTAAACATAAATTTACCTAAATATTCAAAATAACTGCCAAAACTATATTAGGTTAGTGTCTTTATATTAATATTTTTTTTGTAAACTACTTATTTCCTCAAATTTATACATAATATAAATAAGGTCGTGTAATATATTTTTAAGGCAACTTGATATAAAATACTTTAGACAAATTCAAGACCTTATTGGGTACTTAAATTTTTAAAAATTTATATATTCATCAACTTAATAAAAATTATATTTATTTTGAAGCATACTAATTTTTCTGTTTACGGTCGAGGTCGCAAAATCTGTCAATTTTGTCAAAAAAAGGCCAATATTTGATTTGAACAATTCTAAATATCACGGAGATATTTATTCTTTCATAACCTTATTTTTTGACATTGATATTTGTTGACCTATGTAATTATAAAAGAATGAAAAAAATATGATTTAGAGCTTAAAAACTCTCAAAGTTACAGCGGTTAAAAATAGGGTCCGTAAAAACCCCGCTCAGTCCCACCCTATCATTCGCGAATTCAAAAAATTCTTCGTTTACAAAATAAAAATTATTGAAAAAATGTATGGGGCTAATATTAATTCCAAAATTGTAAAAAATATTTGAAAAAAAAAATTTTAACTGCTATTATCGAAAAATAAGAATTGTTTTAAGGTCGTTTTAGGGAATGACTAACAAAAAATTTTTATTTTGTTAAATTTTTTTTTACACTAGCCACCTTATTTTTAACAAATGCGCTCGAATTTTTTAAAACTTTTTATTTTACTAGCCGCAGCCAAGTATGTTTTGTCAAATAGAGCATTCTAAAAAAGATTCATTTATTAATAAACAAATTATTTTGTCATAAATATACAGATTTTGATAGGCAAATTTAGTTAAATTTTGATATAAAATATAAGCATATAACTTTAAAAAGTATAAAGAAAGGAAATCTAATAAATGAGCGTTCACAATATTTGTATATTGATGCCTTTTGATTTTATGACGAATTGATCATACGAAGCACATGGCTTTACAAACAAGAGAAAAAAAAGCTTACAATAAAATTTAAATCAATTCCATTTCTTGGGTTATACATATTGTTTTGATTCTAGCTTCAAAGTGGCACGATTTCTTAATTTAAGTTTAAAATCAATATTTATATTTTCATGTATAAAACAAGCACCTATAAAATATATTAGTTGCTATTCTCTTTTCAACCCCCGCTCGAAAGTGGGGAAATTGGGCACCTCAGCACAAATTAAAAATATCTTTTACACAAGCGAATATAAATAATGTATTTAATAGATGTTTTTTCTTCAAAATGTTAAATAATCATTAAATCAAATTGTTTAAACATATTGATTTTTGAGAATTTTGGTTAACCATACAACCTACTATACATTTTTAAAAATATTATCTTCATATTAAGTATAGCCATATATAAAACAGGTACATTTGTGAGTTATGAACCTTCAAAGTCCTTTGCTAATTTAGGGACATAAAATTCTATTACCGCTGTTTTTAATCATACTTGGTAAACCAACTATAAACATTAAAAATTTTTGAAGAAAATGTTAATAATAGAGATATTCAAAAACAAAATAAAATTGATAAAAAATATTTTTATATATGTAATAGATAAACTGCTAAATTTGAACTTTAAACAATTTAAAAATGGATTACATATCGTCTTTATTCGGGTTGGGGTACATTTGTTAATGTAAGAGCTGATGGTTAACAATTTTTTTTTACTTTATAGTATTCTCGAGGTCGCAAAATCTGTCAATTTGATTGACCATTTTTCGATACTTTCAAAAGGTAAAGCCAAATTCTGCAGAAACTTCGGAAAACATATTCCCTTCATAATGATTATTTTCTCGCAGTGCCATATTTTTCTATTTTGACTTCAATTTATGTCGACCTAAATAATATAACAAGTTTTATATACAAGATATATTTTTAAATACAGTACATTGTAAGCTAATAGTGTGGATATGGAGCTTTGTGCAGGTATATTATAAAATATTTAAATATGTGTTTTGCAAAGAAAATATTAAGTTTAATGAAGCTTGAAAAATATACACTTAATATAAAATAATTAGCAGTTTCCTTGAATGATTTTTTTTATAGGTCAATTTAATGTTTTTAACATTGACAATTTTTTTCATGTCTTATTTTATCACGCTTGCTTGAAAAAGCAACTTGATAGCATAATTTTATTTTATAAAACTTAAATATGTGCAATCACTTAAATCCATGCGCTTATTGCAAATGTTATTTTTAATTTTTTTTGTTATTCAAAATAAAACAATATTTTTTTAATTAGTTTCTGTATTTGTTGAATAACTTTTTTTTACAATTACCCGAATTAGGGTTTACATTTTATTTAATCTTTATGTGCAGAATAATAATTTGACAAGAAATACGATACATTATTTTTAAAACTCCTTTAATACTTTCTTTAATCTGAATAATTAGTTTTATATGTCTAAAAATTTTTTTGTCTATTTTTATTTTTTCCAAAAATGTGTATAAATACACATGAATTATGGTAATATAGAGGCATTTTGCATTACCTCGCCGCCTTTAATAAAACGCAGAAACGCGTTTTGATTATTTTAAAATTCCATTATTTCTTATTTAGGGCACGTGCAAAGTGAGTTTATATTTTCGTGAAATTTTTAAAATTTTGTAAAAAAAATTTTTGAAATAAAACGCAAATTTTTAAAAAGTTGCCAAATTTAGTATATGCGCATAAAATGCATTTTCTGAAATAAATTTTTTTTTTAAAAAATTTTGAAATAAAAACCCACTTTGCACGTGCCCTTAAAAAAACCACATTACAAGACACAGCCTTATGTGGGGTATTCACTTTATATTCAATTTAATTTATTTATTTTGTAATTATAATTCTATTGTTTTCTTAGCGATTTCTGGTCGCAACTTCTTCTAAATCCATCTCTTGAGCCTTATTCTCGTAGTGTTTGCATATGTTAACCAATCCAATAATACCTATTATGTTAAATACTTAGTGTTATTGTATAGATTCTTAACCTTTATTTCCCTCCTAATTTTGCTAACGAAAGTTATAAAAGTACAAAAAATAAATTTTTTAATTATTTAATATTGCTACCAAAACTTGATCTAAAACAATATCTTTCATAAATTACTTAATATACATAAATTCTATGATAATTTCTAAGAAATGAATATCAATTAAAATTAGTAAGAAATATTATTATTATGTATAAACATTATTAAAAGGGCACGTTAAAAATATTTTTGTTTTTTGGTCCTAATCAAGCTTGATTCATCTTTTATGAAAATTTCTGACAGAAAATTATTTTCGGTCATCTTATTAATTTATTTATTAATCTCTTTATTCTATGTTAGTTAGATAATTAAAAGGACTTTATGTAGTAAATATTTTTCAATACCTGTTTTCTTGAAAAAGATGCAAAATGACTTTGTTTTATTACACAGGTCAACAAATGTCAGGTAAATAAATTTTATAAAAACATAAAAGCATACATTCCCGTGACAGACTTATTTCATATATTGGTCCTTCGGGCCGGATATATTCTCTCTATACATCGGATTTGTGCTCCTCTTACAAAGGATGGCAAATCAAATGCTTGCGGCACTCTCTCGATTCGGAAATTTCGTGACGGTGTGTCAAAACGACGCAAACGATACTAATCTGAAAAACCTAAAGAAACGCCGAGCAAAAATCGAAGATTCTTATAGCAAGTTTGAAGAATTGCAAAAATTAGAATCGGAAGGTGGTGAGGGTGATAAAATAGACGAGGTCGAAAATCGATACTTTGAATTAATGGTTCAGACCGATGAATTATTACAACAGCAATCTGAGGTAGCATCTTATTCCGAACAGCGAATACGTCTTCCTAAGATTCATCTTCCAACTTTCTCTGGATCGTATGATGATTGGTATAACTTCCACGATATCTTCAACTCATTAATTCATTCACAAAATATTACAGGTATTGAAAAGTTCAATTACCTCAAAGCATCTGTCAAGGGAAGTGCATCGGAGGTTCTTCAATCGCTCGAAATCTCAGAGGCAAACTACCAAATAGCGTGGGATGCCCTTAAAGAGAGATATGACAACAAGCGACTAATATTGAAAAAACACCTGGATGCAATATTCGAACTTCCCGTGATGCATAAAGAAAATTACCTGCTATTACGACAAATCGTAGATGGACTAAACAAACATATAAGGGCGATTGAAGCCATGAAGCGACCAGTAGAATACTGGGACGACCTCTTGATATATGTAACTTCCAAAAAACTAGATTCAATCACCATCAAGGCGTGGGAAACGTCGTTAGCGAAGGATGAAATTCCCACCCAAAAGAAATTTGTCGAATTTCTTAGTCGCCGTTGCCAAATTCTTGAAGCGACTAATAAAGTTGGAGAAGTAGACATTCGCAAAATTACAGTCCATTCCTCAATGTCCCATCCAACTTGCTCGATATGCCAGGAGACCCATACTATCAACAGATGCAATTCATTTTGGAATTTATCACCGCAAGATCGCAAACAAGCCGTCTTTGATAAACGGTTATGCGCAAATTGTCTGCGTCCTAACCACAAAGCACAAAACTGTAAAAGTAGAAACTGCCTTAAATGTGGTGAAAGACACCATACTTTATTACATGTCGATAGGGTAATATCTTCATCCTCTACTGTACGACGTGCATCCCAAGCATTTCAAGATGTTCTGCTGCCAACAGCAATGTTGCTAATATATGATGTTCATGGAAAGGGTCATCCATGCCGAGCATTGCTAGATTCCGGTTCGCAATCATGTTTTATAACTGAGGAACTTGTAAAAGGTTAAAACTTAAGCCGTGGCGTGTCGATTTATCTATTGGAGGGATAAACGCGACAAATTGCCAAACTCAGCATGCCGTTCGGGTAAACATACATTCATGCAATTCTAATTATTCAGCAAACATACAATGTTTTATTCTGGAAAAAATTACTAGTTACATCCCATCTTTTTCATTTGACAAAAAATTGCTGGGTATCCCGAAAAATTTAATCCTTTCAGATCCCAATTATAATAAATCCAGCAAAATAGACATTTTATTAGGAGCCGAGATATTTTGGCAACTCCTTCAGGCGGGACAAGTGAAATTAGCTAAAAATCAGCCGATATTGCAAAAAAACAAGGTTAGGATGGATCGTTTCAGGACCGATTCCATGTCGATATATTTCTAAAAATGTTTCATGCCATACTATGACGATATTAACTAATGAATTAAAACGGTTTTGGGAACTGGAAGAGTGCTCGGAAGAACTTCCAACTTCTGATGAACAAAGGGATTGCGAAGTCGAGTTTAACAATTCTTATCAAAGGACCCCGAGCGGTCGATTTGAGGTAAAACTACCATTAAAATCTAACATTAATCAGTTAGAGTTTCTTATTCCAATACCTTGAAACGATTTCATACGTTAGAGCAAAAACTGTCTAAAGATAGCGCTCTTAAGAGCCGTTATTGTGATTTTATGAAAGATTATCTAAAACAAGAGCATATGTTACCAACGTCAACTAGTTCTGATGATCTTCCCATTCACTACATCCCTCATCATGCAGTACAGCCTCGTGATAATCCTGACGGAAAGATACGAGTAGTTTTTGACGCCTCTGCTAAAACATCCACAGGATTATCCCTAAATGATTGCCTCATGATTGGTCCAAAACTGCAGCAAGACCTATCGTCTATAATCATTCGATTTCGAAAGCATAAGGTTGTCATTGTTGCCGACTTGAAACAGATGTATCGTCAGATTCTTATGCACCCGTCGCATTACCAATTACAGCGGATTTTTTGGAGAGAGGATCCGTCGGAAAAATTAATTTCTTACGATTTGAGGACAGTCACTTATGGTACTTCTTCAGCGCCGTATGTAGCAATTAAAACTTTACAACAGCTTGCTCATGAGGAAGCCAAGGAGTTTCCTATCGGTTCAAAAATAGCTCTTAGAGATTTTTACGTTGATGATCTCCTGACAGGGGCCGATACGGTATCTGAATGTCTTGAAGTCATACGGCAGATTAAAACTATGCTAAACCATGGGGGCTTCACTCTGCACAAATGGATGTCGAACGATCCGGAGTTACTTATCGATATTGCAATAAATATGACAAAACAAGGCCCGATATCATTGAGCGATAATCCCGTCGTCACTAAAACTTTAGGACTGATTTGGGATCCTGAAAACGATACCTTCGAATTTAGTATTAGTTCGAACACAGTCTTTCCAGCAACTAAACGTAATATATTATCGACCATTGCACAAATATTTGACCCACTTGGATTGGTAGGACCCATCACGGTCCAAGCTAAAATGATGATACAGAAATTATGGGTCTTGAAATGCGATTGGGATGATCCCATACCAGATAACATTGCTAAGGACTGGTCCCAACTTACGAGTCAATTATTGCATCTTAATACGATCAAAATTCCGCGACGCATAATCAATCATCTCAAACCACAACGCATGGAAATTCACGGATTCTCGGATGCCAGTGAGAAGGCATATGGAGCTGCAATTTATTTGGTTAGTTTCGAAGGGTCTAATCGAAGGGCTCAATTAATTTGTTCTAAATCGCGTGTGGCCCCTTTAAAGGCCGTTTCCATTCCCAGACTTGAATTGTGTGGGGCAGTACTTTTGACAAGATTGCTTTCAACAACTATAAGAGCACTCCAAATAGAATTTGACCGTGTATTTTGTTGGTCGGATTCCACAATCGTTTTAGCCTGGATCGCAGCCCCACCTCGGGAATGGAAGACTTTTGTATCTAATAGAGTGTCTGAGATTCAGCAGCTCTCTAAAAAATGGAAGTGGGCACATGTATCGTCCCAAGACAACAGTGCAGATTTGTTGTCAAGAGGCTGCTCCTTGAGCGAATTGGATAAAACCTTGTGGTGGAACGGTCCAGAATTTTTAAGGACCAAAAATGGACTGTAATTATAAAAAAAAAGGATAAAGATAATAATAATTTATTTAACTAAAGAAATTTAAAAATACAATAATAATAATAATATATTAATAGAACTTCGTCAAAAAATAGAATAGAACATTCTATTCATAAACATATATATTTTCCGTTTTTTTAGCTTCTTCCGTCTTCGACTCCTTAGATCCGTTCGTAGCGAAAAATGACCCTTTTTGACTAAATTGACAGATCTAAATATACCCTAAAAATAAAATTTAAGAATTTTTTTCATATAAAATTCCCTTGTAATTTATATTTGTTATGATAATGAAAAATAGCTTTTATTAATATATCAAGCTCTTACACCAGCATTTATATACTACAAAATATTTCGCGTCCAAACTTAAATACGACACGATATATAATCGGTTTTTAATAAAAATATTATGAATTTTGAAACAGTTTAGCTGTTGTGTATGCAAAAAAAAATTTAATTTATTTTTGTTTTTAAATCTTTTTTGTTTTTTTTAATTTATAAAATTTTTAAAGCTGACTAACAAAGTTTGAAATAAAACGGGGACTAAAGTGGTTTTACATTTGGCAATTTATTGTTTTTCATTGAACAGAATTATTTGATTAGTTAAGATGTATAAATAAAATATTATTTACTTTTGATAACTAAGTTATATTTTATAATTCATTAAAAGGGAAAAAAGTGATGAAATTTTGTTTAAACCAATGCTGAAAAAAATGTGAGCCAATGGGATAAAGAGCTTTTTTTCTCGGGTCAAAAAAAGGTGAAAAAATTTTAGAGTAGGTTTAAATTTTTAAAATAAAAGCCCCGAGAAAAATGGGGAAGTTTTCCAAAAGCTCAATAAATTTTTTCCATATTCTTAAGTTAAAATAGGATTTATAATTAAAGAGCCCAAAAAGCCCTTTAGATAAAAAGCCTATTATTAGTTTTATAAGGACCCTTTTTCACAAGCTTTTTCAATAGAAAAGCCCCTAAAAACTTCCTTCAAGGGCTGGTTCTTTTATATTTCCTAGCCTAGTTTCAACATCATAACCCGTAAACATTATCATCTTCTTGAAGCTTATTTTTATAAATGTATTCAGACACGTTAATTTATGAAACCATTTACCTAATTTGTCACTCGCATCTTCAATTGCCTTGTAATTTCTCGATGTAATCTCGATCTTGGCTGTATACATATACTCAATTATTGAATTCATGGTTTCTGGCAAAATTTTCATTTCATCTGGCATAATGAAAATCTTTTGTTGAGGATGGTCAGTCAAGAATATTCGCATTATTTCACTAAAGATAATGTTGAATAAGTTAGGTATTAGAATTCAATAACAACCCAAAAGCCTGCCGGAAAGTCGGGCCGAGTTTATATATTAAACCCAGCATGCTAGCCCATAACAATTAATATTTTTGGGCCAGATTTTATCTCATAATTGCCTAACTAATGTGAGTAGGGACTAATAGACAATTTTATTATCACATTTTATAATTATCCTATACACTGTATATTTGTTTTGTTTTTAGCCACATATTCAACAGCTTGCTTAATTACGCCGTATTTGTAATTTTAGACCGGACCCCTATCAAAAATATGTAGGGTAGGCCTGGCGTGAAGAGGGCTCGGCTTTAGGTCGTAAAATATAATTTAGTATTACAGATAACAAACTACCTTAAAATTTATTCAAAAATATTTCAAATAATTTTTAGGGGTGTTTTGCGCTTATTCTTTAATCTAATTGTGAAATTTGTAATAAAACATAAATAAAAGCATTAGTTGTTTTGGTAAGAAGGTGGTCCTTATTAAATTCTAATTAAATTATAAAGTATGTCGTCTTATATATTTACGGGAATCGCAATTATATCCAATCTTTATAAAAAGTATTTAGCAAAAACCAAAACTGTTGAATTTAGTTTTTAGCCAGGTTCGTTCTTCTAATTCAGCCCATTCTCTACGCTTAACCGCCCTAATGGGCCTGGTCTTTAAATTCTAGGTAAAATCGGGTCACATTCAGAGCCGGGGACAGCTAAATAGATATGTTTTATTTTCAGGGTATGATGTGTTCGGGATTTAAATATATTTTATGTTACAATCTGTTTTTCAAGATGTATATAAATCACTGCAAAAATAATATAAAAAATTCGGCACTAAATGTTTGTGATTTATGGAAAATTGTTTAATTGCCGGGCTGAAAATTTATTCTCAGCTGAGACACTGAGCAGGGCTAGGTCAAAAAAATATTTGACCATAGGCAGTCGAAGGGGTATTTCTGCACATGGTAAAAACCTTATGATGTGTTAATGGACCAAATACCGTCTGTGGTCTCTCTACATATTTATTTAAGCTGCTGCATCAAATACTATGAGAATTATATAATTGTTGGTGAAACCATTAGGTGTTTTGTTAAATAATGGGACAACCTTGAGCGATTGTAAAATTTGTAGAGTTATACAGTTTGGTTAAGCAACGTTGAGCTTGGTTAGTACTTGGAAGGGTGACCGCTAACAAATCTTGAAGCCATCCATTTTTTTTTGAGAATCTATGCCTATAGGTCACCGACGCGTGTTACTCATTTAACTCTGCGGGTGCTGCAGAGTAAAAAGGGCAAAGCCCTAAGGGGTAAGCCGTTTCCATAATTGGCTAAGGTTTGGAGGAAAATCCTATACCACAGGTTGTTTATTGATAAAAAGTTGTTAAATTTATTTCACGTTTTAAATGGTTTTATTCTAAAACGGAGGAAGATTTGCTCAAATTTAAAAGCTTTATAATCAAACTATAAAATTGTAAGTTATCATAAATTTTATACTACTTCGACATCAATATTACTGTAGTCACCTGTATGCAAAAAGTAACATTTTGTGGCACTTTATAGTAACGCCTTTGACAATAATCTCGAAATCGGAGTGAAGAACATCACCTGAATTATATAACGTTTCTTTAATTTGTGAAAGCATTTATTGGTTTAACAATCAAAATTAACAATGTCTAACAATCATATCTAACATATTGTTTGATTTTTATTTTAATAGCAAGAAAGTATTACAACAAGCTAGCAAATAATACGAAAGTGTGATATCCGACTGCTTTAAATGCATTCCCTAGCCTTAATTAAAATAAAAGAAACTTGGTGTTTCATTTTAATATTTCTGATTATTTTTTTAGGACGCATTTCATTCATTTTTTTGATTTTTAATTTTTTTTTCTTATAAAAAACACGTCTAAATCTTAAATCCTATTTAATCAGCTATTTAAAACTTTTTAGAATATTCAAAATTGAAAAAAATGAACTCTGAACGCGTTTATCTTACGGTTTAATATATCCCAAGAAGGCGTCCTAAATTTATTTTTTAAAGTTACTAACCCTAATGTTATTTTCAATCAGATACTTAACATCAAAAATTAATTTTATTGGGTTCACGAAGTAAATTAATATTTAATTCCCTATCTTGTTGATAAAAACAAAATATGTCAAACAAAATTTTAATTAAATTCAATTTAACATTTTATCCCACAATAATTATTTTAAAGCTATTATATTGGGTAGTTGCAATTATAACATGGCTCATAGTTTTAAATCCTAAAATATAGACTAGTTTATTGGTGGAACAAACTTTTAATATCCAGCTTTCAAACATGCGTTTTCAATGGTTTTATAACCAATTTTTTAGAATACGGGCACAAAGAGATTAATCGACTATAAAAGTCATCACGAAAGCTTTGACAGGATTTAAAATAAAATTAAGATTTTACAAAAGTTTTTGAGTCTATTTTCAACAAGAATATGTCCTAAATTTATAGAGTTAAACAGGCTTCATAAAAAACAGGCCGAGTAATAAAAAAAAACTGTTGAAAAATATTCCACAACGCCTAGTGAAGTAACATAGCGATCTAAGTTTAGGAGAACCCTTAAAAAACCACTCATTTTAATTAAATACAGGCATGCTATAAAATAAATGACATCCTGGACTCAAAAAAAATTTTGATACATAGTAATGCTGAAACTGTCATGGGCTGAATATATTTTAGACTAACTTATAAAGGCAATGTGTTTTTTCGAATTTTGATATGTCGAAAAGGATAGGAGAATATTTAATCAATGGGCAAGCCATAACAGGACCAGTAATAATTAAAAATGGGCGCGTTCACAGTTGATTCATAATTTTTTAAAAAAATTAAAATTTTTTGTCTTTTTGTCAATAGCTTATGGACGATTATTGCGAAATACATTTATAGTTTAACCATGACAGATATGTTTAAGGCAGTCATTCAGCGGTTAAAAAAATTTATATAATCAAATAAGGCCTGCAGGTTATGAAAATCTTAAATGATAGACAGTTAATTTAAAATGTCCATTTATTTTGATAAAAAAGGACTTGGAATTACAAAATAAATTATTAGTTTAGATGCGAGAAAATAGGTTTCATTGTGGAAACATTACAGAGGTCCGTCCAGTATTAGAAATATCCTAATACTCTTTCTAGCCTTTAATTTAAAGAATATCATTTCATAAAGTAATCATTCAATCGGCTCAGGTAATTAAGTGGCTAACACCCTTGTTTTACAAAAAGATCATTTTATAGACGGCTTTTTGTTTTATAATATAACATGTGTACACCAAAGTTGTTGAGTGGCCTGCTTAGGCAGTAGGGCGAAAGCCTAGCCTAGTGTAAGAGCAAACTTTACTTGTAAGCACTTTCGCAACATTAATTGCTTTGCTTAGGTTAAAAAAGTCACAGCTCATAAGTGGCATGGCACCGGATGAGAAAATTTTCCTAATAAAACCTTTTCCAATTATTTTAATACAGGTCAACAAAATGTTTGATAGTTATGTGTGTAGAGATCCTGCCATTTTTAAGATTTTCAAATTCGTTTGTAGTTATTTTTAATAAAACTTTGTAAATCTTAATTTTTAAAAAAATGATAATTAACAAAACAAAAATTTTTTATATCCACAATAGCTAAACTGTTAATTTCAACTTCAATTGATATTTTCTTTAAAAACCGATAATATATGCCATATTAGGTTGCAGGCCCGATTCTAGCTTTTTAACCTGGGGGGAGGGGGGGGGGGGGGGCAAAAAAATTTCGTGGGGGGCAGAAACAAAATTTTTTGCCGGTCACGGCAAAAAATATACATGAACAACAATTGAATCCATGTTCAAAATTTTTATTTTTAACAACTCAATAGTAATTTATTATAATCATAAAATAAAAAAATGATTGCTTTTATAAATTGGATATGTGAATTCAAATTAATTGTTTTCACTAATATCAATTGCTTTAAAAGATAGATTTGGAAATTAATTGTAAGTATAATTTTATCAAATGCGCATGAAAATTGAAAATATGATATATATGAATGATGAAAATGTATTATATATAATTTTGGATTTTAGAAAATGAATAGTAAAATAAGATTGATTATCATGAAAACAAATTGTATAAGTATGGTAATTTGGAAGAAAATATATGAAAAAACACATGTTATATATAACTAATAATTAATATTAGAGTAAAAAATTAAATAAAACATGAACATAAACGTTATATGCGCATAAAAAAAATTGCAACCATGTCTTAAAATGGTAAGCAATAATTAGCTGATTATGAGCAGTATATTGTATTAATCTAACAATTTTATGCTAGAGGTTGTTGATTAAATTATAAATTTCATCAAAATTCAACGCCCAGTTAATGATTTTTCGTGTCCTACAAAAACCAAATCAACGAAGGTCACACTACTTACCAGCCTACTAGAATTTATTATCCTTATTTAAAGTGAAAATGTGGCCTTACAACTCGACTGAAAAGCCAAATAACAAAATTATGGATAATGTTAAGTAGATTAGGAAACGCATCTTTGTAATCATATAAAAATTTAACAAAATCATTAGTAACACAATTGTAATTATTAAGTTTTCTTATTAAATAATTTTTGGCTACGTCATTTTTTTTAGATAATTAATTTTTATTAATATTAGGGAGACTGGGGCATTACGGCCGATGGGGCAAATAGGCCACTTGCTATATTTTAGTCAAATATAATTCAAAAGTCTAAAATTTTTATCAAATATTCTTTTTAGTAATTAGTGAGCATACAATAAATTTTTATTTAGAAAAAATTATTTTTAAAATATTAAAAAAAAACTGTTTTTTTTTTGAGATTTTAACGATAATTTTAGGGTCATTGATTTTCGTCTAATTTTTTTTTTACTATAGATAAAATAACAAAACTTAATATTTTTTGGTTTAAAAAACATCTAGCATTACAGTGTTATAAGTTTTACACGATAAAAATTTAATTAAATATGTTTAAATTTAAAAATTTAGAGTTTACTCCTAGTGGGGCATGCACTGCGGCCGGGGGCCAATCGGCCACATTATCATTTAGTTTTCATTTAATATTTGTGATTTGAAAAATTTCCATGGTAATTATAATTTAAAAAAGACAAAAAAGGTATGTGATTATTCTAAAGTCAAGGACCTATTAAGTAATGTAAATTTTATTTCTAGGGAAAGTGCGTATCTATAATATTAAGGATTTTAGATATTCCTAGAACAAATTTGCTTAGATTTTTGAAAAATAAAGACCCAAAATCTTGTGGCAGAATGCCAAAGATATTTTAAAAAAATCTTAATTGTTTTTTAAAGAAATAGGAAGAGGTGGCCGAATTGCCCCTACCGAATGGCCGTAATGCCCCATTGACCGATTTACCCCATTTTTTTATTTTTATTAAAATTCAAATAACTCCAAACTGATTCAATTTTTTTAGAAAAAAATTTTATTGTAAAAAAAGGTGCCCTGCTTCTATATGGTATAAAATTTTTTGCCTAGCTATGATAGTTCATTTTCTAGAAGATTTTGAATTTTACCTGGCCGCAATGCCCCAGTCTCCCCTACTAATTTTTAAAAGAGGCTCTAATTAATTTATATCTAAAAAAAGGATAATCAAATTTATAGGAATTTAAAGATTCTAAATAAATATTATCGGTAAAAAATCTATTATGTCAAAAGAATCAATAAATAAATCAATAATATTAAAATAAATACTATATAATTTATCATTAATGTTTAAATTATTATTAAACTTATGAGTAGAAAATAAACAAAAATCAGAAAAATCTTCAGATTGTTTTTTTTTAAATAAATTATAAATCTGTAAGTGTATTTGTATTTCTTAATTGTTTAATTTCTTCAATGGTGTATTAAATCAAAAGTTTTAGAAACCTAAATTGTTTTACATTCAAATTGATCGTTCAATTTTTAATAAATAAAATAATTATTCAAACGATAAATACAAAAATATAAATTGATGATTATAAATATGGTCAAATAACCCCCCCCCCCCCCCCACTCTTCGGCCCTTTGACCTGTAGATATAAAAAAATTTTATTTTTAATTTTTAAAAGAGTATTTAATATTTTTATTTAAATAAAAAATGGCGTCGTAGTGACCACACCACCAATGGGACAACAGCCGGGATATGGTCCCGCATTCACTAACTTCCTTGATTGCATCATGTTGAAAAAATTTATGAAGGGAAGAAAAAAATATCAAAAAAAATTTTCCCTTCACTTAAAATTTCAAGACAATCTTTTACAACAAGAAGCAATCGGTGGTTAAAGCAGTATATGATGGTGTCCAGCTATTTTTAGAAATACTTGAACACAACCTTCCCCGGGCATAACGTTCGCCCCATCGTAGCATTGTGCGATCAGGTTCTTTTGGTTCTAGATTATATTCTGACAAAAGATTGATGAAAAGTGTGACAATTTTTTAGGCATAAGATTTATGAATTGCTTTCACAAATATAAAGCATTCTGTAAGATCAAATTTTTCTATTATTTAATAACAACAGAAACAATTTCTGTATTAGTTTGATCTCGCGGATGAAAAAAGTTGATAAATGACAACACTTTTTAAATAAAGTAAATATATTTAAAATAATACTTTTTAGATATTTTTGGCGGAGCAAATTTAATTATATTATGTAGAAAAAAAAATAAAATTTATACATGTTTTTGGGGAAATTTAATTTTTTTCGGGGGGAAGGGGGCAAAAATAAAATTACTATGTATTTGGGGAGGGGGGCAAATTATTTTGGAGGGGGAACTGTCCCCCCCCCCCCCCCCCCCCAAAAAAAAAGGGGTGTAGAATTGTGCCTGTTAAGTTGGAACGCAAATATTCTCTATTCTCTACATAATATAACAGCTTAAACACTAGAAAAGTTTATTTCTCATTATTTGAGATAAAAAAATTGATGTTACAAGTGATTATTAAAATTCTAAAAATTATTATCTTTAAGTTATTCTTGAAGTCAAATCTCTCGATTCGGTCAATACCATTTTTAAGATATTGACCTAAACAGCAGAAACCTTGGAATGCATAAAATATATAAGAGACGAGGTCATCATGGAGATTCATTTATTTCAGTTTATTGATATTTGTCAAACTGTGTTTTATTTATACTTTGTTAGACACTTATGCAAACTGATAATCTTTTATGGTGAAACTCTTAGGGTAATTTCACTTTTGCCTCAATGTAGTAATAACCCTAAAATAAAATTTAAAAATTTTCTATTTACATAAATAGACCAAAAGGATCCAAAGCGCGATTCATAGTTCTGACAGAAAAGAGCTTGTTCACTCTCTTAATCTGGTCACGACATGTATTTAACCCATACGAACAGGCGTTTGACTCCGTACCAAAAAAAAGTGACAAAAAGTTTTACAAATGCTCCTATTATTCCACGTTTTTTTTGAACTAGGGAACACGAAAATCCTAAAAAGAGTTAAAAAAATAAAATCCACGTGGTCATGAGAGTATAGTTTGAAAGAGACCCTTTAACAAACTCCAGCACGTAATTTTAGGACAAGTCAATAAGAAAGAGGGGTGGGGGGCGACAATTGCTAAAATAAATGTGGTTGTAGAGATATAACATTGTTTGACAATTTACTCCCACTTGTAAGGCTATTAGGATTGATGACTTTCGTTTGGATATAAAAAAATTTCAAAATTTTTGCGTGAAAAAAAAATGAAACATCTCGTGTTAATACAATTAAACGGACATATACCACAGTAACAATTATACTTATAAAAACTCCTAAGAAATTTTCACATTTTTTACGATATCACTACGCCACCACCTATTTCTTTAGAATGTAAGAGATATATTCCATAAGAAGATATAATACCAGGCCAGCTTTTCTTCCCTTTATTGATTTAAAAACCACCCAGCTCCCAATTTTCACATCCCATTTTTCGGAAATTTACTTGGCAACTAACAGTAGCTAAGTGTGCTGGGGAAGTCATATCTATTATTAACTTTTAATTTAATGACATTTGACTTGGGCCTCTGACACACTTACCCTTCATACTAAATTATATGAAATGCTTTATCTCTCACTCTCTTTTTTTCCTCCGTTTTTATTCGCCGCGCCATAAAAAAATGAATGGTCTATCTATAATAATAATTTAAGTCAAAATTGAGTGCTTAATAACGGATTTTGGTAAGAATAGTTTCAATATTTTTTAATAAGAGTGGATCCTTTTATATATATATATTACTAACTATTTGTGCTAAAGACCTAAAAAGTGATTACATAAAGTAATTATAAAAATATAGTAGAATTACAAAAGTCTGGGTGATGTATGCGCTAAGGATGGACTTCTGTCACTTTAATATTCCCAAAGTTAACGTTCCAGCAGGCCCAATTTGACTTTTATGCCCCAATTGATGTGCTATAAAGCAGTTCCCGCAAGAAATATTTAAATTTATAACAAATTTATATAAAAAAATTTGTGTTAGTTTGAAAAATAAATTCTCCTAAATATCTAATTAAACTCAAGATGCTAAAAAAAAACAAGCAATATTTACGACAATTTTATGGAAAACAACACTTGGATGGTTGTGATTTTTAGTGCCTTTAAAAAAATATCAAATATAATATAATTTCGACGATTGTCCAAATGACTGATGCAAAGCAACAAATTAAAGAATTCTTACCCAAAAATGTATAATTCTCTCGACAATACTCATAGAACGACATATGATCAAGAATTTGGACAACAATATTCAATTGCCATCAATCGCAAAAGTGACTCATTTATGGTACAAACTTATTTACCAAATATTAGCAACCGTTCTGTCGAATTATATGATCAACCCCCAAATTCCAACGAGAATTTCCATGCTGTAGCCCCCAAAGCTAATACTAATGTTAATAGCTCCAGTCAAGCTACATGTAATATAGCGTTAACACCCTACGATCAACCGATCCCAAGACCCCAAACCCCTCAAAATGATACCTCTCCGGAGACAGCGTCTGAAAACGTCGTTATAAGTAGCGATGAAAGCCCCGCCCAAAAAAGGGCAGGTAGGATGAAACGCCGTGACACGACCTGGACAAATAAAGATATCCCGGGAAATAGGATAACGGAATGGCAAGCGGGCTGGAACGTTACCAATGCTATACAAGTAAGAATTTAGTAGGATATTGAATAAGCAAATTAAAATGTTAAAGGATTTATAATAAAACATGTAATTTTTTGTTTATAAGTACAATTAGTTAGGTAAATACACACTTTTTTAATTAAGCTCCAAATAGTTGTCTGTGGTAGTGATCTCTCAGCCCTATAAGTTATGTAACAAAAAATGGATATTACAACAGAGGCTTTCAAATAAGCTTTTTTTGACACTGAAAATCCAAAAACCTATTGCAGCTAATATTTTAACGTCCCATAAAATAGGGCATGTTTGTCGTTAGTCTGCCATACGCAGTTCTTTACGGTGGTTACTGGGCCCTACTTGCTATGAATCTCGTGGCCTACATTTGCAACTATACCGGGAACATATTGGTGGATTGCCTTTACGAGGAACACGAAGAAATTGTTATGCAAGAAGTTTTGCTGAATTTATATATAATACCATTTTAGATGGCGCTTTTCTTCAGTTTAGAATAATTTTTATTCGCAATTTAAATTATATAGACCCACAAAACCTTTTTATTTGTATTAATTTGCTTAAACTTTTTTTGATTTCTCAACATATATCCACTAGGTCACTAATTTCCACGGGCGCACCTTTCTCCAAGAACGCACCATTATAGTTCGAGACCGGGTCCGGAACAGTTACGTGACCATAGCTCAGCACGTTTGGGGCGATCGATGGGGCAGCATACTTGTGAATACGGCCCAAATCATTGAGCTACTCATGACCTGCATCCTGTACATCGTTTTATGCGGTGATCTCATGTACGGTTCGTTCGAACCCAATGGTGCTTTCAGTCCACTCGCCTGGATGACCTTTTCCACGCTCCTTCTCCTCCCGTGCGCATTCGTCAAAACACTCACTGGTATTTCGAGACTCAGTTTCGCTTGCACGGTTACCCACGTAATTATTAACGTGGCCGTCATTGTGTACTGCCTTACCAAAATCCGGCAGTGGTTTTGGGCGGCGGTCACCTTCAAAATGGACATTTGGAATTTTCCCGTCTCCATGGGAGTCATAGTTTTCAGCTACACTTCGCACATTTTCCTACCAGCTCTGGAAGGCAACCTGTACGTTACGGAAACTTTCGGGCCCATGCTTAAATGGAGCCACATAGCGGCAGCCGTGTTTAAATCAATTTTTGGGTACGATATTATATATGGATATCTAAGGGATTAGTAGGCTTGCTTGAATGATGCTTAATTTAAATAACAGCCGGGCTCTTCAGCTATTTTAATTTTCGAGTATATTTCGATTTTATATTCATCAATATGTCAAAATATAACACAGGAGTCGACGATCAATTGATCAGTTTTTTACCAATAAAAAATACTAAATTTCTTAATAATGCTTTAAACCCAATTTATTGCAAGCTTCAAAATGGGACTTTATTTTTATGTTTTTAGGTTGTATTTGAGGTATTTTTTTTATTATCAAATATTTATCTGGCTTAATCATATAAAATTTAAACAACAGAAAAAAATGATTACCTCTTAACCATAAATTAATGTAACATACGTTTTTAACGCCATATTGAATATCATAAGCGTATTAGACAAACTTTTATTAGGTTTTCAAAAACTTATTCAAAATTATCTTAAAAATGTAAAAGTATAATTATGCAAAAACTTAATTTTTGAGAGATTACCTTTTCAATTGTTTTTTAATTTTCAAATTTAGTTATATAGGGTTCCTAACTTTCGGCAAACAAACACAGGAAGTAATCACAAACAATTTCACCAACGTGGAATTCAAGGGAATCCTTAACATAATCCTTGTAGCTAAGGCCATATTCTCCTACCCACTACCGTATTTCGCGGCCTCAGAGCTGATTGAAACGGCCCTTTTTAGGGGCCGAGTCGAGGGCACGCCTTTCCCGACCTGTTTCGACTTGGACACGGGTAACTTCAAAGTATGGGCCATCCTGCTAAGACTCGCCCTTATTCTAGTAACGTTAGCGATGGCCGTTCTGATCCCATATTTCAACATACTCATGGGACTGATCGGATCTTTCACGGGTACCCTTCTGTCGTTTATGTGGCCGTGTTACTTCCACATCAAGATCAAGGGCAAACAAATGTCACCTAAAATGTATTACGCCGACATTGCCATCATGTGTTTTGGAGTCATATGCGGTTCGTCCGGTATCTTCTATTCCTTCAATGCCCTCAAAAATGCCATTCGGACTTCGCGTCATCATCACTCATAACAATAAAAATTAAATTATTCGTTTGTATAGGGATAAACCAGGTTGCAGCTAGATAGCGGTTCGTCTAAGCAATGTTTAGGGATGCAGGGCAATTTAAAATTTAGAACGAGCTTAAATATTCGAATAAATGCATGTCTAAAGACAACACTGAAACAGTTTGAATGTTACTAAGCCACGGATCGGATTTGCAGTCATTAATTAATAGGTATTTGCCCGGTGATTTAAACAGGTTTATGTATACTTAGTTTAGGAAGTGTGATCAAAATATTTAAACTCCCGCCTAGCCAGATATAATTAACTCCTTGAGTCGTTTTTCCTTTAGCACAATTTTTATTAAGATAATTAGACAAAAACAACGTTCTTCACGATTCACAGAAGACTTAAATACATTTAAAAATATTGTAAATTAAATAAACCTTTAAACCATTAATTAAGTTATTTTGTTTTTTTATTTGAAACCGATGTGGGCAATCAAATAAAAACTGTAACGCCCCATTTTTAAATTTTAAAATTTTATTAAATATACAAATGTTCAATAGATAATTGAATTTCAAATGGACAACTTGACAAATTTAATTCAATTAATTGCCAGTAACTTAAATAATTCTACTTTTTACATATTCTAAGACAATTTTCAAATACCAGTAATGAATTTTCCATGTCGTGTTCTCATGTTGAGTTAAATCAAATTACATAAAAAAAAATTCAAACACTAAAAATATTAGACAATTATATTTGGGAAGTAGATTATGACAAATTCGTTGTTTGATCCAACTCTTCGAGTATTGTAGCCTTTAAATCCATAATTAAAACATTTCCATTATTCATCATATACAATATATGATACATGTCCCAGCACTTTTTATATAAAAGATTAGCAAGAGGTAAAGTCACCAAAGACTCTTCAACGAGAAGTGGAGGGTGTGACCTTTAAAAAAATAAAAAAAAAATTAAAATGAATTAGGGAGCAAAATGAATAAGGAAAATATTGGCATAGAATTAACTAGTCTGTTCGATAATTGTATAAAAATTGTTTCCCAATTGCATATTACATTCATATAAAAATCACAAGAAACTACTTCATCATTGTTATTAAATATAGTATATTTGCTTAACAAAGATAAAATCTAAATATTTAATTAGATATCTAAACATTAAGGTGTTTTGGCTTATATACATACCATGTATGTAACTGCGGGTGAATGAATCAAAAAAATTTTGTGGCGTTTATAATAACTAATTGTATATAAGAATTAATATCATTAATACAAAAAACATATAATTTTTAGCTCTCTCAAAAAATGTCTGTATCTAAGATTAATTCCATAAGTAATCCATGAAGTAATATGAACCAAATGCCATGAGTTTAAAGAATTGAGATATATATTTTGCATCACATTGCGGTGACATTGTTCGATAGCCATTCCGGGTTCCCCATATATTTTGATACAGTGTCGTGGTGGCCATTTTTTTTTAAATTAGAACGCAAAAAAAATTATTATAGGTAGGAAAACATAACTATTAAGACTGTTTAGTGTTTTTAATAAAGAATTAACCCTAATTATCCCAATGGTAGATATATGAAGGGGTAAATCAGGAAGAAAACATAACATCTTGTTCAACAATTCTCAAAATTATGATAGCTTATGGTGCTTTGTACAGGCTTTATTTTTAAATAGAAATTTCTGCATTTACGGGCAACGTGACCATGACAAAATAGTTATGTAATATAATACACCCAATAACAAATATCCATGTATTTTGGCAACCTCAGTAATTATATTATCTAAACGTGTATAATTTATTAAAAACATGTATGTGTGTTTTTTTTGCGTAATTCAGATGCACCAAAGCCTTCGAAAAAAACATAAATTAAATTAAAAAACACAGTAAGGCGAGTTCAGATCTATTTCATTTTTTAGAAAAATTTTAAAAATTCTAAAGTTTATACCTTTTGACATTGACCGCTCTCTCACATAAAGTCGCCAATTTTTGTTATTAGCATTTAAATAATATTTCCGAAAAAAAGTTTTTAGAAAACTTTGAAAAAAAAACAAATTAAAAAAAAATTAAGTTTTCAAATTTTTTAAAAAATAAAATGAGTTTAAACGCGTCCGTAAAAAAAAAAGACGATAGTTTTAGCCAAATAATTTTTTATCTCTTAAAATCATTTGTTTCCGCACTCACCACGGGGAGGTAACTATCACGAGTGCGTTTAAGTCTTGTTTTCGGGCCAGCCCTGTTCAGAGATTTGAAGGAAAACAAGACTAAGGTCGCGATAAAAAGTTTAGCACATTTTATCCACCTTGAAAACAGAAAATGCAGAAACTTAAAGGTATGAAATCTAATTAAAAGAATTCCATTATTTTTGCAATTCCATGGCGCCTAAACTAAAATAACGAGTTTACATTTTTATGGGTTTTTTTTAAATTCCTCATACGGTTCCCAATGGATTTGCCTTCTCTCCTTTTCACATCATTTCAAAAGAAGACTTTGTTTAATTATATATAAATATTAATTTTAATTATATCTCATCAAATTTACAATAGTATACAACAGCAACATCAAACGTCAATTAAAATAAAAAAAATTAAGGGGTGGACGTTTTGCGGGCGACCTCGCTTATTAATCACCTAAAATAGAAGGAGAGGGGGTATCAAAAAATAAGATTATATACAATAAATAACACTGGACATCAAAATTTGGACAACCCTATAGAATTTTAGCCAATGCCTCAGATTTTTAGTTATTCGGTGTCAAAGTTAGGATTTTTTATTTTTTTGGTTGGACTTCTATATCATAAAACCTATAACTGAAACAAAAGTTTAAAAATATATTTAGATAACGAAAACATTCATGATTAACGTAAGGGGTTTGAATCTTTTTAACATAATTAATTTTTTTTATTTTTTCATTCATAAAATTAGTGGTATTCGTCATAAAATCCGTTTTTTGATCCAAAATAACTTGAAAGTAAATTACTAATAATTTTAATAAAATTTTAGATATGTTTTTTTAAGGAATCTGAATATGCCAATAGATATTTTGGAAAATTAATAGTTAAAAAAATTTAGGAATTTTTTCCTGAACTTTGGACGCGGTAAAAAAATTAGAGGCATTGAAAAAAAAACTAAACCCGGGTTCGTTATTGCAAGAAAATTCTCTACAAAACCCTTAAACAATCGTTAATATTGTTTTTTTTTGTTGTCCAGTGAAAATTTAAAAAATTAAAAAATTTTTTTTGTATTTTCCGTTTATATATTTTTAGTCATAAATTATATAAAAATAATTAGAAAATCAAATGGGAATAATGAGAAAAAAATTAAATGAAAATAAAGAGAAAATTAAATAAAAATAAATAGAGAAAGAGAGAAAGTTAAGTGAATGGATTAACGAAAATTTTTTGTAAGCATGCCGTTCTATGCTTCACTTACAGTGCTAGCTTCAATAAAATGGCACATGTTAGAAGTAGAATGATCAATAGACACATAAAACGTGGCCATCTAACACTATTTTTTGTTCGCGGTCACTATTAAAATGATTACGATCACAATTAGATGATCTCTGACACAATTAAATGGCCAAGATGATGATTTTATGGTAAACATTACTAATTTGTGTGACCATTTAGCCACAACATAGTGATGTTTACCATGAAATTATCTTGGTCATTTAATTGTGATCGTCATCTATTAATTGTGATCATGATCATTTTATAAGTGACAGCGATCAAAAATAGAGTAGTTGATGGCCACATTTTATGTTTCTATTGATCAATCTATTTCTAACATGTGCCACTTTGTTGAAGCTAGCACTGTAATATAAATCCATCTTCACGATTCAATGCCATTATATTAATAAAAATTATCCTATATTATGGGTTAATTTGTATAATGAGCTTCATTTTTATTATTATAATGATTATTATTCATTTTTTAAACCATTTTATTTTACTTTTGGTATTATTAAACATTGAGAGTTATAAGCTAACCACATATAATTGCCATCTTAACTTTTTTCTTTTTATCTAATGGAGCTTGTAAGTCAGCTATATATATTGTAATAAAAATGTTAAAGAATTCAAAAACAAAAAAAAATTGTAAATTTTTTAACATTCAAAATCACAATAGCTAAAAATTTTAAACTTCAAATAATCTTTTTATATATATAAACTCGATAATATAGTGTCCTATTTAAGATGAGATGCCAAATATTTTGTGTTACATAATTTTATGTTAAAGCTAGATATATTTATACATTTCTTGGTTTTGATAAATATTTATGTTAAATCGTTTAAAATGATAAATATAATTTACAATGAATATTTATATATTAAGACTCTACATTATTTTAAGATATTGTCGGCAAAATCTGTCAATTTGGTAAAAAGGCCATTTCTTTATGACCGGAATATATATATATAAGATAAGGACACAATGTGAATAAATGCTTTTATGTTTTTATAACCTTATTTTTTATGATATTGATAATTTTTAACCTGAGTTTTTTAAAAATGTACTGTTAAAAAAACTTTAATTTTTTTTTATCAATTTCTCAGAGATGGCAGAATTTGTTCTTGCAAATAAAAATCTGTCGAAAATACCCAAAGAAAAGTAAAACATATTTTTTGATATTGTTAGATAAAAATAAAACTCATGATACCAAACAAGATCATAAAAATTTTGTTTGTTAATATATTTTATAAACTACAAATAAAATTTTAAAAAAGAGACCAGCAAGGATCTCCAAGAAACTATTCAAAACAATTTTTCATCTTATTAATAATTCTAACTTTAACCCGCAATTAGCGGTTACCTTATGGACCCCAGCACTTTTTATATTTTGAGTATTTTTAAATGAAATATTTGGAACCTAACATTTTTTATATTTTGAATATTTTTAAATGAAATATTATTATTGTAAAATTATATGACTTTTTTCTTATATATACAATAAACAGAATTAGTAATTAAAATTTGGTCTAATTCTTATTAAAATGTGAGAAATTAGAAATTCTTTTGGGGTCTGTATTGACCCCACACTCATAATTTTATAATTATTAATGAGAAATGCGGAATTCCATACATTTGGGAAACTGGCAAAACAGTTAACATCTATTTAATAAGCAAAAAATACTAAAAAATAGTTTATAGTCAATGTTGTCCAAGCATGTTTAATATAAATAAATCGATCGATTACATTAAAAATTTTTAAAACAATCCCATCATGTTTAAACAAGATTATATCTGGATCTATTTATATGTCAGCGCCCAAACGCAATATTCCGCCGGCGGAATATTGTCAGGACTACTCAGCGTCCAAAGCGTATATACCGCCGGCGGCATACTATTTTGCGCCTAGTCAACGTCTAAAACTTAATTTTGCCGGCGGATTATTGTCTGGACACATCAACGTCCAAAGCCTATACATTGCCACCGGAATATTATTTGGCGTATAGTCAACGTCCAAAACATTTTTGCCGGCGGAATATTGTTTGGACTTGATCACAGCGCCCAAAGTTTATATTCCGCCGGCAATGCACGATATAAGGGACAAACATCTTAATATGTTAAATTTTAAATATCGATATTTTGATGTTTTTGATTTTTTAGGCTTAGATTATGAAATGTAATAGGGGTTAATTTTTGATTAGAATTGAGGGCTAGAATAATGTTTAGGAATATAGTGCAGAGGTCATTTTTCCAGCTATGAGCGGTAAGATAACACTCTATTCACAATACTCATCACGGCTCGCGGTGCACGTTTTGTAGCTCTCAGGGAAATATGGTAGTTTTCATAATTGCAAAACTTTTAAATAAGCAGTCAATTGCGATAAAGTCGAGCTTACGAGCTCAAAACTTAATAAATAAGAAACCTTTTAAAAACTTAAATCGAGGAATGATTTTAAATAAAAAGATTGTTTTAAATGTTGAGCATTAGATATGTTTGTTGTCTCTAACATTGCGGAGTTTTTAAGGTAAAATTTGAACGCCAGTATGTTTGGGAAAATTAAGTTAATACATTACCTTAATTTTTTTTTATTTATTTAGGGGTTTTCAGGTTTATAGGTAATGATTGGGTCAGTCAAAATTTAACGTTACAAGTATTCTCAATGATTCTTAATGCGAATAGAAGGCCACCAATATGTCGCGAAAAAAAAACAAATTTGTTTATTTTACAAAAGTTTTTGATTTATTATGCTTAAGGCTAGTTGACAATTGGCAGGGATTAAAATTAATCTGTAATTTATTGATATTATTCACATATAAATTGTACTCATTTGTACGTCGCCTCCAAAACTTTGACTATTATTAAGTCAACAAACGGATCCTATTATATGACTTAAAACATAATTATTTTGTTATTTTATTCTAAACTAATTTAATTATTTAATTAATTTGATAAAATAATTTGACTCTTAAATTTATAATTTAAGACGGTTAAATGTAAATTTGTTCGAAAAATTGAAAACAACGAGCATTTAAAGTGTTTATAGCGCCAAAGCCTGTAAGACAAAATACCTGATAGTCAAAAATGTTTTTATATTCCTTTTCATAACAAACTAAAGCATGGCATTATGTAAATAAAGTTTTAATTAAACATTTTTTATGTTATACGTATTGTAATTATATTTTGCTGTTTTTAAAAAATATTTTTGGTAAAAAAAATAATATTACATAGGTTATTCTATTATATAATAATAAATTTTTTGCCTTTTACACTTTATAGTTTGTGACGACGGGCTATTTTGACCATATTTATAAGTTTATTTCTTCTTTACTTTTTAATATAATATAAGCAGGGGCGTATTTAGCGGTTGTCAAAAGGGGGCAAGTGCCCTCTTTTAAATATTTTTTTTTAATTTATAATGTATTTCGCGGTTGTAGTTAAATATTAAACATATAAAAGGGAATAAAGATTAATAGTTGTTATTTTTTGGAAAATATACAGCCTTATAAATTTTTGTTGAATATAAAATATCTACATTAGAATTAAATTTGTAGTTCCTTTCCTCCTAAAAAATTTCCTGCCCCCATATAGAAAAGATTCTGCATACGCCCCTAATTATAAGAACAACTATTAAATTAATAAATAGTTTTTATATAAAATTTAATTCATGAATTTAATATTCGCCGCCAAAATTTTAAAAATTTTATTTTAATATTAGTAATTGGAACTACAGTAAAATAAATGATTTCTTAAAAACTCATTCAAATAGGTAAGGTTAAAATAAATAGCATTAGGTAAGCATAAATAAATATGTAATAATGTTTTTTATTTGAACAGCTTAGCTATGATAGGCACTCTTATAAAGAATGCCTGCCCTCCTGCATAAATATTTTTTATTGGTGCATTTCCTGCACTTGCAACATTTATTAAATTTTTGGGAACATAGCAGAGAGGCGATGCGTAGAGTCATGAGAATTTTTGGTATGTTTTTTTAATTTTAGATACATCACCAGCCCTATACCAATGATTTTGGATGCCAAACTCGCATCCTAATGGATAAAAATACCGAAAAATGTGCAAATAAAATGCTCGACGCTGGCCCGGCAGCCAAATAATCCACGAAGCATAAAATTTTTAATTAAAAGTTTAAAAGTTTTGTAAAAGCATACTCTTAATCGTGTAAAAATAAACTTATGGTTTCTAGTTCTTGTTAATAATAGTAACAAAGGAGTATATATTTTCAAACTTCGGCGCAGCCCGTATATACCATTTTAAATGTGAGACAAGTTACTTTGGCCCGTTATAAATTTTGACCGGTCCTGGCTCGTGTTTCGGGCGGCAAACTTTCAAATCTTTTAATCACCTGCATATGTGAAAGCGCCTAGAATATTTAGATACACAGAAGTGCGCTAATAATTTCCGCGCACCTTTTTATACTAAAAATGGGCGAAAGACTATAAAATAACGGTGATATATTTCAACTCGCCAGTGACTTTAATTGCTCCGTGGACCCTAACGCACAATTAAGGTTTAAATGTATGCAGGTATCTAAAAAACTTACCAAGGTGCCTAAAAACGCTTTAATTTGACAACATTGAATATTAAAATTTTCAATTAATTTAGTTAGATAAAATGAAAATACTAGAATGGTGTTTCTTTAACAGATTGAAAAATCTTTTATTTAAAAAAATCTCAACTCCATATTTAATTTTTTTTTATAAAAGTTTGATTAGTGCTAATGGCAAAAAATGTTAAGACCATATTTTTGCGAATATTTCCTTCTATAACGCGTAACCTATCTCCTCCATAAATAAAAAATATTCATTGTCAATAAAAGTGATATTAGTCATAAATCATTAAAGAATAAACAAAGATGTTGCGTTACAGGCCCACCACTTGATCTTTAAAATTTATCAGCTTTTACAAATATTGAGCAAATATAAACATTTAGATTATACCCTGACCTCCGATTATTAGGTGGGCCAAGGCATCTAAAAATTTAAAAAAAAAGTTTTAATTTTTGAGATATAAAGGCTTTAAAGTTGGCTCATCCGGATGGGCCCAACACACTTAATTTTGGACTCACACCTGGCCCGCCAAAATATACGGATCTTTTCAAACCCCCATAAAGATTTGACTTTTATTTTCCAGAATCACACAAATTCAATGTTTTTTTCCTGTTTTACAAAATGAGTTATTCACTAGGTTATTTATAAAGTGTCAAAGGGACGGTTTAATTCGATGTCAAGTTTACGGCTTCAAAATATAAAAATTGCTGGGTTCCAAATATTTCATTTAAAAATACTAAAAATGTAAAAAGTGATGGGGTCCATATGGGAACCGCTAAATGCGGGTTAAAGTTAGATTTATTAATAAGATGAAAAATTGTTTTAAATAGTTTCGTGGAGATCCTTGCTGGTCTCTTTTTTAAAATTTTATTTGTAATGTATAAAATATATTAACAAACAACATTTTTATGATCTTGTTTAGTATCATGAGTTTTATTTTTATCTAACAATATCAAAAAATATGTTTTACTTTTCTTTGGGTATTTTCGACAGATTTTCAATTGCAAGAACAAAATCTGCCATCTCTAAGAAATTCGTTTACCGTTTTTTTAATCAAACTTTGTAAGTCAGCTATAAATATTAAAAATTTAAAAAGGATTAAAAAAGATTTAAGTTTTTTCAACATTAAAATTTTCTACAAAACACAGGTTAAAAATTATCAATATCATAAAAAATAAGTTTATAAAAACATAACAGCATTCGTTCTTATGGTGTCCTTATCTTATATATATATTCCGGGTTCGTAGTTTCTTTCGTATGCTCCTAAGATCTGTCCATAAAGAAATGGTTTTTTTTACCAAATTGACAGATTCTGCCGACCTGATAATACCTTAAAAAATTTTAAAATCTTATTATATAAATATTCATTGTAAATTATATTTATCACCTAAAACGATAACAAATAAAATCTTTTTATATCAAACTCTTAATATATAACATTTCTCTAAAACACGTTATATTATTTTCTAATAGAAATATTATTTGTAGTTTGAATTTTACAGTTTAGCTGGTGTGAATTGTCAAAAAAAATTTCAATTTATTATTGTTTTTGAATTTGATTCCATAAATTTTTAATTTTTGTACTTATTAACTTTGATCAGAAAAAACGATAAATGGATTCGAAAATCTTTAAGATGGCTGGTTTATAAACAAAATTCGTTGACCTGTGCATAATTATCGCCAAAAATAATTCGAAAATTATAGTAACATAGGTCGACAAATTTTAATTTCAGAAATTAATCAACGAAATGTCATGATGGCCTTATCTCACATATATTTCCCGTTTTTTCAAACTCCTTTGCCCGGCTTTTTTGATGAGGCCACATTGAAAAAGGCCAAATGGAATTTTTCCGCTTTTGAGAACTTTTTAAAGAAAAAATTTCAAGAATTTTTTTCATACTAAAATTTCTTGTAACATATATATTTTATATCAAAACCAAGAAATGTATAAATATATCTAGCTTTTCCATATAATTATGTAACACAAAATATTTGGCATATCTTAAATAGGACACTATATTATCGAGTTTATATAAAAATATTATTTGAAGTTTAAAATTTTTAGCTATCGTGATTTTGAATGTTAAAAAATTTACAATTTTTTTTGTTTTTGAATTCTTTAACATTTTTATTTCAATATTTATAGCTGACCTACAAGTTTTATTAGAGAAAAGGGAAAAAGTTCTAAAGATGGCAAGTATATGTGGTTAGCTTATAACTCTCAATGTTTAATAATACCAAAAGAAAAATAAAATGGCTTAAAAATATAATAATCATTATAATAATAAAAATGAAACTCATTATACAAACAATCCCATCATATTTTGATAGGAAAATTTTTAAAAATAATGGCATTGAATTGTGAAGATGGATTTATATTACAGTGCTAACTTCAATAAAGTGGCACATGTTAGAAATAGATTAACAATAGAAACATAAAATGTGGCCATCAGCTACTATATTTTTGATCGTTGTCACTAATAAAATGATCATGATCACAATTAAATGATCAAGATCACAATTAAATGGCCAAGATGATGATTTCATGGTAATCATTACTATGTTGTGGCTAAATGGTCCCACAATTTGTGATGTTTATTTTAAAATCATCATCTTGGCCATTTAATTGTGACAGATATCATTTAATTGTGATCGTGATCATTTTATTAATGACCGCGGACAAAAAATAGTGTTAGATGGCCACGTTTTATGTGTCTATTGATCATTCTAATTCTAACATGTGCCATTTTATTGAAAGTAGCACTGTAAGTGAAGCATAGAATGGCATGCTTACAGTTTTCTTTATCCATTTACTTAACTTTCTCCCTTTCTCGATTTATTTTTATTTTTCTCTTTAAACTCACATTTGATTTTCTAATTATTCTTAATTTATGACTTAAAACATATTAACGGAAAATACAAAAAAAAATTTTTTTTATTTTTTAAATTATTACTGGACAACAAAAAAAACAACATCAACGATTTTTTAAGAGTTTTGTAGAGAATTTTTTTACGATAACGATCCATGTTTAGTTTTTTTCCAATGCCTCCAATTTTTTTACCTCGTCCAGTTCATAAAAAAATTAATTAAATTTCAACTATTAATTTTTCAAAATATCTATTGGCATTCAGATTCCTTATAAAAATATATGTCATTCGGTCCATAGTAACCGCTTTAAATTTTACGAAAAAACCGTGTGATTTGTTAAAAAATAATTTTTTTGGATGTTAAGATTCTATTCATCAAATAATTTAAGCCATAGGACTTTTTAGATTAATCAGAGGCGAAGGCAGTCTGTAAAATACGTAAAGTGAATGGGGCCTATTTTATGTTATTTTGCTTTTTTTTAAACATGGTTAACGAATCAAATATTGGAAAACACGATGTAAAGTATTACCGGCACTCCGTATATTGATGACTCTAAATACAAGAATTTATAGCTTTTAATATAAATTTTCCGGGCGGTATATTTTGAGTCGGGCAGAATTTAAAATGAAAAAAATAGTTACGGGCGGGCTGGGCCTAGGTTATGATATGCCAGTTGGGTGCCGGAATTCCACGGACCTAACTCTAGTAATACGTTTTGGAGATATCATATAGATATTTCTATTAAAATCGGCAGGGGATCAAAAAATATTGTCAAATTATTGACAATGGTATATTTCGAAACTGAAAATTTATTGAGCAAAATGTCACCCACCCATCCATATTTTTTTATTCTTTTAAAATTTTCAATTATTGATCGGTCCACATAAAAATATAAACGGGACTAGTGGAGTTCAAAATTTATTTTAGAAATGTGTAAAGCCTGCTTATTAACTCGACAAAAATTGCAAATATTTAGCTTATAATATACCTCCCAAATACCTTAACCCCAATTTAGTATTTAAAGGTCTAGCCAAGCTGGTCCTATATGCCCTAACCCTAAAAGGGTTGAAAGAGCTGAGGTAAAGCTCTAAAGGATTCAGTTATTTATCGTTTTAAATTTCCTTAGACACCAGCAGTCCCTATACACAGTCTTAAAAACCTTTGGCGCGCTCTAAATAATCACCTTGGTGTTTCGACGCACCTTGATAGGTTTTTTAAATAACTATTTACATTTAAAACTTTATGCGCGCTAAGATCCTCAGGCAGTTAAAGTGGCAGGCGCATTGTTTACATCGACGCTATAAGATTTCTGCCCATTAAGTGTAAATAAAAATTAATGCGGTTTTAAAAATTCATAAGCTTTTTGATAGTGTTCTCAGTTGGGACGTCCGGCGCGGTGCCGCCCGGCTCGAAATGTCGGGCCAGGCCGAAAGTTTGATGCTTAAATTTGCCTATTTTTTGCGCTATATTGCTAAACATAGTTAGATAAGTAGATTTATACGGCTGAACAGAAAAGAAAAAAATTAGTGATAATGAACGAGACGTTCGCAATCCGGTCTCAACTTTATTTGACAAATATAAACTCTTCAACTTATCAAGCAGGTAGGTGGGATGATGACGATGAGGACTTACAACTTATATAAATCTATCACCACAAGAAGCTACAAAAAACACGCACCGAGAGGTGTACTTATGAGAAAAGAGTGAGTTCATCGCTCAGAGCTGAAATAAATATCCTTTGTACTATACTTCTAAAAACTATTTTAGCCCTCAACCCTAATTTTAAATTAACCTATTTATTATACAATTTATAATCTAAGCATAAAAAATAAAAAACGTCTAAAGATCGATATTTGAAAATTTAACAAATTAAGTTTTTTGTCCAATTGTGAAACATTGCCGGCGAAGTATAAAATTTGGGCGCTGAAATCAAGTCCATCCGCCGGCGAAAATGCGTTTTGGACTTGACTATACGCCAAAATATATTCCGCCGGCGAAATATTGTTTGGACTTGATTTCAGCGCCCAAAGTTTATACTCCGCCGGCAATGTTTCACGATTGGACAAAAAACTTAATTTGTTAAATTTTCAAATATCGATCTTTAGATGTTTTTGATTTTTTATGCTTAGATTATAAATTTTATAATAAATAGGTTACTTTAAAATTAGGGTTGAGGGCTAAAATAGTTTTTAGAAATGTAGTGCAAAGGATATTTATTTCAGCTCTGAGCGGTGAACTCACTCTTTTTTCATAAGTACACCTCTCGGTGCGTGTTTTTTGTAGCTTCTTGTGGTGATAGATTTATATAAGTTGTAAGTCCTCATCGTCATCATCCCACCTACCTGCTTGATAAGTTGAAGAGTTTATATTTGTCAAATAAAGTTGAGACCGGATTGCGAACGTCTCGTTCATTATCACTAATTTTTTTCTTTTCTGGTCAGCCATCAATAAATCTACTTATCTAACTATGTTTAGCAATATAGCGCAAAAAACAGGCAAATTAAGCATCAAACTTTCGGCCTGGCCCGACATTTCGAGCCGGGCGGCACCGCGCCGGACGTCCCAACTGAGAACACTATCAAAGAGCTTATGAATTTTTAAAACCGCATTAATTTTTATTTATACTTAATGGGCAGAAATCTTATAGCGTCGATGTAAACAATGCGCCTGCCACTTTAACTGCCCGAGGATCTTAGCGCGCATAAAGTTTTAAATGTAAATAGTTATTTAAAAAACCTATCAAGGTGCGTCGAAACACCAAGGTGATTATTTAGAGCGCGCCAAAGGTTTTTAAGACTGTGTATAAGGACTGCTGGTGTCTAAGGAAATTTAAAACGATAAAACTGAATCCTTTAGAGCTTTACCTCAGCTCTTTCAACCCTTTTAGGGTTAGGGCATTTAGGACCAGCTTGGCTAGACCTTTAAATACTAAATTGGGGTTAAGGTATTTGGGAGGTATATTATAAGCTAAATATTTGCAATTTTTGTCGAGTTAATAAGCAGGCGTTAGACATTTCTAAAATAAATTTTGAACTCCACTAGTCCCGTTTAAATTTTTATGTGGACCGATCAATAATTGAAAAATTTAAAAAAATAAAATATGGATGGGTGACATTTTGCTCAATAAATTTTCAGTTTTGAAATATACCATTGTCAATAATTTGACAATATTTTTTGATCCCCTGCCGATTTTAATAGAAATATCTATAATATATCTCCAAAACGTATTACTAGAGTTAGGTCCGTGGAATTCCGGCACCCAACTGGCATATCATAACCTAGGCCCAGCCCGCCCGTAACTATTTTTTTCATTTTAAATTCTGCCCGACTCAAAATATACCGCCCGGAAAATTTATATTAAAAGCTATAAATTCTTGTATTTAGAGTCATCAATATACGGAGTGCCGGTAATACTTTACATCGTATTTTCCAATATTTGATTCGTTAACAATGTTTAAAAAAAAGCAAAATAACATAAAATAGGCCCCATTCACTTTACGTATTTTACAGACTGCCTTTGCCTCTGATTAATCTAAAAAGTCCTATGGCTTAAATTATTTGATGACTAGAATCTTAACATCCAAAAAAATTATTTTTTAACAAATCACACGGTTTTTTCGTAAAATTTAAGGCGGTTGCTATGGACCGAATGACATATATTTTTATAAGGAATCTGAATGCCAATAGATATTTTGAAAAATTAATAGTTGAAATTTAATTAATTTTTTTCTGAACTGGACGAGGTAAAAAAATTGGAGGCATTGAAAAAAAAACTAAACCCGGATCGTTATCGTAAAAAAATTCTCTACAAAACTCTTAAAAAATCGTTGATGTTGTTTTTTTTGTTGTCCAGTAATAATTTAAAAAATAAAAAAAATTTTTTTTTGTATTTTCCGTTAATATGTTTTAAGTCATAAATTAAGAATAATTAGAAAATCAAATGTGAGTTTAAAGAGAAAAATAAAAATAAATCGAGAAAGGGAGAAAGTTAAGTAAATGGATAAAGAAAACTGTAAGCATGCCATTTTATGCTTCACTTACAGTGCCCTTCAATAAAATGGCACATGTTAGAAGTAGAATGGTCAATAGACACATAAAACGTGGCCTTCTAACACTATTTTTTGTTCGCGGTCATAAATAAAATGATCACGATCACAATTAAATTATCTCGGTCACAATTAAATGGCCAAGATGATGATTTTATTATAAACATCACTAATTTGTGGGACCAATTAGCCACAACATAGTGATTTTTACCATAAAATCATCATCTTGGCCATTTAATTGTGATCGATCATTTAATTGTGATCATGATCATTTTATTAGTCGATCAAAAATATAGTAGTTCCTATCAAAACATGATGGGATTGTTTGTATAAGGAGTTTCATTTTTATTATTATAATGATTATTATATTTTTAAACCATTTTATTTTTCTTTTGGTATTATTAAACATTGAGAGTTATAAGCTAACCACATATACTTGCCATCTTTAGAATTTTCTTTTTTCCTTTTATCTAATGAAGCTTGTAAGTCAGCTATAAATATTGTAATAAAAATGTTAAAGAATTCAAAAACAAAAAAAATTGTAAATTTAACATTCAAAACCACGAGAGCAAAAATTTTAAACTTTAAATAATATTTTTATATAAACTCGATAATATAGTGTCCTTTGCTTGTAACCTGAATAAGCCTAGAAGGTTCGGGGTTCGAATCCCGGCGAAGGCAGATTTTATTTTCAGGAGAAAGTTTTAGCAAGAGAGTAGCCACATGACTACTGGTGACCTACAAGGCAGTAGGCCCTAAACGATGATGCCTAGGGAGTCCAGAGTCAAATCTGGGTCACCGTCAGCCCTTAGAAGGCGGGTGTGAAAATCCCGAAAACTCTGAACAAAACAAAATGAATACAACGAAACATTTAAGATATGCCAAATATTTTGTGTTACATAATTTTATGGAAAAGCTATATATATTTATACATTTCTTGGTTTTGATAAATATATATGTTACAAGAAATTTTAGTATGAAAAAAATTCTTGAAATTTTTTCTTTAAAAAGTTCTCAAAAGCGCAAAATTCCATTTGGCCTTTTTCAATGTGGCCTCATCAAAGCCGAAGGCAATGGAGTTTGAAAAAAACGGGAAATATGTGTGAGATGAGGCCATCATGACATTTCGTTGATTAATTTCTGAAATGGAAATTTGTCGACCTATGTTACTATTATTTTCGAATTATTTTGGCGATAATTATTCACAGGTCAACGAATTTTGTTTATAAACCAGCCATCTTTAAGATTTTCAATCCATTTACCGTTTTTTCTGATCAAATTTAATAAGTACAAAATTAAAAATTTATGAAATCAAATTCAAAAACAATAATAAATTGAAATTTTTTTTGAAAATTCACACCAGCTAAACTGTATAATTCAAACTACAAATAATATTTCTATTAGATATAACGTGACCTCGAGAAATGTTATATAATAAGAGTTTGATATAAAAAGATTTTATTTGTCATCGTTTTAGATGATAAATATAATTTACAATGAATATTTATATAATAAGATTTTAAAACTTTTTAAGGTATTATTAGGTCGGCAAAATCTGTCATTTTGGTAAAAAGGCCATTTCTTTATGGACAGATCTTAGGAGCAAACGAAAGAAACTACGAATCCCGAATTATATATATAAGATAAGGACACCATGGGAATGAATGCTTTTATGTTTTTATAAACTTATTTTTTATGATATGGATAATTTTTAACCTGTGTTTTTTAGAAAATTTTAATGTTGAAAAAACTTAATTTTTTTTTAATCCTTATTAAATTTTTAATATTTATAGCTGAAACTTACAAAGTTTGATTAAAAAAACGGTAAACGAATTTCTTAGAGATGGCAGATTTTGTTCTTGCAATTAAAAATCCCAAAGAAAAGTAAAACATATTTTTTGCTATTGTTAGATAAAAATAAAACTCATGATACTAAACAAGATCATAAAAATTTTGTTTGTTAATATATTTTATAAATTATAAATAAAATTTTAAAAAAGAGCCCAGCAATGATCTTTACAAAACTATTTAAAACAATTTTTCATCTTATTAATAAATCTAACTTTAACCCCCATTTAGCGGTTCCCATATGGACCCCATCACTTTTTACATTTTTAGTAATTTTAAATGAAATATTTGGAACCCAGAAATTTTTATATTTTGAAGCCGTAAACTTGACATCGAATTAAACCGTCAATTTGACACTTTATAAATAACCTAGTGAATAACTCATTTTGTAGAACAGGAAAAAAACATTGAATTTGTGTGATTCGGGAGAATAAAAGTCAAAGCTTTAAGGGGGTTTGAAGAGATCCGTATATTTTGGCGGGCCAGGTATAAGTCAAAAATTAAGTGTGTTGGGCCCATCCGGATGAGCCAACTTTAAAGCCTTTATATCAATTAAAAACTTTTTTTTTTAAAATTTTTTAGATGCCTTGGCCCACCTAATAATCGGAGGTCAGGGTATAATCTAAATGTTTATATTTGCTCAATATTTGTAAAAGCTGATAAATTTTAAAGATTAACTGGTGGGCCTGTAACGCAACATCTTTGTTTATTCTTTAATGATTTATGACTAATATCACTTTTATTGACAATGAATATTTTTTCTTGAAGGAGATAGGTTACGCGTTATAGAAGGAAATATTCGCAAAAATATGGTCTTAACATTTTTTGCCATTAGCAATAATCAAACTTTTATAAAAAAAAAATTAAATATTGAGTTTAGATGTTTTTAAATAAAAGATTTTTCAATCTGTTAAAGAAACACCATTCTAGTATTTTCATTTTATCAAACAAAATTAATTGAAAATTTTAATATTTAATGTGTTGTCAAATTAAAGCTTTTAGGCACCTTGGTAAGTTTTTAGATACCTGCATACATTTAAACCTTAATTGAGCGCTAGGGTCCTCGGAGCATTTAAAGTCACTGGCGAGTTGAATACCTCACCGTTTTTTTTATAGTCTTTTGCCCATTTTTAGTATAAAAAAGTGCGCGGAAATTATTAGCGCACTTCTGTGTATCTAAATATTCTAGGCGCTTTCACATATGCAGGTGATTGAAAAATTTGAAAGTCCGCCGCCCGAAACACAAGCCAGGACCGGTCAACGGGCCAAAACTTGGCTTACATATAAAATGGTATATACGGGCTGCGCCGAATTTTGAAAATATATACTCCTTTGTTACTATTATTAACAAGAACTAGAAACCATAAGTTTATTTTTAAACGATTAAGAGTATACTTTTACAAAACTTTTAAGCTTTTAATCAAAAATTATATGGCCTTATGGATTTGAGCCAGGCCGGCCTTAAATTTGAAAAAATATTATTAATAAATAAATTTGGCTGCCGGGCCAGCGTCGAGCATTTTATTTGCACATTTTTCGGTATTTTTATCCATTAGGATGCGAGTTTGGCATCCAAAATCATTGGTATAGGGCTGGTGATGTATCTAAAATTAAAAAAACATACCAAAAATTCTCATGACTCTACGCATAGCCTCTCTGCTATGTTCCCAAAAATTTAATAAATGTTGCAAGTGCAGGAAATGCACCAATAAAAAATATTTATGCAGGAGGGCAGGCATTCTTTATAAGAGTGCCAGCCTGTCATAGCTCAAAAAGCTGTTCAAATAAAAAACATTATTACATATTTATTTATGCATACCTAATGCTATTTATTTCAACCTTACCTATTTGAATGAGTTTTTAAATCATTTATTTTACTGTAGTTTCAATTACTAATATTAAAAAAAAATTTTTAAAATTTTGGCGGCGAATATTAAATTCATGAATTAAATTTTATATAAAAATTATTTATCATTTTAATAGTTGTTCTTCTAATTAGGGGCGTATGCAGAATCTTTTCTATATGGGGGGCAGGAAATTTTTTAGGAGGAAAAGAACTACAAATTTTATTCTAATGTAGATGTTTTATTTTCAACAAAAATTTATAAGGCTGTATTTTTTCCAAAAAATAGCAATTATTGATTTTTATTCCCTTTTATATGTTTAAAATTTAAATACAACCGCGAAATACATTATAAATTAAAAAAAATAATTAAAGGAGGGCCCTTGCCCCCTTTTGACAACCGCTAAATACGCCCCTGTTTATATTATATTAAAAAGTAAAGAAGAAATAAACTTATAAATATGGTCATATAGTTCGTCGTCACAAACGATTTTAAAGTGTAAAAGGCAAAAAATTTATTCTTATATAATAGAATATAGGTGATATTATTTCCTTAAAATAATTTAAAAACAGAAAAATCTAATTACAATATTTACAACATAAAAAATGTTTAGAAAAATCATTTAAAACTTTATTTACATAAAGCCATGCTTTAATTGGTTATGAAAAAGAATATGAAAACATTTTTGATTATCAGGTATTTTGTATTACAAGTATTGGCGCTATAAACACTTTAAATGCTCGTTGTTTTCAATTTTTCAAACAAATTTACATTTAACCGTCTTAAATTATAAATTTAAGAGTTTAATTTAAGCAAATTAATAATTAAATATTTAAATTAGTTTAGAGTGAAATAACAAAATAATTATGTTTAAAGTATAATAGCATCCGTTTGTTGACATAATAATAGTCAAAGTTTTGGAGGCGACGTACAAATGAGTACAATTTATATGTGAATAATATCAATAAATCACAGATTAATTTTAATCCCTGCCAATTGTCAACTAGCCTTAAGCATAACAAATCAAAAACTTTTGTAAAATAATCAAATTTGTTTTTTTTCGCAACATAATGGTGGCATTTTATTTGCAGTAAGAATCATTGAGAATACTTGTAACGTTAAATTTTGACTGACCCAATCATTACCTATAAACCTGAAAACCCCTAAATAAATAAAAAAAAAATTAAGGTAATGTATTAACTTAATTTCCCCAAACATACTGGCGTTCAAATTTTACCTTAAAAACTCCGTAATATTAGAGACAACAAAAATCCCTAATGCTCGACATTTAAAATCATTTCCTAAAGATTTAAGTTTTTTAAAAGGTTTCTTATTTATTAAGTTTTAAGCTCGGTATGAGCTCGAGTTTATCGCAATTGACTGCTTATTTAAAAGTTTTGCAATTATGAGAGCTAACATATATTCCTGAGGGCTACAAAACGCGCACCGCGAGCCGTAATGAGTATTGTGAAAAGAGTGTTAGCTTACCGCTCATAGCTGAAAATATGAACCTCTGTACCTTTCTCCCAAACATTATTCTAGCCCTCAATCCTAATTATAAATTACCCCTATTTATTAAACATTTCATAATCTAAGCATAAAAATCAAAGACATCTAAAGATCGACATTTGAAAATTTAACACATTAAGTTTGTTTGTCCCTTAAATTGTGCAACATTGCTGGCGGTATATAAACATTGGGCACTGAGATTAAGTCCAAACAATATTCCGCCGGCAAAAATGTGTTTTGGACGTTGACTATACGCCAAAAAATATTCCGTCGACGGTATATAGGCTTTGGACGTTGAGATCAAGTCCAAACAATATTCCGCCGGCGAAAATGCGTTTTGTAGGTTGACTATACGCCAAGATTAATCGTCGGCGGAATATAAGCTTTGGACGTTGAGGTCCAGACAATATTCTGCTTCGGAATATTGCGTTTGGACGCTGACATATATGCCAAAAACATACGGTTACTATGAATCGTAAGCATGCCTTTAAAATGAATTTTCTTTCATTCACTTCCCTTTCTCTCCATATTTTTTCCTTATTATTATAATTATTTTAATATAAAACTTAAAACTATAACATAAAAATACAAATTTATTTATCTAAAATTTGATAATATTCTATAATAACAATTTTAATTTACCCCCCCCCCCATCTCTTATTTAAAGGTCCTGCTGAAACGAGCGCCTGCAAAATGTTGACCCCCTAACGTCTTAATTGGCGATTGATGTTGTATTTTATATTGATTGTTTAATTAAAATAATAAATGTAAAAAAAAAATAACTTTTGAATTCAAAATGACGTATCAACTGAAAATTTTATTTTTAAGAACATGAAAGTTAGCCGTTGCCGTCATTATAATGTTGATAAATATACTTATATTTTATAAAATCTTTTTAAAACTTAGACTATTTCTAAATTAATGTTGCTTAATTCTTTCAAACTTTACAAAAAAAATATCTATAATCATAAAGAGAAATGACATAGCATAGGAACCAAAAATAAAAGTGTTTACTTGTAATTAATTCTTAGAGAATCTGTGAATTTAGGTCTATCAAGACGCAACAAAGGAAAAATGAAAATAATGAACAAAGATTATACGCAACAATCAACCACCAATGTGTAATAACCGAGTTGAATATATTACATATATCACATTCAAAGTTGCAAACAAGGCTGGGAAAAAAACTAAATGGGCTTTTTTTCAAGCTTTTGATTTTTTTATCTAAATGCCAACAAACTCGTGGGCATGGCAAATAAAAGCCCCTTTTCTTGCTTAAAGAAAAAGGGCATGTTAAAAAAATCCTTTTTCTTCAAAAAAAAACTCCTAGGAACTTTAAAAAAAATAACCCACCCATCATTATTATAAGGAAAAAATCAAAATTTTTCGAAATTATTTAAAAAAAACATAAAATGGGGTTTTTGGGGCTTTAAGAGCCACTTTTTGTGGGTTTCTTTTGCCCCTATTCTTAGTAAGGCTTTTTTCTTATTTTGGCCCTTTATTTGTAGCCCCTTTCCTTTTTTTATGTTTTAGGGGAAAAAATGAGCCAAAGTTTTTTGGCTCATTATTTTCTTAGCCCTGGTTGCAAACATTTAATTACGACATTGGCCTACGCCTTATAAATTTCAACTATTCGTATTTTTGAAATATTAATTTTATTAGATTTGTTACACCTTTTTTGAAACATGAGCTAAAAATTTTGAATTTAACACAGTGTCAGAATTAGTTAATAATTAGCAAAGTTTGGTGGATTTTATTAATTTTGATTGTTAAGTTATGATGGCCAGCGACCTTATTAACAAACCCTATTTATTTTTTAATTTTACAATACTCCTAACATATAATTTAAAAAAAATATATTTTTATTGCTTTATGGTAATCATTTGCGTTCGATATTTTACACAGTGTATTTACCCTTAAGAGCACAATATTTTTGGCTAGTAACTAGTGCTGGGAAAACAATGAGCCAAAAAACTTTGGCTCATTTTTTCCCCCAAAACATAAAAAAAGGGGCTACAAATAAAGGGCCAAAATAAGAATTAAAAAAAAGCCCTTACTAAGAAGAGGGGCAAAAAAAACCACAAAAAGTGGCTCTTAAAAAGAGCCCCAAAAAACTTATTTTATGTTTTCTTTATGATAATTTCGATTTTTTTTTATAATAATGATGGGTGGGTTTTTTTAAAGCTCCTAGGAGTTTTTCTAAAGAAAAGGGGCTTTTTTAAACATGCCCCTTTTCTTTAAGCAAGAAAAGGGGCTTTTCTTTTGCCATGCCCACGAGTTTGTGGGCGTTTGGGAAAAAAACTTAAAAATTTGTTAAAAAAAAGCCCATTTAGTTTTTTTCCCAGCCCTGCTAGTAACATTTATATTTTACAGTTCGATTTTATTTTATAACTTTAAATAATTGTATATAACATCAATTAAAGATGTTGGCGGATAGGTGGGCCGGGCTAAAACGACCGACTGGCCGAGCCTAATATTAAGGCCAGATCTGAACTCTATATATTATGTTTGACATTTTTTCATTAAACACTTAATGGCGCACAGATTTTTGTGGCCGGCAGCATAAATATTAATTTACTATTTTTTGCATATTTTAATGATTTCAGTATGACCATACATAATAAAAATCTAATTCTCCGTGTTGGTCCGCCCCAAAATTAATTCTGCTCAATTTAAAACGAATCGAGCAAGGCTGGCCTGAAAAAAACAAATAAGACTTGCCAATTCGTGTAATTTGTTTGTTTTTATTTTTTATTATTAAGGACTAAAAATAGCAAATTTAATGCACATTAAAAATAACGCAATTATACCATCGCTGACTTATTTATGGTAAAAAATACAATTTTCGCAAAAACCTTAGCTATGGTAAATACTAATAATTTTTGTTTTATTCTGATAATAATTTATCTATGGCCAAAGATTATCAAAAGAATTCGAAATCAAAAAATAGAAAATAATATATGAAAGGCTTTAGTTATAAAGTTCTAAGGGATTCATGTTAATTTATAAAGCCAGGTGATTTCCTTTTATTCACTAAACCTTAAGAGGCAGAAGCGTATTTAGAGTTTTTAAAAAAAGGGAGTTGAGAAACATTTTTGGGATGTGTTGGGGTTGGCTGTAGGCCTAATTTTTACTGCATTTTTTTAAATGTTAACAAGAATGGTTATTTAACAAAGAGGAGGAAATGCACCCCTTTCCAGAACCCCAAATGCTAAGAAGTAACCTACAAATATTTAGTGGTAAAATTATCATATCAGTATTATAAAATGGTCAATCTCTAAGGATAATTTATAATTAAAATTTTATCTATAATAAGCCTAAATAACAAAAAAGTATGAATATCAACTTGTTAGTTTATCAACCATGCGTTTTTATACTCTCTTTTTGAAAGATTCATAACGAATCCAGATATGACCTTAAGTAGACATATCTCAAACTAAAGAAATAATAATGATTTATATTGAATTCATATTTAGATTTAAATTCTACAGGTCGACAAAAAACATTTATGCCATTGGGAGAAAACGATCCTTATAATAATCTTATTTCAGATAAATATTGTTTTACGAGTTTTACATCGGCTATTTTATTAGGTAAATAAGACTTTCCAAACTGACAATTTTGCGCAACACCCAAAAATATATTTAATACATTTTTTAACATTAAAACATTTATAACTTATATATATATTACTCCAATAATAAAAAATAAAATTTGTATATCAAGGTCTTACACCAACATATTTAGATTAAGCACAATATTTGACCCCAACCTAAATAGAACACACTATTTAGTAAAATAAAAATATAATTTAAAGTTGAATAGCAGTTTTGCTGTTTTCATTATGAAATCATTTAGTTAATGTATTTTGTTTTTTTCTTACATCTTTTCAAACATTTTAATTTTAGCTGGTTTATTGGTCTGATATAATAAACGGTAAAAAATTTAATCTAAGACAAGTTTTGTCTGATTTATCTCACAACCTTATATAATTTGTTGCCTAAATTATAAAAAACATCTATGGCAAAATTTAAAATTTATTTTAGTCAATAAATGCTTGGTTTATGTTGAGAGCTGAGTGATAAATGATCTGGAAATGAAGTTAAAAAAAATTATATCAAACATGTAAAAACTTTAAAATGCAAAATATGTACATTCTGAAAAATAAAACAAAATGGAGAACCTTGGATTAGAACTGTGGGATTTATAAGGACCCCAGCATATCTTGATTTTTAAACTTTAAAATATTATATTTTATGGGCTTTTTGTGATTTTTTTTAATTAAATAATGAAAAAATTTAGTAATTAAAATATGGTCTTCGTCAAATTCATTTAGAAATTAGAAATTTTTAAGGGGCCCGTATGGACCTCACATACTCAATTTTATTTAATCTATTGCCTCAATGTAAATTTGAACTTAAAAAATTACAACATAAATTTTTAGTTAATTTTTTAAATAGTTTATTATATTAAGTGTAAATAATGTTAGTATAGTATAATAGGTCATGAAATTTTTGATTATGAGCTAACTACGAAGATCAAACCTACCATCTTAGGGATTTTCAAATCTGTTTACCGTTTTTACTAATCAAACTTAGTTATTCACCTATAAACATTCAAAAATGCCAAAAAAAAACAAAAAAGATTTAAAAACAAAAATGAATTAAAATTTTTTTCTTGCAATTCAAACTTCAAAACTTTTATTAAAAACCGTGCAGTATTTAAGTTTGGACGCACAATATTTTGTATTATTAAAATGCTGAAGTAAGAGCGTTATATACTAAAAAATTAATTATCATTATTTGATATGATAAATATAAGTTACAAAATAAATTTACATAAAAAATGATTTTAAGGTTTTTCTTTTTAGGGTATTCTCAATCAGTCAACTTAGTTAAAAAGGCCATTTTTTACTATGGACGGATGTTAGGATCTAAGGCTAGAAGTAATTCAGAAAAACAAAATATATATATATGAGATAAGGCCCTTATGGGAATATATTATTTTATGTATTTTATTCACTGTGCCATTAATATTTTTTGGCATGTATAATAAAATAAGAATATATTTGTGGTAAAATAACCAAAGCTAATTTTATTTTAAAATATTAATTTATTTAAAAATGTTTTACTATACTTTATAACATTCTTCGATCAAAAATATTAATGCATTTAGTTTATTGACAATTTTCTAATAGAATACCGAAATATAAAAAGTTCTCATTTTTTAGATTTTTTATTTGTTAAACAAATTTAGAAATTATAATTATAAGGTTAACATTTTTGTCTAAAATAAGACGTAATTTTATGGCTTATGATAATGTGCACGTTTGAATTAATTAGCTTCAGTTGCCCGCACATTTCAAATGGAACGCAGTATCAGACTTCAAGATTATAAACATGCAAATCACAAGTTTCAGACAAATGAAGATAAAAGAAGGGCTTTTTTTAAGAAAAGGACTGATAACTATCATTTTGAAATGGATCAAAAACGTGAGGGATTAGCAAAAAGTGAACAATTGCACAATTCATATTTCTTATAGATTTTTAGATTTTTTTTATTACTAAATCAAATTGAGAATGAATTGAGTAAATTATCTATTGCTACTTTTTTTTTGTTTTTTTTAAATATAGTTATTTGCTTGATTTAAAATTATGCTTAAAAAGTATTTATTAATTTTAGAAATGAAACTGACTGATTCCTATGTTAAAAAATATGAAGATTATCAAAGTAAGAAGATCAGAGAAAAGGAAATTAAACTCAACCAGAAACCTATTTTTAAATATTATCATATTGACAATACTATAAAATTCAACTTTAATGAAGATAAAAATGTATTAAGAATGATTTATTATTAATTTTGTAAAAAATATTTATATATATTTATGTTATAGAATGATTTGACAAATTATTCCAAGTTAGTGCCAAGTAACATTTATGGTCAATTGTTATTTTAATAGAATCCTACTTGGAGCGTTTTCAAAATGTGAAATCTAAGATTGATTCCGGATTAGGAAATTTGAGAAAAGGTGAATTTATTTTATGTACTTTTTAGTACTACCAGCAAGCTAATAATTAATAATTTTAGAAAAAATGCCAAATAAAACAAAAATAAATTGGAATTTTAAATAAATTACAGTTAAACTGCCGATTTTAAATTTCAAATAATATTTTTATAAAAACCATTAATATCATGTCTTATTTAAGTTTGGATGCAAAATTCTTGCAATATATTCTGTATTATCTCGTTGAAAAAGCACTAAAAAATTTTATTTCTCATTACACAGGTCAACAATTTTTTGAGAATTATGAGTTAACTACAGAGATCAAACCTGCCATCTTAAGGAATACAAATACGTTTACCTATTTTCCTAATCAAACTTAGTTAGCCAGTTATAAGCATTGAAAATTTTTGAAAAAAGGTCAAAAAACTAAATAAAATTTAAAAACAAAAATAAATTGAAATTTTATTTTTGCATATTCACAATAAACTGTTTTACTTAAACTTTAAATAATATTTTTATTACTAATAATACGGGTCTTATTTAAGTTTGGATGCAAAATATTTTGTATTATCTAAAATTTGATGAGCTTGATATATTAATGAATTTATTTTTCATTATTTGTGTTTAAAAATATAAGTTACCCGGGATTTTATATGCAAAAAACTAAATTTTTTTTTTTTAGGGTATATAGATCTGTCAATTTGGCCAAAAGGCCATTTTTTGTTATAGATGGATCTAAAGAGCCAAAGATGGAAGAAACTATATAAAACAAAAAATATATATGACGACAGGCCATCTTGTACATTCTTTTATGTTTTCATAAAATTCATTCACATTTCTAACATTGATATTTGTTAACCTGTGTTATTAGAGATTATAAAGTTATGTTACAAGGGAATTTAATATAAAAAAAAATAATTTTTCTTTTTAGGGTATTCTCAAATTGGAAAATCTGTTACAAAAGCCATATTTTTGATATGGATACAAATGTAAGGAGTAAAAGCTGGAAGAAATTAAGAGAAACAAAAAATACATATGAGATAAGGTTATCACGGGGATATATATTTACATAAAATCACTTTTCTGACATAGATTGTGTAATATAATAATCTTTCAAATGGCAAATCATTTTTAGCACCAAAAAATTCTTTATGCAAAAATATGATTTTAAAACCGTAATTAGCACCAAACTAAGAACAATTTTTGCCACAAATGATGCTCAAGGTTGTCAAAATTTTGTTGTATAGTATTTTAATGTATTAAAGATTTAAAATAAAAAAAAGGTTTTAATGAATATGCAAGTGATTTTATTATAAGGAAAAAGTTTTTATGCAATTTGAAGGTGTAATTATTTTTCTATATGGTATATTTCCCAATAAACATAAGGTTGTTATATCTTTATTATGAATACCCTGTGATGATTTATACATAGAGTATATATAGTAAAGATTAGTTTTTAAATAAGATTACTTATATTGACATTTTGATTTCTCAAATAAGGCTGCAGCTAATATAAATTTTTCCGCTAATATCAATATATTCAAAAATTCATGTTCTAACAAAAATTGAAATTTTTTTGATTTTTTGTTATGCTAGCCACCTTGATGTTAATCAATTGCACTCGTTTCTTCAAATTTTTTTTTTTCACTACCCGGAGCCTGATGACCTATGCAATTAAAATGATATTTTCTTCCTTGTTGTATTTTTTTTAAATAATGTTGTTTAAAATTAGTCAAACTCTTAAAAACTTTGCTAAAAATTGTTAAAAAATATTTTTGATGAATTATTTTCAATTTGTTAAAAGAATTACCCAGAGCTGGGAAAAAACCCGTTTTTCGACTAAACTCAAATTTTTGTTTTGTAAAAATTTTATGACAGATTAAAAAAATCAATTATTAATAAGTACAGAATATAAGCAGAAAATCATAAATTTTATAAATATTTTCTTGATTAAAGCTAAAACCCTTTATTTTTTCTATATTTCGAAAAATAAAAAAATGAGTTTGACCCAAAAATGGGCATTTTCCCAGCTCTGGAATTACCAGCTATATTATTTATTGTTTTTGTGAATGTTTTTTTTGCAATTTACATTTTTTTAAAAATTTTGATAAAAAAAAGGTTATTTTACTCAACGGTGAGTTGACATCATTCAATTATACAAATAATTTTAAATATTCTGAAAATAAAATTGTAAAAATTTTACAAAAATTATTAACCATTGTTTTTTAAACTATTTTCTAACAATCTGAGCCATTGCTCTAATTATATTCAGAAATTTTTATAAATTTATATCTAAATCCATAACATAGCTATAATCATTTCAATAAGATATAGCAAATTGTTACTCTTAAAAATATTTTCATAATTGGATCAATATATTTTTTTTAATAAAATTTTCTAAAATTTGAATGAAGTCAGAATGCGCCCTTGAAGAACAAAACACTCTGCTTTTTTTAAAGAATTAAAGTGTCATTACAAATTTAACAATTTTCTTACGAAAATACATTATGAGTATTTATGGAACTTTGAGTAAAGTTGCAACAGCGGTTGGACATTATAGTGAACTTACCATTAAATTAATTTGAACATAATTAAGGTACTGAAAAAAACCAGAAATATTTTTCAGTTGAAATGTTTCCTCACAAAAAAAACCCAATTATTTTTTATGACCCTACCTAGCATGTCTTTGGATAGTTAATCTAAAATTTTTATATATTTTGCCTAAGGCCACGGGCAAAATGAGTTTTTATTTGTCAAATTTTCAAATTTTTATTAAAAATTTTATTTTGTAATAAAACGCAAGTTTTTTCAAAGTTGCCAAATTTAGTTTATGCACATAAAATGCTTTCTTTTTCTGAGATAAAAATTCTTTGAAAAATAATAAACAAAATTTTTAGAATTTTTTTACTTGTAAGAGAATAAAACCACAATTTGAAGTTGCCTAATTTAACATTAGATCTTCAGCGTCTTCTTGTTTTCGGAAATTTTCATACGCGTTTTACGAAGATACTTTATTTTATTATTAATTATAACATGATTAGTGAAACATCATGTATCTTATAACAATGATGAAATTCAATGTGAAGTAGAACAACCAGTAGATGACAAATTATTTAAAGGCAATTGTGCAGGTAAATTTATTATTTTTTTCAATACCTTTTAAAATGTGTTAGTTAGGATATGATATTGCTATATATAAAATCTATTGAATAGGGGCAACATGTCTTGTTATTAGAAAATATGAAAAAACATAGGTTTGATATAAATTAATCCTGCCCTATCATGGTTAAATTAATGGCGCCCAGACGAATGTAACTTGCCTTTAATAAATTTCCTGTACTTAAATGCCCAAAACATTGTGAATTATACGATGAAGTTAAAAAATTTTCTTTGACTGAAAATAAAAATAAAACTCATAATCTTTTAGATTAGCTATCACAAAAACATAACACTAAAACAAAATTTTCTTTGGTGGAAGCTAACTTAATCAAAAGAAAATTTTGTTTTAGTTTTATGTTTTTGTGAGGTCAGTTAATATTAAAAATTATGGACTGGATGAAAAAAAACACATATAAAAAGAATGCACATACCTACCATAAGTTACAAATATCGTCAATATTTGTTGATTAAGGTCTACCTTCGAATAATTTATTATTTGGTTTATAAAGAATATTATAGGAATTAGAAAAAGTCAGGTTTTATACACAAATATAAATTATCTCAGATAAGAAAATGGAGACAACGACTCCCAAGCGTGGTTTTGGATTAAAAAGAAACAAGGAACTCTTGCAGATATTAAGGGATTCCATACACAGTAATAGAAAAAAAAATATTATTATTTAATAACTCTAGATAGCAAAATTTTTTAATTAAATATGTTCAAATAACCTTTAGGTAATATATAAATATATATTTTTGCATTTTTGTATTATTTAGAAAAAAATTACAACCTCCGAACAACGCCTCGACGAAGCAATATAATTAGTAACATAACCTAATATACTTTTAAAATTCTTATCCAATTTTTGTTTAGATCTTATTGCATTTTATCATATATTTTTTTTCCCCTTATTACTAATTTTTTTTTGCAGAAAAGTAATTTTTAGAGTTCACTTAAGCCTTCCCTAGAGGCGGCTTACCCGCCAGAGCTGGGAAAATGCCCATTTTTGGGTCAAACTTATTTTTTTATTTTTCGAAATTAAAAAAAAAATAACCGGTTTTAGCTTTAATCAAAAAAATATTTATAAAATTTAGATTTTCTCCTTATATTCTGTATTTATTAATTATTAATTTTTTTAATCTGTCATAAAATTTTTAAAAAAACAAAAATTTTAGTTTAGTTGAAAAATGGGTTTTTTCCCAGCTTTGTTACCCGCTAAAGCTTTGCCTCTCATCGGCACTTTTGATATGGTTTTACAGGTAATTCAGCGTAGCCCGGTTTTATTTTAATGGACCTGGCCTTTTCGACTGCTTTGAAATGACAAAAAAATGCTTGCAATTTATGGCCTCGACTTTTTTGGAAGTATTAAAAACTTATTAGATACAAGTAGCATAACATATTACTGCTAGGTTGCAAAGCAGCAAATGTGATCTCTTTTAAAAATAAGTAAATTTAAATATTACAACATTTTTATAAACATTGAATGTTTGTTACAAAAACGCCAATTTAAATAATATGATACTTGCAAAAAAGAGGAACGTTACCACTTAACTTTGAGCTGATCACAAATGCTAATTCTGTATTTTAAGTAATTAATAAACTAGAAAATCAATATAAATAAGTGAAGATAGTTCATTATTATCCTTTTAATTTTTTCTTGAAAGTTTGTTAAAATAATATATTTTTGATTTTTATAACATTTATTTTATTTCCTATAACAAAGATCGGAAATTTGAAATATATAATACTAATTATAAAACACTGAGTTCAAAGTCTATCATCAATTACTGAATACAACATTTATTTAATAATTTTTCTAGCTTTTTATTATGTAAATATGTCTGTTTTTGATTAACATAAATGAATTGCATATTAGGCAATAAGAACAAATCTGCTTTTGCGAGGAAGAGCATTCAAACTGGGTCGGCTCTTTCAAAGACTAAGAGGTTATCATCTACTAAGAAAGCACGTTCAAGTAAATGCCTTGCATTTAAAGAAGAAAATCTTTTACCAATTGAGGTTAAATGATAATATACACGTTTTTGATATTAATTTTATTTTATTTATCAATATTATTAATATTTGTATTTTTATATATCATTGTAATTTTATATATTAAAGATTAATTATTAACTCATTATCATCATTTTATTATGTAATTAATAAAGTTGTATTTAATATTCTTTTCTATCCATATAGGAGAGAGTAGTGTTAGATAACGTACATAAGGAAACACCACAACCAGGAGGTAATCATTTAATCAAAAATTTGTTATAATAGTTCATTAAAAACATTCCAGTTTCCTAATCAAGACTGGTCCTTGATGCTTTATTAAGCTTTTTTTCGAAAAAGTCACTATTTTAACGTAACCATGGTTAAACTTAATTAGGCGGCAGTAATATGCCTCCCTAGGCCAAAAACTTAAGTCGTCGGCGTGCTACAAAATTTCATTTCAAACCTACGGCAATGTTGATTACTTTTTTTGGTTAAAAGTGTCAAAGCCATCTTTTATGGGCCCCCCTTAACCCTAAAGGGGAGGTATTAAATAATTTTTAATGGTTGCATAACACGATTAGTTTTTATTTTCACTCTCAATCTATATTAAATCAATATGATAACCATATATTTATATTTGATACAATTTTATCGGGTCCATTATATTTTAAATTTACAAAATTCAATTATTTATCCTCTTTATTATATCTTTGCAATCACAATACTAATATATATTATTATTATAATATAAAAGCTTTTGATTATGATTTGACCGAATACCCCACGGAAGAGGCTCCACAATTTCAAGTCGACTGGTTAAATTCCTTATTTCACAGGAATCTAAACCAATTAAACGCTTTAAACGAAGAATGGGAAACTTATCTGGCTGACCATAAAGCTAAATTATCAGAAAATAGTATAATTATCCTTTATTTAATAATGGAATCATAATCGGCCAGTGAAATTGGTGTTTAGTATATATGAATTAATAAATAATATTAAAGTCTGTAAATAATCTGATTATTATTGGAGTACGCTGTAACATATATGCTTTTATTTAAAAGTTATTCTACTTTTGTATTTTTTGATAGCAATCATTAAATATTTCACCAAAATTAATAAAATTATGCAAATTGTTTTTTGTCAATTCAAAATTACCAATTATCTGATTTGTATTTATTTATAAAATTGTTTTAGGGCCAAAGTTGTAATCTATGATAGTTACTGGGCAACTTATGATGAGATCCCAAGTTTCATTAAACTTTAAAGACCGTTATGTTTTAAATTTTATATCAAGGAATTTTGCTGCAAATTGGAAATGAAACTAATATATGAAAATATAATATAAATAAAGAATATATCAAACCCTTAAAAAACACCACAATTTAATTTAGAAAATAATTTATCAAAGAAAAATATTTGATTTATAAAAATTTTATTAAAGGAAAAAAGGTGAAGAGGAAACTTTTAGGGTTACCAGGCATGCCCCAAATTCGTCAAAATTGAAATTTTTTGATATGTGATGTTTTTGTATTTACACAATTACCGATTTTATAATATAATTCAATAGTTGTTGACGAAATTCAAACCCAGATGAGGCGAATGAACCTGTTTAAAATAGGTCGATTTAAACAATACGGCGAACTTATAATTGAATCTCAAAATATGTATAAAAAATATGAAATACAAGGAGGAGGTTTGCAATATAATATTTTATGCAATTTTTAAAAATAAGGCTTAAAGGGGCGTCACTTTTTTCTGTTATAAATAATGTTTTTACATAAGCTATTGTAAGATTTAATTAATTATTTATGTTTTTTGAAACCATTAGTTATTTGTATTAAATTTTAATAAATTACATCTCCTATCGATGGTAATTACGAAGTACAATTGAAATGATCTTGTAAATATTTATTGCCCTATTTATTAAGATATCAAAACCAACGAAACCGTCTTGCCAAAGATTTATCCTTCCGATCTTATTGGCTTTTGGGAAATGATCAGTTCCCAAGTTATATAATACTATTAAAATTGACCCTTTTGTGAATAAAAAAAGCATAATTGTGATTCATCCAAATATTCTTTATCTTAATTTACTAACATTTAATTTGCTTTGGAAAGATATGGGGAAACATGCGTTGAATATCTAAAAGTCTCATATCTTAATTTGCAATTTTTATTTATCGTGAGATGCTTTACAAATGCTAAGCTTTGTTCTTTTGCTAAAGAGAGAGTCCAAAAACCCAAAAATGAGATTGAAATTTTCTTAAATAATATTCCTTTATACAAAACAAAAAGCGCCATCAGGACAATATAATTTTGATTAAATCCTGTCAATCCTTAGTTTTTATTTGTGATCTAAAGTGTTAGCTAAACGTTTTGGACAATTTATTAGCGTTACGGTATAAGGAAGGTTACATTTTTTATTGTTCTTTTGTCGGCTAAAAAAATTAGTTTTACTGATTTTTAAGAATATTGTAAAAAAACATTTAATCCTTAATCTAGTGTTTTTTTTAATATGAAAATTTAGCATCCGCTTAACCAATATTATTTTTTAAAGTACAACTTTATCTTTTATTTTTTCATTAGATTAAGGATATCGAAAAGATTTTCGCTTTATTAAATGTACGAAGGCAAAATAATTGGATAGCTGGTATTATTTTTTTTTGTTTATTATAAATATTTTTATTTTGTTTTGATTGTTTTTATGAGTTTTTTTTTTCAATATTTATTCTTGTTATCTTTTTTTGTTTAAGTTTTTTCTTTTTTCAATTTATGTTTTTGGTATCATTTTTGTTAAAAATCACGAGTATTTACGAGATTAAAGACTCAAAAACCAGTAAGAATTATTTTTTCTTTTATCTTGCCATAATTCATGCAAATAAAAAATTAAATTAAAAAATGGTTTACATGAAAAAGGGAGTGTTATTATGGCCCTGCATTACCTCTTAGCCTACTTATTACCTGCCTATTGAACTTCAAATACTCCTATTTTTTAATTATTACACAGGTCAACAAATTTTAGTTATGAGCTAACTACAGAGATCAAACTTGCCATCTTAAAGATTTTTAAATCCGTTTACCCTTTTTATAATCAAACTTAGTAATTTTGCTATAATATTGAAAATTTCAGAAAAATGTCAAAAAACAACAAAAAAGAATTAAAACAAAAATAAATTTTTTTATGCATATCTATAATAACTAAAGTGTCAAAATCAAACTTTAAATAATATTTATATACGATAATATATCGTGCCCTATTTAAGTGGACACGGAATATTCTGTATAATCTAATGCTGTTGTAAGAGCTTAATATACTAAAAAAAATTATTGCTATTATTTGAGATGATAAATAAAAGTTACAAGCGATTTTTATGTTGAATTAAGATTTATGAATTTTTTTAGGGTATTCTCGAGGTCGCATCTGTCAATTTGGTCAAAAAAGCCATTTTTTGATATGGACGGATTTAAGGATAAAAAAGCGGAGGTAACTAGGAATAAAAATATATATGAGAGAAGGCTATCATGGGGATGTATGCTTTTATGTTTTCATAGACTTATTTTTTTTAACATTGATATATATTGACCTGTATTTTAAAAAACTTTATTGGATACATTTATACTAACGTGAGGGTAATTTAACAATAAAAAGCATGAAAAAATAAAATTTAATTATTTGGTCTATCAATGCAACAATCAGGCACAAACCATTTTTTTTAACATCATTATTTTTTAACAAAAAAGATATCAAAAACCTTTTTGGAATAGAAACAATAAGTACTGCTACTTGTTTATAAATAAACTAGATTATGTAATGTTTTTTTTTAGCTGATATGCCTGAAACGCCGATTATTACAAAGCGACAAGTATAATATTGAATGTTAGTTCTTTAGCAAATTTTGTACTTAAAATTGCTCTCTGCATATTAACCTTTCAACATTTTTACACTAACTTAAGAGGTTATGAACTTTAATAAATTTTCTGCGCCATAGTTAGACAGCTAGCCAATTGAGCATTTGTATTAAATATGGCTTGTCACGAATTGTACTTCTAAAATATCTAACATTCGAGATATTTTATTGACCAGCTCGGCGAACCTTTACAGAACTTGTTCGTTTATATAATTTGGGTAAGGGATTGGGGAAAACCCCAAGGCCATTTATTCCTAATTATTTTTATTTATATTAAATTATATAACACCAATCAGAATATACGACGCTCTAAGGTGCATAAGCGCCCTAAAACACCTAAAAGGACTTCTTCGCATAAAAAAGTATCATCGAATGTTAAAAAATCAGCCCGTATTAATGTGTCTGGTCAAAAAGAGGCCGGTGTCGCTAATATTCCTTGCCTCAAACAATCCCCAGGAAAACGGGGTGACAATAAAGCTGTCAAAAAACACATAAATTTTGCTGAATGGAAAAAAACTAATCTGCAAAAGGGTCAAGATAATATTAATCAAAATAATAATTATAATAAATTTACTAATAATGATATTCAGCCTATATTTATGTTAAACGATGTTCATATTAAGACAGCAGAGGATTCGGCTTTGAAAAATAAAGAAAAGTTTACTTTAAATTATTTTATTTATATATATATTGCATAAGCGTTTTATTTGCATGTCGACAATTGTTTGTAAAATGTAAAGTAACATATAGAGAATAATATTTTTTTAATTCCAGATATATGCTTAAATACTAAATAGCACCAAAATTTAATAAAAAAAAATTATAATAGCTAACTAAAACCTTTACTTTTTAAATAATTTTTTTATCATTGATTGTTAAATACATATTAGAATTAAAGTTTAAATGGAAAACATTTTCAAAAAAGACATTTGGACAATATCTTAAGTTTAATGTATCAAAAACATGTGATATATGTTTAAATTAGCTATTTAATTAAAGAATAAATTTTTAAATATTTAATTTCGAGAAATACTTTAGTTAACTGTCAAATTCAAACTTAGAATAATATTATCCGATAAAAATCATACCTAATTTAAGTTGGATTGCAAAATATTTTGTATCCCTTTTTATACTTTAATATTTCAGCTGATAAATGAAGTTACAGTTAATTTCAATATAAAAAAATTTAAGGATTTTTGAGGTGGAAAAAATAATTAATTCTGCCTAATTTGGCCAATTTTTTGTGGCACACTTACAATCTGGCGGGCCATGGTCCATTAATAAATTGAAAAACCAAAATAATATGAAAAATAAGTCTATCATGTTAGATTGTTTTTCTATATTCTTAAACCTCTAACATGTCTGATTGTTACATATATTTTTGAGCCAATGGTGGATTTTAAAACTTTTCTGAAATTAATATTTATTTAACTGGCAAATATTGTAATATTTTTTCAGTGAAACACCGGGACATCCCGAAATAGAACTTCTCAGAGAGTCTGCTTTGACTTCGAAGGACAACTTGACTACTTATCAAATACCTCCTAATGTGAGCTCTGACATGGAATTAATTAATGATGATCAACCGGAACCATTAAATATTTCTACTAATGAATTTGAAATTCCGCTTAGACGCTCACCTCGCCACATAACATTCTTGAGTAAGATTTGACGGCAATATATTTTTAATTACATTTTTAATGTACTTTTGGGGGTTAGTTTAAATTCAAAAATACCAAATTAATTTTAATTTAGTGCCAGATGACATTTTTATAGGTTTTAAACTTTTTTTGGCATCTATTTTTTGTCACATATTTTAATATGTATGCAACTTTGCTTTAAAATTTTTAAAATTAGTTTTGATATCTATTTTTATTAAATAACACAGGTCGACAAAAAATGGCGACCAATTTTAAACATATATATTTTGAAAGAGTTTTTTGAGCACATTCCAAATATTTTTTCCGTTTTTTTTGAATAGGTCTAATTTTTTACCTAGATGGGTTTAAAAGTACCAAAAACCTCAATATGTCCTATATTTATAGGCACTTTTCGTGCCTTTAAAATAAAAATAAATAATAGAAAAATATATTTTACTATTGATAAACTCTTATATTGTTATATAACTTTTTTAGAATTTACTTATCTCATTTACTTTTTTAAATATTTGATTATGAAAAACTCAAAATTTCCAAAATATACGCGTCTGAAAGTCTGTGCTTCAAAATTTTATATCTTAAAAAAGGGGCTACTAAACTCCTAAAGATTGTAGTGCGTGCTGCTACTAAAACTGGCATTATCTGCCGGCCCTTCACTTACTTACATATCTTGATGTAGTTCTGTGCTTCAAAATATTATATGTTAAAAAAGGGGTACTAATGTGGCTTAGTACGCGCTGCTACTAATACTGGCATTATATGCCAATCCTTCACACTTACATATCTTGCTTGATGTAGTGTAGTGTATTTAGTAGCCCCTTTTATAATATATAAAATTTTGAAGCACAGACTTTCAGACGCGTATTTTTTGGAAATTTTGAGTTTTTTAAAATCAAATATTTGAAAAAGTAAATGAGATAAGTAAATTCTAAAAAAGTTATATAACAATATAAGAGTTTTTCAATAGTAAAATATATTTTTCTATTATTTATTTTTATTTTAAAGGCACGAAAAGTGCCTATAAATATAGGACATATTGAGGTTTTTGGTACTTTTAAACCCATCTAGGTAAAAAATTAGACCTATTCAAAAAAAACGGAAAAGATATTCGGAATGTACTCAAAAAACACTATCAAAATATATATGTTTATAATTGGTCGCCGACATAAAGTTGTTATTTGTCGACCAGTGTAATTATAAAAAAAAAACTCAATGTTTTTTTCATTTAAAGTGATTCCTCTGTTTTTAAGCTCCTACCTTGGATAAATCGACATCATCAAAATACAGAAAATCCCCGTATCCGGGTTCCGTTAAATCAAGAGTATAATATTGTTGCTTGATTATTAATTACTATAATTTAACCTCATTATTTCAATTGCAAACTATTTTGAATTTTTTTTGAGAAAATGTAAAAATTTTATACTATGATCATATTTGGTTTAATTAATATTTTACGTCCTCGACTTACAATATATTGAAAAAAGGTCACCAAAATAACAATAATTGCACTTTAAATCTCTTAACCCGGAAGCAAAGAAAGATAGAAAAATATATACAGAGCAGAGCCATTTTGAATGCAATTTTGTTTTTTTTGTTTATGAATAAGTTCGCCAATTACAAAATAAAAGAATAATTAATTAGTAAAATTTTTTAAAGAATGAGGTTTTAGATTGGTCACCTTTTATTTAATTTTTTATTAATAGGTGAACCATCTTGGTGAAAATTTCTAAAATTATTTTTATTTCATTTTTTTAGATAAGTTTCGTAAAGTAGTAAAAATGTTAATTGCATAAAATCCTAGTTTTTTTCACATTTAAACAATAATAAACCTTAAATCACCGCGTTTGCTTTGTGATCTGTTTACAAATCTTATTTAAAATGGGGTTTATTGCCCAAAAGCGATTGCCGAGGACATAAATACCAAAAGAATTAGGGCACTCTTTGCAAAAAAAAATTTGTTAATCATCTTCGATATATTTTTATAAGCAGGATATTTTTCTTTATTAATGATTCTTCTTTTAAATTTTTTGCTTAATTTAATGTCTCTAAATAAATTTTTTTTTGTAATACATATTTTACAGAGTAGCGCCTTACAAGATCTAAACCTAAATACGCCGACTCCTTCGACCCCTAACATTTTAACTACACCTTTCGACTCGAGTATTCGGAGATTGACACGATCCGCTACTCGAAGACTTAGAATTGCCCAGCAACAAAATATTAGTACGCCAACCTACTCTCTCGACGATCAATTGAACCTATCGGCTATTAGTATGTACGATAAAGACAAGAGGAATGATTATTATATTGGAAGTCAAAAAGATGAAAATAAAGAAAATATAACTGAAATTTCGTTTTATACGAATCATAATACCTTTGACAAAAGTTCAAATAGCGTTTGTTCACCGGTGAATGAGTCTGAAAATATTATTATCAATAGCAATAATGAAAATAATAATGATAATTCCGTTTTAAAGGGCACCCCTATCAAAAAGAGTCGAAGGGGTCGTTCGGTTACCAAGGCCATGGGAGAAATTAGGATAAGTACACCTAAAAATCAGCATTTCTCGCCCTATGGAACAGACACGACCGAAAGCCATAGTCATTTGGCAATTGGGAAAAGGTCAACAAAATACCACCAAAGACGTTCGTTGTTAAATTCACCCATTTTTGAGGAAGAAGTAACTTGCAGCTCTTACAACCCATATCCTTATTTTCCTTCTAGCACCTTTGAAAACTTAAACAACGTAATCATATTTTTATGTTTTGTATATTTATATTGTAGCGAACAGTTCGATAAATTTTGAGGTATATTAGCAAATTTATGATATTAACCCTACTTAAAATTTGTTAGATTCGTTTACAGCTTTTTGGTCAAACATTGTAAGCTAACTATGGACAGTGAAAATATTTGATATGCTTCCAAAAAAAAATAATATTTATATTAAAACCAGCTAAACTGTTGATCTGAACTTTAAAATAATTTTTGCATTTAAACCGTTAAATAACCGTGTTATTTATTCGAGGTGTATATTGCATAAATGTGGATATACCTAAAAATTTTGTATATCAATATCAGATGAAAAATTGAAGTTACAGTTGATTATAATACATTAAACAAAACTTTTTTTCCTTAAGGGTTTTTGGCCCCAATATCAAAATTGCCATTTTTTGAATATTCCACAGGCATTAAGCTCTTTTGTCGTTTTAAATTTTCAATCACAACTCACCAAACTTTTTTTACCTTTGGAAATTAGATAAATTTGGAAAATCTTTTTTTCTTTACAATATTTTTATTTAGCCAAAAATGCGTTTTTTACAACATTGATTTAACTAAAATTTTCAAAACTATTTTTTAATTATTAAATTTACAATTAAATTATTACTCTTATAACATTTATAGCCTCATAAAATTAAATTATTATACTTATATAGCTTCTTGAAGAACCAAACCCACCAAAGATATTACAAGCTCAGCCACTGCTGCAACAAATTGCGTCTAAAACAAGTAGGCGTTCAACTCGTATCAGCTTTAGGAATATAAGTAACTTGGCACCCATTATCGAATCTCCGTCCCACTAGTCTTCATCGTTTCTTCAAATTTACACTTCTGATTGTGTTCTACGATTAATATTCTTTTAATTTGTCAGAGCTAAAAACTCTTTAATTTTAATAATTAAATGAAAATGGCTATTAATTAACTCTACCAAACTTAGGTTTTTCTCCGTTGAAGCTAAAATCCTTAATTTTTTATATTTAGATGATCGAAAGAATGAATTTAGTAGGACGTTTTTTCAGCTTTAATTTAAAAAAAAATAAAAATGTTGTTGACCGTTTACTTTAACTATTTGTTTAAATTATTATTTTCTATTTAACTGATTTCTAAGATAATTATTAATCTTAATTTTTTTAAGATCTTATTTTAATTTATACAGCAGTATTGGCATAGCCATATATTTTCTCTTTTATGATATTTTTTTTAATTATATTTTAATTCTTATATATGTAAAATTATAATTTAATTCTAACAACCAAATATTTGATATATATTTTAATTTTTTTTTAACTGATTACCCATTTTACTCGATATTTATGCAAGGTTATGTTATTAAAATAAATTTTATACTTTATTGTTATACATTTTATTACTTCTTAGGCTAAAACTTTTTGTTTTAAAAAAATTATTTTTTCACTAAATTTGTTGACAAATATAGAATGTAGGCATAACTCATTATATCGTTTATCTTATGTCCTACTGTAAACAAAAGTTTTATGTTTGTTTATTTTTTGACGGTGTTTTTTATAATAAAAAAAAAATAACTGTAATTCATTAATATTTAAATATAAAATATTAATTCTTTAGTTTAGATAGGAATACGAGCTTTTACTTAGTACCCACGTTTATCGCAATTTATTAAAAGCCATAAGGAGTCGAGAAGCATATTTGAAAGATGTTGAGATGTGAATAAAACTGACAAGCCAGTTTGATTCTGAAATAGGGTAACGTTACTTTGAATGCAAAAAAATAGCTTAAGCATTATTTAGGCAAAATTATGTAATTAAAAATAGGGCTATTGCTACCCTTTATATCTTTCCAAATAACAAACCTTAACCTTCAATCTGATTGATTTTTGACAAATCATTTTTAAGGCTTTTAGAGATATTGTAATCTAAATAACGTGAATACCGGCGTAAATTTTATTCCGTTACTTTTTGCGGTGATTCATATTACAAGTCTTATCTCTTTAATAGGGATATCGACAAAGGTGTTAAAATATTTACAAAAATAGTTCTTATATAAAAAAAAATTAGTGAGCTTAACACAGCATTAATGTAAGATTCACAAATAATATTGCGTATGGGAATTGATTGAGGACAGTAAAACTGAAAAACCCTTTTTTGAACAAAGAAGTCATTTGAGGATCTGAATAAATGATTGCAAGAGCTTATAAATTTTCCTCCCTCTTCGCACGACCTAAAGCATCATTTATGGCGACAATCGTTAATGATTATGTTTTTGGTGCTGAATATGAATATAGAATCAGAATTAGCCTCAGATTTTTAGGTTTTGGGTTTTTAAAATGAGATTTTCTTTACAGGTAGACATAAATCTATGTGTGAAAACAGGTTTAAAAATATATTTAACAAATTATTCATTAATTAAGTACGGCGTTCAAAATTTGTTATTATATTTATTTATATTTAAATTGTGGTGTTTGTCATAAAATCCATTTTCAATCATTATTTGCCTGAAGGTCTTGCTAATAATTAAAATTACTTTTGGACAAATTTTTTACAAGAAATTTAAATATTCCAATAGTTTTTTGATAACTTAACATTATACAAATCTTATTGAATTATTCCTGAACTCTGAAATAGTTGAAGGCATTGGGAGAAAATCTATACCCCCGGAATCGCTCGCAGAAAAATTCTTTAAAGCGTAGGGGAGACCGGGGCGAAATGGTTGGTGGATTGAAATGATTAATGGATATATCTCTGCCAAAAATTATTCAATATATATAAATTTTATATATGTTGTAGATCTTTAAACAAGCTATCGATTTATTTACATATACATCCATTTAAAAAAATTTAGAAAATCTTAATTAAAGAAAAAATGCTATTTCTAATTTATGTTTTAAGCAACAATAATTTTGCTTTATTTTAAATAAAATGTTACCTCGAAAATATTATTATAATCAAAAGATTAAAAAAACACTTCGTTGTAAGAATATAATACATTTTTAACTTAAAACTTAATATTATTTGAACATTATTGATTTTGCAAACACTACTCAATGCGGGGCGAAATGAACAACATTTTGTAAAATATATTACTGAGGATCCAGTAAATTGAATCATCATATTTTAAATAAAGGCACTTATTATTTTGGATAACCATGTATCTCATATATCCATAAAAGCAGTGACTTTTTTAAAGATAATGGAATTAAAGTGGTCACACTACCATCTCATTGTTCACATAGACTTCACTTGATGTTGGGATTTTTGGGCCACTGGTAATTGATTAAGATATAATTATTAATAAAATGATCTAAATCTCTATTTATTTTTCAATATTTAAGGTTTATTTGAAATTAAAGCTGTAAATTTAATAAATTTCACACACTTTCATTTTGCCACATGGGTGTTTCATTTTACCCCGTATATGGGGCGAAATGGTTAATACTAGTGGGTTTATACATTGTTCAATATCTTTTAACAGAATTATATTTTTTTGGTTAAACAAATTATTTTATAAAATATAATGAATTATCTATAAAATGAGCCATTAATTTTTTATTTTGGATTAAAAATGTGTCAGCAGCAACGATTTTGCAAAAATATGTTCATTTCGCCCCGGTCTCCCCTATATGTTTTTGTCTTCTATTGTTTCAGAATGAATATAGGGTAAAATATTATCATTAGTTTATTTATTTTTTCAGAGATGCTTGGGTCTACGTCTCTACCCCTAATATCCTATGATAATACTTTGACCTACAAGAACATTAAGAGCGCCTGGATCCAGGCATAGAAAAAAGATTATCCCAGGTAATTTAGAATTTTTCTTTGCGCTCAATTTGTTTCTTATCCGATCATTTGCTAAAATTTAACTTATCTAACCTTAGAATCTTTATGGGTTCTCTTCTAGCTAGTTTCCCCACTTTAAAAATACGATATCTTGAATCGCATGCTTATTAGATGGCCAATATATATTTAAGGTGATATTTGGCAGCGATATGAATTCTAAAATTAATGTTTTAGCTTTTCGCGTGATATAATTTCAATTGAAGATCGACATATATCCATATCCATTTTCTAATAATTTCCAATGTCCTTAAGATATTAGCTTCTTCAAGTTTTTAAGGAACTTAGAAAATTTTGAGGAAATATTCTCAATATGGCAAAGCAACCTGCAAATTCCAACATTGTTTACATAGCAATTAAGGTCAGGTAAGATTTGTCACCATTCTTAAATTTCAAGCACGCAGGTGAAAATTGTTACATTGAGCTAGAAAATTTCAAGCAAATGTTTAAAAAGGTTTTAACGTAGTGAGATATACGTTACATAAAATTAGGCTGTTGAATTTGCTAAATTACACTTTTAAAATATACCATTTTTGGGGCAGTTTTTGTAAAAAGTAATGCACATTTAAGAAAAATTAAAAAATTTATTAAAATAAGTTTGGCCACCACGCCAAAGGTTCATTTGTTGCGTTTATATAGTAAGTTAGGTAGATAATTATTAGAGGTAATCAATATAAGGTGAATGTAAAATATCAAGGTAAGTGTGACACGAAGTGAAACAAGTTACCTGCCTGACCTTTGACTTTTTCTAAAAACCAAAAAACTGCGGAGAAGCTGAAAAAAAGAAATTATGGCATTGTTCTCGAATTTTCACATTGATGTATAGTAATTCAGGCTGGTGTTTGTCGCATTGCAATTGCAATGAGCCTCTACAATTGCCTCCTACATTTGTTTTTTCGCGAATACGAGAGTTCCACTAGTGAAAGGGATGTGAAATTGACTGTGCGAAAATCAAATTTACAGAAAAAAAAAATATTAGGTATAAGAAAATTTTTTTGCAGTACGAACACGAAATACAATCTTTAAGGTTGTTGCATTTGTAGTTCTTTCAGCTTCGTTTTAATTTCCAAAGTGTCTAACAGCTGAACTTTATCCCTGGCACCCTAAGTATTGAAAATTCCAAAGAAAAGGTTTCTATATATGGCAAATATTCTCAGTCTTAGGTAGCCCTGGCTAGCTAATTTTATATGTTCGGTGTAAATGATCCATCCAGAATATTTGACCGCTAATGCCAAAAAATCTTCCCACAACGTTTTTACGCCATCGCGAGGCGTTCATAACCAAATTTTGCATTCGAATGACGATAGTCATTATTCGTCTGAACTAATTGGCTCACAAGTCGGATTTTTGCATCCGTTAAAACAAACACGTCAAAATATCGATTCACATTTCGTCCACAATACACCTGGTAGTAGCTTAGAAATCAATCATTCATTCAAAAATTTTCTTAAAACACCTCTCAATAATCGATCATTTTCAACCGATGCCATACATCAAACACCTTCAAGTCTACATGGTGAACACGCCTCAATTGAACCCTTTGGCATTGGGTCGACAAAGCAACTTTTCACTACCGGTCGATGCGTTTACATTCCTTCGACGACTGATAAGGTAATTCACAGTCATAACGACCTCGATAATAATCATAATAATTATAATCGAAGTTTCGGTAACAGTAATCCACACAACGATACATATAACCTAGTTCATTCATCGAACCGCGATATTTCCCTTTATGACGATTCTTCTTCGTGGAACCAAAAACATACCATTACTCGGTCAAGTCACCCAAACCTGTGCGTTTTTGATCCTAAAAAATTTAAACCGGGCATTGCTGCTTGGTCTACCGGAAGGCGCGCTACCCTAGTGCGTCGAAACTCATCGCGCCTTGTAAGCAGTTCGCGTAAACGGGGTAGCTTTAATACTCATAAACACAAGCGTCACCAACGTAATAACTCGACAAATCATAAAAATAATACTAACCATTCATCAAGTAAGTTACGTGGCAAAATAATCCATGGAACTCACCGTATCGTTACCCAAACTGGAAAACGGTGTCAACATGCTCTCAGGCATCACAGTGCTTTAAAAAACAGATTTTACGCAGAACCCTCGAATATAACTACCACGACCACTTCATCCTTCCTAGGTTATACGAAAGATTATGTGGAAAATAATTACCACAATAATCTCGTCACAGATAATAATAACGATAATGCCCGTCAACTTAATAATTACTCCTCAACACCGGCAAGCTCCGATACACTTATCGCAATCAGGGACGATAAAGCTCCACTAGGAGTTGGCAAGTCCCATCATCTCGCTGCCAATTTACGTAAGCTCTACCCTAACACCTTCCTTGGGGTCGTGTCAAAAAAATTTGTTTCCGTAAAAAATAGATTACGCTATATAGCAAATAACATGGGAGGCAACAGTGGCCTTAGGAAGAGTCGCTCTTCGACCAATAAATCGGATCGAACGAGTCTGTCAACGCGTTACAAGCTACCCATAATTGATGAACGGGGTTACGCGTGTAAACTCAAAAAATACCCGCGGAAATCGATTATGGGAAGTAGCGGAAACGAAACCGGTAACTATAGTCGAGAAAACAGCCAAGAGGATAGGCATATTCCTCAACGTGATAAACGAGGCCGACACATGAGCATGCAAGATTTAGCTGTTAATCCGTCGGCAACTACTTTAGCTAAGGCGGTGGGCCAGACTATAGGCCCAACTTCCAAAGTAATTCGCCACAATTTCTCTCTCAAACGGGATGGCGTAAAGGGAGTTTCTTCTAGAAACGCGAATCTAGCTACGACATCTTTTTGCCATACGACAGGTGCTGGCAATAACAAAAACACTTCCGAGGCATTCTTAAGGAATCGTGACCACCAGCCTTACAAAACTTCGATGGCGGGCCAGATAAAATCAAATCATACAATAGACCACACGGACAACGACAGTACACCCTTTGACCCTGAAGCTACTATGGGCAGTTTGTCTACTTCAAATGGCTCAAATCAATCCTCGAGGGATGATCACCTACGTGATACAACTGCACCCATCGATAGACGTAAAAAATTTTCTGTCCATCGTTTACTCGTGGAACGAAACGACCAGGGTACAACCGATAACGTTGTTGGGAGAACTCCTAGGCATCTCAAATTCTGGCCTGATTCACCGACAAGAAGAACAGGCCCGTTATTATCTCTTAGCAGGCCTACTGGTGGTGGTCATCTTCCAACAGATCATCCTTACATATTCGATTCTTGTCAAAAAACATTACTAGACAACGTCTCTCTCGAAATATTTGAGGGGGAAATGATGGTGCTTCTAGGGAACCAAGGTATTCTTAGATTATTAGCTTTGAAAAGTGTTGTCAAATCAAAAAAAAGTCACTCACATGTGGTATAATTTTTACGAGTCATCCATCTCACGTGTACCTGATAACATATCCTATATAGATTTAATTTAATTTAAAAGCTATTTAGTTTTATACGGTTTCGCCTTTTATAAGCTACAAACAAATTGTGATTGTAAAAAGTTTCATCCTTTATAAATTTTGCTATACGATAACAGATCTCCTTATATTAAGTTTCATTACAGAATGATTGTATAAAAATTTCTACTATATTCCTCCCGAAATTTTGGCGGTATAAAGGCTATTGAAAAAATAATTAATATTCCCGCCCGGCCGTGGAAAATAGTCAGAATTTAGCGAGCGGTGAGATTTTTGGCCTAGCTTACTTTTAAACATGTCATTTAGGACCTAGTGCCTATTTAGGTCACAGCAGGTTGAGCCTGTGTTTACATTCTAACCCGAATTAAATCCGTCTATGCAAGGAATCAAGTACCTGGCCTCATATGTAAAAGGTTGGGATTTTATTACTGAATTACCTGAGCCGTTCAATTTCATAAGGCATTATTGAAAAAACTACTTACTAGTAAGAAATATTGTCATTCAGTTATTATGTAATCATACTATTCCTTTTTTTATGAATAATCAATTACAGGTAGCGGAATCCCCCTTTTAATGAAGGTGCTAACTGACGAATCCAACCCCAAATCCATTTTGCCCGGTTTTGGCAGCAATTCTTCGACCAAGCAATTAAACATTTTTGGAAAATTCTGTTACGCCAACACAATCATATCGAGAGCCAGGATCAAACATATTTCGTGTCACATACGCTGCGACAGAGCCATCTTGCTTCCCTTCCTTACGGTTCAAGAAATGCTCCATTTTTATGCCTCGATTCACAACATTAAGCGATACCCAACGGGATCAGAACGAGTAAAATATTTACATTTAAGGCCACTTGCAAAATATGTTTTTATTTTCGTGAAATTATTAAAAAATTCTAAAAATTTTAAAAATTAAAAAAAAAATTATTTCAGAAAAAGTTTTTTCAGAGGAATACAACTAAATTTGGCAACTTAAAAAAACACTTATTTAAAAAATATAAATTTTAAAAAATTTATAAAAATTTTACGAAAATAAAAACTTACTTTGCACGTGGCTTAATATATTTAGAATCGGGACGGGGGATATTAAGCCTGATGCCCCTTTCTTGTACATTTATTTTTTTAGTGGAATTCATATATAATATATATCGAGCAAAATGTGTAGGCCAAAAGGTAATGGCTTTTCGGGCCAAAAAGGGGGAAAAAAGCTTCAAGTAATTTCAATAAGAAAAAAGCTCTGATGGGAAAAAGCCTTTTCCAAAAACCTTTTTACTTATATATTCATAATCATTAAACACGACAATGGCAACTACATGTTGGCATTAATATCAAGTGATTCTTATATTTTTGTATTAATAGATCGAAAATATAATTTCGGACCTTAAATTAACCAATTTAAGGCATACGGTGATCAACGAGTGCCCACCCGACGACATCATTTTAATCAAAATCGGTTGCCAATTGCTTCTAAATAAAGGCAATATAAAATTTATAAGATAATTAACTGAGTTCTACATAAAGTTTTAGTTATATATCAACTTTTAACCTTTATTTAGTATGTTTTGGCAATTACTTCCATACCTTAGTTATGCATTTCAGAGTTATTTCATAAATTTTTTATGCTAACAGGTCAGGTGTTTAATTAATTGCATAGGGGACTTTTTCCCTAAAAAATAGCGTACATGTACAACCACTTTGAAGCCGCTAAGTAACTTGTTATGGATTAGGCCCTAAACGATATGGCAAAAGTAGAGAAACTTAGTTAATGTGCAAATCTATTAACCCGACGGCATTATCAATTGCTCGGGTTGATGGAATCTCAACCATAACGGGTACGCCTCTATTTGGGGGAAAGGTATATTGAAAAAGTTCCAGCCAGTGCTGGGAAAACAATGAGCCAAAAAACTTTGGCTCATTTTTTTCCCCAAAACATAAAAAAAGAAACGGGGCTACAAATAAAGGGCCAAAATAAGAATTTAAAAAAGCCCTTACTAAGAAAAGAGGCAAAAAAACCCACAAAAAGTGGCTCTTAAAAAAATCCCCAAAAAGTCCATTTTATAATTTCAAAAAATTTTGATTTTTTCTTTATAATAATGATGGGTGGGTTATTTTTTCTTAAAGCTCCTGGGAGTTTTTTTTTGAAGAAAAGGGCCTTTTTTTAAACATGCCCCTTTTCTTCGAAAAAGGGGGCTTTTCTTTTGCCATGCCCACGAGTTTGTGGGCATATGGAAAAAAAACTCAAAAAACTTGTTAAAAAAAAGCCCATTTAGTTTTTTTCCCAGCCCTGGTTCCAGCATGGGGATTAGAACTCTCCACCTCACTAATGAAAAATATAGCTTTTGGGAAATGTAACTTTGTTTTTAACATTTATTTTAATCGTCATATAAGAAATATAACATTGATTAAACTTTTCCCCCCTCTAAAATTAACTCGTCGGAATTGAAAAAAAATAATTTCTTCTTGTTAGTAACTTTAGCAAGGAAGGTGAAAGTTACAGTAACGGTTCGTACTATATAAGCGCCCCTGATCAAACTATCAAGCGCCTTAAAACAGATTTTTTTAATTTATTCCAATATTTACTAAATCTGCCCGGCAACCTGAAGAGTTGTTTAGATTGTCTTTATGGTGGGATCAGCGTTCTTTATCGATGACAATTTCAAAATCTTTTAAAAATGAAAATAATTGCTATTATTAGGTATTTCAGTAGTACATATATAAGAAATAATTAAATGATATATTTAATTTCTTATAGATATAATACTTTTTGAAGAAGGTAAATGCGACATTTCTCAGCAAAGGCAAAACTTTATAGTTGAATATTTGAAGGAATTATCAGCTTACGGGAAAATGGTTATTTGCTCAATCAAAAATGCATCTTTTAGCACATTTCTCCTATTTAATAAAGGTTAGAGAAGAGGCTTTTTTGTAATAAGGTTTAAGGATATATAAAGCTCAAATTTAATTTACAAAAATGGGTTTTTGGAATTTGGGTCTATTTAATGGAAAAGAACGAAATATTACCCAGATTTGAGAAATAATATTTTGTAGGGCATTAAACGATTCAGGACACTGTATCGCTTAATGCACAACATACTTGCTTTTATGCCCGATTGTGGGACTTATTAAAGTTTAGTAATCCCAAGCTATCCAATTTAAACCATATTACCCCTTCCATTTCAACAACCTTTTCGAAATTAAAGGCCTATTTTTTAAATTATATTTTTTTATACTTTTAGGGGCTATTTTATCAAATGGATGTATGATATATTACGGAACGACGCGTAATTTCATCCCTTATTTCGAATCGATCGGTTACCGTTCGCCATATTTCACAAATCCCTGTGATTTTTACAGTAAGTTTGTCTATCTTGAGTAATGGGAGAACGCATAAATCTTTTAAATTTTTTGTAATGTACCCAGTTTTACCTAGTCTATAAGGAGAATAAATATTTCATAGTTGACCTCGCAACGATTGATTACTTCTCTGCAAAATCATTTGAGAAATCACTCAAGCGAATCAAAGTGCTCCAAGAGCTATGCGCCTCTAAATGTCTGTCGACCCTGCACAATTCCTTGTTAGATGAGATCAGTCACGTGTGTGGGGATCACATGATCCCCAAACCTCCAACAGTATCAACTTGGCGTCGGACCGGCCATATGATTTCGTAAACAATTTCTCTTTATAAAAGACAAAACTGGCTATTAGCCAAGGCATCTAATGAGGAGTGTTTTGATGGTCGGCTAATATTAGCTCTATGATTAACTTAACTTAAAATTTTTAGCTAACCCGTGGTTTACAAAAAACAATTCTTGATACCACCTGTCAGATAATTTAATTTTTTCGTCATGTCCGAGGTAAGCTAACTTATATAACAATAAATTTAGCGATATGAAACAAAAATGCTAAATTCAGTAAAAAATCCATATATTGGTGCTGGAAATAGTTACAAATGTATAATTTTTTTCTAACTTTCATCAATACAAATGGCTGATAACACTAAAAAGGTCCTAAATTTGTTCTATGTATAAAGTTTTTTATGTTTGCCTAATTTATATATTTAACCCTTAAACCTAAATTAAACATTCAATAAAATATGATGTGGGTCACAGTTAGCTCGGCGAGAATCTTGCTTTGAGATAGTTCAAATTGCAAAGGCAGTGTCAGAAGCGCACATTTAGAGCCACTTTGAAGTGGCTGAAGCTTGCTTAGGATGTATACCCTAAACGATATATCTAAGTGAGAGCTTAAGTAATAGCTAGTTGCGTCCAAACTAATTTCACTAATTAGCCCGAAGGCATTATTATTTGCATAGCTGGTTTAAGAGTTAAAGCGGGTATGACACCCCTGATGAATGGTATAGGGGGACCCTTAGGTCCTATTAGTATGAATTTTAACCTTAAAAACATTATTTTTTGGTTAGAAAATTTTTAAAATTTGAATCTACGCGCCTTAATATAAGTTATTATATGATAATTCACACCTGTATATACTCTTTTATTTTCTCCCTAAGGTTGCTAAATTCATCATCAAGGAGGATTGATAAAACGAAGTCCTTCATATGCGAAATGTTTCTTATGGTCATTCTGTCACTTGTAGTTGGATCGGTAAACTCTCACAACACAATTTGACATGACAGTTTTTAAAAAAACTTTAAGAAAATTTCTTCAAATTTTTAATTATTTTTTTTATATTATTTTTTTTAAATTATTTTTATGAAACTATTTATTTTTAGGTAATTTTTTAAGCAAAAAAACTAATTATAAATCAAAATTATTTTTAGGTATTTTATAACGTCAAACCAACTTTAACCAACTTTCTCGATCGTACCGGCTTAATCTTTGCCTTGACCGTGATTATTCCAATCATTCCTGTTCTGCAATTCCTTCAGTCGTGTGAGCAAATTAACATTTTTTCTATTGTGCGTTTCTGTATTATATTTTTGCTAGAACAATTTTCGGAAAAATAAAAACAAAACAAGGCATTGGCTATTAGTTTGAATAACCTCTCTAAAAATCTTTGTTAAGAAATATTTTTCATTAATCTTATATAATCACTTTTATGAAATTACAGAAATATTGGATCCATAAAAATAACTTAAGCAATGCTAATAGGCGCCACCATTATTATTTAAGGGTGTCTGATTGTTTGTAACGTTAAAAATAAATTTTTTAAAGGCTATATTCTTGGGCGTAATAATTTGGCATTGACATAGTCAATTCAAAAATTGAAAACTATTAATTGGATATACTTGATATATAATCTAAACCGTTCATTGCACCGCCGGCTCCACTTTAAGTAAATTTGTGATTCATTTAAGTAAAGCAGCCTTATTTTTTAAGAATGATCCATACCTGTGGAAATTATTAAATTATTATAATAGATTGGAATTCGATAAATGCATCCATATTTTATTTAGATGCCCACGATTTGCAATATTTTCGAATCGCTTTCACGACAAAATACTTTACGCTATTTAGCTTTACAGTCTTCACGGTATATAACACTTGATTGATTTACTTTAAGATACCGGCGTGCTTTTTAATTTTATAACTAATGATAATTTTAGAGGTATTTTCAAATTTAATTTCAAAGTTATCCTAAGGAATATAACACCAACACAACTCTGCAATATATAGTTCAATTTTGAGATTGTATATGAAACATGCGGATTGATACTTTTTTTTATATTGTGGTTTTCAGTTTCGATTAAACTATTATAGATATGACGTTTGGTGTGTAAACTGACAATTATGTAATATATCATTAATTTATAAATTGGGTGAAATTGCTTCCAGTAAACATAATCTTAACTATTTAATTGGATAAAAATTTATTTAAAAAAATTTTCATATTTTGATAAATATCACGAATAAGGGTTAATTTTGTCATTTTTCCGGCATTTTAATGTTTATAGCAGGTTAACAGTGATAAATCAAAAATAACTTAAGACAGTTTGTATTATATAAAATTTCACCGCAACGCTTAAGCTTTTTAAATATTTAACTATTTGCCACCATATATTTGGAGTGGATTCAGTGCAAATAGTGGATTTTTAAAAAAAATTGGTAGTTTAAATTTTGTGGAAAACTTTTTAAATAGGTTCTTGCCGAAATTTTACCGTCCACACTCACAATGCTAATGCTCGTATCACCAATGTATTGGCTCTCGGGTCTCAAACAAAATCTCTCAAATTTTGCCTATTTTACGACATGCCTTATTTTGCTCATTCATGCTGTCAAAATGATGGGCTTAGCCGTATTTGCTATACTCATCCCATCTACCTTTACCCGTAATGATGGAGCAGCAACTCTAAATGGGGCTGAATGCAACGGCTCAAGGCGTTATATAGATAGGGAAAAAATTAGTGCCTCAACTCTCTCCTTATTATTCTCCTGCAAATTTCCATGTTCTGCTGCGGCTTCAAATGTACGAAGTACAAGTATGAGAATTTAAACATCATTTATATATGTTTATTAATTTGTATTTGAATTATGATATGTTAACACATTATATTTCAATATGGGCTATAATATTCCGACCCAGCCCACCCGACATATGTTTAACTCAAGCCGGTCCAGCCCTCGATTTTATAAATGACCGCGAATTTTTTTATCGCAAGCTTTGAAATTATTGAAAATAAAGTGTTTAAGTCATACCGTTTTGTCGCGTGATAATATTAATTTATCATTTTTAGCTTGTTAACAAAAGGCAAAATAATTAAAAGAGCCCCCCGCCTGGCTAGTGATTCTTTTTTTTATATAGGCCCGGCCCGTTTTTCGGGTGGATCGCCACCGGGCCAGGTGGAGCATTCGGGTCTTAACTAGGATCTCTAAAACACATGGTTTATATGTGTTATGTTTAGAAATAGGACCTAGGAATGAGCAATTTAAATTTATATAACAAACACAGATATATTTTTAGAAGAATCATTTTTAACTATCTTCCAAATTGTTAGTGATCTCAATAAGACATTGATAAATTTTTATTTTATAGAGAATAACTATTACTAATAAAATATATTTTAGAGCTGGACAAATCCCTTCAACACGCATTCATAAAATCGTGTTATTACATTGTGGCAATTATGTTATTTTTCGGGGCTACAACGGGTTTCGTTGTCAATTATTGCGACATCCCCCAGGGCTATATGAAATGGACCTTACCCCCATCGCATATTGACAACTTTTCAAGCATTCACAAATTTCATGGCCGAGCAGTCCTGTCTGAATTAAGGGCGTTGATATCACCATTGGGTAAAACTTCATTTAAAATATGGCTGTAGTCTATTTCCTTTTCAAGATTTGAGAAAAAGCAAATGGCCTAAATGAAATAACGATTTCAATATACTTTACTTTACGAAAAAAATTTATATGCAAAAATATAGCGGAAAGCCCAGATTTTCAGTATTCCAGAATAGATTTTTTTGTATTATTAACTGAAGCCAACAGCGAAACACTGGACAACATAAAAATAATATAAACGATTTTTACATGGTTTAGTAGAGAATATTTTTGCGATAACGTTCCCGGGTTTAGTTTTTTCCCCATCAAATGTTTTTTAAACGGCGTCCAAAGCTGAGAAAAAAATACAATTTAATATTAATTTTCCAAAAATTCCATTGGCATCAGCCTTATAAAAAAAAAGGTTATACTTAAAATTATTAGCAGTTTACTTTTAGGTTATTTAAGATCAAAAAACGGATTATGACGAAAACCACTAAAAAAATAAAATTTCATAGAAAAATTGAAAAATGAATGTTTCCACTATGTAAATATATGTTTAAATTTAAACTTTTGTTACTACCCGTAAGTTTATTGATATAGAAGCCTAAAAATAAATAAATCAACTTTGACACCGGATTAAATATCTGAGGCATTGGCTAAAATTTTGATCATATTCGTAATTAGCACCAAAAACTTGACCCAAAACGATAGTTGCTGTCCAAATTTTGTTGTCAAGAGTAATTTAAGTAGTAAGGGGTAGTCAAGCAAAAATGAATTCATGGGAGAAATATTTTCGTGAGAGACTTAAAATTTCTACATAGGCCAATTTACCAAAATAAGGCTACATCATATGCGAATAAAATTTAAAAAAAAAACATTTTTTAAATCTGTGCATTTAGGTCATATATACCGAAACCTTTTGAGCGCGGAACTCGACAATCTTCAAATGCCTCTAACGAAATCGCAAAAATCTCTTGCCCAAATTAGTAACCAAGATATTGTCGCGCAAAATGGATCCTCTCCAGAAAACTTTTTGCGGGGAGAAGAATGCAAACCGAGATGGCAAATCTCGGAGTTTCCGGTTAAAGTGAATGGGATCCTCATTATCAAAAATATGACCGTGACCAAAATCAATGAGTGCCCTAAAATCGATGTTTATACCTATTTTTACCACCCAAATTACAGTTTAACATCTGATACTTACAAAAAATACTCCGGTGATGTAATAAAAAACGACAGTTTTCAACGCAAATCTATGGAATTCCGGAAAAAATATTTTGATGTCAACGTTTATATCCTGATTTTTGCGATGATCAACACACTTATTGCCTTGATACGAGTCTGGTGGTTGAAATGAGTCACAAATAAATGAAAACCTATGAATTTGCTAATATTAATTTTATTATATATCAATTTGTACACTAAATTTTTTAATATAATCTTCATAAATGATAATAGAATGCAATTGGATTTCAATTAATTTGGGTTATCAGAAGGTTTTTAATAGAAAATGGCGTAGAAATTGTATGCAATGCAGCATTTTCTTTTATTTCCCCCCGACACCGTAACTTAAATATACCGATTCGAGTAAATCGAACCACGTAAAAAGTTTGCCTAAGGTCAACTTTTTAGTTAACTACTTGTGTCTGTTTCATTCAAAAGTTCGAATCATTTTTTAAGCGTGAAACATAAAAAATTTTAAAATCATATTGGAAATAAAATATAAATGGTTTTCAAATTGAAATTCTATTACAAACTTTTCAATAACATAAAGTTAAATTAATATACATAAAATTAAAATTAATGATACATCCTAAAATTATCTTTGGAGTTAATATCGGATGTGGTTAGGTACCTCTTCAATTATCCCAAAAAAATTCGGATAAATTTGGAATTATGGATAAAAATTTTGCGAGTTTTCTGGAGAGTGTCAACAATACCGGCGATTGGAAGATTCAACGAGATTATACGGAAAAGCACGTCCCGGCCTTTTTTGATCTTGAGGAGGTCACTCTGGATATTATTCTCTTGGTTATTCTCATAGCTTTGTTGGCCGTACTTCCAGGCCTCAAGAACAAAATGATCAAGCAATGGTTAAAAGTAAATCCTTTTTAATTTCATATATGATACCGACAAAATTCATATCAAATTTGCAAACACCCAAGGCGATTTCCACTATTTTAAACCGCAACAAATCGGGTGACGGTAGAAAAACTGGGTTCAAGGTTTCCTTCATACCTTTTTCCATTTAAGGGCACCAACTCTTTGTTTTTTGACTTTTTTTAAACCATAGCGAGGCAATTCATATTGCCGACAGGTTAAATAGTAAGATTAGCTAGCAAGCCGGCGATTGGTTTTTTGCCTGAGCTCTCATTTTAGGCAATCATTAAGGATTACAGCCTAAGCAGGTCACTCAGCTTCAAATTTGTTGCGCATGAGTACTATTTTCTGGAAAATCGACCTTCCACGGATTTGAACACCAACTCCTGAGTGTGAGACAGGGATTTTCATTGAGCTATCTGAGCTGATATAGGGAGTCGGTTAAATGGTCCCTTTACGAAATCAATTTTAACCGTATAACTCGTAGGTTGTGAGAATATGCACTTGGTTTTTTTTCATTTTGACAAAAAGTGCTCATTTATTAAAATTTAAAAACATGAAATAAGTCGTTTAACGTGTACGATGTACATGCGGTGAGTAAAGGTCTTATAACACATTCTAATGAAAAATAAGACCAATGATTAATAAAAAATTTTCGGTTTAAATATAATTTATTTTCTTTTACGATAAAAATTATTCTATAGCACTATAACAGAATACAAACATCCGATGAAAATTAAATGCATATGGTCCGTGCGGACCCCTCCATGCCCCCACCGCTGGTTATAACGCAGACATATATCAATGTCAGAAAAATAAATTGATGAAAACATTTATGAATACAACCCCATGATGGCCTTACCTCCTATATTTTCCGTTTTTCGTAGTTTCTTCCACCTTCAACTATTAAGTCCATAATAATGACCTTTAACCAAACGGGATTTTTCGACCTCGAGAAAACTATGAAAAGAATAAGAATCTTTTTTTCATATAAAAATCCTCTGTGACTTACATTTTTTATCTTAAATAATGAGAAAAAAAAATTAAGTATATCTAGCTCTTACATCAACCACACAATATATTTGCACCCCAACCTAAATATGACCCAATCTATGATCAGTTTAAATCATATTATTATTTGAATTTTAATTTAACAATTCAAATGTTTTTACAAAAATAATTTTTTTTCAATATTTGTTTCTGTTTCTTTTTTTTTTGACATTTTTTCTAATATTTTATGTTTATAGCTGACCTAATAAGTTTGATTAGAGAAAACAGTAAATGGATTTGAAAATCTCTAAGATGGCAGGTTTGATCTCTGTAGTTATCTCATAAATCTCAAAAATTTGTTGACCTAATAGGCTCAAACTCAATTGTGTGTTTTTATGAAAATTACAAACCATATAACATAACAATATACGTACATGCCATTATAGATTTTAGTTGGACTCACCGTAGCTGCTGTGGTTTTATGCGCCCTAACTCAAAAGAACTGGCTTCACGGGCACGTGTATGCCAACCCCCTAGGTCTACCCAATGATGCAAAGCACCTTCAAACTAATCCATCAAGCGAACCTGCTAGCATCGCTAGCTTGCGATCTAAAAAGGATATTTCGATGAACGAATACGTGAATCAGAGCCTTACCTTTCACGACAGCCGTCTTAAAACGGGACAAGTGCATTGCATCTTACGCGTCAATATTGGCCTCAAAGCCCTCAACGTCTCGGTATTGAGCAAAAGTCAAGCCGGACTACATTTTTGGGAAAAGTTTCAGCGGCTGGGCAAGAAAAAAGAGCAAAAACGTGAGAACGCCGGAAATCGCATATTCTACAATTACAACATCCATTTACAACTCATAGCACGCCAACAATGCGAAATAACGTACAAAGAGGCCCTGCAGCGAGGCTGGCCAAACGCATTACTCCAGGCCGTAGAATACCTAACGAACGGGTACCACACCCTTTATTTTTCGGGGCCCGAGTTTTCCTGGTGTTACAATTTCCGCCGGGCCGGTTACTTAACGACCAAATTTCTCATGGCTTCGCTATTCATCTTAGCACTCTCGTGGACGCTTTACCTCAAATCCATGGTGCAAGAAGCGGCCCTGGGGACGGCTTTGCTTGGTGTCCTGCTCCTCAGTTCAGATCTCACGTACGTTATAATGTTATCGCAAATTGCGGAAGTAAGGACTTACGATTACAAGATTTCGGAAATGTCGTACGCCTATAAAGAGGCTCCTCCCTTAATTAAATTTCCAACAACCATGGGGCCGGCATTTATAAAATCTCCTCCGGGGATTATTGACACTAACAATCCTGAAGCCTCCACCATATTGAATAAAGGCGTCGGGGGAGAACGAACCGTGTTTGATATGCTTAACGCGGTCATGTTTCCCACCCAACAACTAACGCTCCAACTGGGCTGGAGTTTTTGGTCCGTCCTAGGAACGGGCTGTATATGCGTAGCCGCGGGTATGATCATTATAACGGCCAATATGTTTTTCCCGCACATGTTACTATTGGTTGACAGGTCGGACGATTCGGCGTTTGCACGTATCTTTAACAAGGTTAACCAAAAAACGACAGAGCTTCTATCGCCCGCAAAAAGCAACAAATCGCCAGGCGGGCTAAATAAGCCGCCAAAGAGCTTCACAAATAAGGGAGACTTTAATTCGGCCAGCGATACTGAAGATATGAGTAGCGGAACGTTAAGTCCAACCGGGAACTTAACTTCTAAAATTATCGAAATACCCAAAGTCATCCTTACGATGCCCTCTTCGGATACAACTATTTTGTTTGACGAGCCTGCAAGAAGAGTTTTTGCCACGCAAATAATAAATGTTGATCGAGCAGCTCCGAACCAAGCGTCGACAATAATATTTCCGGAGACCAACCAAAAGTTGGAATGTACTCCGACTCGACTTCGATATAAAACTCCTCCTTTTATCGAATTGGAAGAGCCCCGAGCGAGCATACCTCAAATATTACTTAACGATAACCCACTCGTGCTGTGTGACAGCCAAAAACTGATAAAACCGGCTCAACGGCTCAGAAATTACCATTCAGACACGACCGTTTTTAGTACGCAATCTTCAAATAAAAGTCTCACAGATCGGTCGGACAAAATCAGTATTTCGATGCAAGATGAAGATCCTGTACCGACGGGAGTTGATAATACGAGATATAATTTAAAAAACAATGAATCTTGCTTCAATTTCTCGGAATTTGACAATAACGAAAGATCTATCAAGAAATGTTTTAAAATTTTGGAGCCATATGAGGAGAATAATAAAAATCATTCGATGGCTAAGAAAGACATGAGAAATAAAGCGAGGAGGTCACAATCTTTCACAAACATTGATATTCCTAACATTACGAAAATGGGGTGACGGTACAATAAGGTTTTGTTAATAATTCAAACTCATCAATTATACTCAATTATTATGTGTGGATTCTGCCCACAAAAATTATAACGTGATTCAATTGATAAATTAGTATATAGCGTTTTTAATGCTTTCGTGATAAAACAAAATGATTTCGTTACATATATTTATACCAGTATATTATTGATATTTTAAATATACATTATTTATCGCATTTCTATCCAGACAAAACAAAATAATATAAAACTGTATTATGATATATACATGAACAATAAATTTATATGATAATTTTATTGTATAAAAGTTGTATATTGGTCATTTAATAACCTAAAAATGACTGGTGGTACGATCAATTTCCATAAAGTCGTCTATTATCTAACAGAACATAATTATTTATAGTCAAAATATATATTTATAGAAATCAATACATATGCCGTGTGCATAAAACAACTCAGGGCGATTAATGCTTTAGCATATTGCATATGGGGTTGACGACCTTCTATTAAACAGGTCAACAAATATCAATGTCAGAACCGTGAATAATATGAAAACATAAAAGAATGCATCCCCATGATGGCCTAATCTCATATACATTTTTTATTTTTTTTAATTTCTTCCGACTTTGGCTCCTTAGATCCGTCTATAACGAAAAATGGCCTTTTTTGACCAAATCGACAGATCTAAATATACCCTTAAAAAATTTAAAAATCTTTTTTTGCATGTAAAAATCCCTTGTAACTTATATTTTTAATCACATATAATGAAAAATAAATTTTATTAATATATCAAGCTCTTACATCGGCATTTATTACAAAATATTTCGCGTCCAAACTTAAATACGACACGATATATTAGCGGTTTTTAATTAAAATATTATTTGAAGTTAGAATTTAACAGTTTAAATATTGTGAATAAGTAAAAATAAAATTTCATATTTTTGTTTTGGTTTTTTGACCTTTTTTCTAAAATTTTCAATGTTTATAACTGACTAAAGTTTGTTTAGGAAAAACGGTAACCGGATATAATATTCCCTAAGATGGCAGGTTTGATCTCTGTAGTTAACTCATAACACTTAAAAAAATTGGACTAACACAGGTCAACATTTTACAATTTATGAGCTAAGAGATTTTCAAATTCGTTTACCGTTTTTTCTAATCATACTTTGTAAGTCACCTAAAATCATTAAAAATTTTAGAAAAAAATGTCAAAAAAAAACAAAAAAAAAATATTCAAAAGAATATTTTTGTATTCAAAAAACTTTAATTATTAACGAACCTCAAATAATATTTTTATTTAAAGCCAATATTAATTTGGGTCATATTTAAGTTACTATGCCATATTGTATAATCTAAATGGTGCAAGAGCTTAATATACTTAGAAAATTTGATTTCTCATTTTTTGAGATAAAAAATATAAGTTACAAGGGATTTTATATAAAAAATAATTCTGTGTTCTTTTTAGGGAATTCTCGTGGTCGCAAAATCTGTCAATTTGGTCAAAGGCCAATTTTTCGATATGAGGATCTAAAAAGCCGAAGGCAGAAGCAACTACAAAAAAGGGAAAATATATATGAAATAAGGCCATTATGAATAAATTCATTTATTTCATACACTTTTTTTCTGGCATTGATATTTATCGACCCGTTTATATGATCGTCAAAAATTAATTAAAAATAGTTTTTTAGAAAAAATTTATTAATTTATAATTGAATTCTCTTACTTGATCAACCGACACACCACAATTTTTTGAGATCAAATCTTGCTGTAAGGCATTGAGATGGAAGAATTTAAAGAGTTGGTTTCCGTCTAGTATGCTATGTGCCGGATTAACTAATTGTTTTCGAGGAAATTTAAATGTCCTAAAAATTTAAAAAAAAATTATTCTCATGCTAAAACAATTTTTTTTATAAAGGATATAAATAAATTTAGGTTGCAACAACTGAATTAAAGCACGACATAATGATTTATTGTGCCAATTTAGAATTAATCAAAAAAAACCGGCCAAAAGTAAATATTAAATTAAGAATTTAAGGGTCTAAAAGGAGTATATAATAAAGATTTTTTTTTCAATATATCGTATTTTACAGGAATATCTTGGAAGAATGAGAAGCAATTAAACAAATTTTTGTGGTTCTAGTTTGCATAAAATTCAAATAAGGAGTATAATAAACCTTGAAAGTTTGGGATTGAGACCGCAAAAATAAAAGAGGTTGGAATCCATAAAATTCTGTAAGGCGACCAATCGACGGTAAATTTTTTCGTTTAATGGTAATATGTATCCTATTCTTCCATCCAAGCCGACTATTTGTCATCAATAATTAAAAAAAATTGTTGATAAATAAACAAGAAGTTAAGTAACTTTTAGTAGAGACGACCATAAAAAAATATATCGTGCATCTTCTCAGTTTAAATGTAGTTTTTATAGATATAAAATTTTAAAATCAAAGATATCAAACTGCTAAAAACTATAACTTATAACCAAGGATTGGAACTCATTGAAAAAAGCTGGTACTAAGTTCCAAGTTCTTGAGATAATTTTCAAAAGAGCTGGAACTAAGTTCTTGGAAGTACCGCCGAGTTCCAAAATATTGGAACTCAAGTTCCAATTTTTTTACTAGAGATATACAAAAAAAAAGATATATAACACATTGCACAATTTATTAAACCATATAAAATGTAAACATTTATTTATTAAGCTTAAAATTCATCCCAACAAAAAGAATATCATTAAATTATCATCCTATAGCCGATTTCTTTGGGAATCTAAGATAAAGTTTAAATAAGAGAATAATCTTTCCACACTGAACTCAGTCAAGGGGACCGGTACAACAGTTAAAGCTAAGTTTGTTAGTAGCGGAAATTCAGCTTTGTTGGCTACCCACCAGCTTCTAATATTTTCATCCGCCTTAAAACGCTGCAAATTCTCGTATTTCAAAATTTCTATGTCTAATTGCTCGTATATTAGGAGGGCTTTTAAGTCATCATGGTTATAACATATTTCTTTGTCCTATAAAACATTCTCTAAAAGTAAAAATTCTTCTGTCATTTTTCCAGAAGAATCTAAAATAATTTCTTTCTCGTGATTACCTAAATCTCAGCCTTGAAGAGATAGGGATTTTGATATAACAATTTTCAGAAACTTTTTAGCCTTCTCGCATTTGTTATTATTTATTTTAAAGTAGAATCTCTTATCTAGAAACAGGCCACAATTTACTATGTCATTATCTAAAAGCTGGAATTCTCTTTGTTCATTAAAATGCAAAAGGGATAAAGAAAAAGCGGTTGATTGGGTTTTTAACACTGCTTTGCAGAAATAATATTTTGTAAAAAAATTGCAAACATCTAAATTTTGAGCCTGAAGCTCTTTTGTTAAGATTGCTGCGGGGCCTAATGTTTCGACTAATTTTTGAAAAATATTCCAAATATCATGGGGTATTTTTAACTCACTTAAAATATTTTTTTGATCAAAAAACGGTCTCAATTTAATTAATCTTTCTATACAGGTGTAAGTCCAGTTCCACCTCACCTGATGCATAAGTATGGATTGGGGAAGATTGTGGGATTTTGACATTGCTGATAAAATAAGCCGTTTAAGCTTAGCAGCCAATTGTCTTGCTACCTTAATTGCTAAAGTTATTTCAGATGTGCTGACTAGAAAAATGTCAACTGCTAATTGAACCACGGCGCAGCACAATTGAGATCAATGATGATTGAAATGAAATTATATTTCACAAACCTCGTAAGAATCATCTAATATTAGTTACTTTTAAAATAATTCTATTTTGATTGAAAAATTACAATATGTATAAACCGCCTATTTGCTTGGTTCAAGCTAGGGTTATAAAATAATTTACAAATATAAAAATTTATTATTTGTTTTTCAGACCAGTTTTAGACGCTGATCATGAATCTGATAATAATTTTATTGAATTATCACTTTGTAATAAAATAATCGCAAAAGTACTAAACCGCCTATTTGCGTGGGTCAAGCTAGGGTTATAAAAGTTCAAAATTATAAAAAAAATTTTAAATAATTTCTTAAACAGTTTACAAGGCTGATTACGATTATTTAGAAAAAATATAGTTTAATATAGTATAATTTGAAATATTTGAAATAAATCGCGATGGAACTCAAGAATGGAACTCGAGTTCCTCGAGTTCCACTACCTTGGTACTAAGTTCCAAGTTCCGAGTTCCATTTCAAAAAAAAAGACGAGTTCTTCGAGTTAAGAGTTCTGGAACTAGTTCCAATCCTTGCTTATAACAATATTCATTTATATCACTATTCGACAAATTTTTTAGATATCTAATTTATCAATACAGCTACTATCATTTTGATTAATACCTTGTACCGTTTTTTGGGGGTAATTTTGTAAATCTGTATTAGAATTTATGAAAAATATGATAAAAAAAACAAAAGATATTTAAAAACTAAAAAATAATAAAAAAAAAATATTTTACCATAAACTAAAATGTCAAATCCAAATCTTTGATGAAAAATTTAGGTCAGTAGAACGAAAATTAATTTTTTAAGGAATCTCGACGTCGCAATTTAGGTTACTTTTGACAAAGTTGCTATTTTTTTAAGCTTTTTTTTCTAATTAAAAGATAAATTACCAAAATCTATTAAAAAAAAGAATATATTAATAAGGACATTGTAGATTATTTTAGTTAGGAAATGTAGGAGATGGCTTACCGGTCAGTGCTTTACCTCTAAACTTCAGGTGCCCCCGCCCCCCGTAAGGTCAAATGAGATTTAACACACGCCGGTGACATAGGTTTCTAGGCCTAAGCTCCCAAAATGGACGACATAGAACCATGATAATTTTCGGTTATCCTTGTATTGTGGTAAATTGCCATATGTCACAAATAATATTTTTAATATTAGTGCTTGGATTAGATAAATTGTACTGAAGTAAGTGGTTTGCTTTCTCTCGAGTGCGAGACTCGGCTTTTTATCGGAGGAGGGGTCTTTACGTCGACAGAATAAACGGAAAAAAGATGTGATAGAAGTGCCCATGTGTATGTCACCTTTGCGGACTAGCTTTTGACCACCGTAACTTTCGCGGGCCTGAGGCTGATACGTAAAAATCACGATATTTTTGAGACGGTCAGATGCTACAAAAAATACTTTTTTTAAACAGTTTAAGTTAGGAAAAAGTTTTAAGCTAAATCCATATTTTTATTTTTTTAAATTGAGGACAAATAAAGGGATAGATCTTATGAAGGGGGGGGGTTGTTTAATTTAATTCTCTATCTCCTTAATTTTTTAATCTAATATATAAAAAAAAATTTATATAATAGGCTTTTCTATTTTATTATTGCAACTATATGATTAATAAGAAACAAAACACAAAAAAATTTAAAAACAATTAGAATGGATATAAAAACTAAGCAAAAAAGAAAAAATTTAACGGTTCTGTTAAAATAAAAAAAATTTAAATGAATATGATATAAAGTTGTTAACATATTCTAAAAAAACGCATAATATCTTTACCGACAAATCCAAGTTTTTCATTGTCAACTAGGTATTCGATTCCATACACCGAAAGAAAGGAATAATCCTATAACAATATAAACCAAAAAAAATACTTAAAGGCAACCCATATAAAAAATAATTGCAAATGAATATAAAATAGAAGCTAAATATTACACAGCTTGACAAATAAATAAAAACACTTGACAAATAAATAAAAACAAATTAATTAATTAAATAAGGATACTTTTTAGTAGCCTGTAGATTTGCTGATTAAACTTTGTAAACCTGCTATAAACGTTAAAAAATAAAAAAAAATGTCAAATGAGATTTAAAAACACAAAAATATTCAAAAAAATACAAAACAACTAATCGTGAGTATACGTAATGATGTAAAATTATATAGAGCCTAAATCCAGACATTGAAAAGCTTGATATGTTTAAATATCACATTTTTAAATAAAAAATTGAGGTTGCAGTCAATTTTAATAAGACAATATAAAAAAATGGAAACATTAAAGATAAGGTCACATATTTAAGCAGGGCTGGGAAAAAAAACTAAAAAGGGCTTTTTTAAACATTTTTGACTTTTTTTTTCCAAATGCCCACAAACACGTGGGCATGGCAAAAGAAAGGCCCCTTTTTTGCTTAAAAAAGGGCATGTTTAAAAAAGCCCCTTTTATTCAAAAAAAAACTCCTAGGAGCTTTAAGAAAAAATAACTCACCCATCATCATTAGAAAAAATCAAAATTATTCAAAATTATTATAAAGAAAACATAAAATGAGTTTTTGGGGCTTTTTTTAAGAGCCACTTTTTGTGGGTTTTTTTGCCCCTTTTCTTAGTAAGGGCTTTTTTTGAATTCTTATTTTGGCCCTTTATTTGTAGCCCTCTTTCTTTTTTTATGTCTTAGGAGAAAAATGAACCAAAGTTTTTTGGTTCATTGTTTTCCCAGCCCTGTATATAAGATTCTCTAAGGTTTAATAATTTAATTCCACCATTCATTAATTTTTGTACACCTATATTATTATATTTCCAAATAAGCAACCTCCAAAATGCACTTAGAGAAAAAAGGAATTTACACAATGAAAAAAAGTTTTGCATCTAAAAAGGCTTCTTACAAAACCTCTTACCTTACTAGCGATAGCAATGGATTTGGTGAGTGGGTCATAGCGCATAAAGGTGACACTTTTGTGCAAGTCTCCGACTATGAGCAAATTTTTGACGGTGGCGATGGTGTGTACACATAAAGATGTATCCACAAAAGCCTGTCCAATCAGTTCATTATTGTTATTCAAATTCCACACGTAAATCTAAGTATATCAATTAAAAATAATTTATTTTTACGAGGAATAAGTTAACTAAAAATGTAACTATGCTATTTTTTAATAAATTCAAAATTTATCTACATACAGTTCAGAGTCCTTAAAACAAAATAAAGTTAATAGTTTAGTTCTATTTTAAGCTCTTGTAGCCAAAAATCAAATTTATAGGAGCACACTATGATTGATAAATAGACTATACCTTCTAAAAAAATAAACAACTATTTCTTAAATGATATAAAAAAATCAAATATATTGAGAGAAATCCCACAAAAATCTAAAAATTAAGCATATATTAGATAGTTTTGTATAATTAACGCCCTCTAGTAAAAATTTTGTGATAATAAAACACTTGCGATATAATTTTTGATATTAGTTATAAAAATGTGAATCATATAAAGTCTTGTAAAAGTAGAGCAGATAAACTGCAATAAAATTAAAGAGAAATGCTTTATGCCTCGAACTAATGTATATAATAAATTTCAATTCTGTGTTTTATGAACGACTAAATAACTCTACTTTTTGCCCAATCACTGTAACTAAATTTCCGGAGACGCCAGCGATATCTATTATGGGGCCCTTTTGCTCGCTCAGACAAATGATCTTGATCTTGTACCGTGTGAGAGGCTTTCCCGGTTCGGGTACGACTTCGATAATGTCGATAATGAACAACTGTTTACATAAAAGTAATTTAAAATACATTCATCATTAAAAATTGTAGTTTGTAGAAAGAATATCAAGCTATTTATCAACATTGATAGATCAGATTTATAACGCGAGATTTAAACGATCGTCCCTTATTTCAAATATTTTTTCCTAACTATCGACAAGTTATGAACATTAAAAATAAGGAATGGGCAAATGTTTCGGAAAATTTATAGAATATTCAAAAATTAAATATTTTAAAGTAGCCTAAAAATAAGGAAACTGTTATTTAGTGTTTCTTAATTGTTAAGAGTAACGTTTAATATGAATAGTAAACTTTTAATGGTAAAACCTCTTACCCATTTAAAAATAAAAGAGAGACTGATAGATAAAAAGTTTAAAAATTATATTAAAATAATTTTTTCGTTTTTGATTTTTAAAGTCGCAATACTTTAAAAATTTCTAAAATTAAAAAAATATTAGGTTTTTCCAATTTTTAGTTGAAATATTTGATTAGACAACTTTTTGCATGTGATTTTCTCACAAAAATGTGAGAATAGAAAAAATTTATTTTGAACGTGTGGCCTGAAACAAACAATCAAAAACACATATTGGTTTAACAAACATTTATATATAAAAAAATAACAACCCTGCCGCGGCATGCCATATCCTCCCCGTAGACACAGGCCGTCCCCACCACCAGGTAATCTTTGAGGCCGGTCACGCTACCTGGGCAGGTCAGAGCGATTTGTTTAAATGCGGTTATGCGTTCCCAATCAGAGTTTAGGTTTAACCTTTGTCGTATTTAATATAAAAAAACAAAATCATATTAAATTTATTAGAAAAAAAAATTATAAAAAAAATTATAAAAAAATTAACATTGAAAATATAAAATTAACCAAAAGTTGTACTAAAAAAACATTATGTATTTCTTTTAAGCACGCCATGTATTAAAAAATTATGCCAATGTATTTTTAAAACCCACTATATCTTCTTATAAGTTCATAAAACAAACTTTTCACAACCAAAATATATCTAATTGTGTCTATAAATTCAATTGTAATAATTGTAATTTTTCTTACATAGGTCAAACTAGTCGGTTTTTAAATATAAGAACTAAAGAACACGAATCTGCTGTAAAAAACAACCAATTTTTTAAATCAGCTCTAGCAGAACATCACCTTTTAACCTCTCACTCATTAAATCTTACGCCACAAATCTTGAATGTTGAACAAAACAATTTTAAAAGAAAAATCTTAGAAAGTTTCGCTATACAAAATAATCCCCATTCATTAAATAGAAAAATTGATTATAATTACATTTTAAATAAAGCGACTTCACATTTTATCAATAATCACCATTTTTTATTTAATTAATTAAATTTTTTTTTTTATTTTTTTTAATTATCAGTTACCATTTTTAATTACCAGCATCTTAATAAACTTTTGACCACATCCAATTATATTATTTCATGGAATACACCATTCCATTCTATATTTTTTATTTATTTATTATTCATTGACAAAGAGAATTTAAATTCTCGAAAATTCTGTATATTTTAATTTTTCTTTATATATAATTTATTATATGTTTAATACCGGAAAATACCATTGTTAAATAAAATAAATATAATTCCGGACTTAAATTCTTATATAATAACTAACATTAACAATAAGTATTTTGAAAATTTTGGCGCATTTAAATATTGTTTTGAACATACGTCAACCATCTGTTTTAACAATAGTTTTGCATCGAATGCAAATTATCATGTTTTGAAGGCACAGCCCGTTGGTAACTCAGGTTAGGTTAAAACAATTGACAGGCCCTGTTTTTTTTCTTATACGATGTATTAGGGCTATAAACGCTTTTCACCTCTTCTTTATTATGGCCTATTATTTTATTTTAAATATGGACAATATGAGTTAATGTTTATTTTTCGCCATAAAAATACAAAGCCGGATGGGTTATTTTTTAAATTTTAGGGCTAATATATAATCCGCTGAAGAAGGCTGGAGAAAAATTATTGTTAAAATTATTACAACATATTAATGAATTTAGTTTTAAAACGATTACCGAGCAGATGGCACAAGGCTCCATGTTATTGGATCGATTAATTCTATGGTGAATTCATCGAGATGAGGCGGCGGAAAAAATGGGTCCATGTCTAAGTCCTCCATCTCTTTTTCCTCCAAAATTTCGTCTTCTATAACGACACCACCCTCTAAAAGAAAGAGTAATTATCACAGAAAATTTAATGTTAAAAGAAAAAATTCGTTATGTGGTCAAAATCTATAAAAAGCAAATAAACAAACAATATATATATGAGATTAGTTTAAAATTTCAAAATCTATATTATATATAATAAGAATCATTTGCGTGTGTTTTAAACCGATTAAAATTACAGTTGGCAAAATAATTCTTTAAATATTTATGGTAGAATTGATATTCACAAAAACAATTCTTAGTGTTATTAAATATTCGTAAATCTTTTTTTATGCAATACAAACACATTAAATAAAAATCGAAAAAACCTTCTGTGGTCATGATTCGACCCGTTGCAGATGCCGTATTCACGGTAACCAGGTTGTGTGATTCGTCAAGTGAAACGTTAGGCACATTCCGAGACGCCAACCCGCCCGTGTTCAAGGTTGCAAAAGCTGCAGCTGTGTTGTAATTATTAAGGCATTTAACCTTTTGTTTAGGCCGATATTTTCGACTCGTAACTAAGACATATACCTATGGTATTAAGAGGATAAAATAAAATTCATAAATCTAAATAATGATTGAATTGTGAATTATACGACCCCTAACATTTGTGTTAAATAATTTTTAGGGTAAATTTAGTGTTGTAAGATGATTTCAAAATTCTAACAAGTTAACCTAACCCTGATCTTAGCCCTAACATAACATTAACTTAGATCTAACCTAACCTCATTACCATATCTAACCAACTAATTAATAGATGTAGTAAGACAGAAGCGAAAAATGCATTTTTGCCTTCCAACATATAAAAAATTAATATTTCCGGGAGATTATTATTACAATTTAAAATAAAAAAATAATATTAAATAAAACTTTCATTTTCATATGGTATTCGATAAAGTGAACAGTCGAGCCTAAGGCGAATTTTCGTGTAGGCCAATCCTGATCGTAATTCAAATGATTGGATAGGAGGCAGACTCTTAATTCGTCCTTTTTAACCAAAAAAAAACAGAATTAGAACGAGATAAACCCAATTGATAAATAGAATGGATAAAAAGAAATATTTACATAAATGGGTTAACACATATGAATATGTGTATTATGCAAAAACAAATATTTAAACATTATGCATACATACTTTATAATTAAAATATAAAAATCCACGAGGACAATTAACGTTGTGGAAAGGAGTAAAGGCATATATCGGTCCATCCCTTGTCATTGGATGAATTTTTAGGTCGCCATGGGGGCCTGGAAATATCCAATGGGGTATAAGGCCTTGTATAATTATCTGAAAAATATATGGAATATGTCAAAACGAAAATTTATATTTTTAAGCTGAGGGTGGTGAGCTTACTCTTTTGGAAAATAAAAGTAACTCTTTGCAATAAGAATGGAGAAAATCGTTTACATATTTGAATAGAACTTCTGATTACTGAAAAAAATTCTTACAACAATAAAGATGGATTTGGATTATATTAAAAGTGTGAGTTCACCTCAATTTAACGACGAAAAAAAAATTTGTGTCAAAATATAAAAAAAAATGAAGCATTTAAATTGCAAAACAGCAGACCCCAGAAGATGCATTGACGTTATGGAACGAACGAATGAGAGAAGTTGATCGCAAAACGGAAAATAAACGATGGAAGGCATCTTTCTTGGGTAGGGTTTTAGCCGCTTTACGTTCACCTAATAGCATGTTGTGTTCAACCTAACGTTAAATTAATATATATACAACAGGTTTAAACGTAATATTAAAATTTTGAAAAAAAAAATGATTCGGAGTTAAAATTTTATATTTTGTAATAAAGTTAAATGATATAATTTATATATGTTCAACCCCATTTTTACTAATTCAATATATAAAATAGTAGGGCCAAAAATAAAATCAAAAAAATTTTTAAGAACTAATATATAAAAAAAACCTTTCGGAAGCGTATGTTTAGACGTTTAGCTAAATGGCTTATATCAGAATCAATCGCAGAATTAGTTTGTACCGTGCCACAGGTGATATCAAGACTTTCTTTATTAGGCTTTAGATTTGAATTGGATTTTTGTGGTGAAGAGGAATCCTTTTGGTTATTGGGATTGGCAAAAGAATAGGCTTCGTATATTACAATGTGTTCATTGATTTGAGCAAGAAGGTACGGCTTAATTATTTTGGTGTAGGATGTATTGCTAAATTAATGAATGAACATTAGATTTGGATATTACCAATTATTCAAATCTAGTAAAAAAAATTGTTAAGTTGTTTTTTAATATTTAATAATTTAACTCATACATATAAGCATATATAAAGTTTGATTTATACATTGTATCCAGTAGGACAAATATTTTAGATATATAAGCTAATTTATTAGATCAAATCTGTTATTTTAAACATAATCCATTTTTTGTTTTTGCTGGTCAAACTTTGAGAGCCAGCCATAAAACCTGATATTTTTAAAAATGTGTAGAAGAAAATTCAAAACAAAAAGTTTATGAAAAATTTTTATACACATAAAACAACTGAATTTTTAAAATTATTCATAATTTAATTTAAATTCGGTAAAAAATCGTGTCATTCATAGGTTAGGGTGCAAGGTATTGTGTGTAATCTAAATATAGATATTGGACCTTAAAATAATTAAAAATTAATATCTTAATTATACGAAATAATGTTAGAGTTAATTTCAATGTAAAAAACTATTGTTTTCATAAAAATTTTCAAAATAGCAAAACCCCTCAGTTTTTTTTTACTAAATTTGGCCTTTTTTTATGCTATCGTAAATATATAAAGTCCTGTCCCATACGTAATTATCAAAATATTAGTGATTTGGCCTTCACGCAACATCATAAATTTCGCCAAACATTAATTGATTTATTAACAACAAATATTGAATTTTCAATGTTTTAAGGGTAAGATTAAGACCCATAAAAAAACAAATGCACTGGCCAAAAACAAATTTAAAAAAAAGAATATCAATAATGTAGCTAATATAGCCTGTCAAAGCTTTCAATATTAAAAATCATATTTACCTATGATTAGTTGAATTATGATATTCTTGGTTAGAGTGTCGTGAAAACTCAATTCCAACCAATGAGATTTCCCTAACTTGATAGGTGTCAAGCAGATTTTGGCTCACATCATCGTCAGCTTGGAGCGGTTTATCTTCATGACTTCCTTTAAAAATAGAATAAATATTTAAATACTATAAATAAAGGCTTAGACATAAGTGTTAAAAGCTGCAGGTCAGTCCTTCAATAGTCAATTTTTAATTGTGGCAACAGGAAAAACCTGCTTAGATAGTAATGAGTATAATAAATAAACACAGGTCGAAAGTTAATTTAAATACGAAGATTGAGGTGTGCCATTTTCTACAATTGACAAATTTTACAAAGATAGACTAAACCACTGTTTAAAGTTGAATAGTTAATATTTTTAAAGATCTATATTTTTAAATTTTACCCTTTTGAGGTCGCAAAAAAGCTATATACTTTATGTGTCGAAAAAAGGAACAAAAATTATTCAATAAAATAAAGTTACACCAATTTATACAAATCTGTGCAAGTATAATTTACAAATAAATTATGCAACAAAAGCGGTCATATATAATATCTAAACACTATAAGCCCTTTGTATATTCTTGGATTACGAAAAAATTATTTAATAAAAGTAAAACAAAAGAAGGTAATTTTGTAAATTTTCACCTTTAGACATTATTAAAATTAAGACAAAATTATAACTTTTCTTTTTCTTCTTAGGGGTCCTAATAATTCCATCATGGATATCTCGTACAGGGGTAAACAAGACTTCATCACTCAGCCCGTTCATCTTAAGGTGAAAATTGGCTATTCGGTAGCATAGATGAAAAGTTGGGATACTATATATCTAAGGAATATTGCATTCAAAATATAAAATTCTTGACAATTAAAAATAAATATATTTTAAAAATATATATAATTTCTCATAAAGAAATCATAGTGTAATATTTGAGAGTACCTCAAGTGACCCGTTTATACGACATATTATAGCCCAATAAGTAGATTGTAAGCCTTTTAAATCTTTGCATATAACGTACTGATTGGAATTCCGATATCTAACATGATTATAAGTAAATTAATACTAAACAATTTATAAAACAAAAAACATAAATGTACCCACACAAATAATTCAACTTTGTAAACTAATATCAAGCACTTCATATTCAATAAAATTTAGATATATTTCTCTAACCCATTTAATCTTGGTGTTCTGCCGGGCTTTCCGTATAGTTTCTGCTTATCACGGGTCATATTTATGGCATTTAAATTTGATTCTTCTTTAACATTCGCAGCCCATTCCATATTTTCATTTATATTTTCTTCGTGTTCGATTTTAACCTTTATATTCTTGGAATGAGCCAATTCCTCATCTCCGTATAATAAAATGTCATCTTCGTCAGCATTATTATCATTATTACTATTTGTGTTTGTTAATATTGATGTTGAATACGTTAAAGGATCAGGAAACTTTATTGGACCCACATCTTTTGCAAATTCACTTCTAAGATGAAATATTATAATTATGAAATTTTAACAAAAAAAAGAAAAAATATTATTCATGATCTCTTGAACATAATTAAAAGGTCTACCAAAATTAAATCGTTCAGTTCAACTTGATTTATAATATGCCCATTAATTCGTCTCTCCACTTTTCGTTTCCTTTTTACCCCAATACCCATAAAAATATGTTATAAAAATGGCAATAACCCTGGCACTTAACACAAAAAAAACATTTTACAAGATAATAAAATTTAGGGTGAACTTTATAGACAGCTTTTAATCTATTCTAATTAAATTGATAAAAAAAGTTTGATAATATTAGACGCAAACTTTCATTAAAAAAAATATAAACAAAATTATTTAAAAAAAATTTTTTAATTTTAAAACTTGTTTGCACCTATATTTGCTAACGGCTTAAATTCCAATATTTAAAAAAAATCATAAACAATTTATAAAATTTAATTAAATTAAAATTAAACTTGCATTATAAAATATTTTCGGGTATTTTTGCATAACACAGGTCAACAATTTTTTGAGAGTTATGAGTTAACTACAGAGATCAAACCTGCCATCTTAGGGAATATCAAATCCGTACCGCCTAATCAAACTTAGTTAGTCATTTATAAACATTGAAAATTTTAGAAAAAAGGTTAAAAAACAATTAAGATTCAAAAACAAAAATAAATTGAAATTTAATTGCATAATTACAATAGTTAAACCGTTAAATTTAAACTTCAAATAATATTTTTATTAAAAACCGATAATATATCGTGTCGTATTTGAGTTTGGACGCGAAATATTTTGTATTATCTAAATGTCGATGTAAGAGCTTGATATATTAATGAATTTTTTTTTCCATTATTTGTGATTAAAAATATAAGTTACAAGGGATTTTAATATGCAAAAAAAATTTTTAAATTTTTTCCTTTTAGGACATATTTAGATCTGTCAATTTGGTCATAAATGGCCATTTTTCGTTATAAACGGATCTAAGGAAAAACGTAAGAAACTAAGAAAAACGTAAAACATATATGAGATTAGGCCATCATGGGGATGCATTCTTTTATGTTTTCATAATTATCACGTTTCTGACATGAATATTTGTTGACCTGTGAAATAACAAAAACAAGATTTGAGCTACAATTATAAGAGTGCTGAAAATATGTAAAAATTGTTTATTTTTTAAATTTTTTGACTTTTTTAAATATCAATTATTAAAATAATTTGGATTTAAACAATACTTTTGATATTTTTATGATTATGATTTTTAATGTCGAAAAAAGTCATTTTAGACTTTATTGTTTATGGCAAAATGAGAAATGGAAAATAATAAGATTAATTTGAACATATAGCAAACTAAAAGTTTTTATTTTTTTATAGACTATGTTTTATATCAGTCTCTTTATTGGTAGTTGAGAACGACAAAACAAATATTTAGGTAATTCATGATGATTTTAAAAATAAAGAGAAGAAGAAATATTATCTTTAAATTAATCATAATTAAGCAAATTATTTTTTGATGTAAGTTAAGTTTTTATTCTATAAACCCATTGATAAAAAAAGGTTTAACGTTGTTAAAAAAAACAATTTTACAAAATATTACTTAAATTCTCTATTTTCAGCGATATTCGATGATTTTGACTCCTTTCTACCATTAACTTCTTTGAGCGTGGCCATTTTCTTAGAAATATTTTCAGCAGATGTATCGTAATAAGTCACTAAACTATGTTTGGTGTTGAAGAGGCCACTGGAATCGCGATATAAATTAATAGCACATATCGGTGGTTTCTAAATAAAAGCATAACAATTATTATGATAATTACACTAAAATTTAATTACACTATCGTGAATAATATATTTTTTTTCATTTTAGCTTATTGCCTTTAATTTAATAAAAACTAATATTTTAACCAATCTGTCTCTATCAAAGTAATATAAAATAAAATGATAATTGAAAATATTTGAAAAACTTTGATTTAGCGAAGAAACCATTAAAATAAAAAAGGAACAAAACTTCAAGATTAATTTTTTTTTATTATTTAAAAAATTTTATTATAATTTTGATTCATTTTTATTTTTTTTTCAAATATGTCAAAATATCGATCATAATATTATAATTAAAAATTTTTAATAACAATACTGTGATAATTTTTCAATAATAATAATTATAATAATAATAACAACAAAAAAGAGAATAAATAATAATAGTAAATTAATGAATATTTTTCACATAAAAGAAACTTAACTTTTTCGATCACTATTATTTATATATAAATAATTTATATTTACCGGTGGAACTTTATGTGAACTCCCGTGTGATATTTGCAGTTGGGGGTGAATATTATCTCCACCCTTTATAACTGATTCATCAAACTCATTGGTATATTTATTAGAATTCAACAACAAATTTTTTGCTGCAACGGGGTGTATTAGGGTGAGAATGGTAAGCTGGCTATTTTCATCTTGCAACAAAACGTACGGATCACATAAATACGCGGCAGTTATTGGGCTAGATGAAATTCCATGTGCATCAAACGCCAAGTCTTGTAAAAGTTCGTCTAAAATTTTGAGCAAAATGACAACATTTTATTAAACAAGTAGAGAATGATTTTTAACTCTACTGCAAAACTAAATAAGCTGTAAAATATATCAAAAACGTTCCCAAAAATTGAACTTCCCGACATGGTTTGTATAAATCTCTAAAAGGCAATTAAAAAAATTTAAGTTTTAATTATAAAAGTAATTATAGTTAATTATGATTTTTTGTCAAATAGGAAGTGAAAAAATTTGTTGAGGTATTAAGAGAAGTAATATGAATTGCTAACTGAGATTTATTTGATTTTTAATATAGGAATGTGGACCTAATAGGTTTTAACAAAATATTAAATCTAACAAATGATATAACCTCCTTTAAGAAGTCTAATATCCACCGGGGTAACTTGAATAGTGTAATACACTCGTTTCTTAGTAGCTGAATTGTTTATAATAAAATTTCCTGCAATTAAAGTAGGGGCTTGGATATTAAACCCGTGTTGTTCCAGCTCGGTTATCTCAACACCAGTTTTAAGTACCTAAATATTAAATGTAGCCAAAAAATATATATTTATTCAAAACAACGTTATCTTTAAAAAAAATTTTAATTCATACATTGTCATTAGCTAAACGCAAAAAAAGATTAAACAAAACAATATCAAATTAATTAGTATTTCAAAATGAAGTTTTTACAAGAGTCGAATTGTGCATCGTCAATAAAAGAAATGTGTTAAATTCACTCTCTTCAGGCGTCTCCTGTATTTGAGAGGTCTAATACAAAAAATGAGAATATATAACATAGGTCAACAATAATCACTGAGTGAAAAAAAAAATTTAGACACTGGGGCGAAATATTCTCCATGATGACCGTATCTCACATATATTTTTCGTTTTCTAAAATTCCTCCGCCTCGGCTATTTTCTTAGAAAAACAAAAAAGTAGCCAATTAAAATTTTGCGACTTCAAGGTTATTTAAAGGAAAAAACTTTAAAAAAATTGTTTGCACAAACCACATGTAACTTTTATTTTTTATTTCAAATATTGAAAAATAAAAATTTTAAGTTTTTCAAGCTTTTGCACCAACATTTAAATTATACAGAATTTTTGGCAACCCAACCTAAATACGACACGATATGTTATTGGTTTAGAAAAAAAAAATTATTAGAAGTATGAATAAAACAGTTTAACTTATTTTAAACATATAAAAAAAATTTTAATATTCTTTTGGTTTTAATTCATTTTTGTTTTTTGTAAATTTTTTTTTAAAAAATTTCAATGTTTAGAGTTGGCTTACAAAGTTTAATTAGAAAAAAAAGTAAACAGATTTAATTCCTAAGATGGCAGGTCTGGTCTATGAGCTCATAGGTTTTTAAAATGTGTTGGATATTAAATAAAAAAAAAGCTAATAAATTTATAATTTATATAAAAATTAATTATCCCTATGTTAATTTACTCCGTAGAGAGTCCACATATTAAGAACGCCTGGTAGATTAAACGTTGTAATGAGCTGGGGTATTATGGATTTCTATGGCGTAGAATATAAAACTTAATAGAAACAATAAAATTATAGGTCTAATATCGATATGAATATAAACTTGGTTCTCACTTGTATATCACAGGTCGACAAAAATCAATAAATGAAAAATAATTGTGACACTGAGGGGAATAATCTACATAATAGCCTTATCTCAAATATTTTTTCCGTTTAAAACACGGCTCGGCTATTTTGTTAGATATAAATAAAAAAAAATGGACAGAAACTAGTTTACGACCTGGAGAAAATAAAAGAAAGAATTAATTACCTGTAACTTCTATTTTTCATCTCAAATATTAAAATATGTGATTTTTAATTACATCAAGTTTTTACATCAACATTTCGGATATACAAAATATTTGGCACCCCAACCCCAATAGAACAAGATATATTATCGGTTTTGAATAAAAAATATCATTTGAAATTAAATTTAACAGTTTAACAAAAAAAAATCAATTTATTTTGTTCTTCAATTTTTTATTTATTTTTAAATTTATTAAAAAATTTAAATGTTTAAACACAAAGTTTGATAAAATATAATGGTAAACGGGATTAAAAATCCCAAAGATGGCAGGTCAATTCCCTTAACTCAAAATTATGTCCAGCTCTTCATTGTAACGCATAGACTGATGTAGGCTTGGTAGTTAATTCGAATTGACAATGGATAATTTTTCATTTTTTTTTTATTTTAAAAGTGTATTTTAATTTAAAAAATAGTAAAGGATTTATTATAAAAATACTTACAAAAAAAATTATTAAAAGACTATTTATGTAAGGTCTTCAAAAATTAACCTATTTTATTTTATAAATCGGAAATGTTTATATATTATAAAGCAATTATATAAAACCAAATTCTATTAAAGCTAAAGTTAAACTAAGCCCAGAACCATTATAATCCTTCTTTTTGTGATAAAAAATTTATGGGAAAATTAACGAATTAAAATTTTAATAATGATTTCTAACATAAGCAAAAAATGAAGGTTTAACAGTATTTTTTTATGCTATGCTTAGCTAAAATAGAAAAAAACGCTTTAATAAAAAATTGGTTAAAATTAAATCAACAATTTATATAACTTGTAAAAGCGTAATTCCACCCGATTCATCTTTCCCAGTCGTAATGACCATTTCTAGATCAGGATCTCCAAATTCGTTGACCATTCTGTAATATAATATTTCTTATGATTAATTTTAATCTAAGATATAGCAAAACCTTACATGTTTGTTGAATAGAAACGAGGACGAAAATATTAAAAAATCAGTATTGAGTCAAAAGGATATATGCATAACATTGTGTTGCGTCAAAATCAAGATTAATTATATCAACTCCGGATAATAAAAAAGGTTAAAGAATCTCTACTTTCATAATGCTGATAAAAACAATTTAAACAAAGGCTTAAGTGGAGAGTTCACTAATTTTAAGATCAAAGGCATACTATTGCATTGTAAGTGAGGATTGTTTTTTTAATAAAGAACAAATTCCTAAATCAATCTAAACACAAATTAATTTTATAATTAGTAGATATTCTTAGTTAACTAACGTCCAGAAATATTCTGCCAGTGGAATATAGGCTTTAGACGTTAAAGTCTAAATCATATTCCGCCAGCGCTGTTTAAACGACTTAAGCTTTAAAACTTACTTTGGGAGATCAGCTAGACTCTCATTGTCCTGCTGCGAATTTGGGTAAAAATCTTGACAGTTGACCTGGGGAAAACCCAGAGAAAAACGTGTACACGGTCCGATATTGATTATTTTATCAAATATCTAAAAATTTTTTTTATAAAACACAAAAAGAATAGAAGATTGAAGGCCAACTTATATAAACATAAACATAATGTGTAGTATTAACAAAAAAATATAATAGATCCCACAAAAAAATGCAAAAGACCAAACATATGATGTGAGCAAAAAATAAATGATATTCTAACAAATTTTTAACAAAAAAAACTTTAAAAGTAAATGCAGGGATTGGAAGATTGGCTAATTTTTCGAGCGTTGAATTTTCAAAAGAAAATGTTTCATTCAAAGATGCTGTCGCTAATTGAGGGGACGTCGCTGTGGATGATGATAGGGTACGTTGAAATAAAGCTTCTCCTTCAAGTTGCATATATACGCCATCGTTTGGCGTTTCGGTCTGTGTAATTTAAAAAATCAATAAATTGTAATTATAAATGGTACATAAGTTTTTAAATGGGAGATGTCATTAAATTTATTTAAATAAAATGTGTATTTTAATAATTAATTAATTAATTAAACATATATTATTACACTGGATAATAAAATTTGGACTACCTTAAGCATCATTTATGATAACTATCGTTTCTGGTCAAGTTTTTAGTGCTAATTACGAATATGAAAACAGAATATTAGCCAATGCCTCAGATAAGTTATTTGAGTTAAGATTTTTTAATGTTTAAGATATTTTGGGCTTCTATTTAAACCTACGGGTAGTAACAAAAGTTTAAAAATATATTTAGATTAAGGAAACATTCATTATTAACGCTAAGCGTTTAAAATTTTTTATACTATTTAATTTTTTTCATATTCATTTTTATAAAATTAGTGGTTTTCGTCATAAAATCCTTTTTTGCACCTAAATAACTTGAAAGTAAATTGCTAATAATTTTAAGCTATATCAGTTTTAAAATATGTTTTTTATGAGGAATCTGAATAAGCCAAAAGATTATTTTAAATTTATATTGAGATTTTTTCTAAACTTTGGACGCGGACGGTTTTAAAATAATTCGAGGCATTAGAAAAAAATAATCCGGGATCAATATTGCAAGATACAAAACCCTCAAATAATCGTTTATATTGTTTATTGTTGTCCAGAGGTATTGGAGCTTTTTGGAGGAAATAAATATAGTGGGTCCCAATTAAAATCCTTTTTTGATTATTAATAAAATTGTGAATTTTCCATAAAATTTACACTCCCGAATTTAGTATACTTTATTATGGGGCGAGGCTCGTTCGACGCTTAACAACGCACTATCGGAGATATGGGAAGCAATGAAAATAAGGTTGTTGCCACAGTAACACATCTAATATATAAGAAAAACAATATTTAATATAACTTGCCCGAAAAAGACTAGCCCACTCAATTATTGTACATTTAAGTGACTTTAAAATCGCATTCCGAATACAAAAATAAATGCAATTGTAATATTTTTAAAAAGCAACCTTAAAAATAGTTTATAAAAGTTTTCAAGGGCACGTTCGAAATAATATTAACTAATTTTTGCATTTCTATTTCATCTAATTACAACTTAATTTAGTTTAAAAAAATATATAAAACAAATTATCTATTAATAATAATAAATGTAGGGCTTTATTAAATTTGTCGAAATTATGAAACGACCAACGTTTCTTCTCTCATATAAAATAAAGAAACCATATTTCATCTTTTTTTGCAAAAAAACACAATATATTCTAAACGTGGCCAGAGTAACTATTTTTTACGAAACAAAAATTTGTAATTCATGTTCTGTAAATCTTTTTTTTTGATAAGGGCTAAAGTGAGTTTTTATTTTTTAAAATTTTAAAAAATTTAAAAATTTTTAAAAATTTGTTTTTTTCAAAATTTTTTTAAAATTTTTTTTTTTAAAAAAAAATATATTTTTTTATTAAATTTTGAATTTTTAAAATTTTGTTTTTTTAAATTTTTTTTTTAATTTTAAATTTAAAAAAAAATATCGGGCTAAAATAAGCATGTAGTGTACATCTGTGGCTTGTAGGTATGTGTAAGGCGCTGGAAATTTATCGCATATTTCAAGCATAAGGTCAACATCTTCGCTAGATAAGGGTAATTCGATTTTAAATCCATTTTCTCCCATGGTGCTTGAAGGGGTATGTCCTCCGGATGATTTTGCGGTGAAGCGCAAGATTGAGTACCGTGAATTGAGGAAGTCGCAACTTGTTGCTCCGGTTGAAACGATCACTGTGTAGGGATCAAGGAAAACGGCATGGCAAGAACCCTGGCCTAAAGTTAGTGCGAGCTCGCGATCCTACATTTAGAATAGTATTTATAAAAGTTTGATGACTTTCTATCGGTTTACTTTCAACCTTTTTTTTCACTTATATCAAGTGCGCATGTAGGGCCTGCTGAAAAGTCGCTAAACTACCAAAAGAGACAACATTTCGCAATTACTCCAAAATTAATAAATACATTGGACAATAAAACAACATAAACGTTTTTTGAGGGTTTTGTAGAAAATTTTCTTGCGATAACGATCCCAGGTTTAGTTTTTTTTCCAATGCCTCCAATTTTTTAAACCGCCACTAAATTTCAGAGAAAATTCACAAAATTTGTTTAACTTTCCCAATTTCTATTGGCATTTTCAGATTCCCTATAAAAAAAAACATATCTAAAAAAGGTTATAGCTTAAAATTGTTTGCAACTTACTTTCAAGTTATTATTTAGGATCAAAAAACGGATTGACAAAAATTACTAATTATATAAAAATATAAAAAAATTTAAATGCCTTACGTTAATAATGTTTCCGTAATCTAATTATATTTTTTAAACTTTTGTTACCAATATGTTTATGATACAGAGGCCCAAAATACTTCAAAAATTAAAAAATCTTAACTTTGACACCGAAAAACTAAAAATCTGAGGCATTGGCTAAAATTATTTCATATTCGTAATTAGCACCAAAAACTTGACCAAAAACAATAGTTGCAACAAATGATGATTAAGGTCGTCTAAATTTTGTTGTCCTGATTTTATTATACCCGATACAGCTTTGACAAAAAAAACGAAGCGGTATAATTTTGCCCAATGATTTATAAGCCTTTTTATTTTTAGCCCACTCTAGTGTTTTAAAATTTCTCTGGTACGTGTCTACATACAATTTATAATATTTCTCTATCTATAAATAAAAAAAGATCTCAAGTACAAAAATGGGATAGTTTATTAACACGTTTATTAATGTTGGGAAAATGTGAGGTATCTAAGATGAAGAATTTCATACTAAAAAGCTAAACTAAAAGAAATTTTTTTCAATACGTGCTAAAGGAAGGTAAAAACATAACTTTTCAAATAAAATACAAATTTATATTTGTTGATATAACAGGCTAAAAAAATTTTAATTAGCATATATATTTTTGTAAAATCAACCATTATTTTATATATTGTTCCTATTTTATATGAATATAACACAGGTCGACAAACATCAATGTCGAAAAAAAAATTATAAATGAAAAGATTCCCAAAATAACCTTATCTCATATATATTTTCCGTTTTATCCGCCTTCGGTTTTTAGATCCGTCCATAACAAAAATGATTTTTTTAACCAAATTGACAGATTTGCGCCCAAAAAAGAGAATATAGAATGTGTAACTTATATCTTTAATCTCAAATAAGGAGAAATAAATTTTATTATAAAAAGCTCTATCCACAATTAAATTATACAATATATTTGGCACCCCGACCTAAATATGACCTATTTTATTATCGGTTTTTAACAAAATATTATTTGATATTTGAAGTTAACTGTTTTAGATACATAATTTTTTCAGTATTTTTTTGTTTTAGTTTTTTTAAACATTTTTTTTAATTTTTAATGTTAGCGGACTTACTAGGTTTGATTATAAACGGTAAACGAATTTTAAACTCCTTGACAGGTTTAATTTCTGTAGTTAGCTCTCTCGAAAAATCGTTGACCTGTGTAATCTCTCGTTTTTAAGTTTGCAAATTAACAGCTGAAAATAACAGGCTCAGATTGTTGCAAGCGACCCCCGTCTTATAAGAGTATGGGTTCGATTCCGTGCGTCAACGGCTTTATCCTCCGGGAGATAGCACACGTGTACAACCATTTTGAAGCTGTTATGCCCAGGTGAGAACCTAGGCTAAAAACCTAGGTAATCGACGAGCAAGCAAATTTTAATATTTAACACGTCGGCAAAATAAAGTGCTTTGCTCAAAAGAATTAAACTAAACGAGTATGGCGGCTCTAAAAATATAGTCTCACTTTTTTAATTGTTAACAAAACAATTTTTTAAAAATCTTTTTAATTCTGCTATCGAAAAAAACGCCACATTTGGTAACTGTTTTATTCAGACTCAATTATCGGTGCAAAAAATTTTAATTATTGGAAAGAAGATATTATTATTTGTTGATTCAGCATCAATCTTAGATTAATTTAACCTACCTGTGAATCGAAAAAATAACATTATGGGTAATATTTTAGAAAATTTATGAGTTATAAATTTCACAAATATTTCTGAAAAATTAGATTTCAGCCTACTTTTTTTAAGTTTCCTCTTATAAAATTAACTACCTTTGGTCTCGTGTATTCTGGTGGAGCTAACCGATTTAGGGCTAAGGTAGCAACGGGAACACTCTTTCTTTGATTAAGATACAGTATTGAATTGGCTGCCAAAACAAGGGTACCACCTATCCATTAAAATTAAAATGTTACACAAATAAAACATTATATAGAGATCACGAATTACATTACTAAAAAATTTAGCTCCAAAAAAAGAATAAAAATAGAAAATGTAAAAAAAAAGTTTATGCAGGTGTCATAAAAATAATAAAAAAGTATGTTACTAATAATATAAATTCAAATTTTTACCTATTCTATGAACACAATTTTTATGTTCTGGTGGGTATAAATATAATTGCTAAATTGGTGGCAAAAAAAATATTTTTTATTCTCAAATTTAGGTAGGAGTGCGTTCAAAGATAATTCATTTTTTTTTTAAAAATTTTTTATTAAGACGCATTTTTTACAGAAATTGCCAATCCTATAATTTTCAATGAAATAAAAAATATTTTAGGAATATTGAAAAAAAAATTACATTTACAAAATTGATAACATGATTCAACTATAAACGCACCGCACCCTATGCTTTAAATAAAAAAAATCCTTGCAAACCAAGTGGAGCAGGTACAGGAGCAAGACCTATAGCGTCGTAGGGCAAATTCGTCATTGACCAAATAATTGGGTAAGCCCGTTGAGATAAATTTATTGAAAGAGCCACCATGCAAACGGTTTCTTGCCTAAGTGTCACTTTCCTTTTTAAAAATGTGAGAAGAATTGAATTAATTAATTAATGTGTGTATGTTGTAGAGCATAAAAAGACATATATATCATAATTTTTATATTTTAGTGGCTTAAGTAGGTTACACTTTGTTATCATATGTTAAAATTTTTTCTAATTTTAATATTTATCAATAAAAGACATGGAGCAAAAAAAAATGACATGAATTTAAAAGTTTGCAAAATTATTAGTATTTTTGCATAGCAAATCACTTATTATTATAATTAGTTCCCTAATTGCCAGTATAGATACCAAGTTCTTTAAATTTAATGTTTAATGCACTAGGATATTAGGTAAATGCTATCACATTCTGCTCAAAATAATGTAAATATTTTCATAATTTAAAAAAAATTCAATATTATAAAAAAAAGTAAAATAAAAAATGTTTATATTAATTAAAGCTAATTACCCTGCCCAAGTTTGGAAAGGTTCATACAAGATAAGCAAAGTAGGTTCATAATAACCATTCAAAAAGGTTATATCCAACACATTAGTAACTTTAGGTAAAATTTGTTTAATGTTAATAACAATTGATGAAGGGAGCTTAAACTGCATTGAGATATTACTGGATCTAAATATATTTTAAAGTTAGAGCTTTGGAAAAAAGTGTAAAGAATCAAAATATTTTAAATTAACATTTCTGGTAGAATGCCAAGTTCATCTCCAAATAGTTCTGCATAATCATTATTTTTGGATACTATAGATTCATAAGCCAGAGATAGTGGCAGAATTGCAATATAATGATTATAAAATGACATAGCAACACATTGGTTTTTAGGATCCCTCTTAACTTTAACCATGTACAAACAGTTATAAAATCCATTCTTAAAAATAAGCTTATGAATAAAGTACTTTAAAATCATCTGTCTCAAAGTTGTGAACTGATAAAGTCTTTAGTGAAAAATCTAAAGGATCCACTTGAATAATAGAAAACTGAAAAATAATAATAAAATTTAAAACCTTTGCATCTTGAAATCCTAATATAATTCCATTATTATCATAATCTGAAAATTTAATGACCTCAAGGCAAACTATATTCTCCAAAAAAGAGAAATTAGCAACAGCGTTTAGGGAATAATCATCTATGTAAGACAAATTATGCAATGAATCAAGAAAAATAATAATAATATTAATTTATTACCAATGTCCAGATTAAATAGAATCTCATAAATATATAAATTATTAGATCCAGATAACACAAGATTCTTATAATCAGGCGATAATAAATGAGTAAAAATGCAGTTTTCTATTATTGTAGGTTTGCGAACTGTTTTGATTATATTATGCATTACAACAATTTTAAATGCACATGGCAGTAAGTATATATGGGTTTGAGAATGCGTGAAAATTTAATTTTTTCAGCTGTCTTGAGTTACATGTGATTTTTTGAGTTATGGAAAAATTTAAAAAAATTCAAAGGCTTTTGATTGCAAATAGAGGTGAAATATGTTGCAGAATAATCAAAACCGCCAAAAGGATGGGGATTGAAACAATAGGGATTTTCAGTGACCATGATGAGCAATCATCTTATTTAAAACAAGTTTATATATGTATGCGTTTTTTATATAATATTTTAATATGTTATCAATATATGTTTCTTAGTTTGATGAGGCTTATTATGTTGGGCCATCTCCATCACAACAAAGTTATTTGAACCAGGAAAATATAATTAGGATAGCACAGACCAACAATATTGATGTGAGTGTTTTAATTTAAAATAATTTTATATTGTTTTGAATATTAATTAATTTAGTAGGCCATTCATCCAGGGTATGGTTTTTTATCTGAAAACTATATGTTTGCTGAAAAATGTGAATCTAATCAAATAGTTTTTATTGGACCAACATCAAAAGCTATTCATGCTATGGGGGTAAAGAGGTAACAAAAATTTTCTATTTTTTAAAAATAAGAAAATTATTTATAATTTATAATTAGTATATCTAAAACTCTCATGAAAAATGTTGGGGTTCCCATCATTCCTGGATATTTTGGTGAAAATCAATCTGATAGACTGTTGTTTCAAGAGGCAAAAAATATTGGATTTCCTGTTTTACTTAAAGCTGATTATGGAGGTGGAGGCAAGGTTTTTATGTATTTATTAAGTTTCAAGTTTTAAAATAGCATTCTATTTTAAATTTATATTGAATTTATAGATTATATTACATAATTATTATAAAAAAAATAATTATATTAACAATCTGGCAACAAATTAATAAAATTTTCATATATCTCTTTATTTCATGTATTGTTCATATAGGGAATTCGCATTTGCTGGAAAGAGGAAGAATTTCCAACCAATCTTGATAGTGTTAGAAATGAAGCAAAGAAAGCTTTTGGAAATGAAAAAATTATGGTGGAAAAATTTATTCAGGAACCCAAGTTTGTATAAATTCATTCATTGCATTGTATTTTTAATTTTTTACAATTCTATTTAGATTATGAATTATCTAGGATAATACATATTATTTAATATTGCTTCAGCATTTTTTGCATAAATCAAATTTTATAAATAGGTTGTCCCTTTAAAGACAAATAAAATTTTACATCATACATTTATTTTATTTATTTAAAGGCACATCGAAGTTCAGATTTTTGGTGACAAATACAACAACATTGTCACATTGTTTGAACGTGATTGCAGTATTCAGAGACGACATCAAAAAATATTAGAAGAAGCTCCTGCTGTTAAATTTATTTGTTTTCATTCTCTCAAAATTTTTCTAATTTTGTAAAAACATCTCTGGCATTATACATTTTATTTCTGCGTTGATTTAACCTCTCATGCGTTTTTGATTTTCTGACAGGTTATTAACTTTAAATTTAGACAGGCCACATTCAAAGTGAATTTTTATTTTCATAAAAAATTTTATTTTTTTAAATGTCATTTTTTCAAAAGGTTGTCAGATTTAGTTAGTTCTATAAACAACACAATTTTTTAAATAAAATTTCTTTCTATTATAAAATATAGCTCAAAAATTTTTTAGAATCTTTTAAATTTTATGAAAATAAAAACTCACTTTGGACGTGGCCATTCAAAATAACGGATAAATAATTTTAAAATGCATATTTAAAAATGATATTTTTAGAAATCCTAATAATATTACCTCATATTAGATCTGCTCTAACCATTTTTAAGTCATTTTTGAGTTAATTTGTAAAAAGCCAGAAATTGAAAATAACTATAAATATAAGTTTGAATCATCTTCCTACTAATGAGATGCAACTTTTGATACTTTTGCGATATTGATAGCTAAAAAAAATATGGGTCATGAAAAAAAAAACATAATCTACAATCATTTTTATAATTTACTCTCGTGTTCAAAAATTTTTCTTATGTTGAAATTTTAATTTATTATTTATTATTGTTTTTTTTATAAAATTTTTCATTATTATTTTAGGCCTTTCTACCACAAGAAAAACGTGAAGCCTTATATGAAAATGCCAAAAAGGCTGCTGAAACAGTCAATTATGAAGGGGCAGGTATCTAACAACTACCAATTTTACTTAATAAATTTTATTATAATATTATTGTGGTATCTCTTATATATATAAATTATTAATTTTCGACATAAATTTTTTTACTATTTTTTGTGTGCAGCTTTTTTGTGTGTATTTTAGGTACGGTGGAATTTATGATTGACCGGATGGGTCAATTTTATTTTATGGAAATGAATACGAGACTTCAAGTTGAGCATGGAATTACCGAGATGATTACCGGGTTGGATTTAGTAGAGTGGCAACTTCGTGTAAATTTTTGAAAATTTTAGCAATTGATTCTGAAATTAATTTTTTAATTGTCGATATCTGATAATATATAAGTCTTTACTGCCAAATATATTGATTAAAATTTTTTAATAAATAATTACTTATTTAATGTAAAATTTTAACAGGTAGCATCAGGTGAACCACTTCCCCTCAAGCAATCCCAAATAGTTTTACGAGGGCATGCTGCCGAGTTTAGGATCTGTGCGGAAGATGCGAACCAAAATTTTATGCCTTGCCCTGGTCCCTTAAATCGATTTATTTTTGATTATAGCTCTAATAAAAAAGATGAAAATGGCGATGTTAGATTGGATACTGGCGTAGGCCAAGGTTTACTATGTAACATCTTTTAAATTCCCACTTAGATCGAATATTTGTATAACTTGGCAAGTCCCCGGTCGAAAAAATAGAAACAAAATTTAAGCATCTCCTTCTGCACCTCTTATACTAGGATATGTTTCAAGTGAGACGGTTTAACGTTGGGTTAAAACGAAGTATCAGCTGTTGTGCTGGACCGAAAATTATAAGTTACCGGCTGACCAGGCTGATTTAAGCTCATTAAAAATCCATAATAAATGAATTTTTTACTTTTTTGTCTTCCCCTCTATTATTTACCATAATTAATCTCTAGGAGGTTCTTTTTTTATTTGTAGGGGACGTTATATCTAGTTATTATGATCCTATGATTGCAAAATTAATTGTATGGGCACCGGACAGGCCAAGCGCTTTGCTCAAACTTAAAGCTGCCCTGAATTCACTCTACGTTATAATTTTTTATATAATTTTTATTTTATATACAATAAATTTGATATTGTTTTGCTTAATAAAAATTGTAATTAATTAATTCTTTAATATTTAATTTAGACCTTTTCGGTCTTTATCAAAGCTAAATAAAATAGTTTTCTCAATAAATTTGCATATGTTTATTTTTTTTTTATTAAAATTTTTGTTAACATAATTGCCCTAAATTTCAGATAAGCGGCGTCAAAACAAACATTCCTTTCCTGAATCAATTACTTGCTCACCCTCACATATTTGATCCAACAAAATTAAACGTGGATTTTATTAAAAACGAATGGAATACACTTATGAAAATAAGCCCTTCTTTATCATCTATTAGAGTGGAAAAAGCTGAAAAAAGTCGGAAGGAAAACGATTTGGACAAGGCATCTCAAGCCGCCTTAGCTGCACTCCTATACGACTCGCATCAAAAATTCGACATTCCTCTGCGTTGTATGAATAATAAATTACATAAAATTTCTGAAATATAGAAATAATTTGTTTTAATTTTAACGCTTTTGAACTTGATAAATATGTTTTTGGAAAAAAATTTTTTAAGTACAACGTTTTATTTAATTACATAGCACGATACTTACCACATAAAATATCACTCTTTTATTTTGCATCAAGTTTGAGTGCGATATATAGAATTAAGTTGAAATTTTGATATTTTTGTCTTAATCAATATGACAAACAAGAATTTATATAGAGTTGCATCTAGATTTGAGGCAAGTGTAAAAACATTATTTTTATGTGTTCATTTCCTCTGCATGTAATTAAATAGAATCATTGTGATATTTCCCACCCGAAAATTTGAGTTATCAAGTTTTATTAGAATGCGATATAAACGAATTGATTATATCAATCTGTTTTTTTCATTATAGCCAATCCTTTCCAAACATATAAATGGTTCAGAACGGGCGTTCCTCTCACTCAGTCCATCAAAATTGAACAAAACGATCAAAGTAACGTTTACTCTGTAATACAGAATTATAACCAGTGTTTAAAAAATTAGCTCAGTTGCACCGAACTTCTTAATAAATACAATGTAGGAAAATGGAAAAGAGTGTAGCCATTTTATTGGGGGGTGAAATATTTCACCGGATATGTTTTCACCATTTAAAAAAAAATAAAAAGTTATTGTTTGATAATGTTAGAAACTCATTTTTCATTTATAGATAAAACGGATGTTGTTGATGAATTTATATTTTCAGTTTTGTCAAGCGCCAAGCAATTTTTTCTTTAAATTTAAATTTACATAGGTCGTTATCAATGTAAGAAGAAGATAAAAGGTTTATGAAAATATTATTGGATACATCCCAATGATTGCCTTATCTAATAAATATTTCTTGTTTTTCGTAGTTTCTTCGTTCGGCTATTTATATACGTATCGAAAAAATAGCTTCTTTTTAACCAAATTGACAGATTTTGCGACCTTGAGAATATTCTAAAAATAAAAAAAAATCTTTTTTCAAATATAAAATCCCTTGTATATTTTTTCTCAAATAATAAGGAATAAAATTTTTAAATATATTAAGTTCTTAAATTAAAATTTTAATTATACAATATATATGGCACCCTAACCTGAATATGACCCAATTTATTAACGATTCTTAATAAAAATAATATTTGAAGTTCGAATTTAACAGTTGTTGTTGTTTGTTATTGCCCCATTCGTTGGAAGTTGGTAGTACAAAATAAATAAGTCAACTATTAACATTTAGAAAAATGTAAAAAAATAAAATAAAATAAAATATTGCAAAAAACTATTTTTGTATTAACAGTTTAATTTTTTTTTACATTTTTCTAAATGTTTATAGTTTATTAATTTATTTTTAAAAAGGGGGTGGAAAAATTTGCTTGTTTGATCTAAAAGCTAGCTAATAAATAGACTGGGATCGGGATCATCAAATACATTAGTAATTTCTATAAGAAACAGAAGGATAGGATCAGTGCGTAAATGAGGAAAAGGTTTGTTAATATGAGAAATCCGCATTGATGTCCATATTTCATTAGAGATTGACCGGTTCACATAATGAATAGTAACTGCTAAAAACCCACCTTTTAACGGCCTCTTTATTTTTGAGGCCACCACACGCGTTAGGGCTTTGGCACTTTTATCACGAGCGTTAACAGGGCAATGAATATTAACCATTCGAGATAAATATAGTTAATAGTTGCCTTGCTAAGTTTGATTATAAAAAAAAAGGGTAAACGGATTTGAAAATTTGTAAGATGGCAGGTTTAATTCTGTAGTTAGTTTGTACAAAATTTTGTTCACCTGTGTTATAATAATTTAATTTTGACATATTGGCTTAACTTCAAGTTGTTTTCATATTTTATCATTATAGTTTAAATTGTAAAGCCAAGCCCGCCCTCAATCTAACCTTTTCCTCTGTCAGCTCATTAGCTGGATTTTTAGAACGGCTTGCCGCGCCCGTGCAGGTTTATGCCTGGGATATTTTTTGAATTTTCGGATTACATTAGTTTTGCACCGGCCCTTTAAATATTTGGCGGCTCGAGCCGGAATATTAATTGCCCGGTCCGAACTTTAATTATATTATATTCTTCTCAAATATATCACGGCCCAAATGCCTTCGAGTTTTAGAACAAAATAAAAGGTTAGATAGGTTTGCTCAATATTAAAGCTTCTGACCATTAAACTAAATTCGCAAAAAAAAATAGTTTTTTTTTAACAAAAATGATTTGCGGACGCACGCGATTGATCATTTTTCCTAATTTCGAAACACCTAATAATTGTAGAGGGTTAACTGTGATATATTATTAAATTTGTCATTATAAGGCTGCGGCTAGTGAAAAAAAAGGTATAAAAGAAAAATAATCGAATTGATTAACATTGCATTGAGGTGGCTAGTGTAAATCAATTTTAAAAAAAAAATAAAATAAAATTTAAATTTTTTGTTAGGCATATCCTAAAACGACTAAAAAACTTTAATTTGGATTTAATATTAGCCGTTAAATTTTTTTTATTTAAAAAAAAATTTTATTATTTTTAAATTTTTTTTTACAATTTTGAAATTAAGCCGCAGCGCCTATATGTTTTGGCATTCCACTAAATGCAACCTTTAGCAGGTGGATGTTACGGCCAAGTATAGGAAGAAAAATTCTATTAACATTCAATTGAACCTTGAAATTTAATCAATTATAATGATGACACGACTAAGCATAATTTATAATAATCTTGTTTTTATTTTTTTTAAATTCTATCCCAAAAATGGAAATGATTGATCAAAATTAGTATTAAATTTAAAGTATATTAAATTAAATGATTCGAATTACATATGTTTAATTTTTCCTTTATGTTTTATTTACAATAAGTGCCATCTATGATTTAAATTTTTTTTTAAAATTATAACTAACCACGCCGTTAGTCAGGTGGAAAATTGTTGGTTGCAAGTATATACATGACATTTAGTATATTTAATCATTTTAAAAAAATACATCGAAAAAAGAATTGGGCAAGGTTCCCACCTGCCTTATTACGGATTTGGTAACAAAAAATATAAATATTATGATAATTTTACCACAATAATTATTTATTAAGGGTAATTTTGATATGAAAAATATTATAAGATAGAAAATGTAATTGCTGGCAGTATTCAGAAAAAAAATTAATGAATCTTTATGCGGAGAAGATTGGAATTTTTTAATTGAATATTGCGGCTAAAAATTTTAGGTTTATTCACTTTTAAAATAAGATGACTTAGTGATAAATTTTAAGTATTACCCTAATATCTCCCATTATTGTTGATTTGATTGCAATACCAAAATATGCGGGGTGTCGACAACGATTTCAATAATATCATAACTCTGTAGGATTTTTTGTATTTCGGGATAATAAAAAAATTTAATTTTATTCTGAGTCTTGCTAACAGTTACAGAATTGCCAAAATTTTATTCTGGGTTAAACTTTATGAATTAGATAGTCTGTTACGAAACATTATTAGAATTTAGAACTGAAATTTTAACGTTACCAAAAATTTGCAATATGTGGACAAAAAACTTGGATTTTAGTTAATAATTTTAATAAATAAATAAATTACTATAAATTGGCTTCATTAAAAAATTATTGAATATGTTGATTACATAACCGTTTTGTTTTTACATTAGTATATGAATTTCCCGTCACTTTTCTATCTCCTACGCAATTTAATCTAAACGGCCAAGCTGTAAAAGTTAAAGATTTAAACATTCACCGACAAGGTCTGTCATCTTTTGTAATTGTTCATCCAAACTCGTCTCACCAAAACGTTCGATTTGTTAAAGATAATGAAAATACACTGATTAATATTGAAGTAAGCTGCCAAACTTGATTAATTTTTTTATAATTTTTTAGTTTGAAACTCTTACAAAGAAAGTTTTTAATGTTGTCACATACCATTACATTCATATTTTGATATTGTCACTACATTGAAATTGCTATCGAAAATATTTTTGTTGACTCGTTCAACAAATCACATTTTTTATAGAAGCTCTAACAAATTAAAATAAATAAAATCTTAGCATTTAAATATTACCATGTTCGTTATTAAATTTAACGTTTAAACTTTCTTAAATATCTAAAGGGAGAACAATTGGAATATACCATGATCAGCGGACAAAGGAATAAGGATCATACCAAAGGTGGTGCAACTTCTGGCGACCTAAACAATTATTTTGCACCAATCACGGGTACTGTCGATAAAATATTAGTAAAGGCGGGAGACATGGTTAAGACTAACCAACCCTTACTCATAATATTGGCCATGAAGATGGAGGTTTGGATTGTTTATACACTGTTTCCCTATGATTTAGTTAGTTATATTTTGTTAAAGCTTTGTAAGTTTTTATTGGTTGATATTAAACAAAAGCATTCTTGTGATATTTTAATATTTTATTAAAGTATATCATACGTTCGCAAAAAGACGGTAAAATTACAGACGTTAACTGCAAAGGTGGGGATTTGGTTGATCGCAACAAATTGCTTTTATCAATCGAATGAACATCACACCTTATTATGTTTGACCATTAAACAGTATTTTAAAGGTGAAAATCAATTATTGGCTCGTTTTATCACTATGAAACGCCTCAAATTACTGATTTATACACCTACCTATATATTTACCCATACATAAATATTAACATAAATGTATATTTGTAAGACAAGTCAAAGTTAAATTTGCATTTATATATTTTTTGAAAAACTTTTAACATTATAATATTGAAAAAATTGTAGAAAGAGAAAACTATTCAGCTTTTCAATACATCTGATTTCAAATGATTATTTATTTTTTGCAGGCATACAGTCTGATATGTGTTATAAATTTGTTACAACAGTATTTTTAATGTATTTTTCAATCCCTAATCTACAATGCAATTTTAAAAAGATTATGATTTTTTAAACTTATATTTATTTTGGAATAAAATACAAATTAATTATTTAAATAAATATTTGTAAATAATCCAACAATCTGTAATTTGTACTGGAGTAAAAACATTTATCCATGCACTTGCCATACACGAATAATGTTATCAGTATAACCAGCAAATAACGTTTGCCCATCAGCAGACCAAGCTAGCGAAATGCAATTCGGAGCTTTTTGTGGTTTATCCGTTTTAGTTGAGGATATAACTTCTGGTCTTAAATCCTCCTCTAGTCGTTTTTCTTCCAAGTCCTGTCAATAATGTTTGATAGTACAGAAATTTAATATTAAAGTATAGTTATCTTTATATCCATAAAAATATTTGTGGCTAACTAATAAAAAAATAAAGGTTTCTTAGCTATATGCCTATAAATAATACCCATATTTTGATGCTTGGCCCAGCTGCAGCACAAAGCCAATATCGATTGGGGCTAAAAACAAGAGCGTTTATAGTATCCTTGGCATCTAATGTGTAAGAATGCTTGTTGTCATTTAAATCCCACAACATAGCTAAACCATCCTGAATATCGAGGGGAAATAGATATGTTTTTTAAACACCATAATTAAATAATTTCCATAAATCAAATTATAAATTAAAAGTAAAGCGAATTTAAATGGGATTTATTGTTTGATATAGTTAACAAAACTAAATATTTACTTTTCCACCAGACGCACAAAGAGAACCATCAGGGGATACAGTAACTGTATTAAGGTAGCCTGTGTGTCCATGGTGATTAACTTTGAGTTTGCAATTATTCAAATTCCATACCTAAATTAATGCAGAATATTTATGTTACCACCTTATATGTAATAATAAAAGAAAAAGAATTTGAAATATATGCAAAATAATTATACCTTAACAACCTTGTCCCAACCTGCTGAAACTATGACAGGGTTAGCTGCACATGGGGAAAACCTAACACATGAAACCCAATCTGTATGACATTCATCCTTTAAAATAAAAATAATATTTAATTAACATATGACATTAATTTAAAAAATCATCAAAGGGGCTTGGGTAATATAAAATATTCATTTACTTAAAAAAGACAATCATCTTAAATCATCTAGTATAGATGCTAAACAAAAATTTTAATTTATTATAAATTATATTAATTTTTAACTTGAATGGTGTATTTGCATTCTCCCAAGATGTTCCATAATTTGATAGTGTGATCTCTAGAACCTGACAAAATTTGCCTATTGTCACATGAAAATGCAACACTTAAAACATCTTTGCTATGACCTTCAAACCTTCTTGTGGTAACACAACTAACGAATATAAATATAGGTAAAAAATACGATTCTAAATCCCAAAGCCTTAACGTTTTATCCCAAGAGCCAGATATGGCAAATTGCCCATCTGTTGATAACACAACATCAGAAACAAAATAGTTATGCCCATGTAAAGATTTGTATGGGTATCCATATTGCTGGTCATCTCTGGTCAATCGCCAGGTTATAAGTGTTTTATCTAAAAAAATTAATTTAAATATTTATAAAAAACAAATATAATAAAAAAAATTATACCCCTTGATGAAGAGACAATGACATCAGGATACATTGCATTTGTAGCAATTTGAGTAACCCACCCATTATGACCAACTAATTTTCCTTTTAGGGAAATTTTGGTCGACGACATGCTTTACAAACTGGAAATAATTTTCAGCTGATTTTAACTACAAATCGATTATTGTCCTAAAATAAATTGATGCATTCATAAACACTTGAATAACACTATATATCTTTAAAAATCTTATATACTATTAGATTTTGTTCTTATTTTGTTAATATATAATAATCAAAGCTAGTAATTAAATTTTGGTCTAAGTCTAACAAATTTTATGTAAAACTAAGAAATTCTATTGGAATCCGCATGTACTCCCCTTGGTATATTTTAATGTTAAAAACCATGATATTGCCTTATTGTAAACTATATAAAAATTGCAACCTTATTTTTTAGTTAATTAAATAGTTTTACATATTAGTTATATATAATAATTGTATTGTAAAATAATTATATAAATTATTTTTTTCTTCGCTTTAATATATCTTGTTATTGTCAAGGTGAGATTATTCCTGGGTTATGTTAAAACTTCTGTGTTATGTCATCAATCAATATAGTTGAGGGTTGACGGATTTGGCTAGGGTTAGGCATGCCTAACCCTAAGACGTACAACAGAACAAAATCATTAGTATATATTTAGGTTTATTAAACAAACAAAGAACACTGTTGATAAATCATCTGGTATTTTTATATACATGTCTTATCTTGACACAATCGGCCTTAACAAAATCTTTCTTTTCTAGCAATTCAAATAAGGGGCCTTTAAAAAAAAATACAATATTCTTAGTTTGCCCTAGAAACAGAACAAAGAGATTTTTATATATTTAGTTATATTAAAGTAACAAATCACCTGACAATAAATTAACTGGTATTGGTATATCCATGTCCTATCTTGACAGTTATTAAGGTAAAAATAGCCAATAATAATTTTTTATCCATAAAACTTGCTAAAAATAATCTATTAGACCTAAAAACACGATGTTATCAACAATATTGATACATTTTCTTGATTGAGATTTAATTACCGTAATTTAGTAAATTAAAAAATAATTACCATAACATTTTTCCACTTTGTGTTAAATAAAATTTACTATATATATAATTAAATGTATTGGTTGAAAACTAAACAGCACGTATTAAATTTTTTTTAAATAATAAAAATATAAAGTTTAAATCTTCAATAATTCTTAAAAAAATTTATAGCTTGTGTAATATTATGTAACACAATATGCAATTTTTACTGTATATATTATTGATGTAATATTATGTAACCCAATGTTTTGTAATGTGTTTTCATACCAGCACTCGCCATGTTTCTTAGTTTTGCTTTAAATATTAATGGAATATATTACAACTAATTTTATTAAGGCTGGTTTACATTTTGTTCTTTTTTAAGCGGTGAGGTGTCGTGCGCGTGCTAACACACACGAAGCTGAAGAGAATAAGAAAATATTGTTATTTTAATTAATTTTTTAGTGGAAGTTTTTTTGTGGTAAAAAAAAAGAATTTGTTTTGTGTTGGCGGAGTGCCGAGAGTAATCATGAAATATTCGATGTTTTGATGCAATGAAATTAATAAATTGTTTAAAATAAAATATAAAAGTCTGAATAATTGAATGTTTAAAATAAATATAAAGGTTTACAATTTATTCTTTATCCTAATGCCCCTCGCCCTGATAATAATAATCCCCGTCTTTTCCCCCGCGGAGCACGGCAATATTAATACCTACCTTTGGCCCCTGGATAATAATAATAACCCCCTTTGGACCCCAGTATTCATTAAGTCCCAGTTTTTGTCAACGGCCACGAGCTTGTCAATGAGTTCCTTAATTATGATTCGCCATTTTATTCTATACTCCTTTGTGTTCGAAAATGATCAGCCATTTTATTCTTTGTTCCTTTATATCTGGATATCATGTGAACATGTTAATCAACAACGGTGCTAGTAATAATAAATAATAACAAATAAACGTGTGAGGGATTAAAAGATAATCGAGCAAAAAAAACAGGGATCATTTCTTATGTCCCATTCGACAAAAACCCGGGCATTTTGCCCAGCCAGAGGTCTTTTTAGCCTCTCAAAATAAACCAAAAACATAAATCAATTATGGGATCATTTTACCCAACCAGAGGTCTTTTAGCCTCCCAAAACAAACCAAAAAAAACAAATTCTTATGGGCTTTTAAAACTATATTCATAAACATATTATTACTTGTCTTATATGAATAACCTTAAATTTGAATATCACGTTCTCTCTTAAAAACATTTTATTTATAACTTTATCTTGTTAACGTTCTTTCTTAAAAACATTTTATTTATTAATTTGAATATCTTATTAAAGTTCTCCCTAAAAACATTCTATTTATAAATCTAATATCTCGTTAACGTTTCTTTTACTAAAAATATTCTTACTAATAGATTTGAATAACTTCTGAACACTTTATTTATTTAAATATAGAATGTTAACGAATAAGCAAAGTCAATATATATATAACCGATAATTATACAAATACACACATATATAATTTCTTTATATTTTTTTTTTCATTAATAAATTTATTTTAAACATTACTAAATTGACCCAAACCAACATGGAAATTAGTCGCGTGTGTACTTAGACTTATGCAAAACGCCACCTCCTCCCTTCTTTACAAAGACCCAAAATAACCCTTCCATAATAAAATTTAGATGCAATGGCCAATTAAAAAAGATTAAAATGTTAATAAAAATAATTAAAATGTTTAAACAAAAAAATATGTTAGGGAACGTGCAAAGTGAGTTTTTATTTTCGTGAAATTTTGAAAATTTTGGAAAAAAAATTTTGTAATAAAACGCAAAATTCTAAAATGTTGCCAAATTTAATATATGCACATAAAATGCTTTTTCTGAAATAAAAAAATTTTGAAAAAATTTTGAAAAAAAAATAAATTTTTAAAATTTTTAGAATTTTCAAAATTTCATGAAAATAAAAACTCACTTTGCACGTGCCCTTATTACAAAATTCATTTCTATCACAATCCATACGCATAATCAACATTATGTCTATTAAAATCACAAAAAAAAATTTCTTTTCTTTTTTCTTTTTCTACTATACAATTTTCAAACTCGATTTTTCTTTGCTACGCTAGATCTCGGAGATGGTTTGTAGTTGAGCGACGTATGAGGTGTGGTTTTGTAGGGTAGGTTGAGAAGGTGTGCGCAAAGATAGTTAGGAAGCGATCGAGACTTCCGGTGGGTGTGAAAAACCTAACTTTAAAAAGTTTTTTTGAGCAGTAGCAATAAAAAAAAAATCGTTTGTCGAAAAGGTGCCTAGGAATGTCGAGTTTGTATTTTTATCCACTAGGAAGTTTTATTTTTTGTTTAAACGACGAAATTCTCTCAGGGCTTTAAATGATAAGGTTTTATTTTGAAATTTTTTTAGGTTAATTATTATAATATTGCCCACATTTTTGAAAAGTTTCGAGATTTTATCAGCTTCCGTTACCGAGATATTTAAGGTTAAACAGGGGATTAAAATTTGAACTTTACACTCGGGATCGGTTTGACAAAACTTCTGACTACAGATTTTTCTTAAATTTTTATCGAATCATAATAGTATAGTCCTTTACCTTTTCTCAAAATTTCAGACTCTTTTAGGAGCCGAGTTAGCGGCCCGGTACCGAAAGGTACATAAATGTACCTTTTGGGATTTCGGTCTTAAAGAGTAGTTAAAAAATATTTTTTAAACATCCTTATCCATAATATATGTAAGCAAGTTAGGTCCTTAAAATTTATGCAAATTGAAGCTCTTCAGCTATAGCGGTGTGAAAGACCTAGGGCGCCAAACCCTAAAAATCATGTTGCTCTGTACGAATTAAATTAACACACAAGTAGGTCGCCAAAACGATCAAAATTTGTCTTATCCTATTCCTTAATGATAGTTTTATCGTGGTATAAAGTGATTGACATAGCTACTTTATTTGTTTTGCTAAGATTGGGTACACCTATAAGCAGGCAATACGTAAAAGTTAAATTTTATTTATAATACATATATATTCTATTTTAAATGTTTATATTAATTTATTATATTAACCAAAGTGGTCCGGGCCCGGACCCCCTTTGTTTAGTAAAATAATATTATAGTGAATAATTGTACCTTAAGACAACTGTCTTAATTAAGAGGGTAAGCAAAATATTATGTAAGATATTGTTTATCTGAAAAATTAGAATAAATCTATTTTGACTATCACCAAAACCTCATATTTTGACAACCGTCAAAATCCCATATTTTGAGTTGAACATTTTGAACTAAACTAATTTAAATACACGAATTGACCAAACCTTTGGAATTCAAATGGAAAAAGAATTCGAAGATGTTAACCTTTACAAACACTATATAATGGCCTTTATTACAACTTAAACTTACTTATAAAATTTTTATTTTCCTTTTTATTTTATTTTAATAAAATAAATATTGGTGTCAGAAAACACCTTGTCGGAGGCGTTCGACAGAACCCACGCAGTCCTTAAACTTGGCCACCCCTGACAACCGCTCAACAAACAAAATATTCACCGTTCCAACCCTATAAATAAAATTCGATGCAAGATGTTAATTCTCTGTCAACTAAGCTATTCACAACGTTATATTGCTTAAGTTAATTCTTCCTGAAACCATCTATTCACAACGATATGTAAAACTCTATCCATTTTATATGATAATAAATGATGACGACGAGGTTTTCACCACAATGGCCCTAATTCCGAGGCAGACACTAGCATTAATGACATTTGCAGATAATTTTGCATGAGACACAGAATGAGCCCTATATGACAACGCCCAATGCGACCATATTAAGGACAGCAAAGCCCTATATGACAACGCCCAATGCGACCATATTAGAGAGCAGAGTCCTTTATGATGACGCTTGCGACCATATTGAGGACAGCGAGGTTGCCAATTGCGCGCTTTATGCTGACGCCAGCACCCGCATAAGTATTTAAAAGAAACTATTAACGATAGCTGGTGACTGATAACCTTTCAATGTTCAATAATTACTCTTCCGATCATTTCAATACTGCCATTCACGTCGATCCAATGCCACACAGCTTAATCTCAATCAAATTTTAATAATGGAGCAAAAAAAAACGGACGTGTTTATCTGAAAAATTAGAATAAATCTATTTTGACTATCACCAAAACCTCATATTTTGACAACCGTCAAAATCCCATATTTTGAGTTGAACATTTTGAACTAAACTAATTTAAATACACGAATTGACCAAACCTTTGGAATTCAAATGGAAAAAGAATTCGAAGATGTTAACCTTTACAAACACTATATAATGGCCTTTATTACAACTTAAACACACTTATAATATTTTTATTTTCCTTTTTATTTTATTTTTAGAAAATAAATATATAAAAAATTTTGATATATTTCATTGTAATTGTTTTTATAAAACAAATATTTGTCTCAAAAATAAGACATATGTTTAAAAAATATTTTCTTTTTTCTTTTTTTTGAATTTAATATTAAACATATGTTAATTATTTCTTTCTTATTCCAAACAATACTTAGCCAGTTTTGATCATTGAAATTTTCAGTAATCAATTTTTGGGTGAGTAATTGATACATCATTTGGCGAAAAAATATTAATTTGTGCTGCTCGGCACCAAAAACACAGCACGGAACAAAGTTATTTTTTTATTTTTTTAGATTCATCCTGTTACATTACCTACAAATCACTATTAATTAAATCAATAAATTCAAATATCCACACTTTCAATACAAGTATTTTTCTTTTAATTTTTAGATTCATCCTGTTACATCACCTACAAATCAATATCAATTATACCAATCAATTTAAACATCCACACTTTCAATACAAGTATTTTTCTTTTAATTTTTAGATTCATCCTGTTACACCTACAAATCATTATTGATTAAATCAATAAATTCAAACATCCACACTTTCAATACAAGTATTTTTCTTTTAATTTTTAGATTCACCCTGTTAAATCACCTACAAATCACTATCAATTATATCAATCAATTTATACATCCACACTTTTAATACAAGTATTTATATTTTAATTTTTAGATTTATCCTGCTACATCACCTACAAATCACTATTAATTATAACAATTAATTTATACATCCACACTTTCAATACAAGTATTTATATTTTAATTTTTAGATTCATCCTGTTACATCACCTACAAATCACTATTAATTATAACAATTAATTTATACATCCACACTTTCAATACAAGTATTTATATATATTATTACCTTTGTAGAAATATGGCAGAATTAGATGGTTACAAACATTAAATAATAATGCATCGCCTCAGATTATATGTAAGCATTATTAAATTAATTTATAATTATGAGATAAATTATATATGATTTACATATTTAGTGTCAAAAATAGACGAATATCATGGTATCTGTTATAATATTAATCATTTGCATCCTCGCATTATACGTATATATATTTTTTATACGTAATATCTACTTTATACACAAATATATACTTATTTTTTAATTTTATATTTATGATGGATAAATAATAGTTTCACCAATCGAAAATCGCAGAAGTAACAGGTTGTAGGTAACAACAAGGATTAGGTATTAATTAAATATTGCTTTATTCTTTTGATATGATGAAACTGCCCCCTCAGTTTATGATTTATTTTATACAATCTGATAATTTAATTTAAAATTAAAAAGAACAAATAGAATCACTAAATGCAAAGGTATTATATGTCTAAAATTTTTATTTAATATACTAATATATCTTTCTATTATGAGTTTACTGTTGATATACTTGCAATGGGAATAATTTCCATCACGTTAAATTATTAATTATATGGTATTATTTTTAAATTTTATCTTTATTATAGTTATACCTTTTGAAAGCTGAATAAATCTTTGCTCTCAATGAGCAATTTGCTGTAATACGATAGAAAATATAAATATCATGAATATATACAATATTATACATTTTATATTTTGCTATGTTTTTTATATTTTAATCAAAAATAAATATTTCAATATATCAACTAATTGTATTTTTCCTCTCAATGGCAGCGTCCGCAGATATTTTGAATTCTATATATTTAGATACAAATGTCCGTGACAAAATTTTATTAAGAAATTACCTAACAGCCGTTTTTTGCCTTTTAACCTAGCTTAAGATACATATTTACCGCGGACGATTTTTACATTATGAATACTACAAAAATTTTTTAGAATTCTAATATATCCACTAATTGTATTTTTGCTCTCAGTGAGCAAAATTTGCTATGAGAAAGATTTGCCTAACATTTTTTAAGTTAATAATTTGGTAATTACGAACTCCGATAACAAGTTACAAATTATAAATATATGTTTTTTATAATCAAATTAAATATTTAAATATATCGACTGATCGTGTACACAGCCAATCAGTTTACTTAAAATGTCGTGTACACAGCCAATCAGTTTAATTAAATTGTCAAGTTGCCCGGGCGGAGCCGGGCCACATGGGCTAGTTTATTTAAAAAATTCCAGGAACTCGCTTAGTTTATAAAATAACCTAATTCTTAATAATGATGCATTTCTTGTGAAGTTGTCCGGTTTTTTTTTGCTCGAATATCTTTCACTCCCCCGCATGTAAGTTTGTACATATATTTGTTATTATTTATTATTACTAGCACCGTTCCGGTTGATTAATTATTATTGTTTACATGTTCACATGATATCCACATATAAAGGAACAAAGAATAAAATGGCTGATCATTATCGAACACAAAGGAGTATAGAATAAAATGGCGAATCATAATTAAGGAACTCCTTTACATAAATATTGCTGTTCTCGGCAAATTAAATTTTTCACGATAACATTTACCTGTAAGCGAATTATTAGAATAATAGCTATTTTTAGAATATTCTATTGACAAGTTCGCAAGATAATATATCATTATCATTGACGTGATTTGGGGCCAAATGGGACGGTTATTATGCAGCGCCATTGGGGTAACTTGGGGTATAAAGCGGAAGTTATTATTAAATATCCTGTCATTGACAAAATGCGCGCCATAAGGGAAAGTTATTATTACTAGGATCTCGTCGACTGCGCCAATTGACAGACTCGTGGCTGTTGACAAAAACTGGGACTTGATGAATACTGGGATCCAAAGGAGGAAAGTTATTATTATTATTATTTAGGGGCCAAAGGTAGGTATTAATGTTGCCGTGCTCCGCGAAAAGACGGGGATTATTATTATCTGGGCGAGGGGCATTAGGATAAAGATTAAATACTTGTAAACCTTTATATTTATTTCAAACATTCAATTATTCAGACTTTATATTTATTTTAAACAATTAATTAATTTCATTGCATCAAAACATCGAATTCTTCATGATTGCTCCCGGCACTCCGCCAACACAAAACAAATTCTTTTTTTTAACCACAAAAAAACTTCCACCAAAAAATTAATTAAAATACTAATATTTTCTTATTCTCTTCAGCTTCGTGTGTGTTGGCACGCGCACGACAACTTGCATAATTTTTTAAGCTGCGCTGGGTAGTAATAACTAATCTGCATTTTTATCTCTAATAAACATCCTAACCATTTTTGCGTGTGTAAACTCAAGGCCGAAAACAAATAAGAGATTAGTTCGAACAATTAAACCGTCGGCCCGTTATATTTATTTTGACCCACGTCCCGAATTTCAAAACACGGCAATTTTAAATTACAAAAAAATTAAATACAGAGTGTATAAGTATTACATATAAATAAAGCATATTTAAAATATCTTTGCAGCACATTTTTATTTTCGATTTGATTTGATATACGGCACACCAGGGCGGGCGTTTTAAATTTTGGTAACTTGATTGCCATAAGGGCTTTAGAAAAGCAAGAGAGGAGCCCTAAATCTAGTAGTAAAATTTTCAAAAAAGAAAGGATGTTTTTTAAATTAGTAAAATTACGCCATTTGGTGTTTCGATTTTATTTACTTGTTGTGGTCAAATATTAACATAGTTTTTTAAAGTTTAAATGCTTATACTCGAGCAATTTTAAAAAACTGAGGATGAATATTACCTAACATATATTTGTAATTTTAAGTCCAGGGCCATAAATGGGGGGGGGGGGGGGGGGGGAGGGAATTAATAATTATTAATTTTGTCAGAATGAAAGTGTTTGGATCCCGCCCCCCCCCTCCCCCCCATTTACAATCCTTTTAACACGCGATTAGCATTGTGGGGTCCATATGGACCCCAGCACATCTTAATTTTAAAATATCTTTACAAATATTATATATTAAGGGCTAAATTTTTGTTACTTTTTTCTAAATTATATAATAAAGTAATATAAATTTGGTCTAAGTCTAATAACAAAATTAAATTAGGGGTCATATAGACCCCACCCTCTCAATTTCAATGTTGAAAACTATGTTATTGCCTTTATTTAAATTTAAACTTAAATAATGCAACCTTATATTCTAGTTATGAATAATTATAATTATTAAGTATACAAAACATTTATATTGTATAATAATAATATGAATTATTTCTTTTTCTCTTTAAAATAATTAGTTTTAATGGTAAATAAAAAAATAATTTTTTATATTAAAGTATTTTTATTTCATTAAAATCTCGAAATATGTTTTACCAGACGAAAAAAAACTTGATCACATTAAATTTATTAACATGATTTATTTTATAATATGGTAAAATAAAAAATTTTAACTTTTCAGATTTTTTTCTACTTTGTGTTAAATAAAATTTGCAATATTCAATAATGATAACTTATATTAATCTATAAATATAGAGCACGTATTTCTTTTCAAAATCATAAAAAATTAAATCATAGATTAAACTCGTGAAGTTATAGCGGTAATTCGCGTTACAAATTTCTCACCCTACCATTCGCTGGTTAGTGCCTTCATATTAGGTTAATCTTAGGACGTTATTACGTTCAATTGTTACAAACTTGATCCTAATTCTATATTTTTGTTTTTTTTTGAAAAAGCAGGAAGAATTTAATTTTTACTTCAGAATTAAAAAAACATTTTGAGTGACATAACTTTTATTTAATCGACTTATTAATGTTTAGCTAATTAAACAGTTATATAACCTAATCAATCAGAAAATTAGGACAAAAGCTGGGCAAGCAAACCCAAATTTATGTATCTAAGATTAAATAACACAGGTCAACAATTTTTTGACAGTTATGGGTTAACTACAGTGATCAAACATGCCATCTTAGGGATCATCAAATCCGTTTACCGTTTTTCTTAATTAAACTTAGTTATGTTATATTGAAAATCTAAGAAAAAAGGTAAAAAACCCAAAAAAGATTTAAAAAAAAATACATTGAAAGTTTATTTTGCATATTCACAATAGTTAAACTGTTAAATTCAAACTTCAAATAATATTTTAATTAAAAACCGATAATATATCGTGTCATATTTAAGTTTGGATGCGAAATATTTTGAATTATCTAAATGCCGACGTAAGAGCTTGATATATTAATAAAATTTATTTTTCATTATGTGTGATTAAAAATATAAGTTACAAGGGATTAAAAAAAGATTTTTAAATTTTTCCTTTTTAGGGTATATTTACATCTGTCAATTCGGTCAAAAAGGCCATTTTTTGTTATAGGCTGATCTAAGGAGCCAAAGACGGAAGAAACTAAGAAAAACGAAAAATATGTATGAGATAAGGCCATCATGGGTATGCATTTTTTTATGTTTTTATAAAATTCACGTTTCTGTCATTGATATTTGTTGACCTGTGTAATAAGTCAGATGACCACGTATCGCTTGTTTATTTTAAATGGCAATTCTCTTAAATAAGCCGTTTTGATGCACTACAATGGACAATCGAAAATAGCAGCATTCTGAAAGGTTCGATTAACTATATGTTAATTGTGCCATTTTTTGTAAAGGGTGGATATTCCTTATTTACTAAATTGGAATGAAATAATCATACATCGGAAAATTCCTAGAAGAACGGATTCAATGCTATTAAATCGGCCAAGAAAACTTCCCAAAAGCGGCGAATTTCAACCTCAAAACATCAAACCCACCATATTTTTCAATTAAAATCAAAATACAAAAAATTTGTCTGAAAAATTACTAAATCGGCCAACAAACGCGAAATTCAATAAAAGCAAATTTTTAACAAACATCAAAAGGGACTATATTAAAATCTAAAAAAAAATTTTTTTTATATACAAACCATAATTCCTTAAAATACCGACAATATTCGAAAAAAATTTCTGAAAATCAAAATTTTTAAAATTACCTAAAACATCAAAGGTTTTAATGTTACAAACTACAACAAGCAACAATTAAATTTAAACTCTCAACTTTTTCACTAAAATCTCAATCATTAATATTTATATTAGTTTGAAAAGATTTTTTCATAAAAAGCTTTTTTTCAGTTTATATTACTTAGTATAGATTAATTATAACTTAGTTAAAATTGCATGTCATCTTACAAATAATGAAAAAAATGAAGTTCATAGCTTTAAACTCAATTAGTGGTTTGAAATTGGAGTCTTTTAAAATATTTACTTTATTAAAATGCTCTGAAACTGTTCATAACTTAGTAGAAATAAATCGAGCAAAATTGTTAAAATGATTGAATAAATTTAATAAATATACAATTTAAACTTAAATGCTAAGGTTTATTATTTTAACTCAGCAAAAACCCACTCGAACTTAATTTTTTGAATATTAAATATATTTAAAATTTCTCCAAAACTTAATTTAAATCTAGAGCGCTACCTAAGAAATTTTAAATTTATAAATGATATAACAAAATCCAGTTAAACTTGAGTGTTAATTGAGAACCAAAAACAACATATGTACCATGAAAAACTAAATATAATAATTTTATATAAATTTTAAAAATTAAATTTAGTATCGCCAAAAAAACTAGGTTTTAAAATAGTTGCTCACCCCTCACTCTTATGAAAATTTTGTCGTTCAAAATGTTTCTTGGGTTCGTGAAAAAAGAGAAGGAGCCTCATAATTTAAAAATTTGAAGCTCCTTTTTTTGTAAATTATTTTTTATCCTCGGATAAATATGAAATTATTATTCTTTAGTTTTACCTTTTCCTACATATAAAAGAGCTTAGTGGGGAAAAGCTGATATTATTTTAAAATGTGGATAGTAGTAAAAATTTTGCTACGTTTAAATCCAATTTACCTATGCTCAACTGTGTGAGCACATATTGATACTAAATGACTGTTTAAAAACACCTGAGAATCAATATTCTATATAAACATAAAATTCTATATTTAAACATATTTATATACGTTTATATACTCTCATAACATTATTTCTTGATGAAATTAAAATTAACAACAATAACACTGGACAACAAAATTAGGACGAACCTAAGCATCATTTATGGCAACTATGGTTTTTGGTCAAGTTTTTGGCGCTGATCACGAATATGAAATCAGAATTTTAGCCAATGCCTCAGATTTTTAGTTATTCGGTGTCAAAGTCGAGATTTTTCAATTTTTGGGGTATTTTGGGCTTCTATATCATAAAACCTATGGGTAGTAACAAAAGTTTAAAAATATATTTAGATAACGGAAACATTCATTATTAACGTAAGGCGTTTTAATTTTTTTAATAATATTTAATTTTTTTTTATTTTTATAAAAATTAGTGGTTTTCGTCATAAAATCCGTTTTTTGATCCTAAATAACATAAAAGCAAATTGCTAATAATTTTAGGTAATAACCTTTTTTAGATATGTTTTTTATAAGGAATCTGAATATGCCAAAAGATTTTTTGAAAAATTAATAGTTTAGGAAATTTTGTGAATTTTTTTTTCGAACTTTGGACGCGGTTTAAAAAAAATTAGAGGCATTGGAAAAAAAACTAAACCTGGGATCGTTATCGCTAAAAAATTCTCTACAGAACCCTTAAAAAATTGTTTCTGTTGTTTTTTTTGTTGTCCAGTGTAATCATCGGTTATAAACACACTCTCAATCATTTATTATGATGTTGTTTTTCCAAATTAAAATATTGAAGGTTATAATTAATAAAATTTAGTTTAATTAAATTTTGGTTGAACATTTCGCGACCTTATTTATTAATCTAATTTTGATTTTGTAATAAATTAAAAATAGTATTTTTTAAGGTTAACTTGTCCTTTCCTAATGTTTTTTAATAAAATTAATAGACTATTGCATATGTCATTTATTAGGTATAGCTGGCAAGTACATTATGGAAATGGTATATTTCATTAGTGTCAAAAACACCGACCTCAGTTTTACAAATTTCACAGAGCACACGTTTATATATATCAACTTTGGTGTAATCCATCTTAGAAGGGTCTCCATCTTTACTGTTTAATTCGATTGGAATATCAGAAGGAATAGTTTGATCAGTGTCACTTTCAATGTCAAATTCTCCCTCAAAATCGTTATTTTCATCATCGATATTTCTTGCCCTTTGAAATGCAATTTTTTTCTTGCGTCGCCTTTTTGTACCTTTTATATCTTCGGAATCTTTTGGGTAATATAAGTTTTGGGATTTATCTATTGTGCAGTTGTTAACAAACATGGCCCGGTATTGGGTTTTGTATAAGGCATGTCTATATAATAAAGATGGAAAATCCTAAGGTATACTAAAAATAAGATATTGACATGTGATAAACTAAAAAAATAATAAATTTAAAAATAGTTCTAATTAATTAACTTACCTGACAAAGATATATTTAAAACCTCATAATTATAATAGATATAATATATTCTTAATTGAAAAATTACATGTTGTTTAATCAATTTTTTTTTAATTTAGTTAATTTAATTTATAATTTTTTTCAATATTAGGACATATAGGCGTAGATTCTAGTGATCGATAAGTATACAAGTATAACGTAAAAAAAAATTAAAAGTTAAAAAAAAACTCGGAGCACAAATAATTCCACATAAATTTTGGTTTAAAAAACCTTGCTTAAAAATAATATATTCAGGATTTTAAAGACCACAATGACAAATTTTAATATAAACATCTACCTTTGACAATCCAAGCAAAGCAAGCTCATACAACAAGGACAATTTAGGACTGCATCCGATTGGGGTAGCTTTTTGTGTCTTTCTGATTGAGGATAATGAGGCATTATATTAGCTCGGCGTAGGTCGTCCACAAAGGACTGATTTTCATCATCTGAATGAGAGTCATAAAGGTCTTCATCCTGCTTAATAGATTGTTTGGGGTTGTCTTGCAAACCTAAGTCTGTTATATTAAAAGTAAAGGGTGCAAAAAAATTAATAACTAAAATACATTCATAAAAGAAGTTTCTAATTCTATAATTAAATTGAATTTTAGATGCTTACCTTAGATAACATATATTTTTTAATATAAATAGCAATAAAAAGTGCACTTTCTAATAAATGACAGGATAATAAATAGTTGATTCATTGCCTAAGCTATATTTAATATTTAGAGCAATTGAAATGAGGGCACACACTGTATATATTAACATAAATTTTTTATTAAGGTGGCCTAAAACGTTTAAATTTAAATGCATATAGGAAAAGAAATATAGGGGAGCCAAAAATTCATAAATGTTTTACAATCAAAAAATAATTTATTTATATTTATCAAGAATAAAAATTATAGATGTTTACATTAGCTTGTAATTAATATTAGATCAGGTGCTGCCTTTTCTATAAATGCAAGTGAACAAATCATATATAAGTCAAACCAGTTTTATATTTAAACAAGCAATATAAAATATTTATAACAAAAAAAATATTTGAGTTTTATGCATACAAAATTATTTAATCAACAATAATTACGTTTAAAAACAGTTTATAAAATATTAAAAGCCATTATTTTTTTTTCTAAGGAAATAAATTAGATAACCATTGCATTTTTATAAACTTAACTAATTAAGTACCTATATTATCAAGTCCATTGACAAAATAAAAGATTAAGTTAATAATAGTCCAAAAACTTCCATTGAATGTCAAAGCCATGTATGACATTATTTTTATAACTAAATTGGCAATTACACCATATATGGGGTAATATATTTTTAAAATGCTTTGCAAATTACACATAAACGTTATTCTTAATTAAATATAGATTAAATTAAATACAAAATTTACAAATTTTATTCAAGCTTATTAAATTTAAATTACAAGCCAACTTTAGCTGATTTAACACTTAATAACAAGAGGCTACACAGAATATATTGATTGTTCAAATTTATTCTAAAAAAAATGTGAAATTAAAAATGTTAGTATAGATTATAAATACCTTTTCCATGCAATGCATCTTCATACGTATTACATATTTCATCTAATTCATCTTTCATTGCATCTTGAAAGCTTTTCACGTTTTCCTTTTCATCCAAACTTTCATTTGACTTTTTGAAATGCCGAGTTCCATATTTGTCATGAAGATATATGTCAATATCTGGTAGCTCATCATTATTTGAGCTAAAAATTGGGCATTAAAAACTCATAGAATATAAACACAATTATAAATACATTATTGATACCTTAAAGAGGATTCGTCGTCTGAATAATCTTCTATATACTCATCTTGAAAATTAAGGTCCATTGTGAAATTAAAAATTTTGTTAATTTCGATGTTTCAAGCTCCTACCAGCATTCATTTGATTTTCAGCTGTTTTTTCGCTTCAACCACGTTTTAAAGTTTTGTTTTATTTTAAAATTTCGAATCATGACCGAATGGGAAATGGTTGGTAAGAAGTATAAGGGTAAAGCTCAGAATGGGTTTGTGGTTGAAAATTCTAGAATAAAGGGTGAGTTTTTTAAATGCTATTTATTCAGAGTTTATTTAATATTAATAGTTTTTATATTTTTAAGAATCTAATAAACATGCTGATTTAAAGGAAAAAGAAAATTTGAAAAAGAAAGTAACAAACAAACCTGAAATTAAATTGGCATCAATGGCTAAAGACAATAATTTAATAATTCAACCACAAACATTAGAAGAAGCATTAAAAATGGTATTAATTTTGCTTGGTTTTTCATCTAATTAGTTATATATTTTTCTTATATCTATTTTTTTTTAATTAGGTGCAAATAATGGAATTGCATAGCATTGTAAATAATGACAAAAATACTTTTCCAAATAACCCTATAATTTGGATTAAAGATCTTGCAGCTTTTTTATCAAAGCAACTTGAAGTACCTCAAAATACAACCAGAAATTATTCTGAGTTTGTGGAAGGTATGTGTTTTTATACATTTTTATTTTTAGGATACCCATTGTGTAGTTTTCCTCATAAGGCATTTTTGATGGATTTTATTGAATCTTGCCCAATTATGGATTGTGAATTGTTTTTCCATGATTACCTAAATCTTGTAGTTAAAAAGAATCCTCCAAGTAAAAAAAAACTATTTCTAAAGCCTAGTTAATACACTTCATGGGTATAATCTTATTCTTCAGGCAGTTTTGTTCCAAAATCCCAAAATTCTATTTGAAAATATTCTCAAAGTTAATATATCCTATTATTTATTTTTAGCTAAAAAGTTTATTTGAGGCATACAAGAGTAAGCAGCCAATCTGTTTGTCACTATTTTGGATTCTAAAGCAAGTTAATATTAAGAAATATCCTAAAGAAGCAATGCAAAGTAATTAAAAATATATTAAATATTTTAGTATGGTCCCAAATCTTACTTCCATTCATTACTAATCATAATCTTTTGAGACCCTCAATTAGTTATGTACAAAGGATTTTGAAGTATTCTTTATTTTGAAATTATATATAATTTACAATATTAGTTTACCAAATTACATTTTTTATGTGTCCAAATTTTTAAACATGCATTGTAATTTTTTGTTTAGGTTTGGACATAATAACCAGAATTTTGCTAGTCTAATGGATCCTGTTGATTTTATTCAATTTTTTGATGTGGTTCATAATTTATCAACTCCCCCACTTGATATTGACCCTCAACTTGAAGGAACATATTTGAAACTCAAAGTATAGTTATTACAATCCTGTAATACATTTTATTATAGTGAGAAAATTTTGATGAACAATATAACACAAAATCATGTCATAACAAATTTAATAACTTAAAATCATATTCTATTAACATAGAATCTTTAATTCTTTAAACAAAGTCTTTTAACTAAGTAATTAAAATCAAAATAATGATCTAAATCATGTGGACTTTTTTAACCAATCATGCATATTGTGCTACTATCTTTATGGGTTCCTATAAGCACTTTGGTGCCCCGCCATTAAATATGGAAAAAATATAAGCACTAGGGTTTTATATTGTACTTAATTTTAGCAAAAGAAAACCACTTATTTATTTTAATTAGGGGAGAGGGGCATTGAGTTTTTTTTGTATTACAAAAAATTTTAATGCTTACAACATAGGCTTATACTTAAATTGTGGATAACTCATAAATAATCCATAAATAATTTGGCCTGACTTGCCATCATCTGTAAATAGCTTGGGCGCTGGTAAGGGTGTTGGCACAAATATTTGTCTAGCAAGTATAAAACATAGTTAATTTATAATGGCATAGTTAAATTTAACTTTAACTGACATTTTTTTAGAAAATGTTATAAAAAATTCAGTATCCATATGATCTTATTACATATTAATATTTATGCTCCTTGTAATAATAACTTTAAATGTTTTATATATTTTTTTAAAATAAAATTGAGTGTTTAAAGCTTTTTTTAGTCAACAAAATCCTACTTTTGGTATTAAGCTATAGTTTGAATTTAACTCCTTTCAAAAATTAGATATGTAATTTAATATTTATTACACAGATCGACTTAATGTCAGAAAAAACGTCTTTAACACAATAAGGAAATCATCCCTAATATGGTTTTATCTCATATATAATTTTCGTTTTTCAAAGTTTCTTTTGCCTTCGGCTATTTTGCTATATCCATATCGAAAAACTGGCCATTTTTGACCAAATTGACAAATTTTGTGACCACAATATCCTTAAAAGAAAAAATTCAAAAAATTTCCTCATTTGTATAACATATTTTTATCTCAAGTAATGAGAAATTGTATGTATAAAGCTCAGTCAACAATTTTTTTTTTTTTCATTGTTAGCTTTTTGCCATTGAGGCAGTGAGCTCTTTCAATTTAAGTCTCCATTTGTTTCTATCTCTACACTCATTTCTATTTAGATTGTGACATCTCATGCTAGCGTCTACCCTTTGAGACCAGGTGAGTTTAGGTCTGCCCCTTTTATTCTTGCCTTGCACTTCAATTGCATTTACCAGATTGCTTAGATACCCGTCTTTTTGCCTCATAACGTGTCCAAACCATCGGAGTCTGTTGATTTCGACTTTATTTTGTATGGGTGTTATGTGTAAACTTCCAAGTATATGATCGTTGCGGATCTTGTCTTTGCGAGTCACCCCGAGAAACATCCGTAGCATGCGCATTTCCATCGTTTGTAGTATTCTTTCATCGCTTTTTCTTAACGCTGTTGTTTCTAAGCCGTATGTTATTGCCAGTTGTACTATGCTTGAGTAAGCCTTGCCCTTAACTTTTATTGGTATATTTTTGTCGAACAGGACACCTGTCAACGATCTCCATTTTAGCCACCCAACTTTGAGTTTGTTCCTAACTTCTTGCTCGACGTTTTCATCGGATTGTAGGTAAGCACCTAGGTAGGTTGCTGTTGGCTTTGATTTGAGAGACCAGTCATCGTTAATTACCAGTTGTTCACCTTCTGAGCCTCCGAAAACTATCAATTCAGTTTTGTCTTTGTTAATTTTTAGGCCTAGCTTTTCAATCGCTTTTATCCAATTATTCAGACTTTCACACATCTCCTGCGGGTTTTCAGCCATTAGTAGAATGTCGTCAGCGTACAGTATGTGCCACGGTGGATTTGTGGCAACGCTCTTTGAGATCACGTCCATCACCGCGATGAATAGTAGGGGACTTAGGGCCGAACCTTGGTGCACACCTTCATTAATTGTAAATCCTTTCGATGTTCCTGACGAACTCCTTACATACGTCAAATTTCTTTCATACATACTCTGAACCAACTTGATATACATCTCAGGAACATTCTTTCTCCTCAAAGCCCACCATACTACTGATCTTGGAATTTTGTCGAAAGCTTTTTCCAAATCAACCAATGTGCAGTAGAGCTTTTTATTCTTTCTCGTGAAACGTTCTGCCATGTTGCGCACGGCATGAATCGCGTCAATTGTCGACCTTCCTTTCATGAACCCGCATTGCTCAATACCTATATCGATTACGTCTCTTAATCTGGCTTCTATGACTTTTTCGAAAAGTTTGAAAGTATGTGACATTAGTTTGATGCCTCTGTAATTGTGGCAGTCAAATGCGTCGCCTTTATTTTTGAAGATTGGAATAATGTAGCTTTCTTGCCAATTCGGAGGTATTTTCTGATATGTTAATATCGAATTGAATAGAGTCGTTAACGCCGAAATTCCCTCATCTCCTAAAGATTTCCAGCACTCAATGGGTATGTTGTCGGGACCTGTCGCTTTCCCGTTTGAACACTTTTTGAGCTGAAGGCTGACTTCTGATTTTGAGATTGGTGGTATTAGGTTACAGTTTGGGGGTATCTCCTCGAGCTCAATTCTATTTGTGTCGCTGTTCAGTAATTCATTAAAGTATTCTTTCCAACGCTCCAGTACCTTTGTTTGATCTACGAGAAGCTTGCCTTCTTTGTTTTTGATGAACTTTACGTTTCCGTCACAATCTCTTGACTGTCTTTCACGTTGCTTTGCCATCTTGTATACCAAATTTTGCCCACTTTTGGTGGCCATCTCCTTGTATGCTTGTTCATATACTTTCTTTTTCGCTTCTCGTACGACATTTCTCACAACTTTGCATTGTTCTTTGTAATCAAGCTTGTCGTTGGTCAGTTGACTCTTTTTCCATCGTTTGAGCAGCTTTTTCTTTTCTGATATTTCCCTTTCAACTCTTTCATTCCACCACCATGTAATTCTTCTCTTATCACGCCCACCTTTTGTAGTTCCAAGTATTTCTTTCCCGGCCGCTTTGAGTTTTGAAGATAACTCGCACCAGAACTGCGTAGGATTTGGTATGATTTCGCAATTGTATTCGCTGTCAAGGTTGCAGGTGATTGCGAAGGCTTCGTTTCTCTCCTTGAGCTTTGACCATTTGATTTGGGGAAGAAATTCTGTTTTGCTGAGCCTATGTTTCTGGCGCTGAAACGTGAAGTCCATCACCAGGAGCTGATGCTGCGCAGATATGGTTTCTGGGATGATTTTGCAATCTTTGATTCGTTTAAGCTGTCGTCTCGAAACTAGCATAAAGTCTATTTGAGATTGATTGGAACCACTTTGGTAGGTAATGAGATGGGATCTTCTTTTGCTGAAGAAGGTGTTGGCAATGGCCATGTCGAAAGCTTGGGCGAATCTTAGCAAGTGCCCTCCGTCATCATTGATCACTCCATAACCTTTGCCTCCGTGAACTCTTTCGTACCCCACATTTTCTTCTCCTACATGCGCATTAAAATCCCCTCCAATCATTGTCAGTTCCTCGTTTGGTATGTCCATCAGCACTGCTTCTAGTATTTCACGAAACTCTTCCTTTTCTTGGTTCGTAAGATTTGTTTGGGGTGCATACACCGAGATAACGTTGGTGACTTTGCCTTCAATAACCAGTTTGATTGCTATGATTCGCTCGGAAGCTCTGTTAACTTTAACGACTGTTGGAATTAGTTCTTGCGCTAGTATTATCCCAACTCCGTTGCGATGGTTTTCCTTTCCATTGTAGAACATCTTGTATCCTAAGCCCATCATCAACGCCTTTGAGCCTTTCATCTTGGTTTCTTGCACACACATCACATCAATCCGCCTTTTAGCTAGCATGTCCGCCACTTCTGCCATCTTTCCCTTCATCGTTCCCACGTTTAAACTTGCAAATCTAATGGTTTTTTGTTTTGCTTGGACCCTAATGTTTCTTCTCACTTGATGCGGGCCAGATACACCAAGCGCGTCGCATACAGGGGACGCCTTAACGTTTGGTTTTTCATATTGTTTGGTTGTGTTCATTTTGTTTTTGTTCAGAGTTTTCGGGATTTTCACACCCGCCTTCTGAGGGCTGACGGTGACCCAGATTTGACTCTGGACTCCCTAGGCATCATCGTTTAGGGCCTACTGCCTTGTAGGTCACCAGTAGTCATGTGGCTACTCTCTTGCTAAAACTTTCTCCTGAAAATAAAATCTGCCTTCGCCGGGATTCGAACCCCCCTTCTAGGCTTATTCAGGTTACAAGCAAGCGCTCTGCCACTACACTATAGGCCGATATTTCTCAGTCAACAATTAGATAATACAAAATATTTGGCATTCCAACCTAAATAGGACACCATATATTACCGGTTTTTAATAAAAATATTATTTTAAGTTTGAACATAAAAGTTTATATGTTGTAAAAAAATTCAATTTGTTTTTGATTTTTTTTGTTGCCTTGACATTTTTTCAAAAAATTTCATGACTTAAGTTTGATTAGAAAAACGGTCAATGAATTTGAAAATTCCTAAGATAGCAGGTTTGATCTCTGTTGTTAGCTTATATTTCTCAAAAATTTGTTGACCTGTGTTATCTTTGTCATATTGTTAAATTACATAATTTGCAAAAAAATATTTTATACAACATCTACACACTAAAAATATGTAATGCTTTACAACTATTTTGGTCTATCAAACTCTAGGTCTTGTTATTAATCTAATTTTTTTATATCATTATTTATATTTGTTCAAATTATGAGAGTTACATGCTTCTTACAGAACAAGTGTTAACTATATTATTTTAATTTTTAAATTATAATAACTTTACATTAAGAATATATATATTGTTCAACTTTCTATAGTTTTTTTTGAATACATGTGAAATGTAATAATCTATCACAAAATGCAATAATCCTTTCATTTTTCAGGAAATAGCATTTTCTAACCCATCGGATATTGTCGTTTTGTTCCCGCTCTTCTTGTCTCGCGTAAAAATCCCTCGAAAAAAGTCTTTAGTGACTACAGAAGTAATATACATTTTTACAAACGTAAGAACTTAATTTGTTAAAATAAATTTTTTACAATGTTGCCATTTGTTTATATATGCGAATATTTTATTGATTTGTATTTACAAATTCTTTTAAAGATATTAGATTCATTAAACCAGTGTTTCGCGGCAGACAGTAAATGTTTTGAGTTGTGGAAACGTATATATCCTAAATATCCAGTCCAATCTAGGTATTGGTGAATATATAATTTATTCATATTTTTAATGTTAATACCATTTTTTATGATAACACAGGTCAACAAAAATCAATTAGTGAAAAAAGGAAATCATGACACTAAATTCCAGTGAAGAATTCACCCGCAGTGAATTCCTCAATTCTAGTGAATGGTGAGGAAAGAAAAAAGTGAATATGAGGGAATTCAATTTTTCACGGGGGTGAAAAATATTCAAATGAAAAATTTTCATTTAAAAAAAATGAATATTCTTCATTTTAATAAAAAAGAACTCAATTTTTTTATTTTTTGGTAAAACGGAGTTTTGATAGTATTGATGAACCTCTTTTCTTTTTTTTCAATATGGAATTTTTTCAAATGAGTCGGAGTGAGGTACTCTGGGCAATTTTTGGAAAACTTTAGTTTTTTATATGGCCAAACTCATTTTTGTTATTTTTAAATTTTATTATAATTAAAATTTTCATAAGTTTTTTAAAGAACCAAGCTCAGATTTATTAACTTTTAAATAATATTTCCTTAATTTGGTATTCTTGGGTACTAAATGCCATTTTTAATTAATTCACACTCAAAATTATACCCAAATTTGGCAGCAGTTCCCTGTGATAATCTTAAAGTTCATTCAGCTTGTTCGGAGAAGCCATTTGAGCTTATTTGAGGAGAAAAGAAACAAAATGAATTTTTTTTGAGAATTATTCATTTTTACAATTAGGAATTTTTTTTGAGGTGAGTTGCAAGAGAAAGGAATTTTTTTTTTCATTTAAATTTTTTCAAATAAGGGGGGGGGGGTAAAAAATGGTAAAGAGTTGAGTTCAAAATATGGCTAATTTTGCCAAATATTTTGAACTCCAACTCTTACAAATAATTAAACACTGCTAAATTCACATGATGGCCTTATCTCATATATTTTTTCCGTTAAATGTTTCTTCAGATTCAGCTATTTTCTTATATATAAAAAACCTTTAACTAAATCGACATATTTTACAACCTCTAGAATACTCTAAGAATTAAAGATTTTTTTTATAATAATATCACTTGTGGCTTATGTATAATGAGAAATAAAATTAAGTACTTCAAGCTGTTATATTAATATCAGGTTTTACATAATTTTGCATCCCATAGGTCATGTATGATATATTATCGGTTTAAAATAAAAAAATTTTTTGTTTTCTTAACATTTTTTAAAATTTAAATATTTATAGCTGGCTTACAAAGTTTGATTAAAAAACGGTAAACGGAGGTTTGAATTATAAGATAGCAGGTCTTGTATTTTGAGTTAGCTAACTTTCAAAAATTTATTGACCTATATAATGAGTCTATTTAAAAACATAGGGGCGATTGTAGATAATATTGATTTAATCATATTTAAAATTTTTTGATCTCTTATTCTTTAAGTATCCTGGCCCGTGTTTTAGTCGAAAATTACGAAGAAATTCTGGAGGATCATAGTAGTATAGATGCAAAAGAACTTGATAAAACGGTTAATTGGATCATTCAGAAAGCTGTATCTGATGGGATCTACGAGGATAATGGAGTAATCATATCTATTTTTTAATTTTTCACATGTTTTATAAGATTTTATGTTATCTTTAAATTACAAGTATTTCAGCTATTTCCGTCAACCTTGACTATGTTAAATTTAGAATTATGTTTGATTTCTTATTTTGCTTTATATATATTAAAATCCAATATAAATTTTTTATATTTGATTTTTGAAAGTAATACGGTTATAGAGTCATAGGCGCTATTTTATCATGGAGAATTAGAATATGATTAGCTTGCGTACGTAACAAGGAAATGCATGAACATTATGGCAATTTTTATTTGTAATAAAATATCTGTAATGTCAAATTGAAATTCCATAATGCCTTCCACTTTCACCTAGAGGTGGTATAAATTCATTTTTTTAACAACAAAAATTCCCTGTGGTAATAGAGTTTTTTTTTTCAACCGTTTTTCCTTATTCCGCTAACTCGTCCGGGCTTTGCCTCTTTTTCCTCCTTTAGCCCCCGCAGTATTTAATGAATCAACACACGTTGGTAATCTAGATTTCCAGGCCTAGGCAAAAATTGGATGGCTTTGGAATTTGTTGCCCGTCACCCATCCAACTACTAACCATAATCAGTAGTGCTTAGTTTGAGTATTTTAAAATGACAAACTTACCTCACCACCTATCCTCCTAAACACTTATCAACGTGCTAAATGACTTTACCCTGAAGCAACCATATTAGGCATAGAATACACTGGACAACCACAAAATACAACATAAACGCTCTTTACAGGAATTTGTAGAGCATTTTTTTGCGACACCGATCTCCGCGGTTTAGTTTTTCTCAAAGTTCCATAAATTTTTTACAGGCTGCGTCTAAAGTTCAGAAAAATTTACAAAATTTTTAACACTATTAATTTTTTAATATTGGCACATTTAGATTCCGTTTAAAACATATCTAAAAAAGGTTATTACTTATAAAATTTATTGCAGTATTTATTTAGGATCAAAAACTTATTTTATGACGGAAACTATTTACAAAAAGAAAAAAAAATTATTTACAGAAAAATTCAAACGTCTTACGTTAGTAAGGAATGTTTCCTTAATCTAAATATATATCTAAACCATTGTTTCTACCCAAAAATTCTATAATATACAAGCCCCCCAAAAACTATTTTCATATTTTTCATCAAATAACTAAAAGTCTGAGGCATTGGCTAAAATTCTGATTTCATTGTAATCAGCACCAAAAAATTGATTAAAAACAATAGTTGCCATAAATGATACTAAGGTCGTCTAAATTTTGTTGTCCAGTTTTATAATAAGTGTTTTTACCTAGTTTTTATATAGAATCAGTAAATGAATAAAAATTGTAGGAGGCTTAGTTTTTTATATTTACCTATATATATTTACATATTCGAATTAGGGTTTAGCGGCTTCCCGGCCCGCCCGAACTTGGGGGTTGGCTAAAAATTCAAAATACTGCCTAAAGTTTTATATTGCAATATTTAAATTTTTTGGTATAATTATCAATTAAATAGAGTGCGTCGGATTATTACCCCTTATCATGCGATATCAATTTGTCTAGCCCTTATTTCACCCTTATGCAATGAAGCAATAATAAGATTAAAAAAAATGGCCCGGTCCAGCCCAGCCTGAATTTATTTTTTCTATTTTAGGCCTAATCTACCCGGCTGATATTTAACTTTTTGTACTATTTTGATTAGAGTAATTGTTTACTAAAAGCAAAACTGCTTGATATTTAAATAATGTGCATATTACCCCAGTTGAGATCAGTTAACGGAAATACTTAATTAACGTTTTTATAAACACATTTCTTGGAAATGGCTTTAGGCTTAACCAAACACTCGTCACCCTTGATTTCTTTTAATAAATTTATCAGTTTAGTACAAAATTAAGGTTTTTTTATTAATTTAGTCGAGAGGAGAATTTGTTTAGAATTATTTCTCACTCAAATAAATACATGTAATTTTTTTTGTATATTATTTTAAGTTTGAATGCAGCCTTATTTACAACTAAAAACACTTTTTTGTATAGGTTTATGCCAATCAATAATATCTGCTCAAAATTTTTTGAGTTAAACGTTATAGAAATTTTCGATTTTATTCCTGTAAAAATTTGAATAATAATCAATTTGACTTGTCCTTGCATTTTCTACAATGGTATATCCTCTATCTACAACATACCATACATACTATTTACATTTTGTTGTATTTACACAAGAATTAAATTTAACCAAATGGTATACTATAGTTTGTTTTTCGACATGCCGATAAAAATACGTCGCCTAGAGGCTAACTTTACACCTATCATATCACGTTTCAGCTGATGTTTAAGAGACAAATCATTAATATTGTCAATTTCCGCTCTATTTTTATATACTTTTCAGTCTAATTTCACATATCCATATTCTGAAAGGCATTCCTTCCTATTTTGTAATATAATTTTTTTTAAGGATTCTTTATTTCGGACTTTTAATAAAACTTTCTTATAACACTTAAACTTCAAAATATCTAATTCAACTGCCCTACAGGTAAAGCCAAATGCATTTTCCTCTCGGACGACGCGTTCATTGAAACGTAAAAGCTGCCATCGGAAAAAGCATCCATTCATTAGCATGTTTTTTAAATCGCTTCTCCTATGCCTACTGTTCGCATTCTCATTCCTTTATTACGATACGCACAGATCGGATCCGGAAAATTCTTATGGTATATAATTACTTTTAACTTTGTAGACTCGAAATATCATTTTTACTACTCGACTTATTAGATGAGCTAACTTAATTAATCTTGCCTTTTTAGAAATTTTCAAATCCGTGTACCAGAACAAATTTTTAAAATGTTTTGTAAATACTATAAAGATTTAAACAAAAAAATATTGACAACATTATAATAACAACAAACTGGTAACAAACTTCAATTAATCTTTTTAATCAGATAAAAATTGTGTCCTATTTAGGTTGAAATACCAAATACTCTGTATAACCTAGTTGAACTAAGAGCTAGGTATATAAAAAATTACACACACTTTAGATGAGGGCGCGTTCAGACTTCATTAATTTTTTTTTGTGAAAATTTAGAAATTTCATAGAAAAATTATTGTAATTGCTAGTAAAGTGGCGATTTTTTGTTGAAATGCGATTAAATGTAAAAATTTTTAAATTTTTAAAAACTGTTTGAAAAACTAAATGAATTCTGAACGTGCCTAAAATAAATGTTATAGTCGATATTAATATGAAAAAAAAATCATTTTAATTTTTTTTTTGATATTCTCGAGGTCGCAAAATCAGTTAATTTGGCCGAATTTGGCCATATCTTATTAATAAGCCGAGTATGAAAGAAATTTTGGAAAACGGAAAATATACTTAAGTTAAGGCTATTATGTACATTATTTCCCTGAGGTGTCAAAATTTTCCTCCATCACTCATTGATTTTTGTCGATCTATGAGTATTATACATTTTGTAAAACTGATTCAATACATTGAATTATTTTTGTTAATTTTTAATTGTAGTCTTTTTAATTTGTCTCTATTTGCGTGATTTTTTTGCTCAAAATACCCTCCTTAACAATATAATGATGAGATGTTTTTTGACCTTCTTTTCATAGCTCACATTCAACCTAGGTGTCGACAATTTCTTTTTTTCAACTTGTTTTTAATAAATTCCTTGTCAGCTTGTTTAAATTGTTTAGTCAAAACCAACCCGTTTTGAGATCCAAACCCCATAAATGTCAAAAAAATATAAAGTTTACTATAAAAAATTGATTTTGGGGTATAATTGTCCACATTTAGGTTAAAGAAAATGTTTTGCATCGTAGCTTTTAACGAAAATTATTTATTAATTTAGCGTAGACCTAAAATTTAATCTTTATTTTTCATTTTATTTTTGTTTTTAAGTTTTAAGGTCCTAAAAAATTTCACTTGAGTCGATGACTTTCAAACGTTTATAACAAGCTCTATTGTTTTGATAAATATCAAACACATAGACTGATATAGAAATTTTAATGATTACTTGTTTGATAAACTCTGTGTTTTAGATAAAATAAAAATTTTAAATAAAAATCAAACATATATTTTTAAATTTTATTATATTTTTACAATACCTAATTTTAATAATTATATATATTGCCTATATTTAGTCGTGAAAATAAACCAGAAAATTGATGAACTTGGTTACAGGGATCAAATCGATCAAATAGACCAATACGTGAAAACGGGTCTGGATTATGGAACCAAGTTTGCTTTCATATTTAAAATTTAAAAAAAAAACAAAAAAAATATATTTTTAGTATTTTGTCGAATTTAAAATACTATTTGCGTTACCTTAACCTGAGATTCATATTTTTAAGGGTGGACCCAAAGTTGCACGAAACGAAAATCCATAAAATGTGCAAACATTGTGATATAGTTTAGGGCTAGGTTAAGGGAAAGTTAGATTAGGGTTAGTTTAACGTTTGGTTGAGGTAAAATTTCGATTAAGATAAGCTTAGTATGAGGTTTGCTTAGGGTTTTGGTGAGGTTTATTTAGGGTTAGAGTAAGTTATTTTTAGGTTAGGGTTAGGTTAGCTTAGTGTTAGGGTGGGGATAGATTAGTATAACAATGTAGTTAGCTTAAGGTTAGAGTGAAATTAGCATAACGGTAACGTTGGACTAATTTAGGGTTAGTTTTATGAATTTAATATTCAAGCTAATTTTTGATTGGTTGACCAATCAAATTATTTTCGAACATATTTGGTGTCACCCATTTTCTTATTAATATGCTTTTACTTTTTTTTACAAGCTCAAAACCTTTTCTCTTAAACAATTTTTAAAGGTACATAATTGAATATTAATTTGCCAGCCTCTGGTCGAGCTACACATTTAAATAAATACATAATATCTGAATTTGGGCAAGTCTTTTAATTTGCAATTACACCTTGTTATCTCACCCTTAATCATAGATATTACAATGAGGCCAAAACCTACTACCTTAAGGACATAGACCCACATGTCCGAAAACACGCCCATGTTACGTGGAAAACGGCTCAAAAATATTATAGGGATACTCATACAGCTTCGATCCCTTACATAAAGCGGAGCAAATCTCTCGCCATTGAGTACTATAAACATTCACAACCATATTTGGAACAAGCTAAAATATTGGCCTACCAATACCTATTACAGGTAAATTATGATTTTTTATTTTAATTTGCAGTTGAAACTGTTAGGTTTTTTTATATTGTAAATATATTTATATGTTACATATAAAACGTCATTATGGGTTTTCTAATTTTTGTTGTGTGCCATATATTTTAATCCCCAATTTGTTTTTCGCTTTAATACCCTCTATGATAATATTTTTTTATTGTAGCTTCAAAATTTAGCCAATTACCTCATTGAACAAGCAAATTCATTTGATTTTACCGTTGTCCAACATTTTGTTCAGGATAACTATCAGAAACTACGTAAAACTTTAGGTACCCATTTAAATTTATTAAAATTTGTTTAATGGTTTTTAATATTACACAGGTAAACAAATTTTGAAATTAGCTAACTACATAGAACCATTTTAGTAATTTTTAATTATGTTTTTTTTTTTTAATCAAACTTAGTTGAAAATTTAAAAAAAAAAGTTAAAAAAAACAAAAAAGATTCAAAAACAAAAATAAATTGAAATTTTTTTTTTGCATATATACAACACTGTTTAATTGTAACTTCAAAAAGTATTTTGATAAAAAAACCCTTAATATGTGTCATATTTAAGATTGGACGCGAAATATTCGATATTATCTACAGAGGAGAGCTTGATATATTAAAAATTTCATTTTTTATTATTTGAGATGAATATAAGTTACAAGGGATTGATTTTTCTTTTTAGGGTATTTTTGAGGTCGCAAAATATGTCAATTTGGTCGATAAAGCCATTTTTCGATATGGACGGATCTAAGGAGCCGAAGACAGAAAAAGGAAAAATATATATGAGATAAAGCCGTCGTGGGAATGTATGCTTTTTCATACATTTATTTTTCCTGACAGATAATTGTTGATCTGTGTTATATTTGTCTGATTTTTTAATTGACCAAATTATTTTATTAATATCTCAGAATCTTATTTACGGGCGGAATAACGATTTGGAATATCAAGGAAATTTTCACAATATATTAGTGATATATGATTTTTTACCCGGTATTAATTTCCAACTATTTTATCAAATTAAAACTTTGATATGCAATTTTTACAAACGAAATTATTAGCCTATCTATGTGTATAACAATTTATTACTTACTCTTCAAGAGCCTACTAATTGATTATTAATGTTTATTTTGAATTACTTTAGTATCTTATTAATTTAACCCGTTATTTATAATGATCATATTGATTTAAATTTAATAAATTCTACAATACTTAGGTTTTTACTCTACAAAGCATACATTGGTTGTCTACATAACTAATCCCTTATAAGAAAAAAGAACTTTATTCGTAAAATATAATATGAAAAATCATGGTTTAGTTACAAAATTAATTTTATGATCGCTAAAATGTAATGGAAAATAAACCAAAAATGTTTAAATTTACCAAATTATCTAATTAAAATTAATTAAATATAAATGACTGCTATTAAATAATAAATTGCTTGATTATTTTAATTCACTGGTCTATCATTCATCTTATTATTATGATAATAAATATATTTATACATATAATAAAATTATTAAAAAATTATAAACATGAAAATCGATGATTATAGAATGAATATAACTAGCTTGATGTACTAAAATACCTTAAAAATTTGTATAAATCATTTTAAAAAAAAAGAAAAAAAATCATTCTGTAGCAAATCATTTGATAAATTTTATTTTCCCAAGGTGTTTAATAAATATTATCAATTTAGGGAATTCTAAATATCAATTTAAAAAGGCAAATTAAATAGATTTGAATATACGGGATTTGTTCGAATGAGGTTGGTCCTCATTTCAAAATGTAAACTGAGGTAGATGGAGTTAAGGAGATAATTATTATTGGGATCAAATTTTTGAAATGAAATATAAACAATTTTCGTAAATAAAATATTCCAAACCCCTAATAAATTAAATAATACTAAAAATTGCATAAAATCACGTAATAAAATATTTCATTTGGTATTTATATTTACTAAATTTAAAAAGACAATTGCATAATTTAGTTTTTTATTGCATTGATACTGTGCATTGCATATGAAAAAAATATATTGTTAAAAAAAATAAAAGAATATTTATCTAAAGCTAAGGTACCAGCTCTTAAATAATAAGAGTTAAAAATTATAGCCATGGTTACAAAATTTGATATAAAAATTAAATGGCGAGTATTTTTGAATATTGATGAAGTGCATTATTGAGAAAATAATTTACAAAATATTCTATATGCAATGATCGGTATTACCAAATGGTGATTAGTTAATTAGCTCCTCATTTTAAACGATATTATTAAAAACTAATTTTGTTTGTTAAGAGATACTATGCGGGGTCGTCCATTAGCCATTATATATCGAAAAATAACGAAAATTGAAGAAAAAACTTTGCTATAATAGAAATAACATTCCATTTTAATATATTTCCTCGTGCAATTATGAATTAAAACATAATAAACATTTTACGAGTTGAAGCTTACAAAAGTGTGTGCTAGGTTTTGAGTAGTAAGCACTAACCTTAAAAACAATGAGCTAATTTTACACCAATTACCAAATTGGAGTTTAACTATCAATCACTGTATAGATGGGGAAAATAAAAAAATAAGACTGCGTTTTGCAAAATGATTTAGAGCGCGCTCATATTTTTTTTTTTTATAAATTATAAAATTTCTAAAAACACTTTCTTTGGGCGTGCCTTGTAAATTTGATTTTTCGTAAAAATCAAAATATTTGAACATAATTTTAAAAGCGTTTGATTAATTTTGCCGTGGAAATAATGCAAAATGCCTTTAAATAACCATGATCCATGTGTTTTTATTATGATTTTTATAAAAATGAAAATAAACATGGCCGTGTTTTTTTTCCTTGAAAACAAAAAGTTACAAAATTAAGATAATTAGCATTGAATATACTTTTTTTGGGATATTTAAAACAAATTTTTTATAAAAAAAAAATAAATTAAATGTGAATGCTCAACAAACTTTTAAATTTGCTAATCCATTATTCGACTATTTACAAATAATAGTTTTTAAAATTAAAATTCATTACAAAATTTTTACCCAATTTTGAACGCACCTATAAGCATATTGTTTTTATATATACGAATCTTTGAATTTCAAGTTACATTAAAAACTCCCAATTTTAATGTTTATGTTACCCATGTATAAGGTTTTTTGTTACCAATGAAAAATAGGTAAATGTGAATATCGAATTAAGGTGAAGGATAAGTTATAGGGGTGGCGGTTGGGTTAGTGAGATATATTATAATTAGAGTTGGGTTAAATCTATTCCAAGTTAAAGTAGTGGGAGAATTTGCGCATGCGCATATTATACTAGGAAAGTGCCTTTTTGTAATTTTGTATACGTATGTTTGCGCTTAAACAAAAATACCTGTATTTTCATTAGTGTTGTGTCCCATTAAATTATACGTCTTAAAAACCTTTGCGAAATATATACAAAATTTTCCTTCCACCTTTTCGCGGCCAGGAAAAGATTTTTGTTGTATTCAACAAAATAGTGGTTTTTACTAAGTGAACATAACTCACGCTGTTAACACTCCTTTAAAATTTGTTATATTGAAATTATCATTATGAATCAATCGAAAATAGCTCTTTATGGAGGGCTGGAAATTGAATTTTGGGGTGTTTTTTGAGGAATTGATTAACGATTTGAATATGGGATTTAGATAAGGCTCGTAACTTCTCCAATATGTTTAGCAATTTAGCAAATAAATTTTCGCAATCGCTAGGATGATTGAATCTTAGCTCATGCGTTAACGTTTTAAAGAGCTTATCGCTCATGGTTTGAATGGTCAGGCGTTCTTTTAATTCGTCACTAACTATAAAAAAACATAAGGCATATAGAAACATAAAAAAAAGAGAATTTTAATTGAGCGCGTTTAGACTTCATTCATTAAAAAAATTAAATATTTCAAAATATTTACTTTTGAACATTAAACGCATTTTAAAAACAAGTCGCCAATCTTTATTTTAAGCATTCAAAATAATTTTTCTAAATAAAATAAAAAAAAAATTTTGTTAAATCTAATTATTAAAAATTTAAATGTTTCACAAAAAAAAGTCTGAATACGCCCTTATTTAAAATTTATTATAAAAAAAGTTAGCCAGGGTTGGTCCGTGACATATCGGCGCAAGCAGACTGTTTTCAAAGGGCCCAACACAATACTTTTTTAATTTATAACCCCTCTAAGCATCGCTCTAATTCCTCTGATGGACGGACCGACCCTGCGTATATCAATTATGATAATTTATTGGCCTACCTTCGGCCCCCAAAACAATGCAGGCCGTAAAAAGGGCGAATTCCGAAAAAGTGAGCCTAAGGTCCATGATTGAATTGACGATTTCGCCGACGCTTGATATAAATTCGTTTTCTACCTTGCCCGTCTCATCACCTGTTCGGAAACTATCCAACGGAATCCAAGAATGGTTTTCAAAATTATTTGGCGTATTGTTATCATCTTCATTGTCATTTGCATTATTTCCTATAGGGTAAAATACCTTTTGCAAAGCGGTTATGCTATTTGGTTTTTCGGGAAAAGTTTCTGCTCTTGAAGCGTTTTCGTTAGAATCATCTTTGTTTAATCTATAAAATGATAAGTTTGTATAAATAGCTAGGTTAAGTCACATATATTATGATGAAAACTAGCTTAGGTATCGAAGTTTTTCATTTGATCTACCAGAGCAGACCCAAATTTTGAATTAATTCCACAATCAACCATAATAATCGGAAGATAATCTAGTTAAATAAGTGTAATTCATTAAACATTAATTATTCTTTTTGTACTTTTCTTCGAACGCTTCCGCCTTTTTCATGTGCAGGGCCAACCAAACGAGTACCATTTCAAAGTTACTCGATTTGAGGAGGATGATTTGGTCATCTTGGGGTAGGATCATAAACCCCGGCACGAGTTTCACGAACTCGATAATGTTTTGGATCAGGTTGGTCAACTTGTCGGCGCAGTCTAACCAACGGTCCTCGTAACTTAAGTTATTCCACGTGGCATGCGCCAATTTCTCGTCTTCGTTTTCGTCGGGTTTGGTTAAGGAATCGTTATGATTGCTCCTACAATCCTTCTCAAGTTCAGTATTATTTTCTATGGCAATGACGGGATTGCCTGCCAAAGTATGACCATTCTTCAATGGTTTGGCCGTAATTATGATTCGTGAGTACGCAGCGCTCAGGGTTTCGATTAGGAATTCGTCTGATTGAAAAAATTATTTTTAATATAATTTGTACTGTCGCACGAACATAGGTCCCGAAGCCCTTAAATATATGACTAAATTAGATTTTAAAGACAAAAGTTAGGCATCTTATGAGAAGGAATTTGGTGGTCGGCTAACTCAGTTTAGATGTGAGGGGAGAATTTTTTATATTTGTTTAGAAATTATATGGAAAATAAAAGAATTTAATTTGGGAGCTCACCAAAAACTGTTTTTAAATTAAAGGGTACGATTCCGCTAGACTTTTTTATTAAGCCGAGCAATTAATATTGCCTTCGGGTTGATTGATTAAGCTCGCATTCCGGCCTTTTGATCTAGGCTTATTTAAGAAAGGCAGACAAATGCTTAATTAGCCACTCAGCATCTCTAAAGTTACATGTGCCATTGTGCAAAGAAAAGCCGCTTATAAGCGGACCCAGACTTCTTGTGTAAAAGGCTGGGTTTTTCACTGAGCTAAATAAGAAAAATGAGATTTCATCAATACTAAAAAATAACTATTTTTCATAAGTAAAACTTGTTAATTTAAATTTTGTAAAAAAATAAAAAAATTACTCACTAATATATATTAATTTGTTTAACAATTCAATCATGTATTTAAATTTCTTTTTTATTTTTGGTTTTTATAGCCCGCTAATAATTTTGCTTCACTTCCCGCTCTGTTATTTATTTTGGCGCTAGTGATCTATGTTAATAAATTAATCTGTGGACTTAACAGTTAAATCCAAAATAATTAGTTTACCAATTGGGGGGTATGACGATGGGTAATTCGACGAAACGAGGAATGAGTTGACGTGTGTTCCGCCTTTATAGCCACTACTGTTAAATTGCGAGGTCCCTCCTGTCGAGGTGCTATTGTAGAATTCGTTGGGCGGGTAATAAAAATTGGCAAGTGGATTATTATGCGGAGCCGGATGGTGATTGGTATTGGTATGGCTATGATTGTGATTATGGTTTTGCGGATGATGCTGACTAAGGAGTGGCATATAACCGGGTGTCGTGGGTGAAGATATTCCCGAGGAAGATGAATACCTCGCTGCCACGTGATCGAACGTAAATCGAGCTATAAAATAAAAATACATATCTGACAAGTTTTTCTTATAGATTATTCAATAATAGTACAATATCTATTCTTATTTTTAGATAAAATTTTAATAATTTAATTTGAGTCGCGACCCAAAAAATATTTTATGTAAATAAGAGCACATTTTTATATTTTGGGATATTAAAAAAAAAATTTTTTTTCTTTTATTCTTTAGTCAAAAATAGTTATAAAATGTTACCTCTTTAGACCACAACGAAGAAAAAATAATTCATAATTTTGGTTTACATTACTTAATTAACGGCGTTTTGTCAATAATATTACAAACAGCTTTCAACATATTTTTATTGTCTCATTTAAATAAAATCACAGAAAAACAAGTTTTTTAAAGTTTATTTAGGACGGGCCTTAATAAATTGTACTTTGAAAATTAGAGTAGAGATCCCTGCAGCTACTTCCGGCACTGCTGCATCCCGTTTCATACAACATCTGGTGAGGTGTCGTGCTATCGGGCGCTATTTCGCTACTGCTATTCTCGTTTAAATGATCGTTTCCGTCTCTTTTTCCACCTCGCAATTCCAATGGCGTGATACCATTGTTATTATTTTTGTTATGATGATGATGATTTAAGGAAGCCGTATAAAATTGGTAATCTGATAGAGGTTCCCCATCCCTGGTGGCAATGTTTAAAGTTGTTGGCTTGACTAAATTGCTGGTGCCGTTTACTATCAGAGCTGATGGCGATTGCATATCGATATTATGTGATGCCTGATGTTGCTGATGAATCGCGTACCTGGTCAGGGTTGACATGGGGTTAACCATTTCGTTTTTGTTGCCGCCCTCTTGTAGTGGGTAAGACGAATCCATGGGGTAGTATGATTCAGGTGGTAGCGTCAACCTGCTACCAACATCATTCTTCGTAAGGTCTGACGAGACCGACTCTTCCATAGATTTGCTGAGAACCGCCGAAAAGGCTTTACTACCGCTATTAACCGTGGTGTCTATCGGGGATAACATTCTCACGCCAGGTGGAATCAACGTAGCTGGTAAACTTATACGTTTATGCAGATTCGGTGGGGATGGTCGTTTATCGTTAACGGCATTAAGGTTGGTGTAATCGAGGGATAATGCTCTTTCTATTCGTAAAAAAAAATATAGAGTTAATCGTATAACCCAAATAATAAAATGTAAGATGAATTGTTAATAAAACCACACATCAATGAATTCGGCCCTTTAACAATTTGGGTCAAAATTGACCTCCGAATCTGTTTAAATCTTTCAAAATTACGAATTTATTTTTTTATGTTAATCAGAAATAAGTCCAACCTGTTTTATACAAGACGGCAGGATTGTCCAGTTCGCCATTTTCGTTAAACGTGGATTTGTTTGCAAGGGTATCACGGTCATCATTAGCAATGAAGAGAGCTGATGTTGTAGGCGAAAGTTTCTCATCTCTTTCACCTCCGCCTCCTACTGAAGAAGTGCCGGCTGTTGCCGATTCTGCTGAAGATGAACAGGAGGAAGAGGATTGTGGTTTGCCGTCTACCATGCAATTGATCACTTCTATATTAAATTTTTTTTATATTTTCCCTTTTTTTGTCATAACAATTATCTTAGACCCGAAACTATATATGAAAGTTTAGCAAATTTCTAGATGTTTTTGGTATTTTAATGTTAAACTATTTTTTAAATTTATTATTTAAAATTTAAATAAAATATCTTAAACTCAATTGAACGAAAATTGGAGGCATTGGACAAACCATATAGGATTTTAACAAAAAAAAATTTTGTCTGCTCTTTACACTAGATGAACACCTTAGTGAATAATTAATTATATGTTATTGAATATCAACAAATATTAACCTTCTTTATAGTTTCCGTCATTGGTGCTGTTTTCATTTCTTCCGTTTAAAAGTCGATATTGAGCATGATTAGAGTTTTGATTCATTAAATAATTACCGTTTTGTTGATGTTGAAAGTAAGCATTCATAGCTGCGGTCATATGGTTGGAACTGAGACTTATGTAAAATGAAAGATATAATAAGATTTAGACAAAGTTTTCCATGCAATTACATAAATAATTCTCTAAAAATTGGCTTATACTAATTTGCTAAAAAAAAATAAAAAAATTACCCGTAATAATTGGTGAAGTTTGACGTCAACGATCCATTGGCTTTGTAAGTTGTCGCCGAGTTAAGTCCATTGGAAGAATTGGTCCTCGAAAAGTTTGAAAGTTCATGATGGGAGAAAACACTGCCGTTATTACTGTTTTCAGTAGACCCATGGTGATTATTATCGTAATTATTATTATTATTATTATTATTGTTGCTGATATTGCTATTTAGGTGATAAGGATTGGTTCCAGGAGGGGGTTGGTTGCTAGTTTTACTGCTTGATCCGTTATAAGGATGTTGATGAGCACCCATTCCATTTATATGGTGTGAGGTCATGCCCAGGTGATTATTATGATTATTGTTATGGTTACTATTGTAGTGATTATGGTTATGATGGTGATGTGAGGTGTGGTGATTAACATGATTAGAAGTGAAGTCCATCATCATGGATGGTGGTCCGTTAACACACCCGAAACCGGTGGAAGAATGATTGAACCCCCCAGCTCCAAGGATTCCGGCCGTCGCCATGTGACTTTGGATCTGTTTAATCTTCTCCTGGTGATACCGGGCTTCGTCTTCAACGACCTCGCGTTGCTTTTTAGACATTCGACCAAATTTGACGGCTAGGAGACGATTAAATTGCCATAATATGGGTTAGTGTAATTATTTTTTATAAGATAAACTTATTACAATGTTGTCAATTCAAAATCTAAAATATACCAACTTACAACAAACTTATCGGATTCATCTAGAGTTTTTAAGCATCAATCCCATGTAAATTCTTAAGAAATTTGTAATCAGACATAAATTTAATTTTTATCATTGTAAGTAGCATTTTTATATAATAAACTTTTTTGTCTTGGTGTTTTTCAATTTAAAAGAAAATTTTTTTTGTCATATATATTTTTTCTATTATGTTTCTTTGTAAAATAAGGCAAAGCATTGTCTGAAAAGCGGTGATATAATAAAAACGTATAAATAATAAGTAGCAAACCGTCTCTTGACATGCCAAGTGCAATGCATTTCTGTAATCGGCAATATTGACATCGATTCCGGTTAACACGATCGATCATGCAGCTCTTTTGACGCGGGCATTGGTAACTTACGACACTTGATTGACTGCGCCTGAAAAAACCCTAAAAGACATGTTGATTAACAGATGATATAAATATGATAAGAGTAAATTATGTACAAAAAAACATTTGCAAATATTTCAAAAGGTTGGATAGATTATGGACAACAAAAAAAAACAACAACAACGATTTTTGAGGGTTTTGTAGAGAATTTTCTTGCGATAACGATCCTGGGTTTAGTTTTTTCCCCAATGCCTCCAATTTTTTTTAAACCGCGTCCAAAGTTCATAAAAAAATTCACAAAATTTCTTTAACTATTAATTTTCCAAAAAATCTAATGACATATTCACATTCCTTATAAAAAACATATATAAAAAGGGTTATTACCTAAAATTATTAGCAATTTACTTTCAAGTTATTTAGGATCAAAAAACGGATTTTATGACGAAAACCACTAATTTTAAGAAAATGAAAAAATAAAAAAAAATTAAATATTGTAAAAAAATTTAAACCCCTTACGTTAATAATGAATGTTTCCGTTATCTAAATATATATTTAAACTTTTGTTACTAGCCATAGGTTTTATGATATAGAAGCCCAAAATACCCCAAAAATTGAAAAATCTCGACTTTGACACCGATTAACTAAAAATCTGAGGCATTGGCTAAAATTCTAATTTCATATTCGTGATCAGCGCCAAAAACTTGACCGAAAACCATAATTGCCATAAATGATGCTTAGGGTCGTCCAAATTTTGTTGTCCAGTGTTATTCTCTTAAAACCCCTATCAACTCATTTCTCGTCAACTACAAATTTCTCCCCACAGGCTAAGACTTAAATAAAAGATAAAAAAAAATGCATTTTTATTTTAAAATTGAAATTTTATCTACCTTTTTAAAATATGTTTTTTTTCTTATTATTACCTTTTTTTATTTGCGGAACTATGATGTACATAAATTTTAACGTCTTCATTTATTATTTAAATAAGTAAAATTTATATGGGTAATATTTTTTTATAAGGGCACGTGCAAAGTGAGTTTTTATTTTCATAAAATTTTGAAAATTCTGAAAATTTCAAAAATTTATTTTTTTTTTAAATTTTTGGAAAAATATTTTATTTCAGAAAAAGCATTTTATGTGCATATACTAAATTTGGCAACTTTTTAAAAATTTGCGTTTTATTACGAAATTTTTATTTCAAAATTTTAAAAATTTTACGAAAATAAAAACTCACTTTGCACGTGCCCTAACATAACTTTATTTTACATTGATAAAAACGAATAGGTTGATATGTATTAGTTTTATTTTATTATTTATATTATTTAATATATAAATTAATAAGTTATTACATTCCTTGAGATCGCGAAATACGTTTCTTTTGCTGTTGAAAAATGTTTATACTTATAATTTTCACAAATGAGGAAAGTCCTTAATTAAAAGGGGACTTCTTAATTCTCCGATTTTTGTGGCCCAACGTGTGCTTAAAGATATTTATAAAAACAATAAATTGTAGATTTTGACAAACAGAAGGCGCCTTAACAAAATAAATTAAAAAAATCTACAGCTATGTAACGATAAATTAAATTTGTTTACTTTACATCCTTCACAAGTTATGACCCCATAATGAACGCCAGAAGATTTATCGCCGCATACCTTGCAGGGGATAATCTCGATTTGAGCTGCAAAATTAATTAAATATTAGTTAACATTTGCGATATTGTGACCATCAAAACATGACATAAACCCAAAGTCCACACAAGCTATCGTAGTGCCCTGAAATAACCAGTCCAAGCGCCCTTACTCTAAAATGTTGTGTGCCCAACATAAATCGACCAAAAATTTTATAATAAATTGAATAAAAGATTAAAGATTGTATGTGAATTGCGAAAAATATTTTAATTATTTTATAAATTTATTAGATCATTAAAATCATACAATATTATACTTATTTTACTAATGAGATAGAAAACATTTATTAATGTTAACTGGATAAATTAGTTTTCTGCTTTAAAAATTGATTATCGTCGTGCCAAATTTACTTGATCCCTAACTCTTATCATTACATTAAAATGTTAAAGTTTAAAAAACCATATGGAATGTTGCAGTTACCGCAAATCAGAAGTCTTCTTGCTTTTAATGTAACAAAGAAAGGTATAACTAATGTTGTTACTAAACGGATATGTTATAAACATTAACTGGTGGTTTAGATTTGTTTTATCGGCTAATCGTGATTAATGGTTAAAAATACATTAAAAAACAACAAAATCATATTTAAATAATGAAACAACATGGTCCAGTGCTGGGAAAACAATGAGCCAAAAAACTTTGGCTCATTTTTTCCCCCAAAACATAAAGAAGGAAAGGGAGGTACAAATAAAGGGCCAAAGTAAGAATTTAAAAAAAGCCCTTACTAAGAAAAGGGGCAAAAAAATCCCCAAAAAGTGGCTCTTAAAAAGAGCCCCAAAAAGCCCATTTTTTGTTTTCTTTATAATTTCGAAAAATTTTGATTTTTTCTTTATAATAATGATGGGTGGGTTATTTTTTCTTAAAGCTTTAAAAATTTTTTTTTAAGAAAAGGGGCTTTTTTTAAACATGCTCCTCTTTAAGCAAGAAAAGGGGCTTTTTTTGCCATGCCCACGAGTTTGTGGGCATTTGGGGAAAAAACTCAAAAACTTGTTAAAAAAAATCCCATTTATTTTTTTTTCCCAGCCCTGACATGGACTAAAATGATTTTTATTTAATACAATACTATGCTTATTAGCAAAATCCGTTAAAATATACCATATACATCGTAATTATTAGTCATAAGGAATTGATTTTCAAATCTATGAAATATAAAACTAATTTGCCTTAAAATTTAATGATTATACTAAATATTTTATTATAATTTTTAAAGGTTCCACATTGCTTGGTTACATAAGTTCAAAAAAAGTTATGCCAAATAAATTGTTTTGCATAATTATATAAAAAATTATTGACCCGAAAACTCGATAATGTTCACTTGAAATTCCAACTTTAATAATTATATTTTAAAAAAAATTGGTAAAAAAATGCAAAAATCCGTCTCCGATTTAATATATCCCACCTAATTTCTGATTGCAGGTATGATTCTAAATAATAAAAATAAAAATTTGTTTTTTATCGTGACCTTAAGTCATACGATAAAGGTGTTACAGAAATCCATTTTTTCATTAAGGCCACGTGTAAACTGAGTTATTTTCAAAATTTTATTTCGTAAATAAACCCATTTTTCCCAAAAGTTCTTAAAATTTAGTTTGAGTACATTCTACATTTTCTAATTTAAATAAAAATTTTCAGAATTTTTTAAATTTTACGGAAAAAAAATCACATTGCAAGGGCCCACACACCAATTTCGAATGGGCAGGTTACAATTTCAAAGAGCAATTATAAATAGAATTTTTAGCAAAACACGTTAAACAAATGATATAACAGAAGCACAATCCTCATGAATGTTTTATCATAATGTTACATAGTAATCTATAAATAAATCAACAAGGGACAACCTTAAACAATACTAAAACCTTGTGAATTATTTTAACAAATGGAATTTTGCTTTACATCAGCTATAATTCACTGAATTTAAATTTACAGTTATTTCTAAATGGTTTAACTTTAAATGGTAAATTTTAAAGTTTAGGGTGAAAAAGACGAAACATTTTTTGTTGTTGTGACAGGTGTGTCTCATTTAATAAGTTATTTTTGCACTTTTTAACATCAAATAGTGGAGTTTTTAATTTAACCAACTGGGACCTATTTCTTTGGGAGCTGGCATGAGAATGGAAAGATATACCATCAAGGGCTATGGATGTAACTCCAAAAAAATTTTTGGTTGTGGTTTTCTCAGTTTAATCAGGTCGAATGCTTTGTAAATAAATTAATAAAAAACATTTTTAAAGCTGTACAGAAAAGTAAAGAATTTTTTTCTCAAACTTTATAAGGTAATGTTTATGCTCAACAATTTCTATTAAAATTGTTTAAAATATACTCAAATGTTTACGATGCTTTGCCTTTGGATGCCTAGAGCATCCTTAAGGTGCCATGGCCAAAATTGGCCATTTTTTGCAATACTTAATGTATTTAATTACATACTTTAGACAAGGCCTCGAAAAAAAAGAGCCAGTCCTTAATGGGGATTTTTAGGAGCTCTTTTAAAAAAGTTCGTGAAAAAAGAGCCTTTTTAATAAGTCCCATTTTTTCTTAGTATTAAGGGGCTTTTTATATAAAAGGCTTGGGCTTTCCAATATAATTGAATCCCATTCCAACTTCAAAGTAAAGAAGAAGAAAAAGAGCATTTTTTTGTTATTATTATTACTCTCTTTCATATGGCTTGAAATTAAAGCCAACCCCTTTGGCTAACACTTTTTTCAGTATTGCTTTAGACAAACCAATTCAATCGAAATTTTTTTTGGCTAATTCACACATACATATATATATTATGGGAATTACAAATACATTTATATTTTATAGGAATTACAAACGGCATTATCAGATTTATTGAAAAAAAATATTTTACATAGGTTGTCAGTCAAATCATTAACAACCCGTAAAGGAGAAGGGGCAGAGGGTGGACAATTATTCCGTGTGGGGGAAATAGCCCTTACATTTTTTTTATTTGCTTGTCCTCATTCCTTATACGCTTTTTTTTCAGAATTTGTTATAAAAATTTCTCAAAAAAAAAACCAATATTTGATTTTTAGATCCCTCTCCATATGGTTAAACGAACCCAAGCCATTTTGCCCATTAAATATTTAAAATGGTAGGGATATCACTAAAAATAGTCTCTTTTGTCATGTTCATTATATTTACATATGACTTTTCAAGGTATATGGCGATCTAATGTCATAAAAAGACCATAAGACTTTAGTGTGTGCCCCCCATACTCGCAAAAATTGTAAAAATCCAAAGGTCCAAATTTTAAAGACAGTGAGTGGCTTGTTAAGTTTACTAATCCTAGTGTAAGGAGCCTTCTCATGTTATCAATAATTAACAATTGAAACAAACTATCACGTGCAATAGATACCAAAATATGGTTATCAGAGCTCATAATTTAAAACAAGGCCCGACGGTAGTTACGGTGCATACGTCAAAATGTATTTTATGTGAGCCCGCCAGGAAAGTTTTTGTAATAAAATCAATTTTATTAAATATGCTATGTTTTGAATAAATTAAGAAGAGTTGATTTGATTGGAATTTCTATCCAACTTGGGACTCTGTCCATAGGCAACACATAATTTAATTATTTTTCTTACCAGTCTTTTTGCGGTTTTCCCCATAATTCATATGAGTTGGTATCAAATGCTAAAAGCAGCATACGCGAGTCAACGATTCGAAAATTAAATTATGTGCAATATATTTTAAATTTAAACTTTTTTTTAGGTATTTAATGTAGAAAAAATAAAGTTATAAAAATTGACAAAATTAGCAACGCTTGTAAGGTAATTAAATTACATGTATTTCTGTCTTTTATATTAATTTTAATTGATTTTCTCGATATTCAACATGTTTGTAATATTTTTTCAAAAATTATAAAAAAAAATTTAACAGTGAGTAAATTCCAACATAAAAAGGAAAAATGACCAACTATAAAAAAAGGGGGCATAACACGTCATATTGCAGCAAAACCAATGCATTGAAAAACAAAAATTAAGTATGCTACACCTTTTATATGATTTTTTAAGTCATTGGCCCATAAAACAATGTTTACCATTTTTAAAAAAACAACTATATTGAAAAAAAAGTCTTGAAAAGACGACACGTATCAAAAATTATGTGTCATCTATATCACTTGACACTTTGCCACCCTAATTCATCATGCCATCTAAATATTTATAATTCAGACTGGCTCGCAGGCCAAATTGCAGTTCCCAATGACTCAAAATTGACCTGAAATGTTTAATGTTTAAAATTTTATTAAATAATTATAATTTTAAATAGTAATAAACCATCAATTGTTTTAAACGTAACTCAAATCGACAATGTTTCTAAGAATATAAATTTATGGAAGTGACAAGATGGTTTTATATACTAGTGATAGCTTCAAATTTGACATTATGATTTTAAAAAGCTTGGAGGCCCAGCAGGTTAGTTAAAACCAACACTAAAATTTTTAACCCGGTCGGAGGCGCCTGTTGATTACATCCTTTTCCGCCTCTTTATTTATAGATTTTTTTATTAGGTCAAGAAAAATGGGAATTAAGCCTAAATTCAAACTAAATAAAAAATGAGTTCTTATTTTAACCCCATACCGCCCGAATTTTATTCAAATATTTGGGTGCGACCTTCCCATCACGTGAACCCTATAAAGCTTGCAGGTGGGCTAAGGGACCTAATGATGGGAGTTAGACACAATTATAACATTTGACTGTGGTGTCGTGATCAAATTGACAATGTCTAACATTAGGCAAGGCGAGGACAATCATTACGAGGACTTTCAAGATAAAACATGAAAAACGATGATGAAGGACGCGTGAAATTGGTGTATACATTTTTTTATTTGCCTGTAAAATAGATCTTATGCAAACAACCACAGTTTATTCCCAGAGAGCTAATAATTTTTACACAAACGACATTGGCCACAATAATATGTAAATGTTGTTCTAAAACAGTTAACCATGCCCGCGCTTTCTGACAAAAAAAACATTTTTTACGTATTTACTTAAACATATATCAATCGAATGACAAAGGTTGAATTAAGAATTATCCAGTGTACTCTAATAAATAGTTATAACTTTGCCTTAAACAAATGATTAACCCGCGAAAAGCACAATGGGGTCCATATAGACCCCAACACATCTTTAATTTTAAACTTTAAAAACATTATATATTATAGATCAAAATTTTGTGACTTTTTTCTTAAATATATAATACACAAAATTAAAAATCTAAGTCTAATAACAATATTCGTTTGTAAATTAGAAATTTTATTGGGGTCCGTTTGAATCCCACACTGTCATTTTCAATGTTAAAAACCATGCTCTATTGCCTCAATGTAAATTAAAACTAAAAAAATTTGGTTTTGTATATATTTTTTCTTTAAAGTTTTACATATAAAGTATATAGAACGTTTGTGTTGTGTAATAGATAAGAATTTTATTTTTTTTTCGTTATAAAATAGTTTATAAGGTGAGAAATCAGAAATAATTTTTTCATAATATTTTTTTTCATGAATTTTTCTTAAAATGTTCGAATAGGTCTAAAGACACGATTTAATCAAAAATATAAATACATTTAGTTTGTTGACAAGATTTTTAAATGCAATATAGAAAAATAAAAAATCTCCATTTTTCGGATTTTTTTTCAACTTTGTGTTAAATAAATTTGTAATCTACATTAATGATAACTTATATTAAATTATAATTTAGGTGCACGTAATTTTTTTTAAAATAATAGAAAAATAAAGTTTATAGCTAGAAAACTCTTGAAGTTATAAAAGTTTAAATTTGGGGTCCGGGATCCCACAGTGGCATTCGCGTTGAATTTCTCACCCTAGCATTGGCGGGTTTAAAATATAAATTGCCTGGATTGATGTTTGGACATATATAAATTAATTGCTTTTTAAACTAAAAAGAGGGGTTAATAGCTTACCATTTAAAAAAAATTAGTAAGTTTCCGTCATCGGCTCAGATAGCTCAATAGCAAACATCGCTATCTTACACGCAGGAGGTTAGGGTTCGGATCCCTGCACAGACGGATATTTTCTTCGGATAATAGTCCTAAGCAACCACTTGAAGCTGCTGAGTGGCCTTAGGCAGTAAGCCCCACACCATATGCTTAGAATAAGAACCTACAGGCAACAGGTCGCCAGCGTGCGAGCAAATTTTACTATTAAACCCGTCGGTAATATTAATTGCTTTGCTCGTTTTAAAAGTCTTAAAACGGGTTTGATTCTATATAGGGAACGTATTAGGGGAAATCTTAACACCAAGTAAAACACTAATGTTTCAAATTTTTTTAGTTTGACATTTTATGCCAGAAGTACCGCCCAAGGGACCAATGATAGTGTGTCTCCCTTTTGAACCAGAGAGCTAATAACGAAAATTAAAAAGTAAGCATATAAAGAACTCACAAAACTTCGGAGGTCATTTAGCTCTAAGCGTGACATTCCTAGCTAAGTTTATCCTTAAAAGACAATTGAGGTTGAGAGTTCCCCCATTCCTTTCCTCATTTAGGGGCGCCATACCCGTTTAGGACTTTGACTCTTCAAACCCGATCAATTATTAAATATTACCGACGGGTTAAATTTTGCTCACACCGAAAACCTAGGTAATTAGCCTAAACCCTCGATTTAAAGACTTTGGGGCTCACTGCCTAAGCAGGCCTATCAACAGTTACAGAATGGTTGTACACGTGTCCTACTTTCTGAAGAAGAAAGCAGTCTAAGCCCGGATAAACCCAAACCCCCAGCATTTAAGACAGAAATGTTTGCCACTGAGCTATCAGAGTCGATGTTTGGAAATCCCAAAATTAAAAATCTAAACTACCGCCACCGCCCGAGGTGGATTTATTACTCTGAAAAATTAGATGAACACAAATATCGAAAGGCAGAATCCAATTACAGAATTTTACATAATTATATATAGGGGGATTTAAAGTGATCTTTATCAACGCATTGCAGGGTTGCAAAAAAAACTTAATATTTTCCCCTTACCCCTGAAAGAAATAATGTTGTTACGGCTTTAACTTTAAAGACGCGTTAATGATGTACATGGTAGAATATTCAGGGATAAAGATATGGGGCTTTGGGAATATGATTTGAGCTACGAACGCAAAAAGTGTAAGCTAGCATCGTAAACCAGTACTTTTATGCAAAATATAATTTTGGATAGCGATTAAAGTTCAAACGGGTTTGATTCGGCTCGTCCCAACCGATATATTTTTCCATTTAGGCCCGGCTCGGAATCTGACTTTTATTTTAGGCCCAGCCGACTTGAATTTACGGCCCGGAAATTTTATATTGTAAGCTAAAAAAAGTTTAAAAAATTAAAAAATAATTAGAGTGAGTAAGTAATAGAGTTCAACCGTGATATTCCGGCCCGGCCGGCTGGACATATTTTTTATTTTAGCAGCCCGACCCGGGACTCACGGAATATACATAACGGCCCGAAATTTTTTAATTTGAAGCTAAAGATTTTGCTATAAAATAATCACAAAAATACAGAGTGTAGAAGTAAAACCCTTCATCGTTTTATGATAGATTTATTATTTTTAGAGCTCTTATTCAAAAGGGCAAAATGAGATTTAAACCGGTTAATTATTTTTTTCAGGCCCGGCCCGCCCGGCCATTTTAGGCGAGCCGGCAGCCGGTTGTCCCACTTTGACCTCTAGTAAGCAATATCTTTCATCGTGTAATAATAAATTTAACAATTTAATCCTTGTTAATAATAGTTGAAAAAAGGCAATATATGATTTTAAAAAAAGGCCCGGCCCCTAGTTATTTTTTCCTAATTTGGGCCCGGCCAGTTTCTAAATTTCGAAATCTTTTTTTATAAAAAGGATATGCAGTTATTATTATTTTTTCCACTTGCCAAAGTTTTTGAATGTCTTTGGTCTGACAATTAATCCAAAATTTTTAGTCCCTGCTTAAGAAATATTTAAGGTCGTGATATTCCCCTTTAAGGTTTATGATGCCCGATTAGGCCCAAATAAATAAGATCAGAGAGTTGCTTATTTATCAATGTACAGAGTCATTATAAGTTTTTGTTAGCAATTGTTAAAGAAAATAAGGCAAAATGAGATAATAAAAATTAGCCCGACCTACAATTTTTACTATATTAGGCCGGACTATCTGGTTGGAAGGCCGACATCAAACCGGGCGGGCTTTGGGGTCTTGACTTTGATCTCTAACTAGCCCATTCACGTATTCATAATGTAAATTGAGATTTCCGGATCCCATAATTTTTGGACGCTAATCCTTCAGCTCTCAAAGTTGTTTTTTCGTCTGGTTGATGGAACCAGACCCCTGCTTATTTTAATTAAAACATGAGATGATAACCGAAATTTATATTAGAAAGGTTAGAATAATAAGGAGCTCAAATTGGTCAAAATCGATTTTACAACTAATTTTAAATAATAATGTTATAAAAAAATGTATAATTTTTCGCATTCCTATAAAGATTTTTTTTTTCAAAACAATCAAATCTCCAGTCAATTTGCAAAGAGTTTTATGCTCAATATGATTCCCCGCTTCGTTTTAATAAAAACATGAGGTCACACCATAGCAGTAGCCGAGATTTTAGAAAAAGGGGGGGCACCCCCAAACATTTTTTGTTTTAATATGCTTGCTGTAGCTCGAGTTGGCAAGTTCCCTTAAAAAAATTCTAATTCTTTAATTATATTAACAAAAGCTTTATAAAACCATTAATGTCCCTTAATTTATCGACAAATCTTGTTTCGCACAGAAGAGGTATATTTATTTTAGCCCTTCTTTGAGAAGTAAATAAAAATAAAAGTTTTTGCATCACTAAATTCAATTTGTGCGAGGTACAAATTGGGTAAAGATCTTAAATTTGTTACTGTACGCCATTTATATGACCGGCCATTACGCTACACCCCTCGTAAGATTGCTCGACATAACTGTTTAAATTTAGATCGTTTTTTAACAAATATCGAGTATGTTTTGCGTAAACTTCTGTCATATACCTATATATATCGGATTTTTGTGGTCATTAGCGGTGCTGAAAAAATTAAAAATCAAACATCGTCCAAATTTATTTTATTAACAAAAATTGCTCAAAAGTTATTGAGAATTTTAACAAAAAATTGAGAGAGCCAATATATGGAACAAAGTGGAGTTTGGTGGGTATTCGGTGGAAAATGGGGGGTCCAACAAAGAGAAAACAATAATTTGCAAAAATCAGGAAAATAAATTGTGCACTATTAAAAGCTTAGGTGGGCAAAAAGGGGATAATAAAAAATTCAAAAATATAAAATTTAAAAAAAATAGATCTAGATTTGGGATTTCTGTATATTTAATAGTGAATTGAGTTTTAAAGCGGGACCTGATTTTCGGCCCAGTCCGCTAAACTCATTTTGTTCGAACCTACGAGTCGGCATGGTTTATTATTTTACTTATTTTCGGCCCGATCTGGTTTTGAAACACAAATAGAACCGAAAATTTAAAGTTCCAAGCAATAGTTTGCAATAAAATTTAACAATACAGTGCGTCGCATTATTAACCTTAAATCGTCTGTATAAGTCTTTTTTAAAGATCGATGGACATTTAGCGCATATAAATTTGGTTGTGTTCTAGACTCAATAGATAGCTTTTAGCCTGGTTATTTGTTGAATTGGTGACAGCCAACAAATCCCAAAGCCCTCCATTTTTCTGAGAACCTAGGTCGCCGGCGCATAAAATCTTAAACTTTGCGGGGCCTGCTGTAACGTTAAAAGTCGCAAATAGGAAAAGGTCTGGAGGAAATTAAGCACCAGAAATTCTTTATTATGGCTTGGAAATAATACAATGATAAATATGGCTACCGACTTTGATCTTTTTAGTTAGGATAAATAGATTAATAGTCAGAAACAGAACTGGCCATCTATAAGGACAATCCAAGCAATGCTAGACGTCAAGCTAATTTTACTAATTAACAAGGTTTTTACGCAAAAATTTAAAAAAATACGCATTTTAAGCGCTTAGAAATAGTTGGCTTAGAGGTGCCAATAGGTCACAGACCGGCCTTGGTTAAGGATTAACTTACATAAGGTTATCCTATATGCACATTTTTCTGAATTAAAGGGCCCAGCCGTTTTTAGATGGACCAAGCGCCTAACCTGGCCAACCAAACTACCTTTGAGATTGGGGAGCGCGCCAGGCGATTTATATCAAAATAACTAGTAAAAATGAAAAGTCCGCCCGGAAAAGGGGAGCCGAGTCAAGTTTGACCCCCACCCCCTGGATAGGGCTCGGTCACACTCACAACAATTGAACGGTGTGAGTTGAAACTTGGTTAAAAAAATAGAAAAATAAGTTTGAGGGACCTTTAATTTATTTATTTCACCATACTAGTTTATATCAGGCCCCATTTATGTCCTAAAGCTGGTGTAGTTTGATGGAAGTCCTCAATACTATAGAAAATTTACAATCATCTTCCAAATCATATATAAATTCTCTTTTTTTCTATATATTAACACGATAAATGAAATTACCTCTCATGCTTCCCGCCATTTGAAGGGTTTGGGTCGAGTTGATAATTTTTCATTTGGTTGGTTGATTTCAATAGGGATGCGCTTGTAGGTAGCAATTAAGAAATAAATGACCATATCGTTGATATTTGTTAGAATGCGAAGTAAAAGAAATATGGGAATTTTAGATTTAAAGCAGGTGAAAATTGAGCATTAGGTAGGAGTTTCATTGTTCCTGAGAATAAGTGCATTGAGTTTGGGGGACGAAGCAGTAAATGCAAACGATAATTACATCACGTGATAAACATAAGCAGACGATATTATGTCCAGCTGAAGAAACATTATATTGAGCAATATGACCATGTATGTAAGTTAATATTTTTCCCTGAAAAAAAAAAATGTTTCTTCAAATATATTTTTAGGCTACATGCTTTATTTTTTTTGGATTTCTTCAAAATTCAGATATCTAATGAGATGAAGTTAAACATGAGTGAAACAGCGATTACAAACGATCGAGGGGTTTAATATATTATTATTAACTTTTTTCAAGCGACCTAGGACGTTAATAACTCTATTTAGAAATACAAAGTCTTTGGGTGAAACAGATTATCTTGATTTTTCAAAAAGTATGGTTTTTGTTGAATTTACAAGTTCGTCGAATATCATATCGTATTACGGTAGTTATAGTTTAAATAAATTACAATCAACCAATAATATGATACGCGAATTTCCTATATATCGCTAAAAAAGTCAATAAGTTTTCGAAGGTGTGTGTGTGTATATGTTTGGTGGTAGTTAATTATTACGCATGCCGAAAATGTACAAATTGATATTTCAGTCAGGTAATATATACATGTGTAAAAATAGATTCATTGTCAAAGGCTATTACGAGACATTGAGGAGTTTATATATGTTGTCCCATAAAATATCGGGAGAGCCTTTCAATAATTTAAAAAAAAACATTTTTAATAGGCCTCTATGTGCCTCTAAGTATTCAAAAATTTATTTGCCAATAAACGTTAAACAAGTGTATATTGGGACGATGGCCAGGTAGCATCAAAAGTGTGTATTTTTAAAATCCTTGAAATCATATATATCTTTAAATAGTGCGAACGAACTGAAGAAGGAAAAAAAAATGACCCGTAATGTGGATGGGAAGTCATGTTATAGGTCCTCGCGGATGATAAAAAACAAAAAAGGTCACTTTATGTCCTATTACTTTGATTAAAAATATTAATGTTATAATTATTTATTCTTTTAATTTAAAATGTAATTTTGTATATTAATATTTAATGTAATTTTGCATTGAAATTTGTATAAAATTTAATACCCACAATGCATATTGATTTACTCTCGCAATATAGAGATTTATATTTAATTATTTTTTTTTTCGTACTCGGCTGTGGTGGTACTTGGGCAAGATTATCAAACAATTTGAGTCAATAAAAGAATTTTAAAAATTGAGGTTTTTTTTGTTTTCTTAGTGGGCATTGGTGCCCATATAACCCAAAATTTCAATATTTTTTTCGTTGGGGTCCCTTTTGCGTTCGGTTAAGTATAGGTAGACCAAAAACGCCATTTGTATATTTAAAAAATAAGTGATTTGGTGATAGGCAAAATGGTGAGGTAGCTCGGGCTAAGGTGGGTATAATCGATTATCGAAAGGGCGTTTAGTATTTGCCACGCGGCAGTGGTAGGGAATCACCCTTATTAGATCTCAATTTACACATAGGCAGAAATACCAATGCAAATATTTACAATCCTTTTTAATTATTTAGTATGAGGCTCTAACTCGAGTTCTTGATGAGCTATTTGTGGCTAGTATGTGTTATATATATCAAAAAATTGTTAAAATTCCTCTGTTTTTTATTGGAAATACAATATTGTTTGTATCTCTTAATTCTATTAATATATAAATTAAATTATATAGGGTCGTAACAAATATGGTCACTTTGTAACAGAATATACTATATCGATGTCACAGTTATTATTGCATTGCGTTATGGCACACGCTTTCAACTGTCAAACACCAAATCACCTTGTCCCCCCATTCTTTACGAGGTAGTAAAGTACACACATTTAGTCATTAAATCCAAGGAGTCTATCAAATATTTTAATTTTCTCAATATCTAAACCTCACTGGCACAAAGCATTACACCTCCTACATCTCCCATAACACAGTGCTGTAGTTGGAATATATATGTGAAAGAAATAGTAGGGTTCATAATTATAGGAAAGTTGAGCTCTTTACAGTTGTTTATATGGAACCGCCATACGAATAATAAAATTTCATTAAACTTTATCGGGTTTCTCCCCCTCACAAATCCATGTTCAAATTTCCCGCGTAATATGGAAAATTTTCCCGCTATGTACACCCACACAGTCAAGCCTTAGTATAGGGAAGGCGGGGAAAGTAAATAAAAACAAAATATCTGGGGTCGGTGGCCTGGCTTGTTGTTATTTATTATTAATATATTTACTAATGTACTATGATTGTTTGGCTGTGTAGTGTAAACAACCAGTCACTATTCTTAAATAGCATGCAGCTACTCACAAAACCAATTTGATATGCCATTAAATTTTGTCAGCCGAGTATTGAATACTTATTACACATGTAATCTAATCCATTGGCAAATATGTTTTTTCTTGTACATTGAAAAAGCCTAAAATCTGTATATTTATTATATAAAAACGACTAAAGGTGAAATAAGGTTTGTTTACTTACCTATACTCGGCAAGACTTACTTTTCATCCATAATATTAACCAAAACTTTTTTTAAATGCTCAAACAAGGTAAAAGTTAAATAAACTTTGCACAGGGATGAATGATATTGAAAATTTTTTTCAAAAAGTTTGAATTTAAAAATTCCTTAGGGACACTGGTTACCTCATTAAGTTCGTGACCTAGTCCACAAAGGCAATCCAAGCAATGCTTAGGGGTGCTCCAGAAAAAAAAAAGGTAGGGTTATTAAGCTAAAATAACGGCCGTAACAAACCTTTTTGAATTAATTAAGTCACGAGGGACATGGTAAACAAACAGACGCAGAAACTTCAAGTATTTTCATTGTAGTAGCAATGGGGGATTACCAATCCCATAAATATGGTGAAACCGATGCAGTGGTTATATGGAAAGGGCCAGCCTGCTTTTGTGTGTATATAGCTTCGTACCGCTAAAGATGTATCTCACGGAAGTATGCGGTCTTAACCCCTCCTACCCCCTTATAATATTATTATTATTTTCACTTACCGCCCCTAGCGAATCATATTATATAGTATGATTTATATTGAAAATAGGTCACAGAAGGGTCATTACTCCAAGAGAAAAACCTATCTCTCTTTTCTCGCATGGTACTATTATTACATGGTCTTATAATCTCTCGTTAGCGTTTTATCTATATTATCCACATTTATGGTTTATCGAGACGCCGATTTGGTTACATGGTACTGTAAATATAGATCAGTAATTGCTGGTAAATAGTTTTACATTCGGTTTTTAGGTCACATGGTATGGTTTAAATATAGTAATTTTTAAGATATGTATTTGTTTTTCAATAGATCCTTCCTCTAAAAAAGCCCCCGGCGGGGTCTTGAATTTTTTTTTAACAATCTCAGGTTTTGTTTGACAAATGTACATAGTATATAATGGCTAAGAGCCAAGGATAGTAGTCAGTACGTGACGAAAAATGGAATTTAAAATGTTGGTAACTCTTAAGTTGCACTTGACCCTGTATATATTTGAATGGTCACAAAGATTGATTAATCGAATTGTAATTAAATAGTACAAAAGTATAGTGTATCATGTTTATTAGTCAAACGAAAAGACCATGCCCATAATGAAATATATTCCGTTTTAAAACACTACCCCTGAACTTAGCTCGATGTTTGATGCGACAATTGCTGGCAGAGTGCATCGCTATTCAATGAAAAAATTAGTTATCCAAATAATATATATTTAACATAAATTACCAAAAATATTCGGATTTTTACCAGACAAACTATACCAAATCATGGTTCTTCCAACCCTTTTACCCCTAACTTCAATAAGCTTAGTTAAACATATGAAGTATCGTTATGGCGTACAGTTATAACTGTATCGCACGGCGGTATTAAACATAGAATTACTTGGGGAACGAGAGAAAAATTATATTTTACTATTAATGGAAAGGGAAAAATATCATGGGAATGATTAAGGAAAATAAAAAGAGAGAAATGAGGTTACTGAACTTTCAATGCTCCCGCGCAGCACTTCGCTTATTTTACCCGCTCCCCTGATTTTCCCGCTAAATCACACACTTGGTGTGTAAAATGTGATTGGTTTTAGGGTAATGTAAGTAAAAGAGTCTAGAATCATTTTGTGGCATAAAAGGTTCCACAAACCTAGTCCCGTTGTATGGTACACTCTAGAGTTCATCAAACCAGCCCGTGATATTCCGGCCCGGCCAGATCAACGTGTTTTTAAATTTAGGGGCGTACCTATGGTTCTTGCCCTAAATTTGGTTTTTAAATTTTAGAGCCGGCCCGTTTGGCCCGAACCTTTATTATAAAAAGCTAAAAATTTTATTTTAAAATTATCTATAAAATATAGAGTGTAGTAATACCCTTAATTGTGTGATAATAAATTTATTCATTTTTATTTTTTGTTATTTATAGTTAATATAAATACGGAAATATGAGATTTAAAACTCCGGCCCAGCCCATCATTCTTTTGGCCCGTTTCTCGGGCGGGCTGCTCTCGGGTCCAGACTTTAATTGTACACTAGTCCGCTTTTTGTTCACTTATGAAACTATAAAAGCTTCTTAAAATAAGTCTTAGGTATTTTAAGTTATAATTCTTTGCGGTAGCCCTTCAAAGTCACACATACGACGAACCTTTGGAAAAGCAGACTGAAAGGTTCGAACAAACCTTAAAGTTCCAGTTTAATATTAAACCAATGCGTATTATTGGTAAATTTTACATTCTGTAAATACTTTAATCAGGTAGTTAAATGTATGTCCTCGATAAAAGCAGTCAAAAAAAATTTCAGTGAAAATGTAAGTGAGGGAGCGTAAAATTGATACATTTCAAATTTAAAAAAAAAATTTGCGTACCCAAAATTGCCAATTTTATTTACACTCGACAAATTTTTTAGATATATAAGCTAACGGGCAAGAATAAACCTACTATTTATGGATCTTCGAATTTTTATACTTATTTTTTTGTATAAACTTGTATGCCAGCTATCATAATTTATTAAAAATGTCAAAAAATAAAAAATGAGAATCAAAAAATATTAAAAAAATTATTCATACATAAAAAGGGTGATAAATTCTTCAAAGAATGTTATTACAAAACAAAAAATGTGCCCTATAGTGAAAGATATTCTGTATAACCAAACGAAAAATTAAATATCTGTCATTAATTCAAATGAGAAAATAAACAACAATCTTGCCAATTAAGCCATTTTTTTGATGATTTAAACATTAATTAATGTACTTACCAGGTAACATGGTCAACAAAATTTGATGTATATCATACAATCTAATATTCACTATTTTTTATATTTGTAGTTCGAGTCGTTGAAGCTTCGGTAAGCTAATAAAGCATCAACTAAATAGGTCTTCTAGGGAGATTTTGAAATTTGTATTTTCTATTGGGGGCATGGGCTTGCTCTCGTTAGGACCCTCATAGTCGCCCAAAAATGTTGAAATAGGGGTAAGTACACTTATAAATTGGGCCCATGGTATTGTGGAGAATAAAGAATCGACTAATTTTGAGCTTTATTACTATAAGTTCACTATCAAAAGGCCTCTTTTTTATTTTAACTGTAACATTTATATTAGAAATGAGAAAAGGTTAGCCGTATTTCACTTATTAATGAATTGATAAAATAATATCTAAATAAAAAAATTCAAAATAATAGTAATTTCATTTTGATATTAATAAAAAATTATAAGGTTTAAATAAAGAAGAAACGGCAGTAGGTTTTAGTTCAATAAGTTATATAATTTAGGTGATGCAATAAAATTGTAATTGACCCATCATCCAAAAACAATTTCAAATTTATTCACTTAACGCAATGTTGGATAAACAAATGTAAGGTTTTCGTCTGTCATTACACAGCTCAACAAATTTTGAGAGTTATATTAGCTACTTTAGAGACCAGGGATTTTCAAATACGTGTACCGTTTTTTAATCAAACTTTGTAAACCAGCTAAAAGGAATAAAAATTTTTGAAAATTGTTAAACGAAAAAAAAGTTGAAAATAATTATTGTATATATTACTGATTAAAATCGGGCTCCGAAAGCCTGCCAAAAAAAATCCGGGACGAAATTTAAAGCAGGCCGGGCACGACTTAATTAAAAAAGAAATACCGGCCGCCGATTTTCAAATTCCCTAATTATTAGCGAGAAATAAAAATGATAAACTAATTATCAAGCGATTTATTTCTATCATAACCTGTATTTTATTGATAAATTTAAACCTAAAAGTTTTTAGCATGTAATATAAAATTCCGGGCCGAGCCTATATAAAAAAACAAATACCAGGCGGGCCTAAATTGAAAAATATGTCGAGCGGGTACGACCCAGTTTGAACTTTAATATTTATATAACAGCTAAACAAAAATCAAATATGTCTTTATTTAAAACGGATGAAAAATGGTGTCCTATTAAGGTTGAGGTGCCAAATATTCTGTAAAATCTATTAAAGAGTTTGACGTACTCAAAAATTTTATTTTTTGTTATATGAGATGCATAATATAACAAGTAATTCACATAATTTTTTTCTAGGTATTCGGTAAAATTAGACAAATACGGCCGTTTTTGAATTTTTATTTAGCATTATCCGAATTCTGGGCAAATATCGAACTGAAAAAATAATGAGATAATGCCATTATATAGATAGATGAAATATCATATCGGTAATTACTCATTGATTTTCGACATCGACCTGTGTTATAAAATATTAACTGAGGTTTAAATAATCTTTACAAAAAATTATTTGAAAGAGGTTTAAACCCAAATTAAACCTCAACCTTACATATTCATATAAACTAGTATATATGTGTACTTTTCCTCCTATTAAACATTTAATTGGATAAAAATTAACACAATCGGTTTTCAAATATTTAAAAACAATACCAAATTTGTGAACATATAGGCTATACCGACGTTTGTGCTACAATTATATATTCTAAGCTCATTCTTTTAGATTTGAAAGCTATAAAATAATTTAAATTCCTTTTTCTTTAAGCCTCATTTGTTTCTCTGCTTATTCGGAAAGCCCAAAGTTGACTATTTAAATACTTTTGTTATATAAGACGAAATGTATAATAAAGGGGCAAAGAAAACGAAAATTCCGTGTAAAATAATTAACAATACAATAGTACATTATTAAGGTGCGAGGACATTCTTGTTAATTAATATTAAATTTTAAACCAATTTATTGACTGATTTAAGGAGTTGTAAAAAAATTTATTATTTTCAAACCCATTTCTTTATTAAAATGAAGTAACCAAAAAACTTCCAGCACTTAATATCGATTGAGTGGCCTTCATTCTCAAAATGTAAGTTAACTAACCTCTTAAAAGCCTATTTTAGAACATCATTCTGTAAAAGTTGTCTAATTTTAACATTCTATATTCTCACGATGTTAATAATTTTACTTCTTATTGTTTGTTGTGTCCTAATTTAATAAGGGTGGTAAATAAAGCAAAAAAATTGATCAATTCATTCATCACATATAAATATTGATTTGCTAAAAAATATTTTTATAAGTTTGTTAAAATTTCATTTTCCTTTTTCGACCGGTATATTTGGAGTCTCGGGCAACTTTTCTAGAAAAAAAGAAAATTGTATTTAGATTAATAATAATAAAAATACAAAATTATTTGTATAGAAACAGAATAATGTACGAAGATGATAAAAGAATTACTTTCCTCTAAGTTTCCATGTTTCTTTCTTTTTTAGGACCCAGTTTCGGCCTTTAGTTGCTGCCTTATTTTTCCGCCGATTTTTACGTTTATGTTGAAGAATGCTAATGTTTTGGCAAATCAATTTAATTTCATATAAAATGCTAATAGTGCATAAATATATCGTTAGGCAGAGCTAGGGAAATGCCTATTGTGGCTTATTTTCTTGCCTGTAAAAATTGAGTAAAATTAATGGGTTTTAGTTAGCTCCGAGCAAAAAAGTCTTTTTTTAATTCTAAAATTTTTGCTTAAGTATTGTGCCTCTAATAAACCTTATTCAAATTTAATAATAATGGATAAAGCAAAGAATTGGGCTTTTCCCCAGCTCTGAATTCAAAAATTATTAAATGTACCATTTAGGTTTCGAGGAAAATTGAGCATGTTGACTTCCAAGTTCAAGTGATTGGTCTGTTTGTCAAATAAAAAATATATTCTCTTGTGTAAAAACAGAAATTTTGAAAAATAAAGGAAAAATAGGAAATAACAAATTTTTATAAAATACTTTTTCCATTCCACTGTAATAACATGAAAGCGAAATCATGGTGCAAAACTCACAAAAAATGTAAGATATTAAATTGTTGTCCAACCAGTAATTAAATAAAACTAATTGATAGTACTTAGTCCAAATTTATTATGTATAAAGGAAGCTTTTAATGATAATGTATTAAATACCCAAACTTTAGTACTTGATTAACCAAACTATATTTTACCATAAATTCATATTTTTATCATAAATGGCATGTTCAAAATCATATTAATACTAAAAAATAAGTTTTAAACGTTTCTTTTTTTGCCAACTATCTAATAATAACTTAATTGGCTAAAAATAAATTTAATATATAAATAAAAATTTATTAGCAAGAATTATGTTTTAAATTCCTTTATATAAAAAAGAAACTAAAATAAATTTAAAGCGTGTTTTTACACATATAAATAACACAGCAAAACAAAATCTCAATGCAAAAAACCAAAGTTTTGCCCAAATATACAAACAAGGCACAAAAAGTAAATTTATTTAGCCAACTATAAAAACACTTTATAGAAGCATTTAATGCAAATACAAAAAGCCAATAAATAGATTTTACCACTTCCACTGCTAACTTTATTCGTGCAAAGTATTTAAAAGTTTTTTATACAAACTTACAAGAAATAAGTTAACAAACAATCCCCTCCCAAATTTTTCATTTATTTTTAATCAAAATAATGGACTTAGCTAAAAATGTTCGATCTAGGTTTTACACCCCTGCCAAATTTAAATTATAGAAAACCCTGTTCCATTCCATGAACTGAATCACGGTCGGATTCATTATCATAATTTTTTTCGGAGGTACTGGATAATCCTTCTTCCATCTCCACATTACTATTTTCGTCTTCCTGTGACGATTCATCAGTATTGAATGAAAGATCAGCTTTGCTTGTGTTATTTAATAGATGATTGTGTTTTTGCCGTTGAGTCTCTATAAGTTTGGGCTTAGGTAAAGTAAATTTGGAATTTATTCCGGCAAAAAGACACAAGTATATCCTGCACACAATTATACAAAAATAATATATGTGATAAAATTTCAAAATAAAAAGCAAAATATATATAAAACTAAAAAATGATAAATTTAATAGATTTAACTTTATAAAAAAAAGAGAAATAAATAAAAGCAGAGTCTTAAGCAACCGGCCATAAAATTTAATTCTGTTTATTAATATTCTTATTTAATGTTTATAAAAAATGGATATAAAAAACAAACTTTTTAGCCTTTGAGCTGTTAGGAAAATCGACAACGAGTCCACCAGTAAATCCGGCCCTCATAGCTTGTTTGGTGATCATTTCAAGCTAAAAACAATACAAAATATATTATTTGCCAGCTAAATGTGTTTGAACAAGCGCCGTGCGTGATGGGAATGCATTTGCAATCTATAAAGATTTTTTTCATATTTGCATCAAGGTTCAATAAAATATTAATTTTCAATAATCGTTATTTTCCTTCTAAGCCTCACCTGCAAATTTTTTTAGTCTAGCATCAAGGAATAACATCTAAAATTTGCACTCAAAGTTTGCATATGAGCTTTAAAATCGTAATTGCAAAGTGGTAAACTTAATTTTTTATTTTAGAATAAGAATTTAAAATTTTATTATATTTAGATTATAATTAAATATAAAAATAAAAGAATTAAAATCTAATAAAAAAAACCTGCGCATCTGTTTCTGGGTATATTTGGAATACTGCACGTGCGTTTCGTTTCTATGATTAAATATAGAAATTAGCTCAAATAAATTTTACTAGTGCAGAATATAGGGTGACGAAAAATTTGTGAAGCCTTTTATGGGCAGGAAATTGGCGATTATCGGAATAACAGAGCCATTGCAAAGCGGATATGCTAAATAATAATGTTGTCATTAAAATATTACCTTAAAATTAATTAATAAATCTAATCCAATAATATAACCAAGATAAAATAATCAAATAAATATCAACTTTCTCACTATTTCAATTAATTGATCCATTTAAATACTACAATCATTTTTAAAATTGCAATATAGCATTAAAAAAACTTCCAATATACCTTATTGCAGCATCAAAGGTTCCAGGTCTAAAGGATACACCATTACCAAAGTCTGCCAATAATACATCACTTTCAGGTTGTCGATAAATTGCTATGTCTAAAGAGTTAAAAATAGAAATTAATATAAATAGCAGTTAATATACAGTGCTAGCTTTAATAAAGTGGCACATGTTAGAAATAGAATGATCAATAGACACATAAAATGTGGCTATCAACTACTATGTTTTTGATCGTTGTCACTAATAAAATGATCACGATCACAATTAAATGATCACGATCACAATTAAATGATCACGATCACAATTAAATGGCCAAGATGATGATTTCTTGGCCATTTAATTGTAATCGTGATCATTAAATTGTGATCGTGATTATTTTATTAGTGACCGCGATCAAAAAAATAGTAGTAGATGGCCACATTTTATGTGTCTATTGATCATTCTATTTCTAACATGTGCCACTTTATTGAAGCTAGCACTGTAATAATTTAAGATCAAAAATAAAGATCTATTTAGAAATAGTCAAGGTTGCATAGAATAAATTTCCCAATTTATTTATTTATTTTGGTTTGTAGGCTTTTAATTGAAATTTAAAATTAAATCAGATTATGATATCAAAAAGCATTAATTTAACTTAACTTTCTATCATTGTTGTTTATAATAACATAAAAATCCCTTTAATCTCAAGCTAAACATGAATATTTATATCCCAATATATTAAGTTTTTATAATTTTTTTAATGCAGCCTAGACAAAAAAATCTGTATATTCTTTCTTTCTAAAAAAGAAATATATGATATTTAATATCTTGCATTACACAGCTCAACAAAGTATGAGCCAACTTAAGAGACCATACCTGCAATCTTCAAGATATACAAATCTGTTTAACTTTTTTTATCAAGCTTTGTCAGCTAAACAAATTAAAAATTTCAAAAAGAAAAAAAAATGAAAAAATAATTTATGTATTAGTAAAATTCTAACTAAACAATATTTTATTTTAAAAACAATAAATAATATCCTCTTTAAGTAGGGGTGCCAAATTTCTATAAACAAAATATTGATGTAAGACAGGCCCGATTCTAGCTTTTCCATTTTAGGGGGGCAAAAAAAACTCGTGGTGGGGCAGAAAAAAATTTTTTGCCGCCTTCGGCGGCAAAATTGGCCGTGACCTTCGGTCACGGCAAAAAATATACATGTACAACAATAGAATCCATGTTCAAAATTTTTTAACAAATTAATAGTAATTTATTATATTCTTAAATTAAAAAAAAATGAGTTTATAAATTGAATATGTGAATTAAAATTAATTGTTTTCACTAAAATTTGCTTAAAAAGATATGAGATTTGAATTAATTGTAAGTATAATTTTCTCATTTGGTATCATTGCGCATGAAAATTAAAAATATGATATATATGAATGATAAAAATGAATTATATAAAACTTTGGATTTTAGAAAATGAAAAGTGAAATAAGATTGATTATCATGAAAACAAAATGTATAAGTATGCTAATTTGGAAGAATCTATATGAAAAAACACTGGTTATATATAACTAGTTATTAATATTAGGGTAAAAAATTAAATAAAACATGAACATAAACGTTAAATGCGCATAAAAAAAGTTTGCAACTATGTTAAAATAGTAAGCAATAATTAGCTGATTATGAGCAGTGTATTGTATTGATCAAACTATTTTATCTTAGAGGATTTTAATTAAATTAAAATATTCATCAAAATTCAACGCCCCTAGTTAATGATTTTTCAGAACCAAATCACCTTTAAGCAGGTCATTACTTGTCAGCCGTTATTATCCTTCTTAAAGAAGAAAATGTGGCCTCACAACTCGACGTTGAAGAGCCAATTAACAAACTTATAGAAAAAATGTTAAATAGATTAGGAAACGCATCTTTGTAATCATATAAAAATTTAACAAAATCAATAGTAATACATTCTTTGTAATTATTAAGTTTCTTATTAAAAAATTTTTGGCTACGTCAATTTCTTTAGATAATGAATTTTTATCAATATTACTTAATTTTAAAAAAGGCTCTAATTTATTTATATCTAAAATAAAGGTTAATCAAATTTATAAAGGGAATCTAAAGATTTAACAACTATTATCGGTAAATAATCTATTATCAAAAGAATCAATATATAAATCAATAATATTAAAATAAATACTTTTTACTTCATCATTAATATTTTTAATATTTTCTAATGAGTAGAAAATAAATAAAAATCAGAAAAATCTTTAGGTTTAGTTTTTCTTTTATCCATAGATAAATTATTGTCATTTTAAAAAAGTATTAATATCAAAACAATTTTTGAATAAATCTTCAGATGTATTTTTATTTCTTAATTGTTTAATTTCTAACAAACAATGGTGTTTTAAATCAGAAGTTTTAGAAACATAAATCGTTCTGTTAAATTTGATCTATAATTATTTTTAATAAATAAAATAATTTTTCAATTAAATACAAAAAAATAAATAGATGATTGTAAATATGGTCAAAAAACCCCGATTCGGCCCTGTGACCTGAAGATAAAAAAGTTTTTTTATTTTTAATTTTTAAAAGAATATTAAATATTTTTTTGTAATTTTTTAAAAAAAAAGGCACCACCGATGGGGCAACCGCCTGGGTTTGGTTACGCATTAACTTCCTTGATTGCATCATGTTGAAAAAATTTATGAAGAGAAGAAAAAATCAAAAAAAAATTTTCCTTCACTTAAAATTTTAAGAAAATCTTTTACAACAAGATGCAAACGGTGGTTCAAGCAGTGAATATATGGGACATGGTGTCCAGCTATTTTGCTTAGAAATACTTGAACACTACCTTTTCCCTTGGGCATTACTTTGCCCCATCGTAGCATTGTGCGATCAGGTTCTTTGGTTCTAGATTATATTCTAACAAAAGATTGATGACAAGTGAGAAATTTATTAGGCATCATATTTATAAATTGCTTTTACAAATATAAAGCTTTTTGTAAAATCAAATTTTTCTATATATTTCTGTGTTAGTTTGATCTCTCTTGCGGATGAGAAGTATTAATGCAAACACTTTTAAAAAAAGTATATATTTTTAAGATAATATTTTTTAAATATTTTTGACGGAGCAAATCTAATTATATTATCTGGAAGAAATAAAATTACTATGTATTTTTGGGGGGGCAAATTCAATTTTTTTTGGGGGGGCAAACATAAAATTACTATGTATTTTTGGGGGGGCAAATTCAATTATTTTTGGGGGGGCAATCACAAACTTTTGGGGGGGCACTGCCCCCCCAAAAGGGGTCTAGAATCGTGCCTGATGTAAGAGCTTGATATTAAAATTTTTAATGCCCATTATTTAAAAAATATAAAAGGTATAGGAGGTTCCAATAAACATATATTTTAAATTCTTAATTTTTTTGGTATTTTTCAGGCCACAAAATCAATAATTTTATTTAAGATAATAGCCAAGTTTATAATTTTTGGGGGGAAAAATTGGGATATGGCCATCATGTAGATAAAAGTCCTGAAAGCCTATTTTGTGTCAATCACTCAATGATTTTGGTTGACATGTGTTATAAAATATATAAATTTTTTACCTAACATGGGCAAGCTAATATCCATCCCAAGCCATATATGACCAGAATCAGACAAGCATTCACCACTCAGACCACTCCCACACCTACATTAATGGTATTGATGAATATTAAAGCTTGAAACTTAAAAAATAACATGCATCTGTTTAATAAAATATTACAATATTTGTATAAATAAAAATTAATAATATGAAACCCTAAATCCAGAACATAACATGATTCATTTTGTGGTAAAGCTAACAGTTCAATCGCTCGATTTGCCATTTCACATTGGATTTGTATCATGCGTGAACTGTTTAAATAACTTAATAAATCTTTTAATATAAAATAAAATCAAAAAACACTAACTTGCTTGTGTATTTGCCAGATTCTTTTTCATTGTAAAACTATGATTATTTAATATAATATTAATATACCAAGTCTGCAGAAGATGCATGCTCAGGTCTTTTTTGCTTCCCCATACTAAAAACAGATGTAAATATTTTAAATTTTAAAAACTTGTTTTAAAAAAATATCTTTTATATCATCTGATTTTTTTCTAACATGTTTTTAAAATTTTAATATGTTATTTAAGGATGAAGACCTTGGGAAAATTACCACAATCGAATGGCATATGTTAGAGAAATCAAAGCTTTATCCTTTAATTTTTATGTCCTCTTTTGGAGTGCGATCCTTGCTATATCCATTCAGCGTTATCAAAACAAGGATTCAAATTCAAAAGCAAAAAGAAGTTTACTCTGGCACTTGGGATGCTTATAAAACCATATTACGTAATGAAGGCGCGGGTGGTCTTTACAAAGGCTTTCTTATTAGTTCAATACAACTCCTCTCAGGGCTTTTCTATATTACCTCATATGAATCCACAAGGCATGTCTTAAAAAGTTATACTGACATACAAGATGCAAAATCTCGTGCATTTATTGCTGGTGGAACAGCCTCACTGGTTAATCAGACTATTTTAGTTCCCTGTGACATAGTGTCACAATACATGATGATATTAGGCAATAATAAGGGAAGATTTGACCCCTTACATTTAGGAGATAAATATGATAAGCAGAGGAAAGGCTTATCTACAGATATTATCCAAAAAATCTATAAGTAAATTAGTCCTGCCATTAATTATATAGAAAAGATGGCCTTAAAGGTTTTTATAGGGGGTACTTTGCATCCTTACTATCCTATGTACCAAACTCTGCAATTTGGTGGTCTAGCTACCAAGCATACACAAGTATAACAATCATATTTTCTTTCTTTATATCGTGGAATTATGTTAAATTTTTTTTACAGATTTGTTGACAGCTACTCTACCACCTTGGTTTTCCTTACTTATTATTCAACTTATGTCAGCACCCATGGCAGGCATCACTGCCGCCTTTTGCACAAATCCTTTGGATATCATAAGAGCTAGAATTCAAGTAAAAAATAATTTAATAATCATTGCTAAATTTTAAAATATTTATTTGTATATGCTGCTGTTTTTATAATACCTAATTTTAAATTGTATCCATATCTTCAAGCTTAGAGCCAAAATTTTTCAATACAATGGAATATGATTACTTTTAAATAATTTTTAATGTCTTACTTTTAACAATTTTAACCACATTTCCTCTAAATTCTTTATTATCTTTGAAGAAGCCTTTTTGCAAGTCAATTACTCATTATTAAAAAATTTTTTTTTTTTCAAATTCATTGATTTTGTAGAAATAAAATCTAAGTTTTTTACTTTGCTCAAAGTTGTCCAAACTTACAAAAAAACATCCTTTGTAAAAAATATTTATTATTAAAAAATTAAATATGACTAACTAAATAATGTTTTAATGTAGCTTGAGCACATAGTATAGGGAATATAAGGATATATTAAATAACATTCACAATTTTTCAAAATTTTTTCAATATTTGAATAATGTCTTAGGCAAAAATGAGATGGTAAACCAATTAAGGCACATTATTCTTAGTTACCAATATCTAAAAGAAAAATTAGTTTATATTTTGTATAAATCAATTAGGTCACAAGGTCAAAATATGGGACTACAATTAAGGAGCTCTGGCAAGAAGAAAAGTTGGGTATTTTCAAGAAGAGTCTTTCAGCTCGGTGTACCCAATCAGTCATATACTCATTTTTTATTATATTAGGGTATGAATCTATGAAACGTTTGGCTGTCAAAAAAGAATACAAAGATCATATAAGATGGTGACGTGATTATAAAAAACGTTTTAACAATATTTTTATATATATTTGTTTTACTAAGACTGTTAAATTAAGTATTACTTAATGTAATACATAATTTAACATGCCTTTTTTATATCCAATCAATGCTCATATACAACAAATTATATTATATAACATACAATGTAATAAATTTATATAATAGACATTTTACAAAAAAAATTATTTAAGGCTTATTTGTTCTTCAATATAATCCATGAATAGTTCCTGAATATTATGTAATAAGTTTGTATTGCTTTTATCAATTTTAGAAGAAAAGTTATTGTTCATCATATTAAGAAAATCCCTTTTATATTTGTACAATTCAATCATAGTTATTTTTTTATCTTTAAAATTTAACTTTTTGTTTTTGTTTGGTAATTCAAATATTTCATCCTTTCTTTGACAAGCTAATATGTCCTAAAAATGTCAATAAAGTGATAAAACATTGAATTATTTGGTAATGTTATGAAAATTATCAAAAAAAACCTTGACCATTTTTTGCGTAATTTCATCCATATCCTGGATGTAAGATAATGGCAAAGTTTGATTTTTTGTGGCAATATTGGGAACAAGGTTTTTGTTTTTATTAAATAATCCATTGGATATTTCTACATAATTTATGTTTTCACTTCTTGGGTCAACAGTGAATAAAGGCATATCCCATCTGTCATTTTCTGATGGTTCTTCAAACCTTTGTAATACAGCATCTAAACTAAAATAAATATATTTTAGTATTTCCATGACACTAATTATAAAAATTATCAATCAATACGTGGTTTGCTCATATAGGGGATTATGAATACTAACATTTCCATCATTTGAATTGCAACAATATACCTTTAAGATAATTTTATTTTAAATTTTACCACACAATATTTTAAATTCATTGATTTTGCAATACAATATAATTCATAACGAAAGCCTATTTAATTTTGTTTTATATTTTAATATATACTTTTAATGTAATTTGTTGAGTCAACAATCACAACAGTTTCTCTATCTAAAATCCTTCATTTGTTATTAAAAAAGTTACCTTTTTACCTCTGCCTTTATTCTTTGCCTTAGCTCCATCTCTAGCCTCTTATCTAGAAATTAAATAATATATGCAAATAATTAGTGCTGGCTATAAATCATACATGTTAATCTAAAAAATGTCAATGTTAGCAAAAAGTGTGGCTGTTTACCAGCATTTGAAGATCAAAAAAAAATTATCACAATCACAAAAAATTTATCATTATTGTATAATAAAATTAAAATATTTTGCATACAATAATAGTTATGGATAAAAGCATTTACAATAGATTAAACATGTAGTTAACTCTACCAGTACCTACTATTTTATAAAAAAAAAGTCTTTTATTTTTTTTTTCTAAGTAAAAAAAAAGTTTAAATTTTTGCCAAGTATTGTTAATTCATCTCAATGGGCTTTAAAAATACTGTTAACAACTTTTACAATGGTATAATAAAGTTAAAAATAGTATACTAGTCAATTTTATTGCCTTTTGTATAATGCCAGCCATATGAGACAAGTATAGGTGCCTTATATTTTAATAAAAATGATATAATTTTGTGTAAATATAAACAAGAGATTTAAATTAAATCCTGCGTTTTTTGCCTAAATCAATCCAAGGTGCTTTTTTTTATTTCTTATTTGCCTCTGTTAAAAAAGATGTCTGTATATAATGGCAATTGCCATTTGTGTTTTGCTTGCAATCTATCTTTGATTAAAATATTATTGAAAATTCAATTTAAATACCTTTATACAGTTCATTTTTGTCAACAATATATTCCTCATCTCCGATGATAAAAACTTTTGAATAAAGGATATTAGATTCTAAGTTTTTCTTTAAATCTCTGGCAAAACTTGATTTGCCACTGTTGGGTAAACCACAAATTACTATAAGTGCCATGTGAAATAAAAGTGTTAATTTTAACTCTCATTCATCTGCCAGTTTTCAGCTGTTTTAGAAATGTCTGCATCGGCGATTTTTATATTAGATTTAAAAGGAAAAGTTTTAATCTCACGAAATTATCGAGGTGATATTGATCTATCTGTTATTGAAAAATTTATGCCATTGCTATCAGATATGGAAGAAGAAGGGAAACTTATACCCTTTGTTAGTATCAATGATATTACTTTTCCATTCATAAAATATAATAACCTTTATCGTAAGTTTGCCATATCTTTAAAACTAATCATTAAAGAACCCTAAAATTTTTTTTTAGTGGTGTCTGTTACTAAGAAAAATGCAAACGTTGGACTTATTTTTACTTTCTTGCACAAACTTGCTCAGATATTTGTGGAATATTTTAGGGACCTGGAAGAGGAAAGTATTAGGGATAATTTTGTAATGATATATGAACTACTAGATGAAGTAATGGATTTTGGATATCCACAAACAACCGATACCAAGATTCTACAAGAGTATAAACCGTTTTATAGAAATGGATGTTTTTTTAATATGTTTTTTTATTTTAATTTTGTTAATATAACATTTTTGCACCGGGGGCTGTTTTGTGCAACCAGCACTTATAAGATTATGTTGTAATATAAAGCTTCATGAGCAGGCTTCTTCAAGAGTCTACGAACCCTCTTATATATAATTTAAAGCTAAACAAAATTGCAACTTTACCAGATTTTGGATTTTTTAAATGTTCTTAGAATGAATGTATATGCAATTTTTTGTGGCATCACTTAATATTTACAAATTAACATGGTTCAAAAATAAGTATGTTTTTTTGTTTTTCTTATATTTTTACAATAATGTTGTCCATTTTTGTTAGTATTTTAACCTTGAAATAAACTAATGGCTTAAAATATAACCAATTACAAGCTTATAAAAAAATAATGTTAGTTCATATTAGAATTAGAGCTATTTGAGGTTAAATATTTGCAATGGTGTTGCAATCTTACATTTGCATTTTTGGGTTAATAATTAAACGTTGTATAGTTATACTTTTTTACTTAAGCTTTTTCACTTACTGGGGCATTAATTTTCAGTTCTCTGTTACTCAGAGAATCTTGTTCATTTTGATTGATTGTGACCTTTTATCTGTGTGTAGGTAAATAGATGGCTTCCCTTTCTTGTTTTTTCCTGTTATAGTTTGCATATGAGAAATAAAGTTGCTCTTTTTTTCATTATGTGACCATACTCGCTCAGGTATGAGACATAAAGTTTGTTGAGAAGATTGCTATATTGAAACTTTTGATATGAGTTTCTTCTATGATCTCTTCACACTCTTGCAATCTATCTTAGAATTCTCATTTCTGTTGTTAGAGTCTTGTTAATTTTTATGAATGCTACTTTTTCAAGATTGTAAAGGATGAAGATACACAATATTTTTATTTATTTTTGAGATTTTTTTTAATCCTTAATGACTATTTTTTAACATAAAATAATGGTTAATTCTTATTTATTTGACAAATCTTTACTAAATACTTTTTTTTTTCAGCTATATTATATTTTACAGATATATAACACAAGAAAGCCGTAAACTTGAAGTTGTCCCTAGGCCACCCATGGCAGTGACTAATGCCGTTTCTTGGAGGAAGGAAGGCATTAAATACCGCAAAAATGAAGTTTTCTTAGACGTTATAGAGTCCATTAATTTGCTGGTAAATATGACTTTATGTTATATTATGTGCCCCATAGTTATTAAAGTAATAGGTGTAAAAAGTTGCCTTTGGTTTACGTATAATAATACATAATAAAAAAATGGCATTTGCGTTTTAATATTTTTAGTTAATAATTAATATTTAAAGCTTTATGTATAAAGGAATTTCTTTTATTAATTATGCAGTAGTTTTTAAATTTTTAAAATTATAATTATTTGTCAGGAGGCTATGGCCTATTAATGTAAAAGTTTTGTATAATAAATTAAACACAATGAATTAAAATTAGAGTGGCCTGTTTGCTGAGGTTGGGCAAATTATTTAAATACTATTATTTCATTTTTTTTGTTTCAGCAGGCCACAGTCTTACATGAAAACTTAGATAAACTTTTTTTTTGTTTAACGCAAGTTTTTATTTTTTTACCCCTATTTTAGGTAAGTGCGACTGGTAATGTTCTCCAAAGCGAAATTGTTGGCTCGATAAAAATGCGAGTGTTCTTGTCAGGCATGCCCGAGCTTAGATTAGGGCTTAACGATAAAATCTTATTTGAAAATACTGGAAGTATCATCTATATTAAATTTATTATAATTTTTCATAAATACCTCTAATTTAACTAACTTTTTTTATCCCATTAATACATAATAATACATATAATGTAAATTATTGCTATTTTCCCTAAATGATATTAATAATAATTAATATAAACAAAAATTACGCCACAATTAACACAACAAGAATTGAAGCATGAACGTTTAGTGATTTATCAATTAATTTTTGATTTTTTTTTAATAATTCTTACAACTTCTTAATCAAAATTCTGATATTTATTGAGGAGGCAAAAATAAGGCCGTCGATTTGGAGGACGTTAAATTCCACCAATGTGTCCGACTTTCCCGTTTTGAGAATGACCGTACCATTTCTTTCATACCGCCTGACGGAGAATTCGAGCTTATGTCTTACCGCCTTCACACGCACGTTAAACCGCTAATCTGGATAGAATCCGTTATAGAAAAGCATAGTCATAGCCGGATGGAATATATGATTAAGGTTTTTATAGGTTTCAAAAATAATTCATTAGCCGGCTATTGAGTGATATTTAGCACTTACAGATATATTCAACCAATTTCTATCGATATAAACGAATATTATATTAATGTTGCTTTCTATACAATTTGGTTTAAATAACATCATTTCGTAGAAAATACAAAACGATTGTAATTAGTGTTTTCATTCCTAAATTACTTAGCGGAACAAAATTTTATTTGTTTTTGAAATAAAAACAAATGACTGTTTTGAATGTGCCCAAACTGTTATTAATTTGTTTGATATTATATAAATTTTTAAATTGGATTTTTTTAATATATATTTTTTTAGGTTTTTGTTTATAATTTACTGTTTGATTTTGACGATTAAAATCAAATATATTTTATTTTAGAAAATGAAAGATTTTGTATTTTATTTTGTTTATATACCATAGGCCAAAAGTCAATTTAAACGACGTTCCACTGCAAATAACATCGAAATAATTATTAAAGTACCCCAAGATGCGGATTCGCCTAAGTTTAAAACCAGCGTTGGGAGTGTCAAGTACGTGCCCGAACAAAATAGCTTCATTTGGTTCATCAAATCTTTCCCTGTATGTTTTCCGTTATAGTTTTATGCTTCATGTGGTATATGATAAAAACCGGACGGTCTTGTGCGCATGTAAAATTGGTCGTGTTCTAAACTTCAAATTAAGCAACGGCGTGGTTAGTAGTTGGATGGAAGACCGCCAACGACCTCAAAGCCGTTTCAGAGTTTAGGCCTAAAAAATCTATGTCGTGCTAAATCTAATTAATTTTGCGGGGCCTGCTGTACAGTTAAATGTGGCAAAGCCCTAACAAGTGTCGCCTCATAAATCTTATTACTTGGCTTAATTAGCTCGGTTAGAGCATTTTTGCCTTACAGGCATGAGGTCCAGTGCTAACCTTTGTGCATAAGCGGCTTTTTTCTTTGGGAAATAGCACATATGCACAAAACCACTTTGTAACGGGAGATTAATGCCATGATTAGGCAGTAGGCCATAAAAAATATGCCTAAAGTTAAAGGTTCGGTCGCGCCGGCTTGCGATCAAACCTCACTATTTAACCCGACGACAATATTTAGGCTCGTTAAAACCCTAATCCCCTATCATTGTTTAATACCAAAATTAATATATTTTTTGAAAGACATATTTATTTGCTATTTATATATCTGGTACCTTGTAAGGGTGGTAAGGAATATATAATGCGTGCTCATTTCGGCCTGCCTAGCGTTGAATCGGAGGATTTGGAGGGCAAAGCCCCTATTTACGTTAAGTTTGAAATACCATACTTCACAACCTCTGGCATACAAGTAAATTATAGTGTATACACAAATAACTAAAGAAAAGAATTAAACGCAGATATCTATTATATCAAATTAGCCATTAGGGTTTAAATTAACTATGAAATGTAAGATAAAAATGCAATATTTCATATGTTTAATATCTATAATTTGTTTTATATAGATAAAAAAATTTAAGTATAACAAAATATGAATTTGGTTATTAACTGTCGGTTTAAGATGTTAAAAATTTGCATATTGGCTCATTTAATTACACTTTAAACATATAGCTTTTGTTATAAAAAACTAAGAGTCCACATTTAAAAATTTAGGTGCTGTACCTAACGGCCGTATTGGAGATCTCAGATTTTATTAGGCGTGATTTATTAAAAAACCAAGTTTAATTAGGGCACGTGCAAAGTGAGTTTTCATTTTCGTAAAATTTTCAAAAAAAAAAATTTTTTATAATAAAACGCAAATTTTAAAAGCTGCCATATTTAGTATATGCACATAAAACGCTTTTTCAAGCATAAAAAATTTTGAAAAAATAAATTTTTTGAAATTTTCAGAATTATCAAAATTTTGCAAAATTAAAAACTCACTTTGCACGTGCCCTTACAAAAAAATTGCTTATTAACACTTTTATTTAAACAACTAATACAATGTATATTTATTTTTTTGATTACACAGGTTAGATACCTAAAAATTATAGAAAAAAGTGGGTACCAAGCCCTTCCTTGGGTCAGGTACATAACTCAAAACGGCGATTACCAGATAAGGACTATTTGAAACCTGACTCTCTATATATATTATGTTAATTTAATATAATAATTTGCATTCCAAATTTATTGTTAAATTAAATCATCTTTTTCTATATTATTTAATATTTTGTATCATGCACTATTTATACTTATGCCTATTATAAAACGCATTTTGAAATAAAAAAATTGCAACACTTCTAACCTTTTATAGTTTGTGATTAATCTATTTAAAAACAAATATTTATTATTTTAAATGTTCGAATAAAAATAATCTATGTATAATGTCAATAAAATAATATTGAATAAAAAGATTCTTTTAAAAATGGGGGAAAAGCTATAATAAAAAGTTTATTAAAAAAACAAAAATTTAATAATTTGAAAAAATTACAATATATTTCTTTTCTTATTTATATAATTACACTATATTATTACAATTAATTACTAGTAAAAATTTTGTCAAAATTATTTTCATGCTCAAAGATGGAGAGCTTAAAAAACATCTGTATGAAAAACGGGTAGAATAATAAAAATATATTGTATTAAATAATGACTTTTATGATATAAATATAGGGATAATTGAGCTTTGATATGGAATAATAAATAATGTTTTTTTGTTGCTTTTTTATATAAATAATATAGATAAAAACGGATTTGTATCAAAGAAAGTGAGAGCACAAGTTAGATATTAATATGCAAAATAAACTGAAATTGGAAAAATATTCCACATTTTATGTTACATAATATTGACAAGGTGGTAACAATAAAATAGGTAAAAAGTTTGTATATGTAAAAGAAATCTTGGGTGTTACTAAATTACTTACCATAATAATACTAATATAATGATGAAGGCATCCGTAAGGCAATTATCTTATTGACAAAATAAGGTCAAGCAAAAAAATATATATTAAAGAGTAAATAAGTCTAGATTAAATAACATAATGCATAAAAAAATGTGAGGAGAAAAGAAGGTAAAATGAGAAATTGACAAAAATGGGATATATTGCAGAGAATAATTAAATCTAAAATTAAATTAATTCATTGAGTAAGAGAAAAGTAATGATGTTGGGAAAGAAAGAAAAATTATCTATATTACACTAATCGATCGTCTAAATGTATTATTTATTTATAAGATATAAAAATAATTGTAATAATTTTTCGCAATAAAACGCTAAAAACTGTCATAGATTATAATAGCTTCCTTCAAAAGCATGAACAAAATTACAAAAAAAAATATTTTATATTATTGAAAACTTTTTTTTTGCAAAATTCCAATACTATATGAAAATTAAAGCAAAATATGTGAAAAATCATTAGTTAAACTGCCATCTAAAGAGGATGAATCGATGAAGGGAAACAAGAGAGGCGTATGATTATTTTTATCGCAATTTATGGTAGTTTTATTATAAAGATTATTACAATTATTTAATTGAGGAGGCAACTCATTATCACAAAAATTATTTTTATCATATGGGTTATTATTATCATTATTATTACTAGATGACTTAGTTTGAGCAAATGCTGTAAGTGGATACGGTGGAAAATTATAACCTAAGTTGTTATTATTATTATTACAATTATTTGCGTTAGGCAAATAATAATTACTTAATGGGTAAATAGGGTAAGGGTTATGTTTATTGATTCCTGAAAAATAATGATGAGGCGAAGTCGAGTTTGGAACGACAAAGATAGGATGGTGTAAGTTGTGGTGTCGGGTAAAATTGTTATTATTTATATTATTATTGGGTACGCCTAGCTGACCTGTTGCGATAGAATAAGTTATTATAAGGGTTATATGTATTTAAATATGATTGAAAATATTATATCTATCCCTAACGCACAATTTTAGTAGTATATTGTCTTATACTTTTCAAATAGCCGTTTTTAAACTCTGGAATTCGGTCAAAAGTTGCATTTTCACAGCTCGATAACCAATAATAATAATAATATGTCTTTTTTAATTTGCACCATAACTTATAATTTTATACATCTTAATTTACAATTTTTCTTGTTATTTTTTGTGCAAATATAAAAATAATAAAAAAAATTATGGTAGAAACAAATATTCGATTCTTATTACCTTTCGCCTAGCATCTTGGAACCATAAATTTAAAAAAACGAGAAAAACTGCACAAATGAAAAATACCATACCACAAACGATTTCAAAGTATAAGTCGCCACTTAATTATAAAATATTTCCGTTTTTACAATTGGCAAAACAATAGCATAAATAACCAGTTTTAGATTCCACATTTTTAGTAGACACTAGATGCTGACCTAAATCCTTTCGCGTCTTTTTGCCAATATTCCCAGTTTTTCTACTATTAGCTTTTGATAAATTAGCTTTCTCTCCCGAATCAAAAATAATTTTAAAACAATTTTCTCCATTTATATTTAGTTGGTCCAAATTATTAGCGATTAAAGGTAGGTCGCGCTCAGGAAAGGAAGAGGCCAACTCACGCGCCTGTATTTCCTGAAGATGGGCCAAGCGCAATTTTAGAGTTTGTTCGTCTAATTCTTCGACCGAGGCCCGTCGACTCACGAGACTTTGTTCAAATTCGGTTGAGTTGAGGTAATGGTCACCGTTTTTAAGATCGCTGCTACCATTGTTATTCTTCTTGGAAGGCAAAATATCGGAAAAATTGACTTCTTTGCAACTAACATTATTTGAATTTTGCTTTTCGGTGGTGGCCATTGTTAACCGTGTTCATTCGAGTATTATTTTCTTCGAATGATAAAAAGTTACAGTCCTTATTGTTGGCAATATTAGCATACTGGTAAGGCCTCTTCGAGCAGTCATCTTTATCAACCACAGGCTTTAAATTATTCTGAATCGTATCGTCATGGCATATAATATCGTTGAATTGTCCATTCCCGCAATTGCTATTACTTTTATTATTATCATCAAGAGAATGCATTTTTAAATCAATATCTTTGTAATTACTACGGATACAGTACGAACCCATGGGTGTAGGGTCATTGTCATACTCACAGACCTCTAAATCAACATTTTCCACAAATTCTTTCTCCCCGCTTTCTAGCACATGTTTCGAAGGAGCCGTAGTAGAAAGTATATTCGTATCAACAAATTCATATCTAATTTCGGGCAAATCAAACTGCGCTTCGTCATCTTTATGGTGGGTAGGTGAAACGTTTAGACTATTAGGAGTTGGGTGGTTGCCCAAAATATCCTTATGAATTGCGTAACATTGCTGGATCATACGGTTAACGGCTATGGCGTTTTGGGTAAAGGCTTCAATGTCGCCACAGCTGTTGGTCCTTTAAATGATAAAATAGTAATAGTTATAATAATAATACAAATCATTTAATTCAAACATTAAACACCCAATTATATTCAACTCTACAAGGCTCCCTCCTTTTAAATTTGATTTATAAATAAATGTGTAAGGAGAAAAAAACAAAATATCATTATGATTATGTCAACTTGCCCCTAATTAATTAACCGGAGCCCGTTAAAAAATTTCAAATTTCTGTCTAACCATTGGATTACTATTGATTAATTTTTAAAATAAAAAAGAGGACATCAAAAAAATATTGGAACCCTAACTAAATTTTAATTTAAAAAACAAGATTATAAGAAAACATATGCACGATGCCAAATTAAATTAGGATAAAAAAAATGGTTATTTCAGCCCAAAGATTTGTTTACAAATTCCCTGGTGACTCGGTCATAAACAACTTGCAGGCAAATACCTTTTAAGTATATCCGGAGTTTGTAAATGAGTACCAGGTGCTGGGTACCTGACCCAAACGTGAGCCATAACATTAGTTGCAGTAAATCTCTCCTCCGACTTTTCGATTAAAAGATGAGAAATCAAATCTTTAGCAGGCTCAGATATGTGGCCCCAATCGACGTAGGGAAAATCAAATTGACAACTTTGGATGCGCGAAAATAGGGAATCCCTGATAATTTCATTTAAAAACATGTATAATTAAAAGTTAATGTGGTAAAATAAATCAAATTTACTATCTTAAAAATAAAAAATGGCAAGCTTAAATAAAATTTACAAAGAAAGAAAATTATAATTGAGATTTATCATTGTATAGAAATAATTGTATTAGCAAAGAGGTATCAAATTTCATACATTTAGAGTTAAAGTTATCCATATAGGCAACGCTATTCCAAATTACCTTAAAACGTATGTTATATGATATTAGTAAAAAAAACTTCAATGACCCAACCTGCATTCGGCACAAGTATTAATATCGCAATATTTAATCATTGGTGCTTCCTCTGTTCCATCGTAAAAATTTAATTCATTTTCCCTTTCTTCGTCATTTACATTTGTAAGACGTCCTTTAGTTTCGACAGTGCGTCCAGGTGAAGAAGGAACAATATGTTGCCCATAAAAAGGCGGATATCCACACAACATAATGTAACTATATAAACATAATATTTAACATTTCTAACTTTGCAATAATTATATTTATAGGTCCTTATAAAATATAAATTTATAAATATTTCCTAAGTAAAAGGATGGTCAAAATCTAAATTTTATAAATCTTTCATATATTCAAACAATGCATATTACATAATAACTCCCAGGCTCCACATGTCACATCGTTTATCGTAATGATGTAGCTGTCCGTTAAACGTTTTCACTACTTCTGGGGCCATAAATTCTGCTGATCCCACCTAATATAAAAATAATTAAAATTTATATTAGAGCTTATTAAAAGCTGTCGAACAAAAATTTATATCCCCTTAATTCGAAAATGGCGTTTTGTCGAAAATATAAAACGGATTGGAATATATTATTTATTCTTTTATCATGAGATAACATATTTTTGACTTTTTTAGGTAAACAACAAAAATTTATTTTAAACGTGCCCTAAAGTTGAATTTCTGAAAAGTCATTAATATTAATAAAATGTTTGACAACTCAAAAAAATTGTAAAAAAAAATTTCTTCAATTATTTTATGTAATATTAGAACCGATTTTTTTAGGTTTATACACAACATTAGTCATACTAAGGAGTATATATATTTAAGTTTAGGACGGGCAGTTATAGTAAGGCCCGGCCCGCCCAAAATTGAGGCTTGGCCCGGTCCAATTATACAAATAAGATTCAATATATTAAAAGCTAAATAATGCTTTAATATTGTCCATAAAATACAGTGTGTATAATTAACCATTCATCGTATAAATATAAATATATCATATTTTGTTTTTGTTAAAAACGTTTAAAAAAAGGCAAAATGAGATTTAAAAAATCGGCCTGACCCAACCCAACCCGTAATTCAATTATTTATATATCTTAAAATAAAATGTTAATATTAATACAGGTGTTGTGAGTTGAGGTGTGTGAACCGGAAAGCACAAATTCCCGTTTAGATCGGAATCACTTGCAAGATCAAAATCGGACAGTTTAACGGGCACAATCGAATCCTCGTACTTGCAAAGCACGTTTTCGGGCTTGAGGTCCCGGTGAGCTATGCCTAGTGGAAATAAAAATTAATAATTTTTTAAATGTAACATAAAAAATATAAAAATTTATATATTAAAATAACGTTAATGGTAATCAATAATTGTTAATTAATTTGAAAATTCAAGAAAATATTTAAAATAGAAAAAAACGAACCAATTTGATGCAAAAACTCGAGGGCATTGGCAATATCCCGAGTAACTAGACTCGCTTCGGCTTCTGTGAACACCTGTCGACGTTCGATTTGATTAAGCAGTGAACCACCTTCCATCTTTTCAAACACTGTATAACATCTATAAACAATATATAGAAGGTTAGACAAAATGCTAAAAAACACATAATAAAGTTATAATATAATTTTTAAGGGATGAAAGTTCTGGGAAACAAGTTAAAATTATAAAAACATGTATATATATATAAGAAGCCTAAAAAAACAAGTCTGAAAAAATTAAAGCCTTAAGAAATTTAAAATGGGCAGTGCCAAAAAATTAGCTTACTAATTAATTACACACAACACATTAATTTTAATATTAAGCACACATTAAGTTATATTATATGCAGATGTAATAAATAATTAGAATAGCGTATTTAAAGAACTATAAGAGCTTTTAAAATTAGCAAAACCACAACACAGGATTATAAAGTCAAAACCCTAAGATATTTTTTTAATAATAAAAATTTCCAATATATGGGCTTTAGCTATATTCTAAATTGATCTTAAATAAAAAAACTTCACGTAGTAATGGTTGTTAATCTGGCATAAAAAAGGATACAAAATTTTAGAGTCATGTTATAACATTGCCAGCATAATCTGATGCAATATTTGTTTAATATTCTTAGCAGTACATTAACGTATTATAAAAACGTATGCTCATTTTTAAAAATAAAATAATAAAATTTGAATGAAGTTAAGAGAAAATCAATGAGCTACTAGCTCGATAGAGTTAATGATGGAACAGATATTAAAGAAAATAAATGGGGAAAAACCTAGTAGGCGACTTCAATACAAAAAAAACTATGTAGCAAAGAATTATGATAATAAAAATAAATTTAATAGGTTTGTGCGTGACTAAATGGCTAAGCCAGAAGCCAAAAACCTTTAAGCTATTTTTTTGAAATATTTAGAAACATAGAAATGTTTAATTTTATAGTAATTGTACTAGTACAAGAGATGTTGTCAAATTGATAATTACAATCTAGAAAATAAATAAATTTTAGTAACGTTTTTAATTAATAAAAATCTGGAAAATGTTTAAGGTACATTATAAACCCATAATTCCAAAATGGCGTATTGTCCGGATTTGGTGCGTTTGATTCATTATAAAAATTGCAATTTTTTTATTAATTATAATAGAATATTTTCAGTGGTTAGGGGATGGCAACTTATTAAAATGCGTTTAATTAGGAATATAAAAAATATTTGTAAAAATTTAAATTTTTTGAAAATGAAATAACTTTGAAAGCACACTATAAGAAAAAAGTAAATTCAAAATTTCTTAAAAAATACAAAAAAGCTTTGTTCCATGACAATAGTATTGTAATAGAGAAACAGTGCTATAGGTCGTAAAAATAAAATTGTGTTTTTATTTTCCATAATAAAAAATTAAATTAAAAACAAACCAACTAGAAACATTACCAACAATTATGTGCAACAATTATGTGTCTGTATTAGGGCATGGCACAAGCATATTATATTTTATTAACATTTGAATGATTTGATGATGCCCTAAGGGAATATACGTTATTACCCAAAATTTGTCAATATGCCCCCTACAAAGTATTTATATCTGTGTCTCAGGTACATACCTCAAGGGTGTGTCAAAGAAATCAATCAATTGGCAAATGTTAGGATGTCCCCGGGTCAATTCGTACGTCTTAATTTCCCGTCTTATTCGCTTGGTTTGACGATCCTGCTGAAGTGCGTTCTGGTCATTTTCATTTGTCATGGTAGGGTTCGAATTATTGTCTTTAGTTGTTTCTAAGAGCCTACTTTTGGCAATAATTTTGACCGCATATTCAACGCCTGTCGATCGATGTTTGCAAATACGGACGCAAGCTGTAGAACCCTTACCCAATTCTTGGTTTGTCAGAATGTAAGAATCTATGTAAGAAAAAATTTATAAAAATATTATAATATAAAAAAACAATGGTTAATTAACCTGACTGGATAAGGATATGTTGTGGACCAAATCAAGCCTCTTCCACTTTAGTTATAAACTATAATGTAAATCAAAAAACCTTATCCCATCTGTAACTGTATATTTCCACTAAGTCAAAACAACTTTTGGCCATTTGAACATAGGGTTAAATTAAAAATGATTATATGCAGACAGGAATGGGCAAAAATTATAAATGAGTAAGTTACAGTTATGTTTTTTATTGAAACTAAAACTGAAATCTAATTATCAACTATTTACTTAAATGTTGTATAAATATTCTTCAGTTAATAAAAATTTCAGTTTATTTTTTGTATTTTCATAATGGCCAACATATTTCAAAGAATTTTTGATATTTTTTGGCTCTAAAAAAACTTTTGAGGACTAGGTTTTTCAGAAATTAGAAATGGTTTATGCAAATTTAAAGAGATTTAATTATGCAATAAAAGCATAAATAAATTAATAGAAATTTTATGCATAACAATAAAATGCATAGAGTTAAAAAAATTAACTTTAACTTTAAAACTAATTCTGGTAAATATTACGTAAATACGTGATAAAAGTTTTTTGTTTAACAATAACATAATTTTGTTATTTTTTTGGTACGTTGATGCAAAAAATAAATAAAAAAATGTATTATAATAATTTTCCACCAGGCCTTTTTTACAAGGTGACTAGCCAAAAGCCTTGCCAGTGTAGTCCAGCAGGTGAGATTATACACAAAGGTGGTGCTGTAATTCTGGGCCCCACTTGATTATTTATTTTAGATCCATTCAAAATTTACAAATACGGCTTGTAATTTTAATATAACTAGCTAAAAAAAATTGAAATTATTAATAAGAGTGTAAAAGTAATGCCCTTCATTGTAAAATAATAAATTTATATCATTTTTAGTACTTGTTTACTGTATAAAAAATTAAGGCAAAAAGAGATGAAAAAATAAGGCATGTTTTTTCTAATTAAGGCCCTGTTGGGGAGGGCTGGCACTAAGCTGGGCAGTTTAAGGTTTTAACTTTAATATATTAAGCAATGCTTGTAAAAATATAGAGGGTTAAAAAGGTTACAAATCCCCCATAAAGTTGTGAACAATACACAAGCTACTTAGAGTGGAGGAACTTTCACTTAAAATTACATTCTTTAAACCCATTCAGGCAAACATGGTTAAACATATCTAAAAAACTTCAGAGCTTTTTATTAGCACTATATATGAACTTTAAAAAATATGTTAAATTGAAGGAGTTATGAATGAAAGTAATATTAATTTGATTTTGTGATAATTAATTAATAAAATATAACAAATTTAACACCGCAGGAAATAAAATTTTAGATATTACCTTTAAAATGAAAGTATTTCCCTTTATCAAATCCATCCATTAGCTGACTTTTATTAATTGAAGAGATTGATGATATATTACTATTTTGATTGGTGCTTAATTTATTTAATCCTCCTTTGTCATATAATATTTTTAAATTGTTGGATTTATCTAAAAAAATGGCATTACAATTTTGCTTTTGCTGTGTATCATTTAGATTAGTAATAGATGAATCTATTATTAAATTCACAGGTCTACGACTAACTTTCATTTTTATGCAAAATATTTTTTGATAAAAATTATAAAAAAATATTTAATGGCACAAAGTAGTGGATGTTGGCTAATGAAGCAAGGATGCAAATATTCCACAATCCTGAGCAAAATGATTAAAGTGATTGTAATTATTCCATGTATTATATCCCTGAATTTAGAAGTGAATTTTGTTGAAAATTGATAACATACAAATTAAAATAAAATGTTGAGAAATCTATATATATATAATTAAAAAACTAATATAATACATTCAATATAAGTAATATTTATAAATGATTTAAAATAAATAAGCACCTTAAACAACAAAAAGATTGTTTTAATGTTACAAAATTTTAAAACAATTTATCTAATTTAAGAAAATGTAAAGCGCATTAACTATTTATGTATTATGTATATAAGTAAATACCTCGTCTTTGATAACTACATTGAGCAACACGTAATAAATAAATAAATTTACAAAGAAAATTTAAACAAAAAACAAAACAAAAATAATATGCTCGAGGTATAACCACCTGATTTAGATAAAATTTGTGCATAAAAATTAACTTAATAAAACTAAATCTGATTAAAAATTATTTACAGAGAAGTTTTTTAAGGGCACGTTCACACTCATTAGAATGGCCTATTGTGGCTAAATGACATATTTCGTGACCTCGAGAATAGTCTAAAAAGAAAAAATTCAGGATTTTTTTTTATTAAAAAATCCCTCGTAACTTATATTTGATAATGAAAAATTAAATTTAGTATATTAATTTCTTACATCAACATTTAGATTAATATATTTGGCACCCCCAAAATAAGACACAATTTATTAACGGTTTTTAATAAAAATATTATTTAAGGTTTGAATTTAAGTTCTAAAACAATAATTTTATTTTTTAATATTATTTTGTTTTTGTTTCTCTTTTGTTTTTTTGACATATATCTAAAATTTTCAATTTATAGCTGACTTACTAAGTTTGATTAGAAATAACAGTAAACCGATCTGAAAATCCCTAAAATGGCAACTTTATTCTCTATTTAGCTCATAACTCTCCAAAATTTGTTGACCTGATGGGCCTGCCGCATTTCAACAATTCTGCCCTCTATAGAACCTCCCCCCCCATTAAACTTTTAACAAAACCAGCTCAAGTAAATCTAAATAGCCGGCTGATATCAGAAAATCCCCACCCCCCGTTACACATTTGTCTACGCCAAGCATTGTCTGAATTTCGAATTTCTATAGATTAGCGGAGAGGACGAAACGGGAGAAGATGTAAGGCTGACATATATCTATTGACACCATTGATGATCGGTTGGCAGGGCAGCCCGTTAACGCTTAAAAAAAAATGCCCATATACATCTGAGAAAAAGAAAAAGTAATGTTGTAAACGCGGACTAAATTTAGACTACCCCAACAGCCTACTTAACCTGCAAAAAATGTCATTCATATATTGACCACATCAGCTCGATTCGGTAGTATAACTTTTGTTACCACAAACTTTAAATATATAATACTAAACAAGTAATTAAAAACAATTATATAATCATTTTCTATATAGGTGTTTTATAAATATAACAATAAATATTTTTTTAAAAATTGAAAGTATAAAAATTTATCTACATTTAATTTAATAAATGTGTTAAGAACATTTTAAAAAAACAATGAACATCGGACAACAAAATTTGGTTTTAAAGAATTATGAGTTGGTCAAGTTTTTAAAATTAAATACAAATATATCAAAATTTTAGCCAATGCCACATATTTTTATGTTAAAAATGAGATTATCCTATTTTGCGTTATGGCTAATAGATTATAATTAAACAATTAAAAACATGTTTGGATTAATGAAACATTCATTAATGCAGAACGTCTAATTTTTTTTTATTTTTTGTTAAAAATTACTGGTTTTCGCCATAAAACTGTTTTTTAACCTGTAATAACTCAAGTAAACTATTAATAATTAATTTTTATTCTTTTCATGCAAGTTTCTTACAAAAAACCTAACAATTGATTTTTTGGAAATAATAGTTTTTGAAAATAAACTTTTTTCTTACCTTAAAACAAAATATTAAAAAAATTAAAGGCATTAACTAGGGGTGCGTAATAGCAGGTAAACTCTTAACAAAACTTGTTTGTTTCAAAAATTTGTTTCTAATGTATTTTATATATTAAAATTTAAATTTTTAGAAATTAACTATAGCAAAATTAAAAACAAATTAGTAATTTTATTATCCTACCAAATAGGCAAAAAAAAATATGTCAATTAAGATTATGTGTTCATCTTGCCTAATAAATCAAATAAAATAACCAAAATTTTTATAATTCAAGGTTGTAAAAATTTTCAAGATAATTAATGTTAAATTTAGGGTTACGCTCGAGTTTAAAAAAGGTCAAATTTGTAAAATTTAAAAAAAAAATTTGTCGTGCAGGAAATAAAATATGTTTGCAAATATGGATGGTCCAGTTGATATAAATATCTTCTCACAAATCAAGGGCCTAATTTCTTTTTTTATGATGATGCCCAGCGAACAGTGGTGCACACGTTGGGCAATACCATTTTCCCTTGGGTTTGTGGGTTAGATTAACGCACCCGAAGTGAAACCATTCCACGAGGCAATCCGGGTTATCGCAACCAATCATTTCCCCGTATGAAACTTGGTGACACACACAATAGGTTGGTTCATTGGGATCAACTGGCATATCTAGGATTTGAGAGGTATGGCTAAAAGTGGGAGTAGCTGCAGAAGTAGACGGTAAATTAGTAGGTGAAGCGGAATTACCATCCACAAGGGATTCTATGCTTCCATTAGCTGCCTTGGAAGGCGATGTTGCAAGGTTAGACGTATCGATCGCCTTGCCCGAGTTGACAAGATCTCTGTTATTTGAAGCGATGTTGGCGGCGTTTGTTGCCGCTGATCTCTTTTTGGTGCCTTGAATGAAATTAGGGATAGATATAATAATTGATATAAAAATTAATACAGAAATTATTATTTTCTACAAAAAAAATATCGACATTTTTCTGAAAATTGCAAAAAAAAAATGCTAAGTGGTAGAGTGTTATATGATAATTCTAATGAAGTTTCAATTTTTTAAGCATCGATCACGATATAGTGTACCTCAAAAATTTAGGAATGTTCATTTTCACACTTTTTAGACATTGAATAACCTTTTCTTTATATAGTAAATTAAACACACATGTAGAAATGTTTAAAAAAATTTTTGAATACGTTGGCTATGAACTAATATTTCATAACTTGTGAGATTGGTAAAATTAAAAAATATGTAATTGCATTTTAGGTTCGCCAATTGGTCCGTTATTAGTTGATTTAAACATATTTTCTCTATTAACATTACCATATTTTTTGTCATTTATCTTCGCAGGTGAAGGGCAAAACAATTCAAATACGACGCTTTAAAAAGAGGCAAGAATTTATAAAAGCAGTTTAATTATTTCCAATCTTATCATTTAAGGCAGGCGTGTTTAATAAAGTGTCTCTTCATATTTCAACACTCTTGTTTTACATTTTATAAAATTAAATGCCGATTAAGGGTAAAAATGGGCATATCTAATTTAACATGTAATATCTCAAGTCTCTTGCTCCTGAAAAAAAAATCTAAAACGCCAGCATTAATTTACATTAAATTAAACATTGTAAAGACTTAATAACAATTTACTATTTTGACTAAAAACTATGATATTAACATTGCTGGAGTATAAGAAAATTATGGACTTAAAGTTGTTTTTATGCTCCCTTTTAAAAAGCGTCAGGAAGTTAGTTTGGTTTGTGTTCTATATATAGCAAGCTTGCCATTATAATTTGAAAGTATTTAAAAACTTCATTTTTAATCCCTACTTTTAAGATCCATCCGTGGTGTTTCATCATCTTCAACTAGATCAATTTTCTTTCTGGAACGTATCCCTCTGCCAATACCTACACCTGTGTAAGATAAATTTAGGAAAATCAAAATCAGGGAAACCAATTTTGTTAACAAAAATTATTAAATAATTTTTGGTATGAAGAAAATTACTGGTTTGATATAATAAAATTTCAAAAAACTCATTTAAAATTATGTTTTATTCAGTATTTGTTAAATCGAAATTTAAAGTATTTCAAACCTGATTTTTTTCCAGTATTTTTACCATCTGTTGTTGTGATATCTTTTTGAAACAATTTACGCTTGGCCACAGGCTTGCTGGCTGGAACAGCATCTAAAACATAACAAAAATTTTGTTATTAAATATAAATTATATAAGATAAATATTTAAACACTTTAACTAAAGACCCCCAAAAGCAGCTAGTAATAGGCTATACAGTTAAATAAAGAAATATAACTTTGAATTACATACTTAAAACCAGGGCTTGGCATGTAAACCAAAAATTTTTCTTAAAAGGGTGTATTTATTGGTTTTCTGAAAAACTGTGGTTGTTTTCTGCCTACAACTGTTTAAGTTTCTTGGGATTTTGTCAATTGTTTGTGATTTTGTTGGTTTTTTGACAAAGCAAATTTTCTTGTTTTATATCTAAAATTTTTTTTTCATTTGCCAAATTTTTAGGGTTTACTTTATTTTGAACAATTTTATTTGCTTTTGTAGACTATAGGTTATATATTTTACCAATATTAGGCACTGCTTAATAAACATCTTCAAAAATTTAAATTATCCATATTTAACCCCCTCTTTTCCAAATTTTTTTTATGTCAAGCCTTAGTTATTACAATAAATATAATAACCAATAGATCCATTTTTAATTGGAGCATTTGATGCTGCAATAATAGCTGCTTTGTGTTTAAGTTTGGCTTCAAATTTAGCAAGTTCAGCATCAAGCCTTCTTATGTGTTTATCAACCATCTCATAAGTTTGAACTGCAAGCTGAATTTTGGTGTCAGACCAATCTTTACATTTTTTGTACCTCCTATTAATACCTTTTTGACGTTCAGTCTTTTCATTTGGTGAAAGGCCAGTGTAATCAATTATATATTTCTAAATGCAAATTAATTATATAGAAACTCAAACTTTATTAAATTACACAGGTCACCATAATCTTAAAAAATTAAAATAATAAATTTATAATGTGGAACAAATTAACTATCCAAATGTAGACACATTATTAAAAATTGATACTTATTTATCTTTAAACGTCATAACAGAGATTTTTTTTATTATTTTTACAATTTTAAGGCTAACAGGATGATTTAACAAAAACTGGTATCATTTTTGTAATATTTTTAACAATTTAACAAATTTTGGCCACCTAAGCAATTAAATACAAAAGAGTTAAATTATATAAATATAAGAGCAAGTAATACATGAGAGGCATCGTCTATAAATCGTAAATTATCAACAACTTTTCGATCTAAATCTCTCATTTGCATAAATTTTTGCTTCATTTCATTTGGGAGACCTTCTAATGTTTCAAGATATTGCTCTAAATTAATTCCATACATTTTAAACAAAGATCAGGTGAAAAAACGATATATCAATTTCAGCATTCGTTCGTTAAAAAAACCTGCCTAAAAAATTGTAAAGTAAATGTTATATTTAGTGGGATTGGGACTTTCAGGTGAAAACGATATAACTTTAAAGGGATTAAATGCGATTAAAAAATCGGAGAAGTTGTATATGGAAATCTACACATCAATCTTACTTGGAACAAACAAAAATCAATTGGTAATTTTAATGTTATGTCTTTTTGAATATTCTAATTTATAATATAAAAGTGTTTTAAGGAGTTAATGTATGGAAAAAATATATGTTTCTTAAATAGAGAGGGGGTTGAAGAATCTGATAGTAATTTGTTGAATGCTATAATAAAGATTATATTGAGGAGGCTAAAACAAAAGATATTGCCTTGCTTGTGATTGGAGATCCTTTAGCGTAATTTAATATCCTCATTATATCATATTTTTTATTGATTAATTTAAGCTTTAAATTATTTTTCTCTATGGATTATTATCTGTTTATAACTAATCTAATTTATTATAAATTTACTAGGGCTACTACACATTCAGAAATTGTCATGAGGTGTATAGAAAATAATGTTGATTATGAAATTATACATAATGCTTCTATTGTTACAGCAGTAGCAGACACTGGCCTTCAAGTTTATAATATATTTTTCTTATAAAACTATAGCTTTATAAATTTGGGGAAATTGTTTCAATAGTTTCTTGGTCAGATATTTACAAACCTACCAGTTATTTTGACAAGATAAGGAGTAACTTAAATTTGGGATTACATACTCTTTGCTTATTAGGTATATGTTTTTAAACATCCTAATGTATCAGATATTAAGATACAAGAGAAGTCTGTTGAAAATATTATTAAGTATAATTATGGGTAGTAATTTTTAGAAATAAACCTGTATATGAACCACCTTATTTTATGTCTGTAAATGAATGCCTTTCTCAATTGCTTGAAATAGCTGCCTTAAAAAATGATAATAGTTATTTTTATGAGCTCTTGATATTTAATTATGAATTTCTTTCCCTATATATTTTTATTTAGTTATATCCAATGAAAGCCCATGTTTTGGATTAGCCAGAATGGGCAGTAAAGACCAAATCATTGTGTCAGGGCTTATCAAAGAATTATTAAATTATGATTTTGGGGCTGAAATACACTCATTAGTTTTAGTAGGGAACATGCATGAGCTAGAAGAAAAATTCTACAAACATTTCAACATACATAATACTTTATGAGATTAAATATATTTATTAACATACATCATAATTTTTTTTATATTTCTCTAACATGTGCCAAGTATTGAAATATCCAACATCAATTATGCGATCAAAATAACTATAATAATTTCTAGTAAAAGAATTTTGAGCTTTATATAGACAACATTCAGGGTTATATTGACATTTAAAAACAAATGACACAACTCCTAGATGTAAAAATTTAAGTCTATGTTGACTTTCATTTATGAGAATTTTAAATACATTGTTTTGAACTCTTAAATTTCTTAATGACTCAGGTAGTATAATAATAGAGTTCTGTAAATTTTTTAGTGTAGAATTATAAGATAATTGACTAGGAGTTTTATTACAAATATAAAAACTCAAAATCGCTGAGTTAACAATGAAAAAAGTTTTCTTTGGATGATTACGGATATCTGTTGCAAGATCTTTGAAAGCCGCTATGTAATCATTTGAAATTAGGCCTAAAAATATATTTTAAAAAAATTTACCAATTTTATTTTTTGCATTTTTTAAAAGTCGCATCTTGTGCCGAGCAAATTAAGTGTTGATGGAGGGTGTCTTATTATGTTTTTCTTTTACATTTCTACTACTTAAATTATTTAAAATGGTAACAAAAATTTTGTTATAATAAAATTGAGATGGGCTAAATTATTAGACAATTTAACAACTGCTTTTGTTTTTCATGCCTTATTTGATTTATTACTAACCTTAAACTTGGCTGCGACTAGTGGAAAAAAAAATTGCACACATTTGAATAACCTTGAGGCGGCTAGTGTGAAAAAAAAATTAATAATTTTTGAAAAAAAAAATTTGTTTTAAATAATATTTTGTTAGGCATATCCTAAAACGACCAAAAAACCTAAATTCACATCTTTTGATATTAGCCGCTAAAATTTTTTTTATTTTAAAAATCTTTTTTTTACAATTTTAAAAGAAGTATTAGCCGCAGCCCTTAACCCAAACTAATTTTAAACCTAAAATATTATAAAAAAAAATTTTTTTGCCTATCAGCTTAAAAACTAAACATTTTAGAAAAAATAAAAATTTCATTACTATACAATACAAACATTTTATAAACTTAATATGTAAAAATGATTAGAAAAATAACTAAAAAATAAGGTTGCAAATAATTAAGTTTAATTTTACATTGAGGCTATTTATTGGGTTTAAACATTGAAATTTACCGTGTGGATATACGGACTCTAATTCAATTTCAAAATTCTAAAAAAATTTGTTATTAGACTTAGACCAAATTTTAATTACTAGTTTTGTTCATTATATAATTAGAAATCACAAAATTTTGGTCAATAATTATTATATTTGAAAAATATTCAAAAAATAAAATGGAATACTAATCGCGGTTAAAATAATAAAATTAAAATTCTCAATTTTTGTCAATTTGTTTTTATATTTTGCTAAATACAAAAATGATAAATCTAAAAAAGTTGTATTTATATTGAATTTGAAGGCGTAATACTCTTCTAATTTTTAAATGACATATTTTAGACCACCTTCGTGAGTTTTTATTATCTAATTTTAAAATTCTGAAAGGTTTTTTAATTTTAGTTTTTTCTTTTAACATTTATAATATAAAAAAAGTATTTTGTGTGCATAAACAAAAATTGCGTTCATTTGGCTGCGGCTAATACAAGTTTCAAAATTGTAACAATTTAAAAAAAAATTTTAACGGCTAATATCAAATGCGGATTGTTTTATGGTCGTTTTAGGATTTGCCTAACAATGAAAAAAAAAATTAAATTCTTAATTTTTTTTTAACTCTAGCTACCTTAATGTTAATCAAATGCGTTCGAATTTTTTCTTCAAAACTTTTTTTTTCACTAGCCGCAGCCTTTAAAAATAATTTTAAAATTGAAAATTTTACAAAAATAAACTTACTTTGCACGTGTTTTAAATCTGCGATCTGAACCCCAGCACTTTTTTAAATGAAGATATATTTTGAAATATAATCTATTAATTTAAGATAAATTTATATTAAATTATAAAATGAGTTTAGTTTGGGCTCCCGAGGAACACACTATGTCGTTTATATCAAATTGCTTTATATATGCGTCTAAATTTTTAGTTTATCGCAAAACACAATATGTCGTTATATAAATATATTAATTAGGGCGCAATCAGACTTCATTCAAATTTTAAAAAAAAATTTAAAATTTTTTCAAATATAAATATATGTACAAATTTACATTTTTTAACTGTTTTTTTCTAAGAGTTTTGTTAAATTCATTTATCAGCTATGTTTGTAAAGACATTTGGCGACGATTAATTCTAAAACTTCCCCGTTGAAACTGGAAGGCCTGGCCGAATATCTTGCGAAAATTACAACTGAACGATATGCAACGGGTCTTGGTACCAAGTACAAAACATTGCGAGAATCCATACAAAAAAGAGGGCCTAGGTTAACGACACGAACATCAAAAGCTTATGCCTAGCTTACGGGGGAATACCCGATATAACCAAGATTAAGAATGTTTTATAAAACGACCAAACTTCCTGGCCAAATATCATGCAAGCTAGACTTCAGGTCTTCGCTCCAACGAAAAATATTTTCACATCTAAGTTTGAGTTCGTCAGACTTCAACGCGTAGACACGGAATTCATAAACAATTTCTAGAGCGTGTCAAAGTCCTAGCTGAAAAAGCAAGTTTTAACGCGGATATGAATTTGGGATTAATTCATAGCGGTCCTAAATCAAATTCTATTAAAGAAGAACCTACATATCCGTTTCTCAGAACCAATGGACAACTGTAAACCGGTTATTTAAATACAATCGTTGTGTTGGCATTAGCCTGAAGCGGCCCAACAGTCTATTGTCTCTGGGCGTATATAGTCTCCAAAAAACAAAAGGATATTTGAAAGATCGACAGAGGGTCGGGGCAACACCAACAAAAAAAGTGCTATAAACTTTAGCTCTAGCTGGCAAAATTATTGTCCGATACCACAATGTGCGCGTAACGATGGTAACAGCGCGTGCCTAGCCAGTAAGAAATCCTTCAAATGCAACGGATTTAATCATTTTAGCAAGTAGTTTTGCCACCATTAGAACCGTAGACACTACCAATTTGAACCTGGGTGCCAATACACGCTTCCTTCTATTAAGGTAAACATTGTCAACATCGTAACGCGTATGCCCAACAACAACGGAGCCAATGTTTATCTCCTTAACGCGGAGCTGTAGAGGAAATTAGTCCCCCACATTTAAGCCGTTAAGTCCTATAACATAATACGGACACAATAGAATTTACTCTTAGAAAAATCTGTGTTAGGGTAGATCTTATAGATGTATCGAGTCCATTTAGGACGCTATGTATCATCTCGGAACAATCTTCCGCACATTTTTGGAATCCTATAGATCATAAACTCTGGTTTTCCTTGGCCCAAACCTGTTTTCATAAACCATATAGCATCACCCAACGCTGAGCAAATAATGGAAAAATTTGCTGACCTATTTACGGATGAGTTAGAGTCTAGTAACCAAAAAAAAGGTTTACCTGATGCCTTGCCAAAAAGATTTCCTTGTCGCCGAATTCCCATGCCACTCATACACAAAGTGGAGGAGGTATTCAAATTGCTAAAATTGAATATTCTAAAATTAAAAGAGTAGTCGCAAACTGAAATTAAGAGGACAACTTCAAAGGCCAACGCCTCAAAAATCGATGGTCAACTTTGTATATGCGATAATTACAGGATACAATTAATCCCTATCTGCTAAAGAACTTGCATGTAATTCTTCGACAAATTTCTCGCATCAAAGATTGGTGGAGGGCAGATATTTTCTACGTTGGATCTGAAAGACGTTTACTTTCATCAATTCAAGAGAAACCTCAAACGTTTAGCATTGCGACCCATATCGGTAATTTTACCTATCAGCCCCTCCCGCTTGGACTTAACTCCGCACCCACCACTTTCCAGCGATTAATGGACAACCTGTTACTATCCAGGTACAGCCGTATATTTGGATGATGTTTTAGTCACCGGAAACACACATGAGTATCATGTAAACCTAAAACAGATAGTGGAATAAAACAGGACGCGGGTTTTAAACCAAAAAAAAATCAAAATTACACTTTTAAGCCAAAAGTCTCGTACCTTGGTTATGCCATTTGCACTGATGGCATAAGTCGTTTTGACACAATACCTTATGATAAAACACAGCTTAATTCTTTTTTAGATTTTTTGACTTTCCACAAAAATTTTGTCATCTTCACCCGCTGATTGGCCAAATACATACACTTACTAGTTTAAAACAACTTTGGAACTGGTCAGAGAACACACCGAAACCTTCCAAATAACTTAAACTAGACCCTGCTATCTGCTTATGCGAAGCTACCCTTAATGTTCCTTGCCGGACCGGGCCTCTTATAAAAAGCATCGGGCCGGGCCAAAAACACAAATATTTATTTCGGGAAGGCCGGGCCACTCGTAAATATATTTTCGGGCTGGCCGGGTCTTAAAAATACGGCCCGTTACACTAATTCACAATAGCTAAACTTTTCAAACTACATATAATATTTTTATTATAAATCGATAATATATCAAGTATTTAAGTTTGGGTGCGAAATATTCTCTATTATCTAAATGCTGATGTAAAAGATTATTATAGTAAGAATATTTTTTCTCATTATTAGGGAAGGCGGATATAAGGAGCCGACGGCGGAAAAAACTAAAAACGGAAAATATATATGAGATTAGACAATTATGGGATTGTATGCTTTTATGTTTTCATAAACTATTTTTTCTGACATTGATATTTGTTAACCGGTGCTACCAACGAAAGCAAAACTTTATCGCCTTAAAAAATTTCGTAACGTTATTTAAGGTAGACACATATTAATTGTAACCGACCATCAACCATTAGTGAAATTGTACGCTAGTAGTACCTGGTTACTTAGATGGATATACAAAGCCTCTGCATATGACTATGATATCGCATACGAACCGTATAAAACATGGCTGATTGTCTAGCCCACCGTTGAAAATTCCCAAATCCAGTTTCGATGATGATGATGAAGCATGCAACCATTTATGCTTTTTGACTACGAATTCGATCTAAACTGAAATAATTTACGTCTCGATACAAAAAAAGGTTATATACTTGCGAAACAACGATTGAAAAGCCGTAAAACTTAAACCGTTTGCGGTACGTAAGAATGAGATGAAAGAAGCTTATGGAATTTTATACGGAGTGGGTAATAGTTCCCAAACAAAATCCAAATGTCCTATTTAAATATAGTACACACGGGCCTCGTGCCAGTGAAAACTTAAGGACGTCTGTTTTGGCCCGATGCGTATTCAGATTTTAAAAAAGTAACCTAGACGTCTATGTCAAACTACCTTTAATTGCCCCGATCAACTAACTGCCTTTTGGGAAAGGATTCATAAAGTAGACATCGCTGGCCTAGTAGACGAATGCTATTGGCTAGTAGTAGTCGATAGCTATTCTCGTTGGGGTCGAATCTTAAAATCTATCACCTCCCAAACTATGTCTCGCTAAGAATAAATTTTTGCGAGGTGGGGGTTTCCTAGAATATTAGCAATTTTACTTTAAAACGAAAAGGAGAAACGTCTTCAAGCGAAGCATTAAACGATGTCGACGTATCGCAAAAACATTTGGCCGTGCAGGAAACCCCTGCTAAACTTTTTTTAAAAACTGACCTTCCAAATACACTTACCTGGATGAAGGTAAAACCTGCCGATTTTATAGATAGTTCTTCGCCTCCTGGCAATTAGTTAGCCCCAGAATCTGTTTGAATTAAAAACGAAACGACAAAGAGATGGCGAGATGGGTAAATATCGGATAGAACTGGTCTCTACACTTATAGAGTCCAAGACAAAAACCATTCGTAGACTGCCAATTAGTTGAGAACGGCAAAAGCCCTCGAAATAAGTCCACCTTCGGTTCCTAGCCTAAATGATGCTGCGACGCTACCCATCTCGCATACGCCACCCTCCGGATCGACTTCAGGTCACCGGGTTAGATCAAAATAGGTGACAAGTTATGTTACGATGCAAATCTAGTTACCATCCAAATCCATACAATACTGTGCTATAAAGCTTTGTATTCAAAAGTTAATAGTAGTTATATAGCTCTCTTTCTTTAAATAAATATCATAAGATCACATGTAATTTCTTTACTAAAATTTTTTAATATACTTAAACTGCTTCGAGGGTTGGAAAATATTGTAAAAACAATTAGTAATTTTCGATGTAAACTCATATTTTAAGAAATAATAAAATTTCAGAGTTTTTAAATTTTTTTGTAAAAACGTAGTCTGAAACACGCCCTTATATATAGATAGGAAATAATTAATTTACAAAGAAAATGTCAAATTTATTTATGTTCGAAAAACTTAATCAAATTTTTAGCAGTTTTTTCAAACAATTTTTGTAATATTTAATATAATGTTTAAATTATAATATAAATGTTAGCTCGTACCTTCTAAAAGCGTAATATGACATTTATCGTTTATTTCTATAAATATTTTTATTAAGAAACTCTGTAAAAATGCTCAACCACATCTAGAGACATAATCTATGCGCTTGTTTCAACTTTTTTTTAAGTAAAGTATAGAATTTAGTAAAATTTTATAAAGGATTAAAAAAAATTATTTTGGCATTTTGTTTTTGTATTTTGCTAAATAAACACAAAAAGTAAAAATCTAAAAAGTATTTATATATTATATATATATATCAAAGAACTAATTAATAAATTAATTGGAACATATATAAAACTCTACTTCTGAAGTCCCCTCGTCCCCTGATACGCACTAATGTCAGTTGGGACCCGAAAGCCCGTCCGGCCCGGTGCCGCCCGGCCCGAAATGTCCGGCTCTTAAATTTTAAATATTAGTCGGGTGGGGCCGGGCCGTTTTTTATTTATTTTGGACTCGGGCCGGGCCGAAAATTTTTGATGCTAAATTTGCCTATTTTTTTGCGCTATAATTATTGCTAAAAATAATTAGATAAATAGATTTATGGACGTCTGAACAAAAAAATGAAAATGATTTGTGAGTATGAACGAGACGGCGTGATTCGCCAAATCCGGTCTCAGCTTATGGCAAAATTAAACTCTTCAACTTATCAAGGAGGTAGGTGGGAAGATATGACATTAGAACCGAAGACAAAATTACAACTTATATAAACCTTCCACCTTAAGACGTATCCTACTCTTTTGCAGTGGTGGAAAAACAATAAAAAACTTCTACCTAAGTTAAATAATTATGCAAACAAAATCTTTGCCACTCCTGCGAGCTCCTGCGCTGCAACGTACCTTTTAGCCTGTCAAATATTTAACAATAGAAGAACCCGTAGGCCAGGAAAACCCGGATTTTATAATTTTTTTTAAGTGATTACTATAAATCAAATGATGCTCTTGAATTTTCGGCCAGGAAAAACTGGATTATATAATTTTTTTTTAATGATTACTATAATCAAATGATGCCCTTGAATATAATTTTGATGCTTAATTGTTATTCACAAAAATATTACGGGCCGGTATTTATAAATTCGGGCCGGGCCGAACCGGGCCATTTATATAAAAAAAACATCGGGCCGGGCTAAAAATAAAAATATTGATTTTGGGCCGGGCCGAGCCGGGTCACATGTGAAAAAATTTGGGGCGGGCCGGGCCATAAGAATACGGCCCGTTGAGAACACTAATAGGCACCTCATGTAATTTTTTTTACCTATGCGAAAGGATGTAGACAGCGTCTCCTACTCCCCAAATTTCATGGAAGAGCTACCCCCCTCGGCAAAATCTCGGGGGTAACAAACTTCGTAATTTATTCATATTCCCCCCATAACTATACCTACCCCCCTCGGCCGATTTTTTGGAACCGCTTGGTTCCTTTCCCCCCCCCCCCCCCCCCCCCCGGAGTAGGAGACACTGGATGTAGAAATATCCCAGAAAAAAAATACTAAGCAACCCTATAATAATAATATTTATATTTTGGCTAAATTGGTTTACTTGTTAAAAATAACAAAAATTTAACATAGGTTTGAGACAATTTTCCAGAAAATTATACGTATTTATTTCAGCAGGTACCATAAGATCAAAATTACCGATCACGTTAATGTGCTAATAAATTAAATCTTTCTATATCAATAACTCTATGGCCTGAATTAATTATATATTCACATAATTTAATCAAGTTTTGAACGTCGTAAACAAGCCTAAATCGGTATGGATCGTTTTAACTAGGCTAGGCTGATTTTTATTTGATTATTGACGTTTTAAATTATTTTTTCTGATCGACTTCACGAGATAAAGGTTTACAACCAACAACCTGTCCGTCCATATTTTAAATTTCGCCGGGCAAGATCGGAAATAAAAAAACAAAGTATTGGGCCGAGTCAATTTGTACTTATCATACATGCCTTCAATTTTACATATTTTTCCCCCGATATAAAACTGGTAGACCCAGGTTTGTACGAAACATATATAAAATGAGGGCGGCTTAGGGCTAGGGTATGTAAGGGTTACATTAGACTAGCTTAGGGTTAGGTATATGATCATAACACAGGTCCAAATTTATGATGTGAGTTAATTATAGAAACCAAATTGGCTATAATAGGAATTTTTAAATCTGTTAACCGTTTTTTTTAAAGTCAGCTAAAAACATCAATTAAAAAAATGTCAAAAAACAATATTCAAAAACAAAAATAAATTGAAATTTTTTTGCATATTCACAATAGCTTAACCGTTAAATCCAAACTTCAAATAATCATTTTATTAAAAACCAATAATATATTGTGTCGTATATATTTAGATGCAAAATATTCTGTATTATCTAAATATAACTAAAAATAATTGACTCTTGAGATGATGTATATAAGTTACAAGGGATATACATAGAAAAACTTGTATTTTATCTTTTTAGGGTATTTTTAAGGTCGCAAAATCTGTCAATTTGATCAAAAAAGGCCATTTTTTGATATGGACGGATCTAAGTAGCCGAAGGCAGAAACTACGAAAATCAGAAAATATATATGAGATAAGGCCATCATGGGGAATGTATGCTTTTGTTTTCATAAACTTATTTTTTCTGGCTTGATATTTGATGACCTGTGATATATATTTGTAATTATCGGCTATTTAAGGTTCATGTTTAAGGAGCAAGAGGTTGAAGGTTAATATTTCGTTCTGTCGAGTATTTTTCTTTTTTAACTTATAAAATAAAAAGTTTTACTCCCTTAAAAGCTGTTGAGTGATTACTAGGGCAGTAAGGTCTAAATGGTGCGCCTATCCCCCCAAGATTGAAACTTCTGCTTTGCCGCCAGCCCTCCATGGGTAGGCAAGCAAGGTTCACAAATTTTTAAATACCCTTGAATCTCAAAAAAACGAAAAGTGAGTTAAAAAAGTCGATAAAATGGCTTGATATTAAATGTTTTAAAAAGTCTGGCAAAGCCAGCTTACATCCGCAAAAAAAAGCTAAAAGGTTTAAAAACACGTTTAAATTTGTATTTTAAAAACAAATTTTTTCATATTTTCCTCTAACTGTCAAATTACATAAAAAATATTGTAGTTAAAGTTAATAAAATATTTTTTTTTAATTTAAATGAATAGTTTATTCGGTTTAAGAGCGGGGTTTTGTTAAATATATAAAACGTTTTTTAACGTTTTTTTTCTTCTTATTTGAATATAGAAGATTTAAGATATCTCTTTTTACGTAAAAAACAAAACTTTGTTTTGAACGTGGCCTAAGAAAAAAATGTGTTTATATTTTTTGTAACCATAAATGTGATTTATTGCACACTTAAGATAATTGGAGTGTCTCTGTTCTAAAGCGAAATGGCGCATGATATAAATTATTAAAATACAATAATTATATCCTTCAAAAAGTTACCTTTACATATTTTAAATACACAGGTCAAAAAATTTTTGAGAGTTATGAGCTAATTACAGAGATCAAACCTGACATCTAAAAAATTTTCAAATCCGTTAACCGTTTTATATACAAAATTAGTTAGTCAGCTATAAATATTAAAAAATTTAAAAAAATGTCAAAAAAAACAAAAAAGGTTTAAAAATAAATTGAAATTTTTTTTTGCGTATTCACAATAGTTAAACTGATTCAAAGTTCAAATAATATTTTCATTAAAAACCGATAATATATCGTGTCGAATTTGAGTTTGGACGCGAAATATATTGTATTATCTAAATGCTGATGTAAGAGCTAAATATATTAATAAAATTTATTTCTCAATATTTGTGATTATAAATATAAGTTACAAGGGATTTTTATCAAAAAAAATTTTAATTTTTTTTAGGGTATATTCAGATCTGTCAATTTGGTTAAAAAAGGCCATTTTTCGTTATGGACGGATCTAAGGAGCCAAAGCCGGAAGAAACTAAGAAAAGCGAAAAATATATAGGAGATTAGGCTATCATGGGGATGCATTTAATGTTTTTATAAAATTCACGTTTCTGACATCGATATTTGTTGAGCTGTGATATAAGAAAATGTTATATGATTATAATTTTAAAGGTTGATAGTTTTTGACCCAAACTTAAACACAGATTGGTTATCACACTGGTAAAAAATGGCATCGATATGAGAGCGTGCCGAGTAGCAAGGACTTTACTGTGCCTCTGAGATCAAGTAAGGAATAAATCCAGCGTTGACTCTGACTGTTGCGTTTGATCTCAATATTTAACCCGAGCCGGAACATTTATCAATACCACAATTATCCCCAACAAGCCATGATTCCTCACGGTTATTATATTTATTATATCGCCGACCATTGCTACTTGTAATTAAAGATGGGTCTTAACTTTAATTTAATTATTAATCATTCGTTTTTTTTATTTCAAATTTAGGGATTTATAAATTTACCTTTTCTATTTATATAAATTTATTTATTTGCACTACTAAATTCATTATAAGCGTCATAAATTTGGATATTTCAGTGTCTAAATTTTTCTGTTTTAAAAAAATAGAAAATTTTTGAATCTTAAAAAATACGAATTAACCTTAAACTCACCGAAAGATAATTAAAAAAAAATGTTTTAAAATTAGTCAAGGCTATAGGACATGTGATTTAGAATGATTACTTTAAAAAAATATTTAAAAAAAAATTCAAAGCCAAGAATCTGTAAAAAAGTTTCTCGCTATAGTGGTATAGTTAATAACACTGGTCGACAAATAACAACTTTATGTCGGCGACCAATTATAAACATATATATTTCGATAGTGTTTTTTGAGTACATTCCGAATATCTTTTCCGTTTTTTTTGAATAGGTCTAATTTTTTACCTAGATGGGTTTAAGTACCAAAAACCTCAATATGTCCTATATTTATAGGCACTTTTCGTGCCTTTAAAATAAAAAATAAATAATAGAAAAATATATTTTACTATTGAAAAACTCTTATATTGTTATATAACTTTTTTAGAATTTACTTATCTCATTCACTTTTTTAAATATTTGATTTTAAAAAACTCAAAATTTCCAAAAAATACGCGTGTGAAAGTCTGTGCTTCAAAATTTTTTATATTAAAAAAGGGGCTACTAAATTCTTAGAGATTGTAGTGCGTGCTGCTACTAATACTGGCATTATCTGCCAACCCTTCACTTACTTACATATCTCGATGTAGTGTAGTAAGATATGTTAAATATAAACAAAAAAGGTTGCTTGGGTAGTATTTTCACTTTTTATATGTGCTTATATTTCATTATCTTCTATCATTTATGAAAAATATAATACTTATTTGGCTTAAATCGCATTTATTTATTACATATCTCAAATGTTATTTGTACTCTTCTGAATGATTTTTTAATTTTTTATGATTTTGAAGCACAGACTTTCAGGCGCGTATTTTTTGGAAATTTTGAGTTTTTTAAAATCAAATATTTAAAAAAGTAAATGAGATAAGTAAATTCTAAAAAAGTTATATAACAATATAAGAGTTTTTTAATAGTAAAATATATTTTTCTATTATTTATTTTTATTTTAAAGGCACGAAAAGTGCCTATAAATATAGGACATATTGAGGTTTTTGGTACTTTAAAACCCATCTAGGTAAAAAATTAGACCTATTCAAAAAAAACGGAAAAGATATTTGGAATGTGCTCAAAAAACTCTTTCAAAATATATATGTTTAAAATTGGTCGCCATTTTTTGTCGACCTGTGTAATTTAAATTTTACAAGTTTGTTCAGGGCAAATTTTAAAGAAGTTATGCGGTTCAAAGATTGGTTCCATTCAAACAATTATTTCATATTTTATTTAAAAAAATGGAGAGAGACCCGTGCTTTGCATTAATTGACCACAAATTATATGTATTTGATATTAACACTTGACAATAATTTTAGATTTATTAAAATATAATACAAAAAATACATATAATTTAATTTCAATAATAATAAAAAATTACTATAAAATTTTTCTATGATCACAAATGATTACAAAAATATAAATACTTGTTTCATAATAATTTTGAACTATTTACATTATACGAGTTGCATTTTTAATTGAGGTAATGGTGATTAACACCATATTAAATATAAAATCATATTAAATAAATCTAAAAATATAATAGTGTGGTTCATAAAAAATCCCTTTGATTCGTTTTACATAAGGGCACGTGCAAAATGAGTTTTTATTTTCGTAAAATTTTCAAAATTTTGAAAAAAAAAATTTTGAAATAAAACGCAAATTTTTAAAAAATTGCCAAATTTAGTATATGCGCATAAAATGCTTTTTCTATTTTTTAAAAAAAAATAAAATTTTTAATATTTTCAGAATTTTGAAAATTTCACGAAAATAAAAACCAACTTTGCACGTGCCCTAATATAAAATTTTATTATTTTTTAAAATTTTTTAGGCTGGTAGTAAATTCATCGCCGTTTTCTAGGCCATAAAGGGTTGAATTAATTGATGAAATCTTGTAAGGTTGTTTAGTTTGATCAGAGTCATCTAGCTGCTGAGAGGGTAAATCAATGTTATTTTCGTTAGTTGAGTTTTCATTTTCATCGGCATCTAAAAGTGAACCTCGACTGGTATAGCTTTGGCTCTCGTCGTTCGCACTATTACTGCCCCAGCCCACCTTAGACATTGATTCTCTAGGATAAATATATAATTATTTTTCATAGGCAAAGAACATAGTAGATAACAAATTATTGATTTTAGCAATATCAATTAAGGTAATAAATTGACAGTGATAATGCAATTAATTCTTAGCGTTATAATATATCGTAAAGTAAAACACGTTACCTATAAATTTGTTTAGATCTTAGGGTGGCTGCTTCAATGGCTGCAATCACGGCGGCCCGAAATCCCATTTTCTCAAGCATGAATACACTACGCGCAGTACATCCACCAGGGGAACAAACATCGCTTTTAAGGGCACCCAGCCCGCCTCCGGCCTCGTTTAAGGCATGACCTTTATAAGATATGACGTGCAGTTATAAAAAATAATTGAACCTTTTGCAACAATTATAATTTAATCTAATTTGACCTCTTTTTTTGACATCATAAACAACAAAAAATGGTAATTAGTAAATTATATAGTGTATTACATATATTATTTAGAAGCAGAGAAAAAAAATATAAGCAGTAAGATATGAAAATTTTTTACATTTTCGTTATAACTAGAAATAATTTTGATATGCAACAAATTAAAAACATAATTTTAGTATACAAAAGTTTTTAAATGTTATATAAACGTTCAAATAAATAATATCAAAATAAAACATACAATAAATGTATCAAAAACTTATTACTATATACTTTTAAGGCACATATGAGCCGCACCAATGATGGTTGAAGCAGCCAGTCGAGTAGCCTGAGCTCGGGACATACCCATCATCACAGCTCCATCCACTAGGGACTCCAAAAACATAAAACTGTAAGCTGGCCCGGACCCGCTAAGTGCAGTTACACAATCCATAAGTGATTCGTCTTGAAGCTCTTCCACTACACCTACCGAACTCATGAGGTTTGAAATAAGCTTGGGGTCTGTTGGACGAACACTATTACCTATAATATTAAATGCATTTATATCAATGAAAAAATCACATGTATATCAAATAAAAATTACAACAGATAAAATAAAAAATGTTCCTAATAAAAAATTTTCAAGGGCAGAAAATGGAGGGAGAAGGGGGCAGCAGAAACAGGGCATTTAAAAAAATTGTGCAATTATTGTTCTTTTTATTTTAATATACAATGTGATTTTTGTAGTAAAACTACAAATTTTGAATAGAGAGATTGATACAAGGGTGCTTTATAATCCAAATAAACAGGTGACTATTACAAAAAAAAAGATTATTACCAAGACAGTACACTGAAGTTCCTTTACCAATATTCATAGCAATATTTGGCATAACTCTTGTCACACGTGTGTGCATAGGTAAAACCTACATAATATTTTAAAGTGATAATGCAAGTATACCATTACAAAAGAGAGCAGCTTGACCAAAATTCTTTTTAATAACACTCAACAAAAAAAATCAAAAACAATTTATAGGGTTTGGTAAAATTTTCTTGCACTTACAATTTAAGGTTATGTTTTTTTTCCTTTAATATCTTAAATTTTAGACAAAGTTAAAAATTTCCAAAGTTTTAAGTTTCTAATTAATTGATTGGCATATTAAGTTTTCTTATAAAAAATTTGCCTTATAAGTTTAATTACAATTATTAGCAATTTACTTAGGAGTTAAATTAGGTTAAAAAAAATTTATGACAAAAATAAGTAATTTTAACTCACATGCTTTCAGTTGAAAATGAGTATATGTAATTTTAAAATGTTTTTGAATTTTTGCCATATATGTGTGTAATATTAAAATAAGAAAATCTCATATTCAAAATAATTTCTAAAGGATCAATAAATTGTTCAATATTTATTAGCAGCAGCACCTATATTATGATCAATAACACTGGTCGACAAATAACAACTTTATGTCGGCGACCAATTATAAACATATATATTTTGATAGTGTTTTTTGAGTACATTCCGAATATCTTTTCCGTTTTTTTTGAATAGGTCTAATTTTTTACCTAGATGGGTTTAAAAGTACCAAAAACCTCAATATGTCCTATATTTATAGGCACTTTTCGTGCCTTTAAAATAAAAATAAATGATAGAAAAATATATTTTACTATTGAAAAACTCTTATATTGTTATATAACTTTTTTAGAATTTACTTATTTCATTTACTTTTTTAAATATTTGATTTTAAAAAATTCAAAATTTCCAAAAAATACGCGTCTGAAAGTCTGTGCTTCAAAATTTTATATATTAAAAAAGGGGCTACTAAATACACTACACTACATCAAGCAAGATATGTAAGTGTGAAGGATTGGCATATAATGCCAGTATTAGTAGCAGCGCGTCTAAGCCACATTAGTACCCCTTTTTTAACATATAATATTTTGAAGCACAGAACTACATCAAGATATGTAAGTAAGTGAAGGGCCGGCAGATAATGCCAGTATTAGTAGCAGCACGCACTACAATCTTTAAGAGTTTAGTAGCCCCTTTTTTAATATATAAAATTTTGAAGCACAGACTTTCAGACGCGTATTTTTTGGAAATTTTGAGTTTTTTAAAATCAAATATTTAAAAAAGTAAATGAGATAAGTAAATTCTAAAAAAGTTATATAACAATATAAGAGTTTTTCAATAGTAAAATATATTTTTTTAATATTTATTTTTATTTTAAAGGCACGGAAAGTGCCTATAAATATAGGACATATTGAGGTTTTTGGTACTTTTAAACCCATCTAGGTAAAAAATTAGACCTATTCAAAAAAAACGGAAAAGATATTTGGAATGTGCTCAAAAAACTCTTTCAAAATATATATGTTTAAAATTGGTCGCCATTTTTTGTCAACCTGTGTAATTGGTAAAAAAAAATGCTTAAGGCTATGCAAATTTAGTGTCCAGTGTAATTGATAAATGAAGCGTAGCACATAAAAAAAATCATGCTGAATAAATTATTGATACAAGATAATTATGTCTTTTGAAAACAAAATCAATATATTCATGTTTCAAAACAAAATTCCAAAATTTTACTTTTTCTATATTTCTTAATGTGACGCCAAGAGCAAAGGACACAACTAAATGTTTATGAGACACACTAGATGCAATTTCTGGTAAAATAATTGGCATAACATCTGGTTTCACAGCAAGAACTACAATATCAGAGTTTCTTACAACATCTGTATTACTATGGGTTGTTTTAATACCATTTTTCTAAACAGATTCAAATCAATACATGATACAATTATAAAATATTAAATATTTTATAAATAATAATGATCTATATTAGCCTACAGAAATATGCTCTAGAAACTGATTATCAAGTTTGGTTTTAGGAGCACTTGCAATGATATCCTTAGCCTGTACCTTACCTAAAAAATTAACAAGATTCTATTACCAGAATTAATAACTCCTTTTACCATAGCTTGAGCAACTTTACCCGCTCCAATAAAACCTAATTTCATCATTAATTTATGATTTTTAGCGTGCTGTTAATCATGTGTGAACTGATTTCATACCTTCATTTATGTGCTATGGGCTGCGGCTAATACTTCTTTCAAAAATGTAAATAAAAATATTTGTAAAATAAAAAAAAAATTAGCGACTAGTATTAAAAAATGAGAATTTAGGTCATTTGGTCGTTTTATGATATGTCTGACAAAATATTTTTAAAAAAAATATTAATTTTTAAAATTTTTAATTTTTTAAACTTTTTTTTCAGACTAGCCGCCTCAATTTCAAATGCGTACAATTTTTTTTGTCAAATTTTTTTTTCTACTAGCCGCAGCCATAAACCAAAAATTTAATAAAATTTAATTTTTCTATAATTTTTAGGGTGGGTCTAAAAAGCAAAATCTCAAAATGCAATTTCCCAAAAAGCAAAATCCTAGAAAGCAAAAACCATAAAACAAAATTCCAAAAAAAACTTAGACATCATAAATTATTTTTTGGCGGGAAAATTGCTATGCTTTTTGAAATTTTGCATTTTGGGATTTTTCTTTAAATACAAAATTTTATTTTTTTTTGTTTTATGCTATGTGTCGGTGTTCTATGTATTTCTTTAAATGATTTTATTTTTACGTAATATTTTGGGGATTTTGCTTTTTGGGATTTTGCTTTTGAGATTTTGCTTTTTGAAATTTTGTTTTTTGAGATTTTGCGTTAGATTTTGTTTTTCAGACCCATCTTTTATGATTTAACAAGGCATGCCAACAAAAATATTGCTACTTATTTATTTAATAAAAGGCGGCAGTTAATTTTAAATTAATGCAAATTTTGTGAATTAAAAAAAATATAGCTTTTTATGGTATTAAATTTTCAGGTATGACATAAGTGTAAGACATTACGATTTACCTAAAATTCCCTCTATCTACTTTTTTTAAAAAATAACTTTCTCAATTTATAAATAAATATAATATTAGAAATATTGTAAAAAACTTATTTTGTCCTGCTTATAAACACTAGTAAGAAAATTGATAAAATTAAATAAAAATAAATTAATCTAATTTTGTGCTCCTGTTAGTCTGTGTTCATAATGTGGTTTTTACATATTTTGCTTTTCCCTTCCTTACATTAAATCTGCTTAGTTGGGCACGTATTTTATTTTAAAAACTTAAAATTTAAAAAAAACCCAAAAATTTTAAAAAAATTTAGAAACAAACAGGAAAGCAGGCTACTCTAATTAATGTTTTGTTAAATATTTTTTTAGGTTGTATGATGCTCACTTTGGCAAAAAGAAAAATAAAATATTAAAATAATTTGCCTGTTTATAATACAATCACCCTAACAAAAATTTTATTATTAATAAAAATTTGCGAAGCTATTATAGTAACGTTAATTCACTTCATGATTTAAATAACAGGCCACGGCCAATTTTACGCATCGGTAACCACATTTGGCAATGCGTATTTTTGCATACATGCACTGAGTAAAATATTTGTATGGACAATGTAAGGGTTCCCAAGAAGTTTACTGTCACCAAATATGAGTTGGAATGCCAGTGGAGAACGTGTAATGAAAAATTTACAGAGCTTTTTCCGTTTTTTAAACATATTCGTTGGCATATATTTGAAAATATTCCTGATTATGCAGATATTATTGAATGCAAAAAAGATTCTAATTCATGTAAATTATTTGGATTTGAAAATTATAACAATTTTGTTATATTACATTTTTTTAATAGCTTTAGGATGTGAGTGGCAAAAATGTGGTTTTAATACAAATTTAAAATCTGAATATATTAGACATATATTATATCATGGTTATCATACAAAATTAAAATATGTGGGGAAGCTTTTGTTGGAACTGAATGAACAGATATGTCACATGGATTCCTTTTGTTCTAATATTTTGCCTGAGCCTTTAGAGAGACCCCTATGCAAATGGGAAAATTGTGATGTATTTTTTAATAGTTGTTTTATGTATTAGTATAAAACTGAAGATCATTATTCTTTTTATCAACATGTTCAATGCCATGTTACTGAGGGTGATTCAGGGATTGACAAAATATATAAATGCCAATGGAAGGGTAAATAGTTTATCATATGGTTATCTTTAAATAGGTAAAATTTTTTACCAAATCTTTAATTTTTTTCTTTAAGTTATGCCAACTATTGCTAAATTTTAAGATAAAATTGACTTTATACAATTTATATTAAAACATCATAGAATTAAAATTTTAGAAATTTGGTTTATTAAGTGCTTCTAAATTTTACAAGTATGTACTAAGATATTGCAATAAGATGAGGGGGCGTATGTGTTATTAAACAGCCCTGCCATGACCAAAACTACATTAATTATTTTTAAGAATATTTAATCTGTTTTTAATTATGTTGCATTTTTAACAAGTGCAACCTCTTATTAATTTTCCCAGAACAAAAGACATTAGATGTAATGATATATCTTAAATCATAGATAGTCTTAAAAAAAATTATTTCAAAATTACTAATAATTAAAATATTATTAAAATATACCTCAAAAATTGGGAATTAGTATATTTAATTCTAATATATATTTGGAATATTACAAATCTAAGCATTTTTAAATGTTTGAAATACTTTGCAACTAGTTTAGCTTAAAAGCTTTGGAATTTAATAACACTTGCCTGGCACCCTGTATTGCTTGGGTTGCTTTTTAAACCTTATCTACGGTTTTTTTAATTATATTCATTTAATCTTTTGTATCCTTAAATTTATCTAAACGTGTGATATATTAAAATTTATAATAAGTTTTTGCTTATACAATCCAAAAATAAGCACGTAAGCACTTTATGAGCTTAAACATGTGAAACTTTGGTTAAGTCTTTTGTTTATATTATTAAAAGATTGCAAACTTGATTATAAAGTCAAAAGAACTTTACTTGAGCATTTGAGGACTCATACAAATGAAAAAGTAATTGCCTGTCCCACTTGTGGTTCTCTATACGCCAGCAAAACTAAATTTTTGGACCACATAAAGAGACAAGTCACAGATGAAAGTAAAAAATATTTTTTGAATTTTATTTATAAAAATTAAACCCCTTTATATGCCTGCCTTTTTTAATTATAGGCCCTTATTTTGAATGTAATAAATTTATGAAAAAAAAAATAAATATATCATTTTTAAACAAAGGAATGAGGAAGCCCTACAGATTGATTATAATGGAAAATGGTTAAATTTGGCAAAATTGGCTGATTTTTTGACTTTTATAAATTTTAATTTTTCTATTGAAATCAAATGTAACATCATTTTTTAGTTTAACAAACTCCAACATCCACATTTAGCTTATATATAATATTGCACCATAACCTGTAAAGCAATTATCTTTAGCTAATCAAAATTTTATTTTAATCTAAAAATTTAATTAGGCACTTTATATAAATATTTTTTTAAGTATCATTTTTTTAATAACATTTAGTTTTGAATATTTATAGTCTGGTTTACAGAATTTGATATAACTGTAAACGGATTTTAAAATGATTAGGATAGTAGATGAAATTATCTTATAAATTTCAAAAGTTTTTCAAAATGTGTTATCGCCCCAACCCTTTCTGTACTCGGATCTAGCATAGAGACTACAGGGCCTTTTGAATAGATATATATAATATAATTGTTAATTGCCAATACATAAACGGGATGAAACTTATTTTTAACCATACAATTGATGTCCATATTAGAATTTTTTTTAATTTATAAATGCATACTAGTTAAAGATTTAGACAATAATATTACTCAAAAAAACATTAATAATACAAAATTATATATTTTTAAACAATCAATAAAAATCGAGTGTAACTGTAATATATTAAATTTTGATTCAGTAATGTGAGATTTTTGGAATTATAAATAAAATTTTATGCGTTAATGTTCCAATATAGCTTAAAATTAATATTTTATATAGATCAAAAATACAATTGCCAGTTTTGTAACAAGCCATTTGCGTCTGAAAAAATTCTTAAAATGCATACAACAGAATATCACGGTTAGCTATTATTGAAATTATTTGTATTATAAACTATGTTGTACAGTGCTAGCTTCAATAAAGTGGGACATGTTAGAAATAGAATGATCAATAGACACATAAAATGTGGCCATTAACCCTTTCGCGCCTCCATGTTCCGACCAATAGGAAAATTATTTTTTTGTCAATTACATAAATTTAGCATTATTTGATTATTTTTAAAAAAAATTTTTCAAGAAGACAAAAAATACGACATGATACCATATGGCATCAATGGGCGTTAAAGGATACATACATTGAAAATATTTATTTATAGTTATGAAATGCAAAATAACAATTTCTTTCAGGTAATAAACATAATGCCACTTTGCATTTTAAACAAATTGTTCTTGAATAAGATTTGATGCAATATTTACACCTTTGCCGCGAGGACACTGCTGACGGAAAGTGTCCGGTCTCATCACAACGTATGTCAGGTATCGGAATAGAGGTATTTAATTGCCTTCTACGAGTAGATTCATTTGATGGCCTGCCCCTTGCAGGTTTACCTGCCATCATTAGGCCCTTAGTAACCTGTGCCTTAAAAGTCATTAAAGAAATATGTTTGTTTATACCTTGTTTTGCAAGATCTCTCCTGTATGAAAGCCAAGCATTTACTATGCATGAATCCAATAAATGAAATATTATGCGTAGGTAATAGCGTTTCCATTTAATATCTGTTCTATACAATTAACCAACATATCGTGAAGGTCGACACCTCCCATGCCAATATTATAATCTTGAACAATTTTAGGAATTGTTATGTTTGTATATTTCTTTTCCCTATTTGACCATCTTCGAATCATAGTAGTGGGGTGTACTGTGGATATGGTGGAAATAAGATTTACTGGTTTATTATCTAACCATTTATAAATTAAAATGTCGTTATTTACGTCTAATTTATGATCATATGATCCGCGACCAATTTTTTTCAGTTGTTGATCGGTTTTTAATTGGCATTGAGCCATTCTATTAGATCTGATTGTACCAGTCATGAAATATCCTTTCTTTTTAAGTTCTAGTGATAATTTGCAAGAAAAAAATAATTATCCATAAATAGCTGATAGGCTTTATTAGATGGAACATTTTTGATTAATTGGAGCACGATATCTCCACTGATTCCTAAATCCGATTTTTTAGCATTTGTTTGCTTTCCCAAATAGATTTCATAATAAAAATCCGGATGATCCACATAAACTAAAAAGTTTAACACCCTATTTATGAGGCTTAGATTTTAAATATTGCTTTATTTCACACCTTCCTTTAAAAGGTATCATCATTTCGTCAATTGATAAGCATTTTTTAAACGAAACTTTTTTAAAATTATTGACTATTTTATTGATAAATAGTCTTATTTTGAAAATTTTATCATAAAGAGGTTCGGATCTGATCTAAATTATATTAAAAAAGTTGAATTATTGTTTAATGAGTTAATAAAATTGCTTTATTTAAAAAAATAAAATTACCAAATTTTTTAAAAAATATGGTCTTAAGTGACCAATGAGTCCATATGGGGTTGGTCTCATTTAATTTAAATTCAATGCAATATAAAATCAAAGTTATGATTTAAAATACAAGAAAAATACATACAAATTTAAATTGTTAAATACTGGAAAAGTACTTGTAATATCGCTTATTTTGGATAAGAATAATATTCAAATTTGAAGGAAACAGCTGTAATTCAAATATGGGTCAAATAGATCGAAAAAGATATCATATGATTTATGAACATACGATTTATTCATATGAGCAATATTGAGCCCAATAAACTTTTAAATTTTATAAAAATGACCATTAAAGTTAATGAGTCCGTATGGACTCACAGGGCGCGAAAGGGTTAACTACTATATTTTTAATCGTTGTCACTAATAAAATTATCACGATTATAATTAAATGGCCAAGATAATGATTTCATGGTAAACATCACTAATTTATGACCATTTAGCCACAACATATTAATATTTATCATGAAAACATCATCTTGGCCATTTAATTGTGATCGTGATCATTTTATTAGTGACAACGATCAAAAACATAGTAGTTGATAGCCACATTTTATGTGTCTATTGATCATTCTATTTCTAACATGTGCCACTTTATTGAAGCTCTCACTTTATTATCCAGATCTATATTAGTTTATATTATTAGTTTTGCTTTCTTATTTTCAGCCTTGTTTTAATTTCACTTCACAACTAACAATAAAGTTTTCCCCAATATAATATAACATTTATTTTATCAATACCAAATATTTTTACCTTTTTTTTTTATCTTTTTGGAGCTTTAATCTGTGATCTTCATCAACATTTTTCCATTTATTTATATATTTTAAGTAAATATGAAATTCATTAGTTGGACTTGAAATATTTTTTTCAAATCAACCTATGTTTAAACTAATCGTAAATATTAAAACCTGCTGTAGACCACGTTAGGCGTGAAACATGTAAATAATGAACTTAAAATTCCTATTATATATATATAATTTTAAAGGCACGCCCGTAAAGTGTCCCTACTGCCCGTTCCTATCTCCGACCGTGGGAAACCTCAAGAAACACATTCTCTACAAACATTCGGACGATAAGCCCTTCCATTGTGACCAATGTCCTATGGCCTGTAAATCGAGGTATGATTTGCAAAAGCATTACGAAAATATTCACAGCCAGCCCCCTGGTGCTCCACCCATATACTACCAATGCCCTATGTTGATGAACACACAAGAAGGTATAATTATTTAAATTGAGAAATTTAAATGTTTTTGAATAATTGGATTTTTTTATTAATCCTATTATGAAACTAGGTTTTATATATTTGTTAACTTACGTTTTATTCTCTATGTCTATCTGATTGAGTATTGATGTATAATGGGTTTAAATGCAGGTAAGCATGTTATTTTTTTTATTTTTCTCTAAAATTACATATTTATCCTCAGCAATCTTTTAATATGATAGGGAATATAAATTCATATTTGTTTTTTTTAAATAATTATTTAAATAAATGTTTTTTAACTAAATTTGCTCTCTGTCTCTACACAAACCTTGAGTGTGAAACGTCAAATTTTGTTTTTTTCATTGACACAGAAAACAGCGAGAAAATTCAATGTGAATTCCAATGCAAATCGGAACCAATCCTCATACGGCATATAAAGCTCAAACATTACAATGATGTCCCAGCTCCATCATCCATGTTCCCGCTATCTGTAACACAATATACCGAACCTGGCGCTATTTTTAACAACCCCGTCAATGATTCCTATAATAGCCACTCTAATTTTAATAATATCGTTGTCATGGGTAACACAAATATGGATACCCAAAATAATTTAAATAATAATAATAATAATAATAATATCATTGATGCTAATAATGACCCACGACAACAACATTCCATCACAATCTCCTTTATGGGTGCTAATCAAAATCCTTCTAACCCTGCCATAAATACTATTACAAATCTAATTCAAAATCAGCTGACTAAAGATGATAATAAAGACATGAATAATTGTAGTATTGATACTAATAATAATAATAATAATAACCCAAACCCTCATATGTTTGCTATAAGTGATGTGAATAGTTTGAATAATAACTTTGATTGCAACAACAAATCCGAGAATGTAATTAACGATAGTGGTAATAGCCTATTAGATATATCGATAAACGACGTTGTAAATCGATTGGGCTTTACAGCAAATAAAGCCTATTTGGTTCGAACTCCATTACAACCTAATTTAAACAATAGCGTTAATATTGATAATAATAATAATAATATTAGTAATAATAATAATAATAACAACAACGTTAATGATAATGTCAACGTTAATAATCACAATGTATCGACGACCTCAAAAAAGCGTAAAGGTTCCGCCAGTAAGGTATAATTTTTGTGTGTTTTAAATACTATTCGTTGCTTTTATTGGCTTAAGTGAATTTGTTTGTTAAAAATAAACCTGAATTTGATAAAGTTAACAAAATATATTAATAACAATTAGTTGCCTATATCAATTAAAAATTAAATTTTTCCTAATCTTCAAAAAATTTTATATAGCGCGACAAAAATCCACCAAATTTACGGTATTTGTGTCATCTATGTGACAAAAAGTATTCGAGGTCGGATAAGCTAAGTAACCACCTTCAAAGGATTCATAATTTTACGTACCACAATCAGCGATTTCGGTAAATTGAATTAAATAGTTATTTAAATTATTTTCATTTTACTACGCTGAAAATGAACTTATTTTTCAAGTTGCTATTCAATCAAAATGAAATATTTTTTTTAAATGTAATAATTTAAAAAAAAACTTTAAAATTTTATGATATTAAAGATTTATTTTTAACTTTGGCTAAGATAAGGTCAAATAAATTTTACGTTCAATATATTAATATTTTTTTCTATGTTTTATGAAATTAATTTACATGTATTAAGCAATTATTTAAAAGATTAATATACCTAACCTCTTCCCATTTATTTTCATTTCTACCCCTCATCCCTCTTATCACCCATCACCATTTAAATAATCGAGAAGATACCAGTTGTATGAAGACGGAAATTATCGCGTCAAACCCGTCCTTATAATGGCTTTTGAGACGGCAAACAACCCTCAAGGCATAGCCCCTTCTAGCACCGTGCTCGCGGCCCTGCCCGCCCCAGTTAATAATGATCCCACCGATGTAGCAGTATTATCTCATGCTCAAAGTAGTGCCCATGCCGGGCACAAACACAAAGACTCAACTCATAGCAGTACTAACGCAAAAGATCGTTCCTCTAGACATCACAATGACTTAAATGTACTTAACCTATCTACTACGGTCAGGAGCGGTTCACAGTTAAATTATGAACCTTCTCCCAATCACAATAACAACAATAACGGCCCTGGCCAAATGCACTCTCACGATATCGGTAATATTATTATGGCCCCGGGTGGTGGTGCCTTGTTCCCTAACTATCTCGGAAACTTTCCAGCTCACCTGTTGAATCGACAAGGAGACGATTCTCTAAATGCTCAGCACCAGCATTTCATGCAGCAAGGTCAACCCGACCCATCACGAAACCTTATGTACCCCGGAAATAATCACCCGAACATGGTCCAACTTTTCAATTTGGCTGCCGCCAACAACCTCAATTCAAACATTGTGAATATTGATAAGCTTAATACCAATAATAACAATCATTCCGCCGACATTGAGGATAATAGCAGTATTATACGGCAGAACCTTACCCTACTTAGCAGTCTCAACCCCCAGCCCTCAAGCTTGGGGCCCGCGGAAAATTTTCATGGTGGTATAGCCGGCGGAGGACCTCCAGCGATGCGCAATTTACTCGAACGCCAACACCAACAACTACTCCAGCTCAATAATTTGCAAAATTTACAGAACCAATTGCTATTCGCTTCCAACAACGGAGGCGCCAAATCGTTAAATCTAAATCTCGGCAACATCGAAAATACTCGTAATAACGGTCTCAATAACTTGCACAACGTACCTCCGTACGGAGAGCAGATGCAAAATCAGTTTAACCCAAATAATTCTCAATCTAGTTTCGATTTACAACATTTTCTAAATTCAAACGCTATTGGGTCTTCGTCCTTAAGGGGTGGTCATCCTCATAACAACTTTGATAGCCTCAATCAGCCAAGCGGTGGTGGTGCTGGTCCTTCTACTAACTCACTTATGATGACTAAATATCTCGATTCACCTACCTTAAACCACGAACAACAGAATCTCATTCTTATGAGCCAACTTCAGCAGCGGTTAGAAGGCGGGAGACCACCACAGGCTTATGAACCCTCTTCGGGTTTGTCCAGTGGTATTGAACAATTCGATTACATCTTATCCCAGCAAGGTGCATTTTAAGTTAAAAGTGTTGGACATTGTAATGTTTTTACGTTTCAAATGCTTTAAGGTAAGAGGAGATTTGTGGTTATATATATTTTAGCTGTAGAAAAAAATGCGTTTTATAATAACTTGTAGCTAACTAATGTAACCTTTTCCCCCTTTCCCTTTTACTATATAATTACAAATAAATACATTTAAAATGCCTATCCTTATTAACTTTTTTCTGTCGCTCAAGGCAACACACTTAGTTTGTAATAATTGAATATAGGTAATCCAAATTTTGGACCGAACTCTCAAAGTCTCTCAAATTCGAATGCCTTTAAACAAACACATCCCGCACAACATAACGATAATCATCAACAAAGTTCTATTTCCCCCATTCGCCGATCCGAAACACCCCATCATGATGGTGTTAAACAAGCTCTTCTTCCTCCGTTTACGCTTGAAGGTGGTGCTAATAACGATAACACGATAAAATTGTACCCAAATGTAGGTACAGCCCTAGGTACGACTAGCGTCCTTCTTTCGTCTGGCGGCTCACCCAACAAGCTAAATTCGCCGATTAAACGTCAAGGAGGCGGTCCCACGTCGCCTTTCGATCCAAAGATAACCTCTTCCCCACCTTCTCCAGCTATAACCATTTCTATGCAAAATACTCCCACCAAACACAACACCACTATCCTCCTCGATAATAATAATAATAATAATAATAATGCTCATCATCATAATCCTAACCAACAATACTGGGCTCGGAATCAACAACTTAACGAGCTCATGTCAAACAATTTATTGCCCCAGGGTCACCGTGAAGCCTTGATCCAGCAACTCCTACTTCAAAACCTAAGTGCCGGCAAAAATGTCAATAACGTTATGATCCCTAATATGAATATACAAAACGACAGCGTCACCTTAAACATGTTGAATAATTTAAACAATTTAAATAGTATAAATAGCCACTTTCACCATGATAACAATACTAATAATAATAATACTCAACACCATCAATCACCACTCATTCACAACTCCACAAACAATAATAATAATAATAATCTCGTGAACAATGATAATCATTTTAATGATGGTAGTAATCCACTAGGTTCTCGTCAGTTGTTCCCGTTACTTAATCCCGTTGGACAACACGATGTGAACGCATCAGGTATGGATTTGAGCTTTGGGGGAGCCTTGCACAGTCCAAATCAACCATCGAATCATCATCAGCAGATGCTCCTAAATCACGTGTTACAGAGCATACACCATCAACAACAAAATAATGCTGGGATTAATATGCTTACCATGACAGATTTAACCACCTCGGCGGTTAACGATAATATTGCTGGCCAGTTAAATTTATCTCAAGAACTGGCCTTGAACCATAACACGGTACAGCCTTTGCCCAGTATGAGCTCGCCACCCTTCACCTACCAAATGTTGAATCCTGTTAGATTTATGGACTCTTGAACAATTTTTTTTTATCAGCTTGGGATTTACACAATTTGTTTAAAGACCTTAAACATACCTATTTTCAGTTTATATCCGTTTTTTAATCTATCTCTTTAAAATATATTATTTTTTTTTAAATATCCAATACTCATTGTTTCATGGAAATTGTCTAAGTAGCTTTTTGATATTTGTAATTATTTTAAATTTAAATTTAGTTTATTTGTATCAATGTTTATTTATTATGACTTTTCTTATAACAGATCTTTAGAAAATTTTTAATACCAAATACACCTTCAATTTTTGAGCCTTCCCCATATTTTCAATCTTACTTACAGCGCTTACATCCCCTCATATTATGCATAATTATATGATATTTTTAATGGCTTAGCATTATTTATTACAATCTTATTTTCTTTTACAATATACATATTTTTGAAATGATATTATTATTATTTACATATATTGCACAATGAAACACTTTCACACACGTAACACTCCAATCATGATACTTTTTCTAATATTTTTACAAATAATACATATATATTTTAATTTTATGTCAATTCTTATGCAAATGCATGCATTTCTTAAATTTCATATTTTTAAACTTCTTTTACATTGGTGTATTCCTTTTTTTATATATAAAACCCTCGTTAAGCTGTAATTCTGAAATAGGGCTATAAAAACGCGGACTTTTTTTTTCTCATATAGATCAGCTAGAGCCCAAAAATTGTTTTATTTTGCCTAGAATTTTTTTTTTATTTTTAAAAGGCGCGTTCAAACTCATTTATTAAAATTTAAAATTTTTTAAAAATTTTATTTTTTTTTAATTTTTTTAACACTTATCTTTCAGAAATTTTTTTTTTATTTTAAAAACTTTTTTAGAAAAATTACTTGTATGTTAATAAAAAAGATTGGCGACTTTTTGTTAAAATGCGTTCAATGTCAATAAATAAAAATTTTAAATTTTTTAAAAAAAAATAAAATGAGTCTGAACGGCGCCTTAAAGTAAAAGCTTCTGTATAATTTGTTAAATAATGGGAAGAATATTGTTTTGTTTTAAACTTCAATTGGTATTTGGCCTACATAAAGAATATGTTTGCAAAGGTAAAGAAAAAATAATGACATATTTATATATTTAGTTATTATTATTTTATGGGACAAAATATCATGCTCCTAATTATTTGGGTCTTAGTTTTTATATAAATTTTATACTTTTAAGTACTTTTATTCACAACCAACCTTATAATAATCGAGAATCTGCATCCATAAAACAAACATGTATTAAATGTTATTTTTTTCAAATTCCATTGATTTTTTTATCCACTATATAAATAAATTTATGTAATATATAACAATCATTTGGAAACTGTTTAAGTAATTATTGCACAACATTTTTTTGAGTGCCCAATTTTCGGTACATGTTTTTACTTTATTAATTACAATGTTTCACAACTTTAAAAAAAAATAATTCAATTTTAATAGTTTATGGTAAATTAATTACGTATTTATTTTTCTTAGGGGTATGGATTTTAGGATACACCTCAAAAATCAAATAGTCTATGCAAAAAAATATTTTCTTTTTTTCAATAATTAAAAAAATATTGAACTTTGAGATTTTTTATACCTGACCCCATAGAACAAACGAATTAATATTGCTAACGGGTTAATGAGAGGTCGTACACATGTGCAGTTTACTAAAGATAAAAGCCGTCTATGCATTTAATCAAACTAAAAACATTCTGCGTGACAGGGATGTTTGTCACTTGACTATCTGAACCAACAATGCATATCTTAAGACTTATATTGAGCTCTGACTCGACCTCATGTTTAAAACAGTTTAACCTATCGTTTACCTGACTAATGTGAGAGGGCCAAAAATTGCGTTCTAATCTTTGCTGATAGGGTTATAATTTATTATTTAAGTTACCCAATCATATAATTTTTAATATAAAGGGGTGTATTTTTTACTTGAAGGCCAAGTGTTCAATACTAAACTGCTTTGCTAGCCTTTATAAATTTCGACTGAGCTCTCAATCGTCAAAAACTGACATCTCCTTAAAAAGTTTTTAGCATTTCCATATATTAAAAATCTTAATGTTATTGCCGCGCAATTCTTATAAACATTTTTAATGTGAAAAATAATTATTTTATATAGCATCAATTTCATACCATAATTACAAGTCCATAAATATATTGAATTTTATAAATAAAAGAAATATAAAAGAATTTGGAAATTTTGGCTCCTTAAATAAATGGAAATTTTCATTAATAAAAGTTAGGAATTAGTAAAGTATTTTTCTTTTGATTGAATTAATTGATGACCTATCAATTGGGCGCGTTCAGGATTCATTCATTTATACGAAAATTTAAAAATGCTAAAATTTTGAACTCCCCCAAAATGTACTATGTATCAATTATTGCAAAATTTTGTTTTTAGGGGCTGTCCCCTAAAAACATTGTCGTGGTTCCTGGTGTCGTAATCTTAGGACTAATTTCGTTCGATTTTTTACAGCAGCACTTTTGCCACGCTTTTTTAGGATCCTGCAAACAGTGGCTCATTAATATCACGTAAGGGAAGAGGTAGAATTTCGCGTAAACTAAGCAATAGGAAGTGAGTTGAAAAGGGAATTGGCATGCCGAAATGCCGGCTTCCCAATACGAACTCTTGACTAAGATGTAAATGATCCAAGGGATGGAAAAGAAGAAGGTTATGAGGCTGAGAGTTATGGTAAGTATAACGATATTCCTATTTTTATTTCTGGTATAGCGCGTTCGGTTAGCCGTTACTAAATCTGTTATACCTTGTGTGGTCGAACGCCTAACGTCTCCTCGGTCGGCTTCCGGTGAAAGCCCACCAAATTTGGAATTCGGAGATTTATCAGCTCCAGTACTGCTTGAGGGAATAGGCGTTGAGAGAGGCAGCAGGGTCTTCGCAGCTTTTTGTAAACTTCGTATGAGCATGACTGCTCCTTTAGGTAAATTTTCTATTTTGAGGGAACTCATGTGTGTCGCCCTTAAAATCATAAGTCTTTGCCTGCGAAAATAAGCGATCGCGATGAATACGTTGAAGATGAGAATAAGGAGACAGGGCAGAGCATAAATAATGAGGACATTTATAGGGTCATATATACGTGTGAATTTACGCATACCCTTATTGAACCTGAGGAAGTATCTATTGGTAATAGATTGATTCAGAGTTTCCCGGGCTAGCAAATCTAACTGGGCGGCCGTGAGTCGTGTGGTAGCGGGAGGACTGTATGGCCTACCATCGTCGAGAACGATACGTAAATGTTTGAAATTAAATTTTGCCTCGGGCGGTATAGGCAGCTCTGAATACTTTTGCGGGTAGATGTCAAAGTAAAATAGGTAGGGGACGTTTACGAGGATAGAGAATACGGCAATCGTCACAACGAGAATGTATGTTATGCTTTTGGAACGTGAATACGTATTTCTATAAAAGTGTGGACAGCCTATAGCTATGGCCGTGTCAAGCCCCATTAAAGCTATTAGGTAATGGACGAAACTAGTGGTAGATTCATCGAGAGGCCAAATGAGTTTGCCCAACCAGACGGAGAATGCCAGTGTTTCGTTTTCCTTCGGGCAACCTATTATAGAAGTGTGATAATGCATCCAAAATGTCTGGAGCAAGCACAAAGCCAAGCAACCCACGCAGATCATTTTGAGTAAAAATCGAACGTTGTGATTGTAACTTCTCACAAAATTATCGGGGAGACATGCATTACGTTTAGCCAGGCATTTACTTTGAAGCAGAGCTAACAAATACAAATTTCCGATGATTCCTATGGGCGTCATAACGTAAAGAAATATTGGCAGGTAACTTTCTTCACCTGTAGAAAATTTAGTGTCTAAAAAATGCAGCTCTCCCCTTGACGGAATGTTTGACGTGGACATTGTCTGTGTTGGTGCAAGAATTCAAATGACCTTTTAAACCTAATTAAGATGCCTTGGTTTGAAGTGTGACATTTAAAGGAAGCTTAAAGCTACTGAATAAAGCGGGTGTATGACATAAATATTAAACCATTTAAAAATAAGGGCTTAGCATAGATTATAATTAACGTTTTTGGTCGAAAAATGTATCTTCTACCTACATTCTTAACAAGAGTGATTGGGTTAAAAATATAAATCAATTATATTGATTATATGTTCTTTTTGGCACTACTTGACACTAGATAATAATAACATTTAATTTTCCGTTTTGAGACTATTTTCTCGTACCACAGGTAATTAGGCTAAAGCTGAATTGGAAGACTGCATTGTTTTTTTTTTTTTTTAAATTAGACAATAAATATTTAAGCGTGAAAATTTTTCAAAAAGGCATAATAGAAATGTTAATTCATAACATATCTTTACAATAATTGTTCTATTCGCACCAATTCAGGGGATAAGGATAAGGAATCTAATGGTTTATACCAAAATCAAAATAACAAAATATTTTTTCAATGGCGGACCATCTATGTATCTAAAGTTCATAGTTATTAAAATATTTGAAGGTTAAATTGCTATATTGTAAGTAGCAAAGTGGAGATCAAAGACATTCGAATGCCTACCCACTCGAATAGGTCGAGCCGGGCCGATAAAACGGCCGGGACTATTAAACGGGCCGGGCCTGAAATAGAAAAAAAGGAATTGAGCAGGCGAAGGGGCTAGTTTTTTACTCATTTTGCCTTTTTTTAAACTAATAAAAAAAATTTAAATTGATAAATTTATTAACATACGAGGAAGGGTATTACTTCTACACTCTTAATTTAAAAATTTAGAGCATAAATTTTTTAGCTTGTAAAAAAATTTTCGTGTATTATTAGTAAATTGGGGCCAAGACCAGCCCTAAAATTACCAGATTTCGGGCTATGCCGTTCGGGGCCTAAGTTAAAATGTCGGGCGGGCCAGGCCAATTTATCACGGCCCGGTTTATATGTCACCAACGCAATATTCCTTCGGCAGAATATTGTTTGGACTTGCAGCGTCCAAAGAAGCCTACATACCACCGGCGGAATATTCTTGGACGCATTGTCAACGTCCAAACGCGCTTTGGCCGGCGAAATAGTGTTTGGACTTGACTTCAACGTCCAAAGCCAATATTTCGCCGGAAAATTTTGCATAATTTACCGAACAAATGTTTCATCTCGCAAACGGTCATTATTTTGGCTTTATAAAAATTTTTAAAATATTATTTTTTAATTCTATTGACCATATATCATCAATTGAGTCTAACCTTATTTAAAATAATTTTAAATTTTTAATAAAAATTTACCATAAAATTTTAGGTAAAACCTAATATTTAATATTTGACAATCTGAATATTTTTCAAAGCATTTAAGGTCTATAAATCATATCTTAAGTGTGCTTGATATCCTGCTTTTAAATGTGTTGACCGTTAACTATATGGTCAAACCGGCATTATCACTTTTAATAAAAATCAAAGTTTTGCGAACTTGATTTTAAAAGTAGTATAATTTTTATAACAGGTTATTGTGTTTGATAAAAGCCATTTTGATTATTCATTCGAGAAAAAAAAATGTTACAAGATAGGTATTTTAATTGTTCATAATCAATATTAGCGATTTTTTACAAATGCGTTCTATATTAAGAGGAAAAAACTAAATTTTATGTAAGAGCACGTACAAAGTGAATTTTATTATTGTAAAATAATCAAAATTTTTGAAAAATATTTTTCAATAAGACGCAAATTTTAAAATATTTGCCAAATTTAAGTTTATGTGCAAAAAATGCTTTTTCTTTAGGAAAATTTTTTTTTAATTTTGAAAAAAATAAAATTATCAGAATTTTTTAAATTTTACGAAAATAAAAACTCAATTTGCACTTGGCCTAATGCATGAACTCACAACGCGCCTTAAAAAACATATTTTAATGAAAACTGATTTCTATAAACTTCACCAGGAAATTATTATTGTTATAAGTGTTCAATCCGGGTCATGATCTGGGCCCGGCCTACCTGGAATTTGTGCCGTCCACCCGAACCTGCGGGAATTTTATATTGTAAGTAAATGTTTTGCTTTGAAGTTATCAATAAAATACAGAATAGAAGTAATGCTATTCTTCATATAATAAAAAAATTTGTCAATGTTTGTCCTTGTCAAGTTAAGAAAATAAACCCGGCCCGCTCTAAATTTCGGCCTGTCTCGGCCTTTTCGGGCAGACCTGCAGGGCCGGGAAGGTGGGTCGACTATTATATCTAATTGCTATACACCTAAAACTAATTTTAATACTTAACATAATATTAAAATAAATTAGGGTTTAAATAGACACTTTTAATTATAAATTATCTTACACAGGTCAAAAAATATCATTGTCACAAAAAATAGGTTTATGGAAACTTAAAAGCATGCATCCCCATGATATTATCTCATTATTTTCCGTTTTTCCTCCTTAAATCGTCTATAACGAAAAATGGCCTTTTTTGACCAAATTGACAGATCTAAATATACCCTAAAAAATAATTTAACTCTCTTTTACATATAAAAATCTCTTGTAACTTATATTTATCGTCACAAATTATGAGAAATAAATTTTATTAGTTTATAAAGCTCTTACATCAGCATTTAGATTCAAAATATTTCGCGTCCAAACTTAAATACGACACTATATATTTGAAATTCGAATTTAACAGTTTAGCTGTTGTGAATATGCAAAAAAAATTTCAATTTAATTTTTGTTTTTGAATCTTTTTTGTTTTTTTTTTTAACATTTTTTTAAAATTTTTAATGGTTATAGCTGACTAACTAAGTTTGATAGAAAAAACAGTATAGGGATTTAAAATCTGAGGCAGGTTTGATCTCTGAATTATAACTCTCAAAAATTTGTTGACTTGTGTAATTTATTCTAATAGATATGTACATATATATAAATGTTTATTTAAAATTAATTACAAAGAGAGCACATAGAATCAATCGTATTTTGAACATTTAAAATGAGCCCATTCATAAACCTTTAACATCTAATTTTATATTTTTCACATTTATTAAATTTTTTCAAATGTAAAATTGATTATAAGAGTCAATCTAAATCATCTGAAGTTTAAGAATATGTATTTATTTTTGGGGAAGAAAAATGCATTTTTTATTTCGCCCCGCAGATCATTTCGTCCCGGTCTCCCCTACCTAGAAAATGAGGTTGCAATTTTTCAGTTTGAATTTACCTAGAGGCAATATCATGGTTTTTAAACTAACCGTGAAGGATCTATACGAATCCCAATAGAATTTCTAATTTTCAAACAAAATTTGTTATTACTTTGACCAAATTTTAAATACTAATGTTAAATATATATATAGTGAATAAGTTACAATAATTTGACTAATGATATATCTTAAAGATTCAAAAAAGATGTGCTGGGGTCCATATGAATCCCAAAATGCTAATTGTGGGTTAAACCAAACAATTTGGTAGGTTTTTTTTCGCTTCTAGGGTAAATAATTAAGCCTCCCGACCACGTAATCAATTTATGAGTTAAAGGCGACCAGGTGTATTCAGATTATTTTCTTTGATTAAAATGCCATCATTTTATACATTTAAACATTACACATATCATATTATAATAACGAATAAAAACATCTCCTCTTTAAATTAGGAATTCTTTAAAAGGTTCCAAACACAAATATTTAACGGAAAAAATGAAACCTATAAAAAAATATTGTCTATAAACATATCCCCAATATATAAGGCAGAAACGTCTTTTTGGCTACCGGCTCCCTCCTATCTCCTCTTGATCTAAATTGCGCGACATAATTTGCAACACTTATAAAATCATCATAATATTGCAATTTTTTGACGATTGTCCATACCATATATTTTGATTTAACAATGGACACCTTAAATTTTTCACAGATCATATTGTCTATGTATCAAATTTTTCATAATTACATTTGGTCAAAGAACCTTTTTAAACAATCTTTAAGAAATTAAAAGGGTGATTTTGACCGGATTTTATGAAAACAACACAATAAGGTTTGTTGACTTTGTTACATCATTTTTATATGTAATATATAGAGTTTTGCGATTAACTCCTATACACGATACAATAAAACAATGCACGATATTGGCTTTAAGTAGCAAATGATATTTTACCTGGCTTTGGTGCAATAAGCTGAGAGGACAATGGTCGCGAAACACCTGTATGTAAAAACGAGCCTATCATCTACACAGGTAGGCAGGTTCAAAAATCTTTGAAATTTTGTTCTAATGGTTATCCAAACCTATTGTGACGAAAACCCAAATAATAGCTATTCAAAATTTCCTTTTACAACAATTCACCAGGTCATTAAGTTATCTAAGTCTTGCAGTTCAATTCATTGTGAGGTGTTAAACTAATTGTTTTATGTAATGCAGTTTATGTACTCAACTGAATTCCACACTATGACTAGGCAAGACCACTTTTTTGAGCTTTAAAAACTCTTATGCATCCAGTGAATAATGTATCGTAATTATTGAAACTAAATTTGTACAAAGGACCATTAGTGCTTGCATATGATTTTCCATACCTATGAGACTCTTTCGCAATAACTTATCCTTCATTAGTAAGTGTTAACATATTTATGTGTCATACACAATGCATTTAATTCAAAAGATGTCCTTATTAAACATTACTATCATAAAGCTCACTATTATTTTTCTCTCAAATTTTTTTTCGACAATTTCTTAAAAAATATAAATTTCAAGTTTATTTGATGGTTTGTGTGAGTACCAAAATGACAAATACAATTTTGCCACTAAACTTTTTTTTACCTGTGGATCCATGTTCAAAAGGCACATTTGCATTTTAGTAGTACAACTATCTCTACCTGGTTGTTTTAGTCGTGCGGCATTTAAAGTGCGAACAAAAAAAATATTAAAATAGTGTTTTCCACAAATTTTTGTCATTTTTTTAATAAATAAATCCGTGATTTTTTGCCGAAATTAATATTTGTGAAAAATAAACTCTTCGCCATTGTTTTAAGCTAAGCCTCCATATTTTATCGGTATATAATAAATGGTTTTGTCATATCCCCTGTGCTGAGCCGTTTGAAAATTCCACCAATGTCTCTTTTTCCTTCTCTCTCTCTCTAAATCCTTTTCCCAATCCCCACTTTTTTCCGGCTTTATCTCTTTTCCTTTTTGATCCCATTTAACCTTTGTAATAATACTATAAAATTTTTTGTAATTTTTTGAAAGGTCCTTGCCACAAAACACGCTACTGTGCGTGCTCATACATAAAATGATGCCATAAAATTGAAATTCTTTAAATAATGAAATTTAATTATCAAAAATTCAACAAATTCTTTGCTTTTTTGGAAACTCAATCAATATAATTTAATGGTTGAATCATCAAATCAATGGGAAGATAAGCCGATTAAAGAGGCAAATCCGACCTCACCCATACGATATATCACATCTAAATGGCTTGACGGATTATAACTAACCCAAATTAACCACACAAATTCAAATATTTGAAACTATAAACAAATACAAATGTTTGATACATCTTAAAGAGACTGCTTTTCCATATATGTATACCCGTTTGCTCCTAAAATCAAATTATTAACAAACAATTATTATATTCTAATCGGTATCAAAATTCGAGTACTTCGAATGAACTTAACATACTCAATCTGTCTGCTGTGCCAAATATTAGGCATATCAGTCATCTACATTACCAATAACCCTAAAGCACAGGTGAAAGCCAACTCGGCAGGTGCTTACCTCGGAGGTTCGATCCATTGGAGACCGGTGCCAAAAATCGCAAACAAAAGAACGGTAATTCTTTCTTCCTTCACATATCAGTGATTATGTTTTAGCTTTCTTAGGGCAAAAACACTTAGCTCTGGGTTATGACAAGGCATTGCTTAAATATTACCATTACATGGATGCATATTAATTTTGTATAGTTAATTTAAGATTAGCGAAACTTCCTACAATAACTTATATATTTTAGGAGAGGATAATTAGTTTCATACACAAACCGTAACACTAAATCAGTTAATTAGTCCAAACATATGACTAATAATTATTTTAAATTTAACGCATATGTGACTCCTTCTTGAATGTCAAAATATATAAGCGAAAACCCTCGGGCAATAGGCTTTTGACCTAATTTGCAAATAATAAGCAATTATGTATTGTGGTGGACAAAACCTTCTATCATTAGGACTTTAATATATTACAGGTCAACAATTTTTTGAGAGTTATGAGTTAACTACAGAGATCAAACCTGGCATCTTAGGGAATATCAAATCCGTTTATCGTTTTTCCTAATCAAACTTAGTTAGTCAGTTATAAACATTGGAAACTTTAGAAAAATAAGTAAAAATACCAAATAAGATTCAAAAATAAAAATAAATTAAAATTTTATTTTTGCATATTCACAATAGTTAAACTGTTAAATTTAAACTTCAAATAATATTTTCATTAAAAATCGATAATATATCGTGTCGTATTTAAATTGGACGCGAAATATTTTGTATTATCTAAATGCCGATGTAAGAGCTTGATATATACATAAAAATTTTTTTCCATTATTCGTGATTAAAAATATAAGTTACAAGATATATTAATATGCAAAAAAGATTTTTAAATTTATTCTTTATAGGGTATATTTAGATCTGTGGTCAAAAAAGGCCATTTTTCGTTATAGACGGATCTAAGGAGCCAACGATGGAAGAAACTAAGAAAAACGAAAAACATATATGAGATTAGGCCATCATGGGGATGCATTCTTTTATGTTTTTACAAAATTCACGTTTCTGACATAAATATTTGTTGACCTGTGATTAAGATAAAATATTTTCATATTTAAATTACGTAAATTAGAAATGCCTCAATCTAAAACAATATTTATTTATTTTAAAATTAAATGAATGGCAAAAATTATTATTTTAAATATTAAAAGGATAAAAAAAAATTCCGATTTTGATATAAAAAATTTGGGCATGCAAACTAGCTAGCTGAGGGTTACATTGGATCTCAATCGCTTAATGCCCTGCGGTCTTATATAATAAAACTTATATTTTGAAATATTCAAATAATCCTTAAATTTTGAGTCAGCTAATATATTATTTTTCTTATTATGAAATTTAGCGAAAAATGTTAATTTTTGGGGTCGAGAAAAAAAATTAATAAATTTTTTGCAAATTGATATATTGATCGAAAGAACATATAATTTTTATATACTAAAAATAACTAAAATGTAAAATAGGTGATTAAATAATTTTTCCTATTTTTGTGACTATTTTCTTTTAATCATTCATTATGACCAGAGCCCCAGGATTTGTAAAAACAAATGGCCTATTTTGTGGCGAGTTCTTTCAATTTATAAAAAATATTTAACAAAACTTTTTAATATAATTTTAAATAATAATGAATTTCATTGTAAAACCGCAAATCTCTAAAATTTAATATTTTTAAAATTAAAAAAAGGAATGCCGTTATTTTTAAAATGTTTGCCATAAAAAAATTTGCCTGTTTAAACGAAAATCAACTGGGGGAAATTAATAATAGGCTATTATATGGAAAATTAACAGCAACAAAAAAATTGAAAAATCAGGGGGCCTCAGGTATCGCCCCACCCTAAGTAACAGCTGACGGCCCACAGAAATTATCCTACTAACACCGAGAAGGATTCACCCTAAAGGTTTTAAATTTTCAGGTACGAAATATATTACAAGCCTTAGTTATAAAGGGTAACAAATTAAATTGGATAATTTATTGGTGGATTTATGAAATTTTTGTGCAGCGACGTTCATAATCACTAGGGTCGATAAGATCAGGTGCGTTTACGCCATCATAATATTCATTAAAATAACACCCCATTCTTCTGAATATAACAGCATGCAGGCTTCCTAAGTCGAAGGCCAGAGTGATTCACCTGCTAACACCCCCCCCCCCCTCCCCCCTCCATGATCTACATATTTTTAAAGAGATACCCACAAGGGCATAACTTTCTTCAGCCCGGTCAGGTATTAGGCAATTACCTTAGACCAGGCGTTAAAGATTTTGATGCCAGCAAATTGCAATAATCAAATAAATTTGTTTAAGACTTAAAGCCATTAAACAGTTACCAAATCACATTTATTCTAAAATAATAATTTATGCAAGTTTAAGCAAATGTCATTAATAGATGTACATGGCAGTCAAACTAATTTGTATCAAGTTTTAGTACCTTTGTTATTTTTAAATTCTACCAAACTAATTTGAAATCAGTCATAAGACCATTATTATTTTCAAATTATACCAATTGCCTGCTTTATATGAGGCATATTGCAGACAAAAATATATTTGTTTTTAAGACTTTCTATATCCTCGCACTTTTTAGTCGCAACGCGGGGTAAAATTTTAATTTGCAAAATACGTAATGAATATTGATGGGGAATGTTATAATATTAACCCGCGATAACAAACATGGGGTGTATATGTCAGCGCCCAAACGCAATATTCCGCCGGCGGAATATTGTCTGGACTTGACCTCAGCGTCCAAAGCTTATATTCCGCCGGCGGAATATAAATTGGCGTATAGTCAACTACCAAAACGCATTTTTGCCGGCGGAATATTGTCTGGACTTGAGCTCAACGTCCAAAGCTTATATTCCGCCGGCGGAATATTAATTGGCGTATAGTCAACGTCCAAAACGCATTTTTGCGGGTGGAATATTGTCTGGACTTGACCTCAGCGCCCATAATTTATATTCCGCCGGAAATTTTTGCAAAATTTAAGGGACAAACAGAGAACTTTATGTGATTAATTTGAAATATTGATCATTAGACGTTTTTGATTTTTTATGCTTAGAATATAAAATGTTTAATGAATAGAGGTCATGTTGAATTTAAAATAAGGGTTAAGGGCTAGAATAGTGCTAAAAACTTAAAGATTAAGATTCATAGGCGGACCGGTGTATTTAGAAGCGCTTTAACTGCATTTGAAAGCGCTTATATTTTTTAGATACCCTCAGAAGTGCGCTAATGTTATAAAAACCGCGCAATTTTTTTGTTTTTAAAATTACGCGAAAGACTCTAAAAAAAGCCGAGGTATTTCTGTAATGTATCTGTGACTTTAAATGCACTATCCTAACTCGCAATAAAGATTCAAATGTAAGCAGGTATTTAAAAAACATACTAAGGTGCCTTACAACGCGTAGGTAATATTGAGAGCTCGCAAAAGACTCCTAAAATAGTGCAGAAAAATGAATTAGGACAGCGCATAATATAAAAAAAAATAAATTTGTTATAAATTTTTTTGTTTTTTATATCAAGAGATAGAAACTCAATATATTAAACCAAAAATTAAGTTAAGTTATGTGCTTTAAAAAATCTGATAGTCAGGCCAGGCGGGAATTTGGTTTACCAATTTTGGCCCAACCCCGGTCCAGAATTGCAAAAGGGCCTGAAAATTTTATATATAAATTTTTATTGGAATGTGATAAATATAATTTTTACATTTTAGTTCTTATTAACAATAGCCAAAAAATCAATTATAAAATAGTAAAAATCAGCCCCGCCTGCTTGGAATTTCTGATATATATCCGAATCGCTTTAAATTTCACCATTCTGTTTTTCAAGCAGACTTCCTAATCCCAACTTTGATCTCTAACCCAATTCTTGTAATGATCTCTTGCTTTACCTATAAAATCGCGAGTTAAAACAATTTCAAGTTTTCAGACGGTATGAAAAGTTTGTATACGTAGGCTATGTCACAAGAATTTTGATAAGCCTTTAAATTTTATAAAGCATCTTGATTCTATAGAAAATTATTTTTAGCTATTATTCACCTTGTCAATAAATAATTTGGTATAAACTAATTTTTTCCCCTAACACTATATGTATTTAAAAATTACAAAAAGGCGGGGATAAAGCAAGTAGTCAGGGCCTGTTTGGCTGGTTTGATCTCTGTAGTTAGCTCATAACTCTCAAAAATTTGTTTTCGCTGTATTTTAATTTTATACCATTTGAATACCCTTTAAAGTTAGTTTTTAGATCCACCAATAACAAACTTTCCCGGAATATTCTTTAACAAACTCATAAACTATCTCTTTTGTAAGGATTTTTAACGAAAACGTTTAATACTTTTTTAGTAATATTTTTTAACGCCAAATGCTTTCTCTGGAAAATTCGCCCTAAATTTGACCCTAAGACAATCATACCTACTGAAATTTCGCAAATGACATAAATAGTTTTTCATTCGTTTGATATATGAATTGCAGGTTAAGGAGTCATATAGGTACATGCTTCTCTATTTGAAAAAAAAAATTATCTTAAAATTGTTTTATCACAGGTACTAATTGTTCATGCAACTTGGACTTGTATTAAAATGTCCTTTTGTTATATAATAATTGTTTACACATTGTTTTTCAAGGTTTCCTTATTATTAAAATAATTAAGTTTTAAAAAGTTCATTACTTCATACAATCCGACAATATCTAAAAAGTAGAATAGGACTATAACGAGGCATTCGCCATAAGTCCAAAACTTAGATATGTTTGTACGCTATGAGTCTCCTTAAACTGTCAACGCTACCATAAGATATAGGCAATTAAACGCACAACAAATTTTTGTCCGTATAAAAGGCCAAAGACATTTGCAATCGAATGTATGTATTACATGAACTCACCTCCCCTGTATTTTTCAACAATAAAAATTTCACTAAATTGTTTTTAACATTGAAATAAAATTCATATTTATCAGCTTTAAGTTTTTTTAGCATTGATCTTTAAGTTTTAGTTTTCTGAAATTAATTATGATTATAAGGCAGAAATTAGTTTATATATGTAGGACCTTTTTTTTCACCTTTAAATACAAAGCCACGAGGTAGCATTGTTCCTAAATATTGATTGCACAGATGTCCTCTTTTAGATACCAAACTGTATTCAAAAAATTTTTTTTTTAAAATTTCCAAATTTTTTTCCATCATGGTGTTGAAAAATGAAAGTATTTTTGTTTAGTTAGAAGGTTTTTCACTTTAGCTCAACTTTTAGTGCATATTTTTTTAAGTTAAGTTTGTTAATGTGCTTATTTTAAAAAACGACTTTGCAAAGTTAAATGGCCTTTTAGTTTAAGGTAATGTTATTGATTAATAGCAGGTTTGTCGAGATTAGTGCAGTTTTTTGTTACTCTACAGATCATTGACTTTAATTTTTTAGAAGTTATTGCATAGATTTGTATTTGCTATTCTAAGCCTGTATCGGACTGCCGTCGTGTTTATTAGTGAAATTTACTTACATGCCTGCGACCTAAGATTTTGGCCTAGGCTTTAATTTACGCATGACGTTTTAGGTTTTTACCGCCTAATTAGGCCATTTAACAACTTTAAAGTGTGCCTAAGTGCTATTTCCGAAAAAACCGCATAAGCGCGGAATCAAACATTAGACCGACCACCTGCGTGTAAGACAGTGATGATCATACAGAGATAATCACGTCGCCAGTGGGTTTAACCAGGTGTGGTGAAGTATCCGGTATTTGCTAAGCCAAACCTTAACAGGCATACCTCTCCTCAAAATTAGTGTATAATTATATTCCAATTTTGATTTTTTTCTCATTATTATTGCAAAGAATAAGGAGAACCAGTTAACATAAGTTTTATCAATTTACAATGGCTTGACACATTTACACAGAAAATTCGATTAAACTATCCTTTTAGGAGAACAATTTTTCTTAGGCCAGGTTAATGGTAATTTAATATCTACCAAGTCCATAGGTCTTACGTCTTTTTACCTAAGTTTTCGGCCTTTTCGCATGCTTTGTGTCAAAGTAAGCTTGGTTTTAACTGCCTTTTGAGAATAAAAAGGATGTTAGTCTCCCTTTCCACCAAAATCGGCTTTCGAAGTAATCTCCATTTAAATTTCCATTTTCCGGTTCTTTGTTGTGCCGAAGTTAGGAGTTAAACTCTCACGGTAAATAAGTCTCTTTCAAGTCCAAAGTTTGGTAATTTTTTTACATATAAACAAGCTTTATATATATTTAATTATGATAGTTATTCCATATTTTTTGACATTTCTTTTGCTAAAAAAGTTATTCTTAAAGATATTGATACTCTTCATTAATTCAAGTAGGGATGAAAAAAAAAAAATTTGTCTTAATGGTTGACAAAATTGAGAGGTTAATTTTAATTTAATATACATGCATGGTAGTCGTATGAATTTTCTTTGAGGCAAAAAATTACTAAAATAACGGACGTATTATATTGAGTTTCCAATTCATTTAACTTGTACGGGATGGTGAGACGATTAAATTCAACCTATGCATATTGAACATGTTGTATTACCGCTATATAGAATGATAAAGATAAATTTTTGATATTTAATAATAGTTTGGTTCACATTGTTTAGGTCAACAAAACTAGATTAAAGTTCAATTTACCTGCTTCGGGTCCAATTAATTTTCCAAACTTTATTACAATAAGTATTTTTCTAATTTTGATAGTTTATCCAAAAAGGTAAAGAAAATGTTATTAAAGTCCATTAAATAAGGTTTATACGCTTTACCTTTTTCGAGCTGAAAATTGTCTAAGCATTCCTAAAAATCTTAATTAAAAAAAATCTTTCAAGTGCAGTTAAGGACAGCAAGCAACGATCTAATCATACCCCCCTTCCCCTTTTCTATAAAATATCATTTGCTAGGGTATACTTATAAAATAATTTAATTAGAGTCTCTTAATATTTACAATTGACCCGAAATGATTATTTTTGTATATTTTCTTAATCTCTAGATTGAAATCATATACCGTCTCACGTGGGACAAACGTCAAATCCCAACTGCCGATTTTTGTAGCAAATCTCCTTTCCTAACTAAATCGGGGGAAGTGGGAAACTTCCGTGATTTCCTAATCTGCAATTCCGGTTGCAAAGGGTTCCGGACTGTGTTTGAAAACGAATGCAGAGACGAAAATACGCTCGATGAATGGGTCACAGCTGAGGGCAAATTCAATTACACGCTACCGGAAAATGTGGATACCTTTGAATTGGGGTAATAATTTATTTTATTCATGTAGGCGCGTTTAAACTCATTCAATTTTTTTTTATTTTAATTTACTATTGAACGCATTTTAACAAAAAGTCGCCAATCTTTGTTATTAGCATTTAAATAGTTTTTCTGAAAGAAATTTTTTTTTAAAAATTTTAAAAAAATTTTGAATTTTAAAATAAAATGAGCCTGAACGCGCCCTAAAGCGAATAGATTTATGAAGGTAAAAATAATAAGAAACATATCGACAAAAAATTTTATTAAGTTATGTTTAATGTCCAAATTTTATTTTACTTCTCAAAAAGGTGTATTCACATTTTGCGCCATATGTATTTTAATACTATCCATTTAGTTTTGACAAAAATTAACAAAGTAAATTTCAAAAATTAAGAAATGGTATAAAACTTTGATAATTAGGTCTGACTATCTAAATATAATTAAATATGAATTTGAGCATATTGACACAACATTTAGGACCAAAATCATTTTAAAGAATACTATATTTTTATGAGTTTGGCCAACCATTAAATAAGGTAAGCCAAAATTTTATAAAAAAATTTTCCCGTGTTTGAAATAAAGTACGAAATCTTGGAAAGAACCGCAAAAATATAGTTCAAAATTATATCGACCAAAAGTTAAATGCTGGTTGACGAGTATTTATTAGGTCAGTATGCTCCGGGTACGTTAAAAGTGATTAACCGTAAACTTTTTGATAAAATATTATAGACACCTACTTTCAAAACGGCCCAATTTAATCTCCATATTACAGGTTAAGTTACAACTTTCTAAATAAAAATTAAAAATATATAAAATTATGTTCATCAATTGTTTATTATTCTTTTATGTATTCTGAAAAACATTTTTAATTTAAAAAATTCAACATGACCTTTAAAACAATCAACTATCTTTTTTCTTGCCCCATATAAACAAAATTCTAGGTTTTATTTAAATCCGCTACCCATTAATTTGCTGCTTTTACCTTCAACTGAGACTTCAGTGGGGTTAAATAAACCTTATATCGGGTTTAGTATAGATTTTAATATCAATAAACTTATCCACACTACTGAAGTTAACAATAAATTAATACAACATCTGGCAAACAGATTCGAGGGATGCTGCTGGGCCCAAAGTGCAGTTATTCAACAGGGAAACGATACGATAAAAGAAGTTTCATGGTCTTTAGTTACACACGGTAACGTGGTGAATCGAGATGACACAGATCGAATAAATAACCCACCGGTTCCGATTAATTCGCCCTACCTCAAACTAGAACGCGGATGTTTGCACAAACTAAAAATACATAGTAACTAACAATAAATATATATAATTGGTAAATACTGAAAGTTAACAAACTCTTTTCGATATAATTTTAGTAATACTTTTTTAAATGCTAAAAGTGTTATGCATTTTAATCATAAATTATTTCAATATGATAGCCAATAGATTTACGATTAAGGAAGGACCGGCTGAAAAAATGGTCAATATTTTACGGACCCGGTTTTTATTAAGCACGATTTAAGCCGGTTTTATCTATAATATTGCTTTACCGAGTACAAAAGCCCCCAAAGACTTAGGTATTAAATCAAGGCTCAAATTGGCGACCTTTAGATTTTCCAGGAGGCAATTGACCAACTCTAACCATGATCAATTTTACTTACATCAGGTGGGATAAAAAATACAAGCATGTATTACCTAACTTAAAGGCAAGGATTTAAGTAAAACAAAGATAATTTGACCCTTATTAAATTTTCTTCCCACTAAATTCTAATTTATTTATCAAGAAAGGTGATAACAAATTAGAGGAGACATATCTAGCTATAAATTTTGTTAGGATATAAATAATCTTATAATCTCATATTGTTATCATTATTATTACCTGTAAAAGATTACGATGAAGATGGGGACGAAGTGCGTTGCCAGCTCGTGAATCACAACCAACTCCGTGAAAATTGTGGAAATTCTTGTCATACCTTCCCAAATATCTCAATTGATGAGGTATGTAGACGTACAATTTTTTTAATAGCTTGGTCATAAACGCTAAAATTTTGATATAAATACATAATAATGAGGAGCTCAGGTATTCTGAATTTCGACTTCGATGTTTCCACCAGGTGTAATTGTAACGAGGTCGCAAAAATATAAAACAAATGATTTAAGGCCAATTAAATGACATTTGAAATAACATCTTACCATACGCTAAATTAGAGTGCCAGTTGATGTCTCTATAGTTAAATTAGTTATTTTGTTTAAGGTTGAGTATCATATGTTAGATGAAATTTTTTGATTTAACTGCAATATAGCAATGTTTATTCAAGGGCCATTAAACTTTTAAATAATGGCTTGCTAATTAACGTTTATACATAACACTGGACAACAAAATTTGGACGACCTTAAGCATCATTTTAGCAACTATCGTTTTTGGGCAAGTTTTTGGTGCTAATTACGAATAAGAAATCAGAATTTTAGCCAATGCCTCAGATATGACGAATACCACTAATTTTATAAAAATTAATATAATAAAATATTATAAAAAAAATTTAAACCCCTTACGCTAATAATGAATGTTCAAAATATATTTTTTAACTTTTATTACTCCCCATAAGTTTTATGATATAGTAGCCCAAAACCCCCAAAACACAAAAATCTCAACTTTGACACAGAATGACTAATAACTTTTTTTAGATATGTTTTTTATAAGGAATCTGATTAACAAATTTTTGGAAAATTAATAGTTAAAAAAAATTTGATTTTTTTTCGATCTTTGAACGCGGTTTAAAAAAAGAGGCATTGGCAAAAAAATTAAACCCAACATCGTTATCGCAAGAGAATTCTCCACAAAATCCTTCAAATATCGTTTAAGTTATTTTTTTTGTTTTCCAATTGTTCATATAATTTGCGATTATAAGACTAATTAACCTTAATTAGGCGCAACAATTCATTATTTCCAAAATATATAAAAAAACCTTTTCCTCTAATCTATAAAACTCCATGCTCGTCTCCATTGTAGGTAACCTGCGAAATGCAAATTGTCGCGACGGGAAATGAAATTGCCCCTGGGCTGTATCCCGTCCAAATCGTAATGGAAGATTTCGTGCCCAGCGCGCTTACCATAACGAGCACTAATCGGTACAATAAACGCGAAGTCCCACTCAGTCGAACCGTCCTTCAAATGACGGTTGAAATTTTCGATTCCGAATTTACGGCCTGTCCCCTCGAGGATTTGGCTTACCAACCGTCACTCGCGGCCTTGTCCGATTTTGGCCCCACCCTAACCTCGTCAGAATCCATCGGGGAGGGTTTGTCGCCGGATTTTTTGGGTGACCCTGGTCAACAGCTCCTAGGGGGTGAAAGTGGTGCCGCATACCTTAAAAAGGTCAAAAGGGCAGGAACCTTTATTGCTGCGCCCATTCAGCAACCTGTTCAATACGGCTTTCAACAACCCCAGCAACAACAGCCGATTGCCTATGTTGCTCAGCCCCAACCGGTCCCTCAAGGGGTCGTCGGACTCAAAGGTTGATAATTTATTGCGTGGGTAAAAAGGCATATATACATATATTGTTTTTTATTCGAAATATTTGTAAATACCTTTCATTAAATAAGATTTAGTTAAATTTGGTCGGAGCAAAACTTTTATGGATATTTAAGGCCACGTTATATTCCTATTTTGGGATTTTGTCTATCAGGTCCAGTTGTGTCCCGACAAATTTGTGGAAAAATAAGGAAGTCATGTTTTTTAGTCTTAATTTACAATACCCTAATATATATTTTAGAAAACAAAAAAAATTGAAAAAAACTTTTAAACTGTACATTAAAAGTCTTCTTGCAGCTAATAACCTAAAATATGTGGTTTAAATATACTATGTATGACCATAATGATCATAATAATTTATATATTATTTTTTGGTATGATTTATAGGTCAACAAGCCTATGTTCAACCTCAACCATTCCCTCAACAACAACAATTCGCATTCCAACAGCCACCTCAGCAAGTCCAGATCTCAGCTCCGGTTCAGCAACCCCAACCCCTTCCAGTTGTCGCTCCCGTGAATAACATTCCTCCACCTCCTCCTCCACCGCCCTCGGGCGGATTGGGCGGAGGTTCGGAATGCATTGAAGTGCCTCTTTCCATCACCTTCCAGGGCACAATCTATGTCCGGAGTCCTACACCTGATTATACGTATAAATTTTGTTTTTTTTTCGAGGCAAAAATCAACAAACATTCTCCAAAAATATTTTTTTTAAGCCACGTGCAAATTGAGTGGTTATTTTCGTAAAATTTTAGAAATTTTGAAAAATTTAACAATTTTTTATTTTTTATCTTAGAAAAAGTATTTTATGTGCTTGAACTAAATTTGGAGGTTTCTTAAAATGCGTTTATTTACAAAAAAACATTTTCTAAAATTTTAAAGTTTTAATTAAAAATTGACTTTAAATGGTGGCTTTAAGCAAGAAATAAAGTGAACGATTAAAACCCCATTTTTTAATGTCTACAATTGCAAGCATTTGCCTCTCCAATGTAGCCATTGAACCAAGTTTTATATTTTTTTAACAAAACAATAAGTTAATAGACTGAATCTCTAAGGTCGTGGAAAAATTAAAAATGCATTATTTGTTTGTATTCAAAGTTTAAAAACCATGATTTCTAAGATTTTCTTTTGATTAACACAGCGTCCAAAACGTATTTACCGTCACGCCGACAGGGCTGAGTTCATCACCCGTTTTCAAGATTTCGGATAATCCACCGCTTTTTGGACAAAATGTCACCTGGAGCCCGTCGCAACAGCAAAGAGGCCCTAACAACTTTTGTTTCTTTGCCGTTAATAGCGTAGGGTAATAAACCTTATTTTATGCCCAATTTATTGTGGGGAGTTAAACGATTTAACGAATTTTCTATGACATTGCTTGGTCATCTAGCCTTAGGGCATTAAGAAATACCTTATATGTTAGAGGGCTGTCTTGTTAGTACAATTTAGGCTAATAATAATTATAATCGATTAAAGTATCTTTTTTAAATGGGAGGACTAGTTTTATAAAATTTATTATGATATTATATCTAATTTATAATTAGTCAAAGAAGTGCAACATCGTGCTTAACCCTGTACGTAACAGGTATGCTGATTTATTATCTATTTAAACTATTTTATATAAATTATATGGTTTTTTCGACATCACCAGTCATCCGACAGTTTAAAATTTGTACAAATTAAATATGAAATGGCTACGATTTTTTATTTTCCTTATTACTTGTTACAGAAACGACTAGCGGATCAGGGTCAGCTTGTGGAAAACGACCTCAAGGTAGTTAATGTTGATAAAATTCTTTGTTAGCTAGAATATTTAAAATATAATAATTTTTATTATTTATAAGGGCCCGTTCAAACTCGTTTCATTTTTTTGAAAAATTTAAAAAATTTTAAAAATTTTGAATTTTTTAAAATTTAATTTTTTTTTCTCAAAATTTTTTAAAAACTTTTCTTTCAGAAAAACTATTTAAACGCTAATAATGAAAATTGGCGACTTTTTTTAAAAGAGCGTTCAATGTCAAAAGGTTAAAATTTTAAAATTTTTCAAAAAAATGAAATGAGTCTAAACGCGCCCTAAAACAAGGTAAAATATAAGCTAAATTGCTAATTTTTTTAAATTTTATAATTTACATATATACAGTCCGGTGTACGAATGATGGGTTAGAGGTGGTCCTGCAAGTCGACGATCCCAAATTCAACAATGGCATATTCTACGTGAAAAATAATTTTAAGCAACCTGGGTGTCAACTCATGCTTCCGCCAAGCGGCCCTACCGAAGCGAGGCTTAGAATTCCACTAGGTGCTTGCGGACTCCAAATTAATCCAGTTAGTAAAACCTATTATTCGTATATCAATATGTCATTTCACTCTGTACTTGTTAGAAAAAAAGGTTTGTCAGATACAGAGAGAGAAATTTTTTGAATTGGATTTATGATATTCTCTTTGTGGTTGGGCAAAAGTTTTCAAAGAAAAGAATCAAATTGGAATTTTTTTTAATTATTTTCCAGCCCTTCCTTTCAGTTATTTTACAATTTTAAAATTCAAAAATACTTTTGCAATCTAAGTTAAAAGTGAATATATCCAGGGAGAACAGCTGGAAGCATTCAAATGATCAATTAGGCAGTAGGTTCCCGCTAAATGATATTAAAGTAAGAGTCTAGGCTAAAACCTAAGTCAATGGCTTTCAAGTTTTTTTGGAATTTAGGAGACTATGCGATATGAAACGATCGTAGTTTTGCAACCACATTCCATGTTGGTGACAAATATGGCACGGGCCTACCACGTGGTTTGTCAACCGGTTCAAACCATGGTCGAAATTCCGGTCCGGAGCAAAGCAGATATCAAGTTTAAAGCTTACATTAACTAATTCCAGATCATTAACCCTAATCATTGAAACGCAATACATAAATGTGTATAAGTATATAGAGCGAGAAATAGGCGATTAAATTAAATATGGTAAAGATACAGATTATATATATATCAGGGGCTATTAAGTTTTGAAGTCAAATTTTATTATATACGGGTACGTATTTTGTAGCCTAGGTTTGCCAAAATTTTTAATTACCTTAAACTTGGTACATTGGCTGTTGCCTGTTATAAAAATGATTCTTTAACATATATATCACAGGTCAACAATTTTTTGAGAGTTATGAGGTAACTACATAGATCAAACCTGCTATCTTTGGGAATATCAAATCCGTTTACAGTTTTTCCTAATCAAACTTATTTAGTCAGTTATCATTGAAAATTTAAGAAAAAAAGGTCAAAAAACCAAAAAAGATTCAAAAACAAAAGTTACTAAAATTTTATTTTTGCATATTTACAATAGTTAAACTGTTAAATTCAAACTTCAAATAATATTTTTATTAAAAACCGATAATATATCGTGTCGTATTTAAGTTTGGACGCTAAATATTTTGTATTATCTAAATGCCGAGGTAAAAGCTTGATATATTAATAAAATTGATTTTCCATTATTTGTGATTAATAAATAAAGTTACAAGGGATTTTTATATGCAAAAGAGATTTTTAAATTTTTTCTTTTTAGGGTATATTTAGATCCGTCAATTTGGTCAAAAAAGGCTATTTTTCGTTTTAGACGGATCTAATGAGCCAAAGACGGAAAAAACTAAGAAAAACGAAAAATATATATGAGATTAGGCCATCATGGAAATGCATTCTTTTATGTTTTCATGTTTCTAAAATAATTGTAAATTAGCAAAATAGATATAATAGCAGGAGGAGCTAATTGAATAAAATCATGAGGTTAACCAGAAAAGGTTCATATTTTTGAGCTCAGATCGGTTGACTCAACACTCAATTTGAGATATAATTAGAGTAGTAACTTTTTTGCATTATTTAAGTTGAATACTGAACAAAAAAAATTAAATTAATTAGCATCTTTAAAAAAAGGCTAACTCGATTTTATTAAATGAGGAGACTGTGAGCTCACCTTAATTTAGAAAAGAAAAAATGAATTTGAGCTTAATAAGTTTTATATTTCTAATCCCTACTTTGAATGTTTAAAATAGCATGATAACGACAGAAGGAACCTTGAGGCAAACGCACATGCCACCAATGCCTTCCATGATTTTCACGGATGAAAATGGGCAACCGTTAACACGGGCCTCCCTTGGTCAAAATATCAGAGTTGGACTATTTATGCCTAAACGTACGTTTACCTGTTTGAATTAAATTGCATGTTTTTTAAGATACCTAAATTTTTGTTGTTAAACGATTCGAACTACACTCGGTAATTTGAGTAATAAATATGTTTTTTATCGCCATTTAGAAAATTACGATATGAAAGTCAAGTCGTGCATCGCCAAGGCATTAGAACAAACCTGGCAATTTCAACTAATCGACATAAATGGGTCAGTTCTTTTTACAATAGTATCTTATATTTGCAAGCTAAAGCAATTCAATCTCCCCTTTTATTACATGTATTAGATGTCCTACAGATCCTACGGTCTTTCCGCAGTTTGAAGCAATATCCAGAGGAGCACTCATATCGAATTTTCCTGCCTTTAAGTTTCCCGATTCCGAGTTCATTCAAATTGAATGCGCAGTTACGGTGTGCTGGAAACAATGTCCACCGGTTTTCTAATTTTTTTTTAAATATTCTTCAAAAGTTTTAACTCTTTGGTTCAATTTATTTTTTGATTATTTTGTGCCGAGCGATATTGAAAATTTGTTTCTTTTTTTCTCCAAAATGATACATATTTTAATCATTAATGTTATAAAAACGGAGGTATAAATTGTTTATTTTTGTTACATATATGTTGTAATTATAGCAACTAACGCCCGTTTGCGGACCAGTACCGGCCGGAACTTCTACCATACCCCGAGGTGGACAGATTTTCTCGGGTGCTCAGCCAGGAGCTGGGAATCAACAACAGCAGGCGATCTTCAATTTCCCCGTGGTAAAGAGTAGTCAGATAATACCTGGGGGTGGTGCGCCATTCGCCAATATACCCATTAGTTCACAACCATATGCGGGAGCTCCGCCGCTAAACGGTGTAATCGGAAATGGGGGGCGAGTTCAATCGTTCGTTGCCCCGATAGGCGGTGACCCCATACTCTACGTGGCCGGTCGACCTCCAAACATCGTTCAACCTCAGCAGGTTATTCAAAGCCAACAACCATTGGGTGCCGAAAACTCTCCGAGACAACCATACATTATTAACAATGGTCGAGTCGGCCCCGTAGATGTTAATGGGGGCGTCGTCTATGGCGGGTACCCTAATGCAGAACAAGCAAGACTGGTCAATCGTTATAACGGACCTAACGCAGGCCAAGCCGTAACGATCATACCCTCGTCAGGTGGCTATATCGTTGAAGATAACGGTCGGCAAAGGCGGAAAGAACCTACGACCGGGAAACCCGAGACAGCCTTGAGTCAACAAAAAGGAGATGCTTTGACTGACAGCGCTAAGTTAAGTCCATTCTACAAATACATCGGGATACGAGACCCTACGAACGTAGCCGATTTTGAAAAGGACGAAGAAAGCGATAACTTATTCCGTTACAGCAACGAAGATGGTTCGGATGACACACTTAGGTCCGATGCAGCTAAAAAAGCCATATTTGGCGGTTCTACTAGTAATTTATCATCTTCATTCAGGGACCTAACCCAAACGACCAGGAGTTATGTCGTAACCACATCAACGGTCAAATCCACCCGAAATATGATAAAGCGTACCATAACCCCAACCCCGGAGGAACAACTCCAACAAGAATACTTCTTGTCAACGGTCCCGCCTAAAACAAGTGCTACGCGGTTGACATCAACCGGCTCAGCTAAATTGTCATCGTCTTCGCAAGGGGAGGACATAATGTCTGACGTGATGATTGCCTCCAAATACCTCATGATTTACGATAAGGAAAAGGAAGCTAGGAAAAATAAGGCAGCATCGTCAGTGACAAATAACGGTGGTCGGATGTTTCGAAACGCGACTGATCCAAGCGAAACTAATTCTGCAGCTAATTCTCATTCCTTGGGAGACCGTCAATTTGTGCAGGATGATTTGAGATTACCAAGTGATGGCATTACTTTTTGTGTATTTACCGTAGATCATTCATTAGCAATGGTAGGGCAATAGATATAAAAGAGTTTGAACATATCGACTGCAATGTTACCAGCAATAATTTTTACAATTATTTTTAATATTTCCAATCACGGACGTATTTCCAAAATATACTTATTTAATGAAGGAGATGTTTTACTGATTAGAGTGTTTAAAGAATCACTATTTTTACTTAATTTTTTTCCTATAAGCCAATCTTACAAAAAATCTTTGTAGAAGTTTTCTTTACGCACATCCAACAAACAAATTATTTTAACTTGTAAATTCCGTAATGCTCATTACAGTGGCTGGCCACTATAAATTGGCCAGTGTTAGAGTAAAAATGGTCAATCACATAAATGTGGCCATCGACCACTATATTTTTGGTCATGAACACAAATAAATGGATCACGATCACAATAAAATGATCACGGTAACAATTTAATGGCCAAGATCATGATTTTATGATAAATATATTAAAAATAGGTCGGGCCACATTATACAGGTCAACAAATTTTTGAGATTTATAAGCTAACTACGGAGATTGAACCTGCCATCTTAGGGATTTTCAAATCCGTTTACCGTTTTTTCTAATCAAACTTAGTTAGTCAGCTATAAACATTGATAATTTTAGAAAAATGCCAAAAAAACAAAAAATTTCATAATCAAAAATAAATTTAAATTTTATTTTTGCATATTTACAAAAGTTAAACTGTTATATTCAAACTTCAAATAAAACTTTAAATTAAATATATATTATTGTGTCGTATTTAAGTTTGGACGCGAAATATTTCGTATTATCTAAATGCTGATGCTTGATATACTAAAAAATTTTATCATTATTTGAGATGATAAATATAAGTTACAAAGGATTTTTATATGAAAAAAAGATTCTTAAATTTTTTCTTTTTAGGGTACTCTCCATCTGTCAATTTGGTCAAAAAAAGAAATTTTTCCGATATGGACAGATTGGAGCCAAGGCTGGAAGAAACTAAGACAAACGAATTACATTTATGAGATAAGGCCATCGTAGGGATAAATTCTTTAATGTTTTCATAAAATTCACGGTTGTGCCAATGAAATTTGTTGACCTGTGTTATATGTGACCATTGACCGTTTAATTATAAACATTGGCCAATTTATATAGGCCAGCACTGTAATGCAATATATCTGCTGCCTATGCGTTTATATTATGAAAGTACGAATAGAGTTTAAATAGTAATTGAAAAAACATGGAATTTTTTGTCTGACTATAAAATAACTTTTTTTAAAAATTTAGGTTGATATTATTGCTTTTATATTTCTCTTTTCGTTATGACATTTTTATTGCTATCACAGATTCCCGAAACATATACGACGAAAACGATGCGCAAATCGCGTTGCTACCAAACTCCCAAGAATTGCGACAAAACAATTACGGTCCCGCAGCTCGCCGGAGTGGTGTGTGCCTCGGTTTGCATGATTCGCCAACCAATCAATTCGTTTCACGATCTAAAACACTAGCTTTCCTCCTTTCCGGTCTGGCCTCGATAACGTCCCTCATAATGGCCGCCCTGAGCTTCGCCTATTACAAGAAAAGTCTAAGTGGACCGCCATGCGATACATACGATAAGGCTTCAACAACGTCCAGCTCAGGTGCATCAAAATCAACGCTAGAAGGCGAAATCGGCGGCGTTGGGAAAACGCATTTAAGCGCATCCGCGGCTACTTCAACGGATTCAATCGTTTCTTAAAAATCTCACCTGGTTGAATTCATTCATTCATACTACAAAAAATTAATCTTGTCATTGAAGATATAATGAAACAATTATTAGTTAAAATAAGTAACCTAAGTACGAAAAAATCGATTTTACGCGCTTTTCGAGTTTCAAACTAAAACATTTTCAATGTTATTAGAATAACAATAATATATGTCAAATTCTATCTATCTGTAATTAGTGATTTCCGACCAATAATCAATTAGTTGAATTAACACAGGGTAGCTTAATATGTTTTCTCTTAATAATTTGATAACAATTTCATTGTTATTTATTAAAATTTTGGATCTCTATATTTTAACATTTTCTATGAATTTCTGGGTGTCAAAACGTTACGAATGCATTTACCATATATATTTATTTTAAATCCTATTTATCAGTTGCTTAAAATATTTTAAACATTTATTTTTTGATGCCTCAAATTTTTTATTTATACTTTGCTATGCAATATACATGCAAATTATATTTAATTTACCCAATAAATTTTAATTTATACAACTGGGCAAGTAAACCTCACCTGATAGGCTTTTGCATTGAACTCTAATCCACGAGGTTGCTAGAATGTTACTCTTCTGTCCTAATTGCAATATGCAAAATTTAGGTAACCATAATATGAGATTCCCTGGTTGCTGGCGTGTATTGATGATACCAACTGTATTGAGAATAAAACATATGACAATCCAATAAATAAAGACTGGATTTAGGGCTCTCAAATACGGATACAATACCCAGTGAGGGCTTTGACTCTTACCCAGAGCAGAGCAACTAATATGGCCAGGTAAAAAAGTGAGTTTTGCTCGCAAGCCGGCGACCTTTTTAGCCAAAGCTGACTTAAGGCATATCGTTTTGGGCCTACTGCCTAAGTAGGTCATTTAACAGCTTCAAAGTGGAAAAACAGGTGTGCTTTTTCCAAAGAAAAAAGCCTCCTAACAAATCAATCCCAAGCTTCCTGCGTGTTAGCTATGAATGTTGCCATTGATAATGGAGCTAGCGTTCTTTCCAAAAAATTTGTTCTTTAAATTTGAATATTCCATAATTCAAATTAATTTTTAGGATAAAATAAGTTTAGCTTACTTAGAATGCGTTCCAATTTTAACATTTTCCCCAAAACCTAAACGCATTATTTTTTTTCCGATAAAAAAAACATGATTTCAAATTTTTAAGATTCAGTATAAATAATTTATCTTTCACGAATTTCTGATATGTCGGCATTGCAGGATCGGCACCTAATAACAGAGGTCATCAATTTGAGAGTTTTGAGTTAATTACAGAACCTGCTTAGGGAATAACAAATCCGTTTACCGTTTTCCCTAATCAAACTTAGTTAGTCAGGTATAAACATTGAAAATTTTAGAAAAAAAGGTCAAAAAACCAAAAAAGATTCAAAAACAAAAAAAAACTGAAATTTTATTTTTGCATATTCACAATAGTTAAACTGTTAAATTCAAACTTCAAATAATATTTTCATTAAAAAACGATAATATATCGTGTCGTCTTTAAGTTTGGACGCGAAATATTTTGTATTATCTAAATGCCGATGTAGGAGCTTGATATAAAAAAATATTTCATTATTTGTGATTAAAAATATAAGTAACAAGGGATTTTAATATGCAAAAAAGATTTTTAAATTTTTTCTTTTTAGGGTATAGTTAGATCTGTCAATTTGGTCAAAAAAGGTCATTTTAGTTATAGACTGATCTAAGGAGCCAAAGACGGAAGAAACTAAGAAAAATGAAAAACAAATTTGAGATTAGGCCATCATAGGGATGCATTCTTTTAATAATTCACGTTTCTGACATAAATATGTTGACTATGTTTGATTTTGTCAATCTAAATTATTTATTATGTGACCCTTTAAATTGATTAATAACGGTTAAAATGTTAGCTTTACATTACATATACAACAACCCAATTATTGAAATTTACCACAGTTTCCTCATCAGCTGTACCCAACAAAACATAAAGCTTGTACCGCAGGGTTATCATAGCCAGCAAAAATTTATTAGGCACCTAAGTTTTAGAAAAAAACGACTTTTACTATTCTTGACGGTCATGCATTGACTAGGCTCACTGCTACTTAACTTGTAGTCAACATGCAGCACTTAGAGATCGTCAGCTAATCAGAGAAACCATTAAAATTAACATTTTTTTCACCTAATTTGGGAATTTAAAACAGCGATGAATTTTGTTGTCAACGACATAAAAAACCCAAAAGATAATCTTTTTTAGTTAAAAGATATTTTGTGGTCGTGTCCTATTGCATTTTCAATTTTACCTCCATGGTAACACATATGCTACAGTGTCATTCAAATGGTGTTTTACGACCTGCCCCATATTTCTATCAAATCAGGCAATGGCTAACGTATACGATTTTCATTTATTACAACAGGTGCACACATTAAAAAGGACCCTGAAACAGGTAGAGGGGTGGGGAGAGACTTTTACTATGTTTGATGTTTAAAAATGGCTTACGTTATCCGGCCCATAAGAACATTCCAGGTATTTTGCTCCCCCTTTTTTATATCTTCCCATTGCCCGAGGGATGTCACATTTTTGTATGAAATTACATTCTTCCTATTTCGTCCCCCCATACACATGTGATATCCGTATAAGTCTCAAAATAAATTATAGAAAAAAGAGGAGGGTGGGGGGCTATATTAAGGACAAATTTTATCGTTTTAAATATAACCTAAGTTGTCTGTGTTTTGTTATTTTCTGTAGGATATTTGCTAAAAAAACGTCCTTTAAAATGCTTCAAAATCTTTCATTTACCTCAGTTATGAATTTTAGGATCGACAGAAAATGCATTTATTAATCGTAAATAAAACTAAAACATCTTGAGACAGGGAATTAAATAAAAATATAAGAAGCTTAGTCGAAACTACTTTGACCCCATCTAAATACCTTCTTAACCAATTTGAGTATGTTTCAAACTTTTTACGGGTACGTTTTTGAACAGACCTGAGAGCTTACGTGAAAAAATAATTCAGATCGAGTCTTTAAAATTTTTTTTTAAGTGAGATTTAAGGCGAGGCTCAAAATCCCGGGCATATTTGGCGGGCCAGACGGGTTTGGCCATATTAGATCCGATTTTGGGCCGGACCGATCATCTTTCTCTCATTATTACCTCAATTCTTAAGCGATAGTTATTAAGGTCTAAATTCACAAAGGTGTTATCACGTGTAGGGATAAATAAGTTGTCTCATTGTATTTATTCATAATTTTATAGCAAAAAAATTGTTTGCAACATAAATATCCTAACCGTAATTCGTGCCATGCTGGAAAACATAAAACTTCGGGCCGATTTGCGAATTCGGGCGTGCCGGATTTTAAGTCCCGGTTTGAACTCTAATACGGGTAAAGTTTATGTTGGTGATTTTGAAAGATCGGCTGCTCCATATAAAATTAGCCATAGCAGCCAGTATTTTGCCATCAGAGATTTATTGAAAATAAGGAGAGAGCGCATTTAAGGGGGTTATGTGGCAATGTTTTGGTCAGAAAATTTATTTCACATATCGAATTCATGGTAGTTCTACGTAACTTTGGACGACGCTTAATTTCCCCTTAATTGTAAATTAAGTTTTAACCGACTGGCATGAGAAGAATACATAAAATGAGTATTGTGGCCGAGGTTGCTGAAATAACATCTTAAATAAGGCAGACCCAAAATAATTTAAACGTTAGAGAGGTTGTTAATATGTATGTAGGATCTCTATAATCCTTTAAATCCAAAACTGTCATAATCGATTTTAAACTGGCCTAGCACTTTGACTAAACAGAACATGAATGAAATGGTTTTTCTACATAATTGTTGCCAGTACTTTTGCAATAAAATCCGATCCTGAACCCTAACTCTAAAGGCGCCCCTTTGAAATATTCCACTTATTTTATTTTATAATGTATATAAACATTTGATACATCCAGGGAGAATGACCCTTTGTGTAAAATTACCCTATTTTTAATTACCTCTACCACACTCTTTGATAGGTTTCCCACGCAAAACATGGCTCATTTAAATATTCGGTTTGCATGAATGAAAAAAAAGGTCGTAAATTTTTTTTTTAAATTTCACAAAAAAAAATAAGATTAAATTGTTGCGTATAGTCTCGTCTTATTTATATGTATCGCTGTGTATATAAATGGAAAAAATTTGGCACATGCAAAATTGATATTTCGCTACTTGACATTTCAAATTTTATTTAAGTTTAACAGAAAACATTTGATTTTAGAATTGCGTTTTTTATAAAATATAAACTTTAATATACTACTAATATGGGTGCGTCCAGAGTTAAATTTTTATTTCAAAAAATTTCTCTTCACCGGATATTTAGGAGCCCAGTTTGTTAGCTTTAAATTTTACAATGTGAAGAAGCCCGTTTATATTGTAGTAGTAGTGAGTATATAGTAAAACAATGTTAATAATAATCGGCTAAAATTTATTAGGTAAACAAATATCTACAAATCCAAATATATATTTAAGGCGTGTTTCCGGTATATATAGTTAGTGATTAATCCCATTCGATCTATAAGCACTATAGCAGACGCACGTTAGTTAGTAGGCAAACGAAATTGTGAAAAGACGGAAGAAAGGGTCCTGAAATATATACAAAAACAAATTAGAAATTTAAGATTAAATTACTTTTAAGATTTGCAAATAAATATTATTAATATTCAGAAATTTTGCTGAAAGAATGTAGCAAATGTTCAAAGTAAAAAAGGCCGGGACGAGTGCAATACTATGTATTAATTATTTGTTAAGGAGTCGGTTAAAAACCTTTCCCTTTTTATCGTGTTCCATGTAAAATGGTATTTTTTTAATCTAAGCATTGACACTAATCCAAACCGGTTCTACATTGAGTAGTAGTTATCGAGGAGATTATTATATCCATTGGTGATTTGAAATGCAACTTGGAATAAAAGGAATTTTGGAATATGCGGCGTTGTCTAGATTTATGAATCTAAAAAATTTAGGGCATCACAAAAATATTTAGAGGCCATATAATTTTAGGCATATAAAAGGAAAAAAGCTTTATAAATAACATTGGGGGGGTAGATTAAAAGAATATTTACCCGATGGGTCAAATATTATTTTCAAAAAATTATGAAAAAAATATATATTAATTTTCTCGTAGTTGAGAGTATTTATAGCTCAAAAATAAACATAGGAGAAAAAAAGATGTTGTTAAAAGGAGGAAAATAAAAAAGGCGCTTTATAAGTGCGCGAAATTTTACTATACTACATTTTTACTACAAACTATCCCATTAAAAATTATTTTTTTTTTGTAAATTGGATACACAAACAAAATTTAGCATTCATTCATGCTGGGGGGCGCGTTATTTAATCGGTTCTTTTATTTTCTTATGGTACAAATGTATTGTTTACTGATTTCTATAAAAATGCTATTATATAAGAGAAAAAAATTAATTTAAAATTTAACAAAAAAAAAACAATCGCCAAAGGTGTAAGAATGTTAGAAATTGAAGAAAAATTTTAATGGGGAGAGAGAGAGAGCCTAAATGACCGTTTATTGTTTTTAAACTTCTTTTATTATGATAATATTCCCACTGGCCATCGAACTTGTTTTCAAACCACTTAAGATGAGTATACTGATTGGTTTTTTTTTGAATTTTTTATTCTAGAAGTTTGTAAATAGATAGATAGAGAGAGAGATTAACAAGTTGTTTTTGTTCTTTTGATAAATCTCCTCCACCCAGCTAATCCTATTTTTTGTCTTAAGTTATGTAATATTACACTAATAAATACCTGTAATAAAGGTGTGAGGCTTCTTTGGACAAAATAACAAAGCAATTATGTATATAATGTATCTTTTATAATAACATTCTTTATTACGAAATGGCCAAAACAAATATCTTTATTCTATTTGAGATATAAGAAAAAGACAATAAAAGGTGCACTTATCCCCTGTCCCATGGTTGCACGAAAATAAATTCTTTATTTTTGGGAAAATATAAACCCAAGGGGCAACCTTTTCTTCATTGAAAATTACCTGTATACGTCAAGAATTATTATTAAAAAAATAGTCTAAGAATTTTCCAATTTTGTTTTCCTCATATTTCTTAATCTAAATTTATATCAAACATAATTTTTGTATTACCCAACAAAGCTAAAAATTGAATATAGCGGAGAATGAGAATTTGGTATTTAATTTTCTTACGAAAAGATTTTATGTACAAATTTAAAGAGAATAAAACAATGAGAGAATAGAAAATTAGACAATTATGTTTAGAGCTACTTCCTTGCGGAAAAAAAACAATATATAAAATTTACCATCATAAAAATTAAATTTCAGGGTGTTGCTAAAACACGAATTTTAGGCGCTATAAATATGCGCTTGCCTGTTTACTTAAGGTTTTTTGGTTGTTTTTCTCCAAAAATGAAGAATTTACATATTAAATTAGAATTCAAAAAAAGGCCGCCATAGACCAATTGACAAAATTTTCGACAGGCGCGGTCAAATCTGTGAATCATGGGCCAAAACTTTTTCTTTCTTGGTCTAAAATTATAATTGCGGCCTAAAGAATTTATATGTTATACTGGGCGTCCTATATTACCCGAATTTTTGCTACATTTGTGAACCTGTCAAAATGACGAAATTTAACAATGGGCTAGGTTCAGGCACGATTCTAGACCCCTTTTGGGGGGGCAGTGCCCCCCCCCCAAAAGTTTTTGATTGCCCCCCCCCCCCCCAAAAATAATTGAATTTGCCCCCCCCCCCCAAAAAAATACATAGTAATTTTTTGTTTGCCCCCCCAAAAAAAATTTAATTTGCCCCCCCCCCCCCCCCAAAATTACATAGTAATTTTATTTCTTCCGCATAATATAATTAAATTTGCTCCGTCAAAAATATTTAAAAAATATTATTCTAAAAATATTTACTTTTTTTAAAAGTGTTTTTATTCATTAATACTTCTTATCCGCATAGATCAAACTAACAGAAATATATAGAAAAATTTGATTTTACAGAAAGCTTTATATTTGTGAAACCAATTCATAAATCTGATACCTAAGAAATTTTCTCAGTTAACAACAATCTTTTGTTAGAATATAATCTAGAACCAAAGAACCTGATCGCACAATGCTACGATGGGGCGAACGTAATGCCCGGGAAAAAAATGGTGTTCAAGTATTTCAAAGCAAAATAGCTGGACACCATGTCCCATATATTCACTGCTTTAATTACCGATTGCATCTTGTTGTAAAAGATTGTCTTATTTTAAGTGAAGGGAAAGATTTTTTTGATAATTTTTCTTCCCTTCATAAATTTTTTCAACATGATGCAATCAAGGTATTTAGTGAATGCGGGACCATACCCCGGCTGTTTCCCCATTAGTGGTGTGGTCACTACCTGCCCATTGTTTTTTTTTAAATTACACAGAAATATTTAATACTCTTTTAAAAATTAAAAATAAAAAAACTTTTATATCTTCAGGTCACAGGGCCGAATCGGGGTTTTTTGACCATATTTATAATCATCTATTTATTTTTTTGTATTTAATTGAAAAATTATTTTATTTATTAAAAATAATTATAGATCAATTTCAATGCAAAACGATATATGTTTCTAAAACTTCTGATTTAATACACCATTGTTTGTTAGAAATTAAACAATTAAGAAATAAAAATACATTTGAAGATTTATTCAAAAATTGTTTTGATATTAATATTTTTTTAAATGACAATAATTTATCTAATATTAAAAGAAAAACTAAACCTAAAAATTTTTCTAATTTTTATTTATTTTCTACTCATAAGTTTGAAAATATTTTAAATATTAATGATGAAGTAAAAAGTATTTATTTTAATATTATTGATTTATTTATACTTTGATAATAGATTTTTTACCGAAAATAGTTGTTTAAAATCTTTAGATTCCCTTTATAAATTTGATTATCCTTTATTTTAAATAAATAAATTAGAGCCTCTTTTAAAAATAAGTAATATTGATAAAAATTCATTATCTAAAGAAATTGACGAAGCCAAAAATTTTTTAATAAGAAACTTAATAATTACAAACAATGTGTTACTATTGATTTTGTTAAATTTTTATATGATTACAAAGATGCGTTTCCTAATCTATTTAACATTTTTTCTATAAGTTTGTTAATTGGCTCTTCAACGTCGAGTTGTGAGGCCACATTTTCTTCTTTAAGAAGGATAATAACGGCTGACAAGTATTGACCTGCTTAAAGGTGATTTGGTTCTGTAAAATCATTAACTAGGGGCGTTGAATTTTGATGAATGTTGTAATTTAATTAAAATCCTCTAAGATAAAATAGTTTGATCGATACAATACACTGCTCATAATCAGCTAATTATTGCTTACTATTTTAACATGGTTGCAAACTTTTTTATGCGCATTTAACGCTTATGTTCATGTTTTATTTAATTTTTTACCCTAATATTAATAACTAGTTATATATAACCAGTGTTTTTTCATATATATTCTTCCAAATTAGCATACTTATACATTTTGTTTTCATGATAATCAACTTATTTCACTTTTCATTTTCTAAAATCCAAAGTTTTATATAATTCATTTTTATCATTCATATATATCATATTTTTAATTTTCATGCGCAACGATACCAAATGATAAAATTATACTTACAATTAATTCAAATCTCATATCTTTTTAAGCAAATTTTAGTGAAAACAATTAATTTTAATTCATATATTTAATTTATAAACTCATTTTTTTTAAGAATATAATAAATTACTATTAATTTGTTAAAAAATTTTGAACATGGATTCTATTGTTGTACATGTATAATATTTGCCGTGACCGAAGGTCACGGCCAATTTTGCCGCCGAAGGCGGCAAAAAAAATTTTTCTGCCCCCCCACGAGTTTTTTTTGCCCCCCTAAAATGGAAAAGCTAGAATCGGGCCTGGCTAGGTTAACCAATGGCAAAGAAATAAAAAATGTATAATTGTAAATAGTTTGGAAATCAATAATATTGGTACCCTATAAATAAAAATGAATGGGTCCATTTTCCCCAATGGGATAAGGCGTACCCTCACTGCTTTGCCTTAATTAATTTTTACTAGGCATCCACACGCGCCGGTTTAAGTATTAGGCCCCTAGAAAACTTGACGGCAATGAAGTTTATTGGAGGTCACCCTATTAAATACTAACCTGAATCAAAGCTGCTTAAATAGAGTCACAACACTTTTTACACGCCAACGTTTGGCATTAGAATATTAATGAATATAAAATAACGTCCCCAAAAATTTAAAAAAAATCATATAAGGCAAAATTCAACACAATTTAAATCCATTTATAATTAAATAAAAAAAGTGTAGTGAAAAGTTTTATAATTATTGCTAAGGATTATAAAAAAACTAAACGATTCTTGTGCAGGCTTAGAAACAACATAAAATCATACGCGCTTTTTTAATTTAATATAGAAATTAAAAAATAAACTAAGAAATTTTGTTGTTGGATAACAAAAAATCACACAATTAATAAATTAAGAATACAAAAAAAAAATTTTTTTATCGTTTTACACATATCAAATTAGAGTTCAAACCCAGTCCGTTTGAAACCTGGTTCTAAACTTTAGGCCATACCCCGCGCAAAAATGTTTACCCTTTAACTGCCCAATTCATGGCAAAATGTATTATAAAAGATGGGTCTGACCGGCGTAATTCTTTCCCAAAAAGGGCCGGCATATTTTAGGCGAGCCTAAGGTCCAACTCCTTGTGAGTGGGATCTTGGGTCACCTTTGATATATGCATTTTAAATAATTTTAATAACAATATTAATCTTCTTAAAAATGTTATCTTTTCTTAAGCCACAAAATATTAAAATAAATTGCCAAAAAAATGGTTTTAGGTTCACACCGCCTTGGGATATCCTAGCGACCAGATGAAGATGCACCTTTACGGAGTTTTCCCGTCTCAGGTGTTGGGCCGGAAGCTTTTATCTGCCCCGTTGTACAGCCCCTGACGGTTCTCGCTTCCTAGGCAACCGACAGAGTTTTACGCTGGTCCCAAATTGATGCCAAGCTTTGCAAAGGGTTGGAGAGTGAGCACACCATATAATATGGTGACTTGGCTTGGTCGTGGATATTGGACTCCAGCGGTGTCGAACCTGCGACCTTGGCTTCCCACGAATGGGATAACAAGCGTACACCATTACACTCAGCCATTAATATAGCTATTAAAAGAGCTATTTATGCGATTATTATGTATGAAAAAGTAGGTAATTTGAAATTGAAACTAACATAGGACAAATATATGGTAAAAACCTAAGGTATTCATTTATTATTAAGGATATTTTAATTACATTATATTTAGCATCAAAAGTCTAATGTTAAGATATTAATCTAAGCTTGCTATAGGTATAACAAAGTTTACAAGAAGTCTAATGTTAAGATATTGATCTATTGCTATAGGTATAACAAAGAGTCTAATGTTAAGATTATTATATGCTTTTAAACTATCTAAAATTATGGATTTGTTTTGATATAAGTTTTCTCCTGCATCAATTTTATTGTTTGAACAGCAAGCCATAGCTAAGCAAGGGAAATAATATATAAGTAAAAAGATGCTGTAAGGCTTTTCAAAACAGATAGAGGCTATAGCTTAAAATTATGAACAAGATGAATAATTCTGAAAAAAGACTTAAACACAAAGCTAACTAAAGTTAGAATGTGTTTTTAGTGTCACATTATCTTAGTGTTTTTAAAATTAGAAAGATATTGCTAAATGTTTATCTTATTTAGAACTTTAGGATAAATGTAACAAGTGGTTTTTTTAGCCATGCTCATTATAAAAGTGTTTTAGTCAGTGGTACCCAATAAATGAAAATGAACGGGTCCATTTTTCCCAATGGGATAAGGCGTACCCTCACTGCTTTGCCTTAATTAATTTTTACTAGGAATCCACACGCGCTGGTTTAACTATTAGGCCCCTAGAAAAATTGACGGAAATAAAATTTAATGGAGGTCACCCTATTAAATACTAACCTGAATCAAAGCTGCTTAAATAGAGTCATAACACTTTTTACACGACAACGTTTTAGTGTATTAATGAATATAAAATAACATCCCCAAAAAATTTAAAAAAAAAATTATATAAGGCAAAATTCAACACAATTTAAATCCATTTATAAATAAATAAAAAAATTGTATAGTGAAAAGTTTTATAATTATTGCAAAGGATTATAAAAAAACTAAACGATTCTTGTGCAGGCTTAGAAACAACATAAAATCATACGCGCACTTTTAATTTAATATAGGATTTAAAAAATAAACTAAGAAATTTTGTTGTTGGATAACAAAAAATCACACAATTAATAAATTAAGAATACAAAAAAAAAAATTTTTTATCGTTTTACACATATCAAATTAGAGTTCAAACCCAGTCCGTTTGAAACCTGGTTCTAAACTTTAGGCCATACCCCGCGCAAAAATGTTAACCCTTTAACTGCCCAATTCATGGCAAAATGTATGATAAAAGATGGCTCTGACCGGCGTAATTCTTTCCCAAAAAGGGATGGCATATTTTAGGCGAGCCTAAGGTCCAACTCCTTGTGGGTGGGCTCTTGGGTCACCTTTGATATATGGATTTTAAATTAAATTTTAATAACAATAATCATCCCCTTAAAAATGTTATCTATTCTTAAGCCTCAAAATATTAATATAAATTGCCAAAAAAATGGTTTTAGGTTCACACCGCCTTGGGATATCCTAGCGACCAGATGAAGATGCACCTTTACGGGGTTTTCCCGTCTCAGGTGTTGGGCCGGAAGCTTTTATCTGCCCCGTTGTACAGCCCCTGACGGTTCTCGCCTCCTTTTTAGGCAACCGACAGAGTTTTACGCTGGTCCCAAATTGATGCCAAGCTTTGCAAAGGGTTGGAATGTGAGCACACCATATAATATGGTGACTTGGCTTGGTCGTGGATATTGGACTCCAGCGGTGTCGAACCTGCGACCTTGGCTTCCCACGAATGGGATAACAAGCGTACACCATTACACTCAGCCATTAATATAGCTATTAAAAGAGCTATTTATGCGATTATTATGTATGAAAAAGTAGGTAATTTGAAATTGAAACACAAAGATAAATATTTAGTAAAAATCTAAAAGGTATTAGATTTATTATTAAGGATATTTTAATTACATCTTAAAATCTATATGTGATAGTTTACAAAAAGTCAAATTTTAAGATATTAATCTAGGCTTGCTATAGGTATAACAAAGAGTCTAATGTTAAGATTATTATATGCTTTTAAACTATCTAAAATTATGGATTTGTTTTGATATAAGTTTTCTCCTGCATTATTGTTTAAACAGAAAGCCATAGCTAAGCAAGGGAAATAATATATAAGTAAAAAGTTGCTGAAAAGAAGGGCTTTTCTAAACAGATAGATGCTATAGCTTAAAATTATGAACAAGATGAATAATTCTGTAAAAAGACTTAAACACAAAGCTAACTAAAGTTAGAATGTGTTTTTAGTGTCACAATATCTTAGTGTTTTAAAAATAGATATTGACAAATATTTATCTTATTTAGAACTTTAGGATAAATGTATCAAGTGGTTTTTTTAGTTCTATGCTCATTATATAAGTGTTTTAGTCAGGGTCTAATGTAGCTCAAATTAGAGAAAGTTCAGTTGAAAAACGTTATATCAGACCTTCATGTCACATAACTGGTTAAAATCTATAATAAAAGCTGATACCTACAAAAAGCAGGAAATCATAAAAGAGATCATTCTTATGTGGAGTGTGTTTTAAGTAAAATTATAAAAAGAGTAGAGCCTCAACCATTAGTGTATGTGCTTGCTTGCAAGCATAATTTGTAAAAATCTTTTGGTAGCCTTTATTTAAAGGGCACGTTTAAATCACAATTTAAGTAATTTTGGTGAATTACAAAAACAATAATTGATTTAAAACAAATTTAATTTAACATTTGAAACAATAGTTTTGATTTTTTTAAACATTTTTAGCTCTCATTGGTTTTTTTTTAATTTACGAGTTTATTTTGTAAAAAATGGAATGAGCATTACTCAGAGTTTTTTAATTAAGAATTATTAAATTAATTATTAAAACACAATTAATATATCCTCTTTTTCAATATATTAGCTTCATGTATTTTGCATTCCTGTTTCATTTATTGTTTTTATCAAAATGCTGCTAACGATACTATGCTATTAAATTTTTTTTTATCTTGTTGTCAAAATATTAAATGTAGACTTTATAAAATTAATTATTTCAAGATTGCTTCAAAAAAATTCAAATCAGCGATCTAGTAGACCTCAATTTCCACAACAACTAAATATAATAGAGGCCAAACTATAAAAACAATTTCAGACGGACATTACGTTTGTTACACCTATTAGGATTCGGGGCTCTTGAAGTTATGGTCGAACAAAATCAACGAGTGGATAAAGAAAAATATGTCACTGTTTCAATAGTAATATCACATATACATTTTCCGTTTTTTGAAGTTCATACAGACTTCAACCTTTTTTTTAGCTAATAATAAAATATGGCCAAATTTTACCAAAATGACAAATTTTGGGACCTCGATAAACCGTTATAATTTAATTAAAATAATGATAAACAAAATTTTTAAGTTAATTGCAGGTTATTGAGAATATTTGGTACCCAACGTAAACAGGACACGATATATTATCGGTGTGAAATAAAAAGTTCGAATTTACTAGTTTAGTTTTTGTATCTTTTTTATTTTTGATTTTTTTTTTTGTTTATTTATATTTTTAAAATTTTAATATATAGCTGGCTTATTTTGATTTAAAAAGGGTTTAATGGATTTTAGCATGTATAAACTCTAATTACCTAATAACTCTACAAATTTTGCTGTTTATATTAAAAATTCGTAAAATTGTGTGCATGAACCTATAATAGTTACAGTTTTAATATATTTTTTTTGATTTTCAGCCTTTTTTAGTTAAACACATTATAATGGCTCGATAAAAAATTTTTGATTAAATTATTTAGGCTTAATTATTGTAAGTTAAATTTTGTTAACCTGATATCTTCATGGCGCGTGATTTAAAAAGTCCTCTTTTATTAGAAGATTCCGAGTTGGGACCATATCGGGTTGTGAACACCTCATGGTCCATTTAATATCGCATTTTCGGGATTGCTCGAGATTCCAACGACACATGGCAAAATTCAGCCCAGAGCCACGAGCTTTTCTTTTACACCAAACAAATGTATGAACAAGCCAGGTTTGTTGATGGAGACCTAGTAGAAACGTTTCTGACCTTTCACCGGCTGAAAATATACATATAGTTGAAAATTTAGAATCGGATAAGCTATATGTCAGCTTATTTTAAACAATGATCGATACCTCGAATATTAGTGCCACGACAAAAAAAGATATTGGCTGCCTCATGTTTCCTAATGAAAATAAAAAAACGTCAATCCCCGCCAGTCCCCACATAACATTAGTACCTGAATTATCGAGGAATTGAAAGATTACATTAATTTAACCCATTGGCTGTATAAATCACTAATACCCTAACCCGTACCATGTTGTTACCTTTTTATAAAGATATTTCTTATGCCTTATTTTACAATTTAATACATAACTTGGCCATTTTTTAGGGTTATTATACCAATATCGAAATAATTTTCCTACGATAAATAGTGTATAAAGCATTTTGTAATTTTCTTCAAAATCTGTTTGCAATTTTTTAATACACCAATATTTTGATTATGTTATGGCTGACTTTCATATATTGTTTTATATTGCAAACAATATATTTGTATGGGCCTAATTTTGTATTAAAAGAAATTTGTTTTTGATTGCCAGATTCGATTATAAAAAATTGTTATAATAACTGTTGAAAATGAAAGACCCGCCAGAATAGGTGGTGCGCGCCAGGTTTGAGTCCCCGGCTACGGCTGTTTGGGGGTGAGGAGAAGGGGCGTCCTATATTACCCGAATTTTTGCTACATTTGTGAACCTGTCAAAATGACGAAATTAAACAATGGGCTAGGTTAACCAATGGCAAAGAAATAAAAAATGTATATTTGTAAATAGTTTGGAAATCAATAACATTGGTACCCAATAAATAAAAATGAATGGGTCCATTTTTCCCAAGGGGATAAGGCGTACCCTCACTGCTTTGCCTTAATTAATTTTTACTAGGCATCCACACGCGCCGGATTAACTATTAGGCCCCTAGAAAAATTGACGGAAATTAAATTTAATGGAGGTCACCCTATTAAATACTAACCTGAATCAAAGCTGCTTAAATAGAGTCATAACACTTTGTACACGCCAACGTTTTAGTGTATTAATGAATATAAAATAACATCCCCAAAAAATTTAAAATAAAATATATATAAGGCAAAATTCAACACAATTTAAATCCATTTACAAATAAATAAAAAAATTGTATAGTGAAAAGTTTTATAATTATTGCAAAGGATTATAAAAAAAATAAACGATCCTTGTGCAGGCTTAGAAACAACATAAAATCATACGCGCACTTTTAATTTAATATAGGAATTAAAAAATAAACTAAGAAATTTTGTTGTTGGATAACAAAAAATCACACAATTAATAAATTATGAATACAAAAAAAAAGTTTTTTTTATTGTTTTACACATATCAAATTAGAGTTCAAACCCAGTCCGTTTGAAACCTGGTTCTAAAATTTAGGCCATACCCTGTGCAAAAATGTTTTACCTTTAAATGCCCAATTCACGGCAAAATGTATTATAAAAGATGGGTCTGACCGGCGTATTTAAAAAAAGGGCCCGGTTGGGCGAGCCTAAGGTCCAACCCTGGTGGGTGGGCTCTTGGGTCACCTTTGATATATGCATTTTAAATTAAATTTTAATAACAATATTAATCCCCTTAAAAATGTTATCTATTCTTAAGCCACAAAATATTAAAATAAATTGCCAAAAAAATGGTTTTAGGTTCACACCGCCTTGGGATATCCTAGCGACCAGATGAAGATGCACCTTTACGGAGTTTTCCCGTCTCA